>CM074721.1:222266052-222866052 GCA_037306005.1 Rhinophrynus dorsalis
TTATTTTAAGCTGCAAAATGACCAAATGTTGCCTGCACAGAACAGTTTATGTATACATTAGAATATTGGGTTAGATTTTAGGTATCTAAGGAATGTTAGGAATAGGGCTTTAACCTACAAATAAAATATTTTACAGGTGATAGGTTGGAGTATATGATAATTTAAAGGTATATAACTGAATTTAACTTTTAGGTGTTAAAGTGAAACTATCATGCACATATAAGATGTGTCCAATTAATTGTTAGTATCTTGTTAATCATGGAAATAGCATAAAAGTTTCTTAAGTGCCGGCATGAGTTGGAATCAGAACTCCATATGTGACTTACATCTGTGGGACAGAGCAGACATCTTGGCGAAGAGGGATCTGTGCGCCTGTGCTGTCTGTCTGTTACGGTTCTCAAACAAGACAAGGAGTCAGACAGTATAGTTAAAACCACCTTTATGAGAATAGAAGGAAGTAATGCAAATATCTAGAATAACGAGAATAGGCAGAGGGTGACGGAAAAGGCCAGATACTCTATCAGAAATAGGAGTCTGCCAATGGGTCAACCACAACTGCTGGAGACTAGGCCGGAGCCAACTGGTAGTCTCAAAGGTAGTGAGTGGAGTACCGGACATGACCCGAAGTCTCCCACTAGGTAGCTACAACAGAGAGAACGCTGACTCACTCCTGCAGTCAGTTAGGAAGAGCTCATCTCCAATAAGGGATCGCAACAATGGAGACACTGACTCATGCCTGCAGTCCGTAAGGCTGGAGTCTGCTAGAGCCCCAGGTCTGCACCAGGATGGATGTCTGTGGGAAACGGGCAACACATCGGGGGTAACACACACAACCACCGGTCAGCACCAGTTAGGATAGTCAGACAAGCCAAGAGGATACACGGAGCAGCCAAGATTTTCCCCCCAGGGCTTAGGTCCACAAATAAGCAACTGGTAAACGGAGCTATCCACATTTGGGTGATGGGAATTGTCAGTGATGGTAATCCACCTAATGGTGGTATCCCATATCGAACAGTAAAATAATAAAGAAGCTAAAACTAAACAGAACTATTCTCTTGCCTTGTTGCTTGCAACAAGGAACAAAACTTACTGAAGTTGAAACAGGAAGCTGCCGCTAAGGTTAGAGGGTAGGCTCCACCCCTGCACTCAATTCTCAGAATTGTTCCTGCCTACTTAAAGGGGAGCAGCGCCTACCCAAAATTACCTGTAACCTGTATTTGAGGACGGAGAAAATTAAAAAAGGAGCCTTTTCTGATGGATTCCTCAAAAAACACCAAATACAAACAAACAAATGGGGGTGCATAGGAGTATCCAAAAAAATGTATATTCAAGGATAATGGTAGAAAATTGATCCACAGCCGGCAATAAGTGTTTGCTGAAAACAGCATGTAGTTCAGAAACACGTTGAGCTTTTAATTTTTATTTATAATTACATTTCTATTTTATATCAGTCATGGACTTTTCTGTCTACAAGAGGACACGTTGTTGCTCCTGCAGGCAATATTGTCAGCTGTGGTTCCTTAAAGCTGGTACGAGTATTTTTGTGAGTCACCCAATATTCTACCATTATCACTGAATATACACTTTTTGGATACTCCTATTCATCCCCATTTGTTTCTTTGTAATCAAGCACCTTATAGGTGGCCTGGTTTTTCCTGGTTTATCAGACTGATATTGTGACAAGGTCCAAGTGCTTTATTCACCATGAATGTCTCCATTCTCTTTTGGACTTTGTTCTCAGTAAGCCATGAACACGATGAAGACAGTTCCCTGCAAACTTCTGTATTAAGCCACACTGGTCTAAATGTTTGTGTTTATTCGCCAATGTTATATTTTGACATTTGCATTTATCTAAGAGCATTGTAAACAAATTCCCTCTTTCTTGTGCATTTTTATCATTGAAGAGTACATCCCTGTCATGTCCTTTATTACTGCTTTTAGCATTGTAAAATTCACTTTTTTTTTTTTTTTTTAGTACTCTTTTGGTTAAACCCTTGCTAATGGGTTTCTAATAAAACATTTCAAATGATGCCATATTGTGGTCACTGCTGTGGTTTCCTTACCAGTATACTCTATCATTTCAGAATGGTTTGAGGCTACTAGGTACAGCAAGGAGTCTCCTCTATTCGGGACATGAGATTGCCATTAAAGGGACAGTAATGTCCCCCCAAAAAATTTCCAGTTTTGAAGAGGTTAAAATATTCATCAATATGCTCCAAACTCTCTCTCTCAAACCGCTAGGGTTTGAGAGATATAGGGATTCAAAATTCCCCTCTCCCTCACTTTCTCCTGATGTCAGCGTCTAGCTAACATCAGGAGATCCTGGTCCGGGGACCAGCAGGCGGCTCTGCTGCAGAGCCGAAATCGCCTTTTTGCTAAAGTATTCATTCATTGGAAAGGTCTAAAATGTGTGCCTGGTTTCCAAGCACACTTTGCAGACCTTTACATTGAATGAATTCTTTAGCAATAATGCAATTTCGGCTCTGCAGCAGAGCCTCCTTGAGTCGTACGACTCGATTCTCCTGCTGTCAGCTTTACAGCTGACATCAGGAGAAGCGGGGGGGACTTTGATTCCCTATATCTCTCAAACCGTAGCGGTTTGAAGCATATTTATTAATATTTTAAACTCTACAAAACTGGACTTTTTTTGGGACATTATTGTCCCTTTAAACAACAATTTAAAGGGATAGTAATACATCGTTTTAACTTTATTTTATTTTGTAGGCATTAAAAAAACATGAAGAATGATATAAGTCTTATCTCGCAAACCTTTATGGTTTAAGAGATATTCACAAGCAAAGTGTCCCCCTCCCTCCCCTTTTACTGATGTAACACTTTTCAGCCAGGGCAGAAGGGAGGTGCCCAGGTAGACTGCAGAGAGGGACAATCTTCAATTAAGATAACAGAAAAACCTGAAAAGCTTGTCAAGGGGGGCAGGGATTTCATTGTTTTCATAGGAATAAGAGTGTCCCCTTCTGTTATCTGTCCAGTCTATGGACTGCGTTCCACATCTGAGAAGAGATTGTTTACAGTAGGTAAAAGGGGAGGGAGGGGAAGCTTTGCTTGTGAATATCTCATAAACCATAAAGGTTTGAGAGATAAGACTTATATCATTCTTCATGTTTTTTTAATGCCTACAAAATAAAATAAAGTTAAAACGAAGTATTACTATCCCTTTAAGGGTAGCTGAAATCTCCCAATATGATTGCATTTCCTGACTAAGAAGCATTTTCTATTTGCAGTAACAGTTGGGCTTCTTCAAACTCCCCAATATTAGGTGGCTTGTAGCAAATAACATTTTTATTATATGTGCAGCCAGCACGTATTTCAATCCAGAGTCCCTGTACATTCTCATTGGCTTCTTCATTAATATCTTCCCTTATACTAGGTTTTAAAAACATGCTTTACATATAGGCAAACCTCCACACACACACACCTCATAAGTAAATAACCCTCTAGATCAAGGCTGTCCAAGTTCAGTGCTCAAGGGCCACCAACAGGCCAGGACTTAAGAATTCCCCTGATTAAGCACAGGTGCGTTAAATAGTGGCTCCTTCATTTTAATTGACTCCCCTGTGCTTAAACTGGGTAATCCTTAAATCCTGGCCTGTTGGTAGCCCTTGAGGACTGAACTTGGACAGTCCTGTTCCTAGATTGTCTGTGCAGTCATGTGTATCATATAACCAGATGTCAGTCACACCCGTTAGAGCATACTACTAATTCAGTTTCTGTTCTCCATCTTACCAGACATATACAATTGTCAAATAGAGGGCAGATCTGGGTGGATAGTGGCAGAACAGGACAGGAAGTAGGGAGGGCTACCATGGAACTCACCAAGCTGAAGAACTATCGTCTGTCCCTGGAGACAAAGTAATTAACAGTGGAGTATCCAGGTAAGATCAGGTAAGTTCCCAGGCTGGGAATACACATAACCAACTATTTTATGGAGGGTGATTTAGGCTATGGCATTAAGACATTGCTCTGTCAACAACCACAAAAAACACCTCCACACTCTCGCAGCACCATCACCATCCTACAATGTCGACACCTGCCACAGTGGGACAATTGACTCACGTTGTTTTCATACACGGACCCTGCCACCAGCATGAAAAGGATACCTGAATGCTACAGACCGGGCAACCTTTCTCACACTTCCAATGTCAGAGTGTCCCTGTTATTACAGTAGCCTCCACTATCATACCACATGCAGTCACTTAGTTTCCGCTGTTGGTCCAGTCTGTTGCTGAAGTGCGCACAACCAGGTGTGAACATACATACAAACACACACAAAAACACTATCCCTCTGTATTAGACTAGTTGTCTTATATAACCGGATAATGACTCACATCACTTTCCCTGATGGAGTGGTTGTTTATATAATAAAATTGCTACTACATCAAATATTTACTAGGTTTAGTTTATGTAACTTCTGTGTTTTTTTATTTTAAAATATTTTCAAAGAACATTAATACTAAAATAAAAGCTGTCCGTTAATATGTGAAAAAGTGTGTTGTACATATAACAAAAACACATATATACATAATTACACACCATAATAAAAAAGTAACAGAGCTGGCGTGCTTGGGGAAATTTCCCCTTGCACTACTTCCTACTGGTAATGGTTGTGTCCTCTATGACCTCCTACACTCCTCTCTTCCTCCTTTTTTCCAGGATGTGAAGTACTATAGCAGTCTTGAGGTGAATGGCCAAAATTGTCTGTAAATGTGTTGAGATAAGATAGTAGTCTATCTGAATACCAGAATGTGTGTTAGTGTTCTTTAATCAAATCTAAGAGTTTCAAGAAGGGATGTCACCTACTACACAGCACTCACTGGCACCAGACTGGAGACATAACAAGCAGCTGTTCTTACTAGTGAGACAGAGAAGGGATGTCATGATTGTCCCATGTGTTCAAACTGGGATATTTTCAACTCCTGTTATGTTAACCCATTGAGTGCCAGAAAGGTATCCAATGTATTGCATTGCAATGCATTGGATATCTTTCTGGCACTCAAAGAGTTAAGGGTTCTTTGAAAGGAGCCTAGCAGCTAAAACAACTTTGGTGATTCTAAAAGTACTTAAAATCATTGTACTAGCAATTTGATATTTAGAAAAAATGACTGAGTTATTTAGATAAAAAGATTATGACAATTAAGGCACCCCTGCAGGGGAAGTCTGTCGTACGACAGGCTTGCGGTTCTGCAGCTGAGCTGAGATCCCGTTAGTGACAAATAATTATTTCACTGAAATGGTCTTCTACATGTGCTTGCACACCAAGCACATGGAGAAGACCTTTTCAGTGAAATAATTCTTTGTCACTAACGAGATCGCGGCTCTGCTGTAGAGCCGCATGATTAATGCCAGACTGGATATCCCTGCAGTCGGCACAACGCTGACTTCAGGGAAGGGGGAAACTTTGCCTTTGGTTATCTCTCAAACCATAAAGTTTTGAGCAATGAACCTGGAGGCTATCACATTATTTTACAAATACATACAATATGGGGGATAGTAATAATAAAGTATTACTATCCCTTTAAGGATATATTCACACTTGGATCTGTATGCTAATTGCACTGCCAGTGATATGTGATATTTTAATTATGCTTTTCAGTGACATTTCATATGCTAATTAAGCTTTGTGCTGCACTAGGAGATTTTTACTGTCACTTTTCTCAGAAATAAGTGTAAAGATTTCCTAACCTATACATCTGCTGGACTTCTGCTCAACACAAAACTTAAGCAGTTTTGAATTAGGGTTTCAAATATATAAACAAAATTCAAGGTGACTGGTCCACGTTAATTAAGCCTAGTTCATTTTTAGGTGTTAATGTTCCTTTAACGTACCCAGTCTGTCTCATTTCTCCACCCCCAATAGTTCCACAGACTGAAAGGAGTCATGAATGAAATAAAAATGTCACTATTGCTTGGAGAAAAGCAAATAAACACTCTACATCTTGATTGGTCATTAATATTTTGAAGCATGTTTCAAATTTGTGTTTGTCTCAGTTACAGCATATAATCCATCCCTAAAATAACACAGGATAAATTTAAATTCCTTTATTTACTGTTAATAAAAAGGAGCAACATATGTTTTGCATTCAAACTCACAAAAAAAATGAAGTACATTTTCCCAAAGTATGAAAGCATTTGGAGAAGGAGTTACCACAGGATTTTCTAATTATGTAGTGCTGTAAATCAATGAATCTGATGTACTGCAAAAGAACCGGAGTCATTCTGGAGCAAACCAATTGTACTATAAAGGGATAGTAATGTTTCATAATAAAAGCAGCTCTAATTAATCAGCATAGTATTTGGACTTTGGAGAGTGTTATTTCAATTCTGTCAGAGTTGTAGTTCCAGAGTATTTCAATGACAAAGTATCCCCCTCCTGCCCATTTTACTGATGTAACACTGTTCAGCCAGATCAGAAGGGAGGTGTCCAGGTAGATTGCAGAGAGGGACAATCTTCAATTAAGATAAGGGAAAAACCTGAAAAACTTGTCAAGGGGGGCAGGGCTTTCATTGTTCTCATAGGAAGAAGATTGTCCCCTGCTGTTATCTGTCTGGCCTATAGACTGCATTCCACATCTGAGAAGAGATAGTTTACACTAGGTAAAAGGGGCGGGAGGGGAAACTTTGCTTGTGAATATCTCTCAAACCATAAAGGTTTGAGAGATAAGACTAATATCGTTCTTCATGTTTTTTTAATGCCTACAAAATAAAATAAAGATAAAATGAAGTATTACTATCCCTTTAGTGCTAGAAAGGTCTCCAACATATTACCACACAATACTTTGGAGAACATGCTAGCATTCATAGGGTTAAAAGCTCAATTTAAATAAAATGGGAATTTTGATAAGCTCCCCCCCACACACATTGTTGTAGTTGGTGTGCCCCACAGTGACTCCAGGGGGGAGATTCACTAAGTGGTGATAAAGTGGAGATGACTTGTCCAGTGATATCACTTCTCCAGCTTTGGAGATCTTAGGGCATAGGCTCTATAGTATAAAACAGGAACTAGAGAAGTGATGAACTGTAGAAGTTATCACTTTATCACCGCTTAGTGAATTTCCCCCCTGTTCTATCTTCTTAGTAGCTCAGCCTCACTTTCATTACATCTGTGAGATTCAGCGATGTAATGTTTCATGCTGTTAAACATTTGCCACGTTCAGTGTATCACAGCTGAAAAAGATATATGTCCATTAGCCAATGGAATGCTAAAGACATCTCCGGCGCATTGTGCACCAATGCATTGAAGACCTCTCAAGAATCCAGATGCTTTAAAATATAGTAATTAGTATACCAATGGCCAAATGTGGGGATCCCAGAACATCGCATCAAAGGTGTTAAAGGAACAATAACAATAAAAAATTAACTGGAGTTCATGCAAGGATGTCTTTTTTTGCCTACGGTTTAGATTTGCATATGCTCTGTGGAAGCAGCCACTCATGCCTTTTCCACTCTCCCAACACTACAACAATATTTAGCTGATTTCCAGGATTCAAAGTAAATGGACTGAGATGCTGGTGAGATGGCTCAGTTGGTTAACACACCAGCTGTAGAATCTGTTCAAGGTCACAGGTTCTAGTCCCAGCAAGGTCAACTCAGCCTTTCATCTTTCTGAAGGCAGATAATAGGAGTACCATTAAACTGGAAAATAATAATAGCTATAACCCCGGGATATACTTGAAAACAAGAGACAATCCTTCCACGTAAAATAATTTGATATTATTATTATAGAACAGCCTTTTCTTAATATAATAGCAGTGGGCGCTAATTATAATAAATTATTTTAGTTTTTCTCTCTCATTGCTAACAGCATAAGCAAAGTAAATAGGACAGATCACACATGCATTAAAAAGCAAGTTTAGGATTCGATTATAGGGATATAACATATACATAAATCATTTTCATATGGTGGCTGTAAGACCATGGTACCTATAGCTGCATTCATTTTTAGGTATTAGTTTTTCTTTAACACCTTATACCGACGCTGCAGGAGGGAGAGAGGCGACCGGGGAGCATTGTGAGCAGCTCCCCAGGCTCCCTCTCTGCAGCACCGACCCTGACACAGGGTATCGGTGCTGGCATCGGCTGCATTTGCACGAGTACAAGCACTCACGCAAATGCTGGTATCGGCACCGATACCAGTATAGGTGCAACCCTAATAATCATGGACAAGCAATGGGAGCCCTGGCAAAGGCAAAAATGATTGATCTCTCAGAGCATATGTAAGACTAGATATTAGTTGTCAAAAAATAAGCAGAAATGTACAGCTGCTAGTATGGAGCATTTAAGTGTATGTTTTTCACTGAAGAGAGCCATTATGGTGTTAGGTACAGCAGCCCCATACTTTTTACTAAGTTTGCTCCCATAGAAGGTGTGGCAAGACATTATGATTGCCTTTTAACCATTTGAGTGCCAAACAGGTGTTCAATACATTTAATACCTCAACAACCTTTTAATCCCTCTTTCTTCTCTAAGTCTACAAACATTAGCATTTGTTTAGAAAGGCTTTCTTCATTGTGTGTAAAAGAAACTGAGAACTGTTTGCTTCCCCCCCCCGCCCCGAGTTCCACTTTGTTGTTACATACAGTATAAAGGACACACGCTAATCTTTCGATTTGCTCATGCAGTGCATTATTTTTGTCACTCTAGTATCTAGTACTACTGTAAAAGCCCATGTACACGGGCCAAGGTCCGATGAGGTAAAGAGGCCGGCCCTGCTCTGCGTACTGCAGCTGCCTCACTGGCAGCACACGCGATGCAGTCATGTACAGTAGAGACTGCCCGAACACAGAGAATGCTCCCAGCACAGAACTCCCAGCATTCTGTACGTTGGGCAGTCTCTACTGCGCATGACTGCATCAGACAAACATACTGGCCTTTTATATTACAAGATAGGGTACAAATAGCTGGTTGTTGGACTTCTAGCTGTGTTAGATATTACAGCTCCAATGATCCCCAAGAGGGCAGTTTTAGTCCCCAACAGCTGGATGTCCAACAACTGACTACCCCTGGTGTAAGGAACTGAAAATTACTATGTATCGCTTAAGCCCTTCAATGCCAAGTGAGCGTGTAAAGCATTTTGGTACCCTTCTGGTATTCAAAGGGTTCATAACTATGTGATTGTGTAACGGTTATGAGAGCAACATGCAGGTAATACTACATATTAACCCTTTGAGTGCCAAATGGGTGCACAAAGCATTGCTTTTCAAAGTGTTGTTTACCACGCTGGCACTCAAAGGGTTAAACGTTACAAGCCACCACAGGAAAAATTCTATGAACATATTATTGTGTAGTCAAAAACAAATACTATGAAAAATATGTTTAGCATAAGTAAAATGAGATAAATTTACCCCCTAGCTGATAGAGAAATCACCAACAGGCTAATTATTGATGCTGTGGGTCTCTCTCTGGTACCCAAGGGCTCAATCTCCATTTAAAGGGCAAGCATACCCACTACATAGTTAACATTATTAAATAATTTTAAATAATGCATTTAGCCAATCTCTCTATAATGAGATAGTCGGATTAACCAATCAAAACAATCAAACCAGATATCTGCCTTGACTGGAGACTCTGGTTGTCAGAGACAGCTGGCATCATCGCCTACACGCAGAAAAGGAAGAAATGTCAATGTTGACAGGGTGCCTGTCTGTTTAACGCTTTGAATGCTAGAAAGGTATCCAATGCATTGCTTAGCAATGCGTTCGATACCCCTGTCACTTAAAGGGTTAAAATGGGGTAGCCAACCCTAGTCCTTAGGATCTGACTACTTCAGAACAGGTGGATCAATTAAAGACACTGAGCAACTGAGTGGCATTTAAACATTATAAATCTGAGGGATCAGCAGAGGCATTTGCAGAATACAAAAATGCCAACAAAACCTGTACAAATGCGATTAAATTAGCTAGACTGAAGAATGAAAAAATTATTGCTAAGGAGAACAAGAGCAACCAAAAAAAATTCTTTAAATACATTAATGACAAAAAATTAAAGTCTGATAATGTTGGGTCCTTTTTATCTGAAACGGGTGAGATAGTCAGTGGGGACAGAGAGAAAGCAGATATTTTAAATAATTATTTTCTTCTGTTTCTACCAAGGAAGACGCAATGGACAAAAACCTGCAAACTACTTTTACAGAACAGTCACAGCAAGCATGGGATTGGATAACACAAGAAAAAGTGTTAAAACAATTGAATGGTATTAAGGTAGATAAAGCCCCGGGGTCCGATGGTATACACCCACGGGTACTTAAAAAGAGTTAAGCCAGGCCCTGGCCAGACCATTATTTTTGATTTTCAGGGATTCGTTTATTTCAGGTATGGTGCCCACGGATTGGCATAAAGCAGATGTGGTGCCCATATTTAAAAAGGGATCAAAATCACAGCCAGGAAATTACAGACCTGTAAGCTTGACATCTGTGGTAGGGAAGCTGTTTGAAGGGTTGCTAAGGGAATATATTCAAGAATTCAGCTTGAACAGGAATATCATTAGCAGGAGCCAACATGGCTTTGTGAAAGACAGGTTTTGTCAAACTAACTTGATCGCATTTTATGAAAAAGTAAGTAAAAGTATAAATAAGGGAGCGGCGGTTGATGTGATCTATTTAGACTTTGCCAAGGCATTTGATACAGTCCCACGCAAGAGGTTACTGTACAAATCGAATGAAATAGGCTTAGGGGAAAATGTTTGTGCGTGGATTGGAAATTGGTTGAAAGATAGAATGCAAAGAGTGGTAGTAAATGGCAAGTTCTCCAACTGGATAAACATGATAAGTGGAGTACCTCAGGGATCTGTCCTGGGTCCCCTTCTTTTTAATTTGTTTATTAGTGATCTCCCAGAGGGCATAGGGAGCCATGTATCAGTGTTTGCCAATGACACAAAATTAAGTAAGGTAGTAAAGTCTGAACTGGATGTGTCTTCATTACAAGAGGATTTGGACAAATTGAGTAACTGGGCAGGCAAATGAGATTCAATAAAGACAAGTGTAAAGTTATGCATTTCGGGTATAATAATAAAAATGCAACATATAGCTTAAATGGTGTTTCTCTGGGAAAATCTACTAATGAAAAGGATTTGGGAGTAATGGTGGACACTAGACTTAGCAGTAGTGTGCAGTGCCAGCTGCAAAGGCCAATAAGATATTGGCATGTATTAAAAGTGGTATTGACTCAAGGGTGGAAGATATTATTATGCCTCTTTACAGGTCCATGGTAAGACCCCACCTAGAATATGCTGGAACTAGAGAAAGTGCAGAGGAGGGCTACAAAACTAGTAAGGGGAATGGAAAGTTTTAGTTAGGGTTGCACCGATACCGATACTGGTATCGGTGCTGATACCAGCATTTGCGCGAGTACTTGTACTCGCGCAAATGCGGCCGATGCCAGCACCGATACCCTGTTTCAGGGTCGGTGCTGCAGAGAGGGAGCCCGGGGAGCTGCTCACAATGCTCCCCGGCCACCTCTCTCCCTCCTGCAGCGTCGGAGCGTTGCCGCGGGTTACCATGGCAATGCTCCGACGCTGACCTCTGCCGGGGCTCGCAAGAGAACAGCGAGCACCCGGCAGAGGAGGGTAAGGGAGGCAAGATGGGGCAGCGGGTGGTGAAAGAGGCAGAGAGTGGGTCAAGAGGGAGAAAAAGAGGCAAAGGGAGGAAGGATCAGGAGACAAAAGGAGGGGGGATCAGGAGAGAGAGAGGCAAAAGGGTGGGGTCAAGGAGAAGGAGTGGGAGAAAGGGGGACCAAAGGGAGAGAAAAAGCCAAGGCAAAAGAAGGGGGCTCAAGAGGGGGAGAATGAAGCAAAAGGTGGGAATCAAGAGGGGGAGAAAGAGTCAAAAGGGGAGGTGTGTATATATATTTCAAGTACTCACCAATACCAATTACTGATACTTTTTTTTGCAGTCATTTGCCAGTTTTCCAAGTACCTAAAGCATATAGGTACTTGGAAAACTGGCAAATGACTGCAAAAAAAAAGTATCGGTAATTGGTATCGGTGAGTACTTTAAAAAAGTATCGGTACTTGTACTCGGTCTTCAAAAATAGCTATCGGTGCATCTCTAGTTAAGAAAGGCTAGAAAAGTGTCAGGAACACCAACAAAATACAATGACATGCAGTTAAGTAGAACGGGACCTTGAAACGTGGCAAGATCACTGTCAGTTCAAGTCATCAGTGTGAATAGTCTAATGATAAAGGCACAATCTAGTGGTGAAAACAATTAGGCTAAACAGGAATGTAGACTTTCAACTCCTCACAATGCCTTGTACTAATGACTTCATCTGTGCATCTCAAAAACAAGGATGACAAGAAAGGCCGATAAATAAACAATTACATTAATGAACCATTTAGTAATTACTAAAATTGTATTGCATTTCCAAAATGCATTTATTCAAAGTGGAAAGTGAAAGCAACTTGGGAATTCTGTTAGGATATAAGATATCCAATGTACCAATTACGTCTATACCACAAATCACTACATCAGCCGACAACAGAGGATGTTATTGTAGAGAAGGCAACAGCTAGAGCAATAAAACCACACTGACATGTTGAGATGGATACATGGAGCGCAAAAAATTGGCCTCTTGTATAATAACAAATTGGAGCATTTTCTAGGGTAAACCAACAACACCATAGGGGACAAATAAACATTTCCATTAATTTAAACTGGACCATTAACCCTGGAATGCCAGAGAGATCTCCAGTGCAGTGTGAAACAATGCACTGAGATCTTTCTAGCATTCCAAGGGTTAAAAGTTCCATTTCTATCAATGGGAATGTTTCTAATTTGTATTCGCCCCCCTACAGTACAGGTGGATTGTCCCAGAATCTATCCACTTTGGTTTTATACATAGGGCCACTGTGCTCGGAATAATGTCCACTGAGTGTCATTTTCAATCAGTTTATTTTAATTGCTTGGTTTTGCAAAAGGCTTTAGGAGGGGGAAAAAAAAAGTCACATTTAGCGATCTTCCTTAGTTAGCCATGTTGTACACGGATATCAACAAATAAATGTTCAGCCTTGACTTGACTTATCAACCTATGACTACCTAGTTATTTTTCTTGAACAGGGCTGGGCAATGTGTGACTACCAGCAGTCGCTGAGCAGCTGAAGATGAGGGGACTTGCATTCATACCTGAGAAAAGGCCAAATTCTCAAAGGTGATACCTACTACATGACTTGTACCAACTGACTAACTTGTCTGTAAGTTGGTACCATATATGCTAAGGGAACAATCTTGCTTGTTTATGAAGCAATATCTTTCTAAGTTGTAGTATGTTAAAGAGTTAGTAATGCGTGCTTATAAGTTGATGCAATATTGTAGATTTAAAAAAAAAAAAAAAAAAAAAAGAAAGTATCTGGAGCAAGTCCCATCTCTCAAACCTTCATGGTTTGAGAGATATAACATTTTAAAGTACCCCCCTCCCTCTCTTTGCACTTACTTCAGACGGAAGGAGATTCTGGTCCTAGAACCAGTCTGCGGCTCTTCAGCAGAGCCAAAATAGCGATATTTAAAAAGAAATACTTCAATGGAATGGTCTACAAAGTGTGCCTGGTTTGCAAACACACTTTGTAGACTGTTCCCATGAAGTAGTTCTTTTTAAATATTGCTATTTTGGCTCTGCTGAACAGCCTCCGAGTCGGCCAACATGGACTTCCTTCTGCCAGCTCTACAGCTGACATCAGGGAAAGGGGAGGGAGGGGGGAACTTTAAAACATTATCTCTCTCAAACCATAACGTTACGAGAGATGGGACTTGCTCCAGATGCTTTATTTTTTTTTTTTTACTCTACAATATTGCATCAATTTATAAGCAGACATTACTATCCCTTTAAAATGGGAACTACCACCCCACATATATAAAAGTTAAACCCCAAGAATTACCCATCTATTGACTAGCTGAACAATAGTACTAGTCGCCAGAAAAATTACCTCCGTATAGAGAAATCGTATTGCTCCCGAGACTGACGACCAGGCAACAGCGCTTTAAAAGAACCTGAAGGTACCAAGCAAAGCTTCCTAGAGCAGACTGGGACTGACAGCGCAGGCACGCAGACGTCACTACGTAAAGATGTCTGCAGCTGTTTCCTGGCTGTCAGTCTGCGGAGCAGTAGAATTTATCTATAATGAGTTAATTATTCTGGCGACTAGTACTATTGTTCAGCTAGTCACCAGATGAGTAATTCTTGGGGGGGGGGTTTAACTTTATGTGGGGTAGTAGTTCCACTTTAAGGGTTCACTGAAAGAGGAAACAGTGACATATGACCTAGATAGACTACTTCTGGGGTATTTTAAGGTTTACTATTTTAGCATTATCGGGGTCAGCCAGAGGTGTAACTAGAAGCCACCGGGCCCTGGTGCAAAAACTGCCATGGGCCTCCTGACCACATTGCCCCCCAGTGTCCTTTCTCCACCTCCACATTGCCCCCAATCATCCACATGCCATCTCCTACCTCCCTGGTGGTCCAGCGGTGTGGCAGGAGAGGTCTGTGCCTCCTGATCAGACCTCTATTAGCAACTCGGAGCTCCTGCACGGTCCTCTCTCTAGTAATGCAGAATACTGGGAAATGATGTCATGTCCCAGTGCTCTGTGCATTACTAGAGTGCTGGAGGGAGCTCAGTTGCTAATAGAGGTCTTGTCACAGCTTACCTATATCCAGTGTCGCCGCTTCGGATGACACTGGAGTTGCATCGCTCTAAATGACGCTCTGCGTCATCCCACACATCTCTTTTGGGACTGGGCTTGGGCGCACTTGGCATCAGCAGAGGACGCCCGTGTCCTCGATCTAGGCGATTCGGATGCTCCAAATGACGCAGCGGTGGTTCAGGAGTGAGGAGGTGTATTTGACGCAGGCTATCTTCTTATACTTTGGGTTCTGGTCTGGCTCCTCCTATCTACTTCTTGGCGCCTTGTAATTAAATGGATTTCCCTTTCTCCCGATTTCTTGCTCCTGATCTTTGTGTATGACCGGGCTTGTCTGACCATCCATCCTGGTGCTGACCTGTGGCTCTGGCTGACTTCCCGCTCCATGTATGACCTAGGCTTGTCTGACCATCCATCCTGGTGCTGACCTGTGGCTCTGTCTGACTACTCTCTTGTGTTGCCCCTTGTAGTGGACACCCAATGTGGTGCAGGCCTGTGGCTCTGGCTGACTACCCACTCCGTGTATGACCTAGGCTTGTCTGACCATCCATCCTGGTGCTGACCTGGGGCTCTGTCCAGCTAACTTCTGCATTTCATCCTGTTGAGCGGATATCCTATCTGGTGCAGACCTGTGGCTCTGGCAGACTCTGACCATACTGACTGCAGACATGAGTCGGTAAGTTTGTTGGTTGTCTCACCTTCAGGCGACGGTCTTCTCCTGGCTGGCTGCAGGTGCGAGTCAGTCATCTTCCGATTACCATCCTTCAGGAACCGTCTGGCTTACTTTTCCTCTCTGACTTAGAGACTACCATTGGCTTTGGCTTAGTCTCTGCAGTTCTGGGATCTGGAGACATACTACTATTGCTGATAGAGTCCCTGTCTCCTGGTTACCCTCTGCTCCATCCTGAGTATTGGTATTATATTGCACTTACTTTAATAAAGGTGAATTTTACAGTACTGTCTGAATCTTGTCTTTGCTTGCTAACCGTGACAGTCTGTTCCAAAGAAGGCACAGACCTCAGCTTGTTGCGGACGTCAGGTCGCAGGGGGCGGCCAGGCCCCTGGAGTGCGACCCCTATTGTTACGCCACTGGGGTCAGCTCATGTTGAGACTTCCCATGTATGCTTGTAGTCCTAAAACTGCTGGGAGGTCACATGTTGCTCCCCTCTTCCCAGATCATCATTACTGAAGACATAAAGCCAGCCAATGGCCAGCTGAAGATAGATGAATGAATGAATTGAGTATATGACTAATTAGTGGCTCAGTCAAGATAAGTGGTCTACCAGTACTCATTCAGGGATATCATGAAAACATGCACTATTGGTAGCTCTTGAGAACCAGAGTTAGTTACCATGTGCCATTTGTGTACACAGTGCTTTACTAAAGGTGCTCACAAGCTTACAGTTCAACATGAAAGTAACTGTCTTCATATAGCAACTGTATAGCCACATGTTGCCAACCCTAGATCTAGACAAACAGGGCCATATGGACAAAATTGCAAAGCAATTATGGGAGTAACCAACTGAATCACAAGGCAAAAGTAAAAATTCCCATTGAACTAAATTAATGCATCTAGCATTTAAAGATTTTAAAGCCCCATTTATATCAATGGGAGGTTTGGGGAGTTGTACTTATCCCCTCAGGTGCAGTTGATCTGCATCAGAATTACTGCACTCTCTTTTTACATGTGCCCCACATTCTGGAATATGTCAGACATCTGCTACAGAGATATACATTCAGTATATACGTTCTGGAAATGTTTTGCAGGAACATGTGGCTGTAGCTAGCAAAACTACTGTCTGGAATAGATCAAATAAACATCCTGTTAATGTACCAGCAGTTCATGTTCAAGGGGACATCTTTCTCCCTCCTACTATTTGACCCTTACACTTTGTATAGAGATCCTCATTAGTACTAAACACTTCCTGCCCAAAAATAAATATATAAATAACATAAAAAACACATTTACATCTATTATTTACTGTTTCAGGTCTAATGCAAGCAGTTTGTGAACTTTACCACCTTGCTGACCTGGAAACTGCAATAATATCCTACGCCAGAGTCATCACACATTATGGGGAGAGGGGAAATCAACTGCTGCAAATACCAGAGGCCTGCAGTGCAATTCAGATGGATACTGCTAATCCCATATAATAATTTGCTAGGATGTTTGTCAGAAGCAGTCATGCGCAGTAGAGACTGGTCAAATGCACAGAATGCTGGGAGCACGGGATGCTTGGAGCATTCTGTGCTTTCGTGCAGTCTCTACAGTGTATGACTGCGTCAGAGGCAGAGCAGGACCGGCCTTGCGTACCCCTCTGGCACTCAAAGGGTTAACATCACCCGGACCTTGGCCCGTGTACATGGGTTTTTACACTGGTTAGGTATAGCTATAGTGGGCTTTATCTATAAAAACAAGTGAAGCACATCTGGAGCAAACCAGCTGCACCATAGGAGACAAATAATCACATTGATTTGAATGGGGGCTTTTAACTCCTTGAATGCTAGAAATGCGTTCAAGACCTCTCTAGCATCCAAGAAGTTAAAAGCCCTATTTAAACCCTCCAGTATATTAGTTTTTATTTATTTTCCCACTCCCCCAATCTCGTAAATTGATTCACACCAGATATGCTCCAGTTTGCTTTTATGCATAAAAGCCCAGTGAGTGTTGATCAGGGATGCACAACACAAAGCCCACCAGCTGTTGAGAACTACACTTCCCATGATCCCCAGCAAACCAAATGCACCACAAGGGACAAAAAAGAAATCTAAATTCCCATTGATTTCACAGTGGCTTTTAAACCTGTGCACTCTAAAAAGGTATCAAATAGACTGAAAAGTAATGCATTACAGAGTTCAGTAGCATTCAAGGGGTTAAAAGCCACAATTAACCCTTTGAATGCCAGAGGTGTACGCAAAACAAAGCTTTGTGTACCCCTCTGGCACTCAAAATGTTTAAAACATTGGAAATGTACATTTATCCACAGTGGTTAAGTTGGTTTGCACCAAAACTGCTCATCTTTATTTTGTTGAATATGGGCCCTTGGATTTGCTTTGAGTCTGTTGTAATATTTCATACTGTCTTAATCCTTGATGTTACCCGTTTGACTAGAAGAGGGAGCAATCTCGCAATGCATTGCTCTCCTCCCTGGCACTCAAAAACTTAACAAGCATGGTCCACTAAAACATGAAACTGCTATAAGCTACAAACACCTTATTAGGGAACCTACACAAATACATATTTAAATAAAGCTTACAGCAAAGTGCAGGATTTTACCTGAGCTTTCAATAGTGTTGCATAATTTTCTGGTTTTAGGAGAATCTGCATACAGGCATTTAATTTTCACTATAAAATATTTCATGAATGTGTTCACTTTACTAACCTTGCCACTTCAAAATACATACCTACAAGCTTACTGATGTAAACAATAGGATGCTTAGGTAATCATCACCACAGAGATCCATTGACAGCGAGGGGCAATACCTCTTTATGAGGAAATAAATATCTGACACAAACCAGTGGTTCTCAATCTTTTTTTCCCCCTCAAGACACCCCTAACACACAGACTGAAATTTTCACGACATCCCCTAACATCCTGTAGATCAATTGTCAGGGAGTAATGAAGGATATAAATATACAGTTAGTTTTAGGTTTCTTAATTATAATAACAAAAACAAACATGTTTTACATAAACATTTTCAAAAACATGCAAATGAAACCCAGCAATCACATTTTTGTTAGTGTGCACCTATGAGGATGTATGCAGTAAACCACAGCACCCTCATTGACAACCACTGGCTATAAACTGCCACCACAGGTGGTTTTTGATAAAGAAGAAAGCAGATACATGTCACATGGTTCTACCTAAGATTCATTATGATGAAGGTGAAAAAGACTAAATAAAGAAATGCAGCAGTATTTGTTTTCCCCCAGAACGACACAACTATGCAACTTAAGGCTTACATTACAGACAAACTAAATCTGCTGCTGCAAAGTCCACTGGATAAATTCTGGCATTCAGGCTGTTAATGAAAAGTGAGATAACTCCTAGTCCATTGAGACAACTGCCACAGACAGCTAGTGTTGTGCAGCTTGGTAAACAGAGATGCCAGCCACTATTCAGATTCTGTGTCCTGTTTTTGCATAACAGTTATTGCTAAATCAGCTAAGAGGCTCTGCAGCAGCTGAAGCCTGTTTCCCAGCTGCTAAAGAATGACTGTAAATGTGGGTTTTCCAAAGCTAAAACTTATGGCTGTCAATGCAAAGTCCACCCCCAAGTATACAATTACAGAAATTAAAATAATGTGTCTTTATTCCATCACTACACCATGTGCTGACAATTACCACAAAGTGTGTGCGTGTGCAAGTAATGGAGGAGGACATCGCCAAACACAGCGCAGGCATTGTACACTAAAGAAGAAAAGGAGGTATGAGTCTTCAAGGGCCAGCTATGAGGGGGGCGTCTTTGTCCCCTAACTGCAAGCAGGGCCAGCTACACTGGTGTGCAACATATGCCTCTCCAGCTCCTGGTGGTCTAAAACTCCCATCATACTCAGCCGGCTGAAGCTTATGGGAATTGTAGTCTAATAACAGCTAGTTTACATTTATTGTCTTGATGAGACTGATAGCTCAATAACAGCTGGAGAACTGCAAACTGTAAACCTCCTGAGGCTGCAGCACAGTAGCTGCGTCCAACTGTACAGCGCTGCGGCATATGTTGGCGCTTTGTAATTAAATAATAAAACAATAACAAGGATCAATCTGACAGTTCATTTAATATCTGATTCTCACTGACTCTCAATCACCTATAAAATTATCTTCTCCTAAACTGTTAACTCCTATATAACTCAGGAAAGTCCTTACTACTTTTCCCTTCTAAGACTACATTACTAAGAGGCTGCAAACAACCTTTACAGTATTTGGAAAACATAATGTATGACTAAAACTGCACTTCCCAGACACACAATAAAAGTGCTATTCACTAAACGGCAATACATGTGCAACCAGTGCACAGGATATCCATAGGATGGGTGGAAAATCCCCTACTCCGGATCTACATAGATTTCTACTGGGATAGCTGTATGCGATTGTCCTTACCAGCACTCATCGTCCCATGAAGGTAGCCTTGCTTTTATTTAATCCATAACAAGCCGTTGATCTGTACAATATTCCATTGTGGGCTTCTCTGGCACACACAGCGCTCTCGGGCTGATGCCCCAGCCGGGTGTAAAACAGTAATCCCTCCTCCACAGAAGATACTTGTGCGATACTTCCAGTGTCCCAATACGGAGCCGCCTGCTGGAGAGCAGGAAAGTGTCGAACTCAGCCTGAACACTTTAGGGGCGTGCGCTGGGTGTCTGCTTCAGTCGGTGACGTCACGGGGAAACAAAGGATTGGGGCACCATGCCATCGAGAAGGTATTGCCGTATCTGCTTTTCATTTCGATGGGTTAAAGGAAAATACCACATTTTGCTATATGCAGTTAACCCTTTTGTGTGCTTTCTGAAACTCAAATATTAAACCAAAGCGTGGCGTAATTCTGTGAGATGGAAAACTTGTTCATTTGCTTTTTTGTATCATTATTTCTCCTAAATTGATGCCAACCATGGCATTTCTTGGCGAATATCTGTTGACAGTGAGGGGCATTGCTCTTAAAAACTATCAGAACTTTTTCTTTTAATAAACAAGAGGAAGTAGTCTCATGATTACTTAAAAAGGTAATCCAAGTGAAAGAAAAAGCGTATAATATAAATAATAGTAAAAGGGGATCTATCACCCTACCCATGTTGGGATACATAGCTCGTGTATGTAGCGACTAGCTGGGGTAGGGCTTTCATTTAAAAAAAAACAAAAAAACTTTGCTATTTAATCCATTAAATATCACCCTGGCACTACTTCCGGACAGACAGCGGAACCGTTCTGTACCCGCACTTTGTCACTCTTCCTCTGCTCCCCTCCCTCCAGAGGCATAACCATACCTGGGAACTTTTGAAGCAGGGCTACCAGGAGGGTAACCCTGTCAACTGGGGAGGAAAATTATGCGATTTGCGTCATAAAAGGGACGGGGCTTAGTTGTGGAGGTTCGGGACAAAAAAACAAACCTACAAAATGGCGGTAAGAGGGTGGGGAGTTGGAGGAACCAGAAGGAATGGAGCACAAGTGGGCAGAGTTTCTACTTAAACTCTGCCGACCTGGTGATTCACACATTGCCCCGGAGACCCGGTAATTCAGTTTGAAATCCGGAGTCTCCGGGGCAAAACCGGAGATTTCCCAGGTATGGGTATAACTAGAAGCCACCAGGCCCTGGCGCAAAATTTGACATAGAGTAGGCTGACCAGACCTCACCTTTAACCGGGGATGCATAGGAAAAATGCATACTGCAGGACTGCTTTGATTTCAGTGGAGTACTGGAAAATGGCTATTTCCTATGTGTCCCCGGTTAAAGTGTTAGTAATGTCTAAAAAAAACTTTTTTGCATTTAGAAGAGCTTAAAAAGCTGATCTAAATGCAAAAAAACGTATCTCTCAAACCGCTATGGTTTAAGAGATACGGGCGTTTAAAGTCTGATTTCTCCTACTGACAGCTGTAAAGCTGTCAGCAGGAGATCCGTGTAGGGCTGGTGCTTGAGAAGTGCCGGGATCTCGTTACTTACACGGAATCCCTTCATTGGAATGGTCTAAAACGTGTGCCTGGTGTTCAAGCACACGTTTTAGACCATTCCAATGAAGGGATTCCGTGTAATTAACGAGATCGCGGCACTTCTCAAGCGCCAGCGTGTCGACCGACACGGATCTCCTGCTGACAGCTTTACAGCTGTCAGTAGGAGAAATCAAACTTTAAACGCCCGTATCTCTTAAACCATAGCAGTTTGAGAGATACGTTTTTTTTGCATTTAGATCAGCTTTTTAAGCTCTTCTAAATGCAAAAACGTTTTGTTTTTTTTAGACATTACTAACACTTTAAAGGTGAGATCTGGTCAGCCTAACATAGAGCCCACTGTCCACCTCCATGAATTTGCCCCCACTGTCCAGCTCCTACCTGACTCAGGAGGAGGGGGCCTCATCATCCCTGGTGGTCAGCGGCGTGGCAGGAGAGGGTTGTGCCACCTTCTGTACAGACCTCTATATGCAGCTCCCATGAGGTCCTCCAGTAATGCAGAGCACTGGGAGATGATGTAATCTCCCAGCGCTCTGCATTACTAGATGGCCAGGGATGACGAGGAAGCTGCAAACAGCTTGCCGTTGGGGAGATCAGTGTGATCTTCCCACTGGTAATAGCTTTTTAATACTGGCAGTGGCGGTGGTAGCAGGGGGCAGCCGGGCCCCAGGAGGGATGGGCCAGGTTGCAGTTGCGACCCCTGCAACCACTATTGTTACGCCACTGCCTCCCTCTACCAGCCTCCTCTGATGACGGAGCTGTAAGCTGGAGCTCTCTCATTGGCCAGAGATCCCTATAATTCAGAGGCATCCACAACACGCAGGCTGTGGGACAAATTCTGACTTCTGCTGCCACTCACTTATCACTGGCTCCAATTCAAATTGCTTCCAGCTTGCAAGTATTTTACCTTTGAACTAATGCAGTGGTTGTGGTAGAGCGGGGTGAGATGAGAATGAAAGGCAGATCGGGCAGCAGAACAAGATCTCGGCTAGATAGAATTGTCTGGAGCCAGAGTTGGTTCCATAAAGTCTACACTTGCCATTTCCACTTCCTCTCCATCCAGGCACCATTATTACACACCTAGCAAAACATAAGCACACAAACACTCCTCCCCCATAATGAAATATACACACAGACAACATATGTATAGTAGCAAATAGTGAGGTCACAGTTTTTAATAATTGGGGATTGACTTTTTTAAGAGAAACCCCAAAAGTACTCTCCCCCATAGTACGTGGTGTCCCCAGGACCTATGATATCTTGGGGCACACCTGCACCCAGCCTGCAACTTAGGGAAGTAAAAGATGAGTCCTTTCAGGTAATCACAGCCTCCCCACCTCTGGTTCCTCTTCATGGCTGCTGATACCAAACCATGGCAGGGGAAACAAAAAGGCCCCAGTGTTGATCCACTATGACACTACCTCTATCCCTCCCCTCCCACAGTGCTTTATGGCAATTTCCCAACAGCAGAAAATAAGCCTGCCTGCCCACCTTTACTATCTTGGCATTGTCAGGACTCTGGAAGCACGACACTATGGTCCTATGAGGGTTTGCTAATTTTTCTCCATTCCCATTCATTCGCTGTCCTAAGTGTGACCTCATCACACAGCAGAAGCTGCACATTGACCTTAAAAATAGGGAGGGCGAGAAACAATTCTAAACAAACACTATCAGCTTAACTGACCACAGGAAAATCTTTTTAAACTCAAGCCCCCCCACTTTTCCCCGCCTCTACCTGGTCTCCACCCCCTCACCAGCCCCTATTGGGTGGAGAGACAGCCTCCTTTATTGTTCTCCAGAACTTTCTTCCCCCAACTGTGTGTATATATATATATATATATATATATATATATATATATATATATATATATATACATATTTATATACATACTAGCAATGTGGTACAGTGTTGCTCGTTATGTTATTCAGTGAATTAATCATTTTTTGAAAATCAATGTTATGTTAGAGCAGTGGTTCTCAACTCCTGTCCTCAGGACCCACTAACAGGCCAGGACTTAGGGATTTCTCTGTTAGAGCACAGGTGTGGTGATCAGAGGCTCATTCACAGTGATTATCTCACCTGTGCTCTAACAAGGAAATCATCACATCCTGGCCTGTTAGTGGGTCCTGAGGACAGGAGTCAAGAACCACTGTGTTAGAGAAATATGGTGTGGGGCATAAGTGTCAGAAAGGCACACACAATAATACAAAGACAAGTATTCAAGACACAGGAGGACACAGTGATAGACAGGCATGCATGCAATGCACATACACGCACACTGAGAGACAGACACACACATGCACTGACATACACAGTGACACACAGATGCAATGCACAACATGCATACACATACATAGATCGTGAGCAGTGTAAGCAAGGAGAAAAAAGAAAAGTGTTTTCCGGATGGCCATAAAACCCTCAGCGTTGTAGTGTGGTGCCCCATCACACAGAAAAATGTAGCAGGTAATCATTAACCGTTTGAGTGCCAGAGGGGTACACAATGCATTGCAGAGCAGTGTATTGTGTACCCTTCTGGTACTGAAAGAGTTAAGAAAAATAGAATGCAGCATACCGTACAGAGGTCATGGAAGTGGCATCAAAGAAAGAGTTGGTCCTTTCCATGGACAGAGTTGGTAACCCCTTTGGGATGATTGTCATCCCCAGTGTTACGCCATAGAATTAAAGAGCAGTCGGATGCAAAGCAGAGGGAAGTGAGAGTTGTGCGCATTAAAAGAGGATTTTAGTCTTACCTGTTAAATCCTTTTCTCTTAGTCCATACAGGTTACTGGTAACTTTGGGTAGGCGATCCGCCCCTTTAATTGTAGGCAGGAACAATTCTAGCATTGTATGCAGGGGGTGGAGCTTACCTTACCTGCTTGGCTGAAGCTAGCCAACCATCTCCATAAAGATTTGAGACACTATTGGCTAGATAGTGGAAGGGAAAGAAGACTCCTGTGAGCATGACCCAGAAGGACCCCCACTGTCTGCCACAGGAGAGCCAAGCATGGTCTCTTGACAGGGTGGGAGACCAGTAACCTGTATGGACTAAGAGAAAAGGATTTAACAGGTAAGACTAAAATCCTATTTTCTCTGTCGTCCTATATAGGTTACTGGTAACTCTGGGATGTCCAACCATTAAGTTTCCCAGAGGCGGGAAGTAAGACAGGAAGAGCAGTGTGCAATAGGGGATACAGAGACCTCAGCATCCTTAGTCTTAGGTCTGTATAGACTTTCTCACAGTGTCATATAATCTTACAGTATAAGAAATCACCCAATCACAGTGTGTAGGATTAAGGTTTCACCCCAGAATTCGCTAAAATAGAATTATCTGGCAGGTGAAGGGTTAATCAGCAGAGGAGAGAAGGAGAGTCCAAGCCCTGCATACGATACTCGTTCTGGAAATGGCACAAAATGGCTGCCACAGCGGGAGCAAATCAGAAACTAGTGCACGAAGCAAGTGCTCATGGGAAATGTAGTTTTACCAGAAAAAGTACCCAAACAGTGCCCGAAGCCCCCTGAGCCCCAACCCACTGGAAACATGAACTGGATGATAGAGCAAGGGCAGACGAGAAAAATGAACCATCTCTGAAGTCGCTAGGTTAACCCCTTAATGACTAAGGACTTACCAGGTACGTCCCGCGAAAGCTGTCACTTAGTGACAGAGGACATACCTGGTAAGTCCCGGAAGTTGTACCGGAAGTCCGGGTCCCTGTGCGGCTGCACACCGTATGGGACTCCGGAATAATATAGCAAATATTTTTTTGTATGACGGCGTTAAGGTGACAGCCACGTGCGCATGTGGCTGTCATTAAGGAGTTAAGCGGTTGCAGAGATATGTCCAAAACTGTATAGTCCCATAGGAGTGAATGGAGCAATTGCGCCTATGCGGTAAAGCGCAAACTCAAATTTGACAAAATTGAAACAATAAAATAAAAATGCATGAAACATCACTAGAACATGTCAGGATACCCAAAAAAAGCACTGAACCAGTAGGAAAAGTGTCAGGAAACCCCCCCCCCCAAAAGATGTAAAGCCAGCAGCTAAAGGGATAAAGTACCACATAAACATGCTCGAAAACACCCAACAGACATACAGATAGACCCAATGAGTGCAGGCGTGTGCAGTAGGAACTCCAAAGGTAAACCCCTGTGCGGGGGGGCACTGTGGGACATGTGGACCTGCAGCACTCAAAGGGTTGCTCACTTTTCTTGCAGATCTTCTATCTTCAGACTACCATGTATTAAGAAGAAGCCCCGATGAGGAACTCCTGAGGAAAGAACTTGTAGCCAAGATTTTCCCCCCAGGGCTTAAGGTCCACAAAAAGCACCTGGTTACTGAGCTAGCCACATCTAATGGCATTGTCAGTCATGGTAATCTGCCTAATGGTCGTATTCCATTTCTAACAGAAAAATAAAAACATTTCTAAAACTATAGCAGAATTGTTCTCTTGCCTGTGTCTTCACCAAGGAACAAATCTTTCTGGAGCTGGTTGGCTAGCTGCAGCCAAGGAGGGAAGGTAGGCTCCACCCCCTGCATACAATTGTAGAATTGATCCTGCCTACAATTAAAGGGGCGGATCGCCTAACCAAAGTTACCAGTAACCTGTATTAGACGACTACATTAGCTCCCCTGTCAGGACCTGAAGGTCCTGAAAGTGCAGTAATATAACGGTTTGTTTGACACTCAGAGACAGTAAGTTTAGGTAAAAAACACAATTTTATTGAACAAAGTAAAATAGCAATAACCCTCACAGGTCCAGTAACATAAACAGAATGCGGTACTGACACAGGACAGATCACGGGAACCGTGATACCTATCTGTCGCTCTTTGTTGTGGTGCTCTCCCATTGGCTGAGCTTTGTTTGGCCCGCCCAGTATGGCCTTTATTATCTGGGCTTCTGGCACCTGTCAGATGCCCTTTCGTGGTGTTCCTGTACCAGTGTTACTTGTCGCTGTGTTCCTGCGTACCTGTGTACCGACTTGGCCCGTCTAACTACTCTCATTGGTTCCTGCTCCGTGATTCGACCCCGCCTGGCTGACGTTCCTGCTCCGTGATCTGACCCGGCTTGTCTGACGTTCCTGCTCTGTGATTTGACTCGGCCTAGCTGACGTTCCTGCTCCGTGACCTGACCCGGCTATGCTGACGACCCTGCCTGTGTTCCAGCTGTTATCCTGATCCTGTGTCGCTTGGGCGACATTCTGACTTCCGCTGTGCTGACATTAGGGCAGTCCGTGTTGTTGCCTCCGAATCACTGGGCCTTCCCGTTAACTCTTGCAAAGCACTGTTGCCTCCGATTACACTGAGCCTCCGTTAACACTTGCAGAGCACTGTTGTCTCAGTTTCATTGAGCCTTCCGTTAACACCTGCAGAGCACTGCTGCCTCAGTTTCATTGAGCCTTCCGTTAACACTTGCAGAGCACTGCTGCCTCAGTTACATTGAGCCTTCCGTTAACACTTGCAGAGCACTGTGGCCTCCGTTAACCCTGAGCCTTCCGCTTACACTTGCAGAGCATTGTTGCCTCCGTTGCAGAGAGCCTTCCATTAACACTGCACTTCCGTTAACCCTTGCTGTTCGCAGTGATCTCGTTACCGCACCGGTTGAGTGCTATTGGCTCTATACACCTGAGCTCTTGCAGTATACTTGGTCTCCGTTACCGCATCGGTTGGTTGCTATTGGCTCTAAACACCTCAGCTCTTGCAGTGTACATAGTCTCCATTTACCTCACCGGCCGGGTGCTCACGGCTCAACGTTTGTTAGCCCTTGCAGAGTTTTGTGGCCTCAGTTCCCTGCTCAGCATAAGTTGTAGTCTCAAGCTCTGCCTTATTGACTGGTGCTCTTACATCTTGCACCACAGTCTTGCTCCTTTACCATCTTATGGGCTTTGTCAAACACACCACAACAGACACTGATTGATTACCATGAACGTTAACCCATGTGTTGCCTGTATACTTGCTTATGCCTGTCCTGTGACAGTATATATTAATTTCCCTGTATACTGGACCTGAGAGGGCATCTGTACATTCTTGTCAATTTCCTGTCATACTACATTGCCTGTAGGAGGCAGTCTTTCTTGTGTTTTAATAAAACTGTGTTTTATTCTAACCTACTGGTCTGAGTGTCTTACAAAACCGTTACAGTACGAAAGGGCCATGACCTCAGACAGCAAAGGTGAAAGTAATACACAGAACATCCATTGGAGGATGGATGTGCATGAGCAACGCCTGGACCAGTTGGCACTGGCCTTACAGACATTACTTGAGCATACGGTACACCTTGACAAACCTAATCAGAATCCGGTGGTCTCCCCATTTTCGACACCGGACAATCATTCTGTGGGTCCTGCTGCACCAACCAGAGGCCTAACGGCAGCGGCACCATTACCATTGAGCTATGATGGCGAACCTACCCTATGCAGGGGGTTTATTGATCAATTAGAGATATTCTTGAAACTGACTCTTCATGCTTTTCCTAACGACCGGAGCAAGGTCGGGTTCATGATATCCTTGTTAACGGGCAAAGCTCTGGCAAGGGCTAATCCTCTGTGGGAAAATGCCAAACCCTGCACTCAGAATTTCAGTGAGTTTGTAAGAAAATTCTGCAGAGAGTTTGAGGTTCCTGGTAGAGCCGCCTCTGCTGCCAAAAGATTGATGGAAATACAACAGGGTGATCGCACCGTGGGCGATTATACCATAGAATTTCGGACATTGGCAGCAGAGGTGGGTTGGAATAACGAGGCGTTAGTGGCAGCTTTTGCTCAAGGGTTGACTGACTCCATCAAAGATGAAATAGCTGGCAGAGATGTACCCAGTGACTTGGACGAATACATTGATTATGTCATGCTCATTGACTTCTGTATTCGTGAAAGATGCCTGGCTAAAAGGGAGAGATCCAGAAGCTATGGGCATGGCAGTCTTTTAAACCCACCCTCGCCTCGCATTCCTCCTGACCGTTCACCCGAACCTAGTGAGCCAATGCAGCTCGGGTTCACCAGACTCACGAAGGAGGAACGGGCACACCGTAAAAGGCAGGGTTTATGCTTATATTGTGGCAAAGCTGGGCACTTATTACGCACTTGACCGGTACGGCCGGGAAACGGACACACCTAGAGTACCTTGGGGGACAGGCCCTAGGTGGAGTACAGCAGTCCCTAGACTCGAGTACACAGAAACCCACCATCCAGGTGGTATTTTCCTGGGCTGATCAGCCTGTGGAGGTGCTGGCCCTGGTAGATTCTGGTGCAGCCGGTTACTTCATGGATCGTTCTTTTGCAGAATTGTGCAAAATTCCTTTGGTCAAAAGGGACACCCCCTTAGCCATTGAAGCTATTGACGGTAGACCTTTGGAACCTGCATTTATCACTATGGAAACGATTCCTATTATTATGTCCATTGGGGCTCTCCACAAGGAGGAATTATGTTTCCAAATAATTTGTTCCCCTCATCATGCGGTCATTCTGGGGTTCCCATGGCTGCTATTGCATAACCCCCAGTTTGATTGGCAGAGATGTGAGGTCAGATCATGGTCTGAATACTGTACTAAACACTGTTTGTCGCACCCTGTCAAGATTTTATGTACCTCTCCCTCCGTGCCAGCTGAATACCATGAATTCAGTGACGTATTCAGTAAGGGAGAGGCTAGCGCATTGCCTCAGCACAGACCGTATGATTGCGCTATTGATTTGCCTCCAGGCGTGGTGCCTCCCAGGGGTCACACGTACCCATTGTCCTGAGATGAGAACAAGGCTATGGAGGACTACATTGAGGACGCCCTCAAAAGAGGAATCATACGCAAGTCTACTTCCCCGGCTGGTGCCGGGTTCTTTTTTGTGAAAAAGAAAAAGTGGCGAATTCAGACCATGTATTGATTACTGTGGTTTGAATAAGCTCATGTCTAAGAATGCCTACCCCATACCACTTATTACTGAGTTATTTGACAGGTTGAAGGGCTCTTCTATCTTTACGAAACTTGATCTGCGGGCCGCTTATAACCTGATCAGAATTAAGGCTGGGGATGAGTGGAAAACGGC
This sequence comes from Rhinophrynus dorsalis, assembly GCA_037306005.1. NCBI lineage: Eukaryota > Metazoa > Chordata > Amphibia > Anura > Rhinophrynidae > Rhinophrynus > Rhinophrynus dorsalis. The sequence continues at coordinate 222,295,380 of CM074721.1, forward strand.
ATTTAATACTAGGTCGGGGCATTATGAATACCTAGTGATGCTATTTGGTCTATGTAATGCGCCTGCGGTATTTCAAGAGTATATCAACGACATCCTCCGTTATATGCTTCAGTCTTGTGTGGTCGTATACCTCGATGATATATTGATACACTCAGTTTGTGTCCAGATTCTGGAGGGCATTCTGTAGCCAGATGGGCATTCAATTGTCCTTTTCCTCCACCTACCATCCCCAGACCAATGGGGCCACTGAGCGTGCCAATCAGGGACTGGAGCAGTTCCTGCGCTGCTTTGTGACTGATCATCATGACAATTGGGCTGACCTGTTGCCGTGGGCAAAGTTCGCCAGGAATTGTGCAGTTAATTCATCGTCCGGGTGCTCCCCGTTTCTCATCAATTACGGGTTTCAGCCGTGCCTGCTCTTGGACTCATTTCTGTCGCAGCAGATTCCAACTCTGGATGAGCATATTGAGCAGCTTCGCTCAACTTGGGCACAGGTTCAGAGGACCCTCAGTCAGTCATTCCAACGACATCAGCGGCATGCCAATCGTAGACGGCGGCCAGCAGTCTCCTTCCAGGTTGGGGACAGGGTATGGCTTTCCTCCAGAAATCTTAATCTGCAAGTACCATCTAATAAGTTGGCTCCTCGGTTCATTGGTCCATTCAAAGTTATCTGCAAGGTTAACCCAGTCTCGTATGCATTGGAACTCCCAGCATCTATGCGCATACATAATCTGTTCCATGTGTCACTATTGAAATCCTTGGTATGCAACCGCTATACGACCACTCTGGTGGTTCCTGGGCCGGTGGATGTTCAAGGCCAAGAGGAGTACGAAGTTCAGAGTATTATTGATTCTAGGAGATTTAGAGGGAAATTGCAATATTTGGTCCATTGGAAGGGCTATGGCCCTGAAGAACGTTCTTGGGTCGATCAGAAGGACCTTCATGCCTCTAGACTGTTGCACAATTTCCACTCTAAATATCCCCAGAAACCAAGACCCTCTGCTAGGGGAGGGGGTCTTTGAGAGGGGGGTACTATCACGGTTCCCGTGATCTATCTGTCACTCTTTGTTGTGGTGCACTCCCATTGGCTGAGCTTTGTTTGGCCTGCCCAGTATGGCCTTTATTATCTGGGCCTTTGGCACCTGTCAGGTGCCCTTTCGTGGTGTTCCTGTACCAGTGTTACTTGTCGCTGTGTTCCTCCGTTCCTGTGTACCGACTTGGCCCGTCTGACTACTCTCATTGGTTCCTGCTCCGTGATTCGACCCGGCCTGGCTGACGTTCCTGCTCCATGATCTGACCAGGCTTGTCTGACATTCCTGCTCCGTGATTTGTCCCGGCCTAGCTGACGTTCCTGCTCCGTGACCTGACCCGGCTATGCTGACGACCCTGCCTGTGTTCCAGCTGTTATCCTGATGCTTTGTCGCTTGGGCGACATTCTGACTTCCTCTGTGCTGACATTAGGGCAGTTTGTATTGTTGCCTCCAAATCACTGGGCCTTCCTGTTAACTCTTGCAGAGCCCTGTTGCCTCCGATTACACTGAGCCTCCGTTAACACTTGCAGAGCACTGTTGTCTCAGTTTCATTGAGCCTTCCGTTAACACTTGCAGAGCACTGTTGCCTCAGTTACATTGAGCCTTCCTTTAACACTTGCAGAGCAATGTGGCCTCCGTTAACCCTGAGCCTTCCGCTTTCACTTGCAGAGCATTGTTGCCTCCGTTGCAGAGAGCCTTCCGTTAACACTTCGCTTCCGTTAACCCTTGCTGTTCTCAGTGATCTCGTTGCTGCACCATTGGGTGATATTTGCTCTATACACCTCAGCTCTTGCAGTGTACTTGGTCTCCGTTACCGCACCGGTTGGGTGCTATTGGCTGTATACACCACAGCTCTTGCAGTGTACTTGGTCTCCGTTACTGCACCGGTTGGGTGCTATTGGCTCTATACACCTCAGCTCTTGTAGTGTACTTGGTCTCCGTTACCGCACCGGTTGGGTGCTATTGGCTCTAAACACCTCAGCTCTTGCAGTGTACGTAGTCTCCGTTTACCACACCAGCCGGGTGCTCACGGCTCAACGTGTGTTAGCTCTTGCAGAGTTTTATGGCCTCAGTTCCCTCCTCAGTATAAGTTGTAGTCTCAAGCTCTGCCTTATTGACTGGTGCTCTTACATCTTGCACCACAGTCTTGCTCCTTTACCATCTTATGGGCTTTGTCAAACACACCACAACAGAGACTGATTGATTACCATGAACTTTAACCCATGTGTTACCTGTATACTTGCTTATGCCTGTCCTGTGACAGTATATATTATTTTCCCTGTATACTGGGCCTGAGAGGGCATCTGTACATTCTTGTCAATTTCCTGTCAAACTACATTGCCTGTAGGAGGCAGTCTTTCTTGTGTTTTAATAAAACTGTGTTTTATTCTAACCTACTGGTCTGAGTGTCTTACAAAACCGTTACAACAGGTTACAGAAATTAATACCCACACTGGTCCAGTAATTGTACAGACAGAAGATAACAATGTACTGACACAGGTCAGGTATTGCGTGTGATATACAGACAAGACAGCAATGAACGGGTTACTGATAGTCCAGGAGAATAGACAGGACCTATCAGAGCGAGGCCCTTAAGACTCTTCCTAGGGAGGAAGAGTATAAATAGCGAGTAATGCCACAGAAATAAGCGAAGGCCCTTAGCAAACATAGATGCTGCCGTAGCAGTAGCGGAGGACAGAACTGTATGCCCAGAGGTTGCCCAACGGAGACTACAATGGCAACAACCGGTGGTGTACGGCCCTTCTCCCCGAGGGGATATATAATATTTAGACCAATGTTGACTGCCGGGATGAAAGTAGCCTGAGGCGCCCAACGAACCCAACCTCAGCTGATGGCAGGAGTAAAGGTCTGGTGTACGGAGGCACAGGTTGGAATGCACACCTCGGAATGTCTCCTGCGTGACACAGAATGAGACCGGAACCAGGCTGCAGTAAGAGGCTCAGAACCGGAGTGTCGCCCGCGCGACACGGAGACAACTGAAACCGGACTGCAGTAACTGGAACTGGAAGCAACACTGCCTGGATGCCAAGCCCAATGGAGACACAAGAATCTGCTGGCATTCTTGGACAGGCAGCAACGGAGGCCCAACGGGTCGGCACACAGAGCAGGAACGACAGCCAACCGGAAACAGAGACTAAGCAGGAACATCAGCAAAACCGGGTCGGTACACAGAGCAGGAACGTCAGCCAGGCCGGGTTGGTACACAGAGCAGGAATGTCAGCCAATCCGGGTTGGTACACAGAGGAGGAACGTCAGCCGGGCCGGGTCGGTACACAGAGCAGGAACGTCAGCCAATCCGGGTCGGTACACAGTGCAGGAACGTCAGCCAGTCCGAGTCGGTAACGGAGCAGGAACGTCAGCCAGGCCGGGTCGGTACACAGAGCAGGAACGTCAGCCAATCCGAGTCGGTATCAGAGCAGGAATTTCAGCCAGGCTGGGTCAGGATACAGAGCAGGAACAGAAGCAGTAGAATGGTCAGGCAATCCGGGTCATATACTGATATCACACGAGAACTGGAATTAGCGCTGGTACAGAAACACCACGAAAGGGCAACAACTAAGTGACAGGGCCCAGTATTTAAGGACAAATACTGGGCGGGCCAATACCACTGCACTGCACCGTGATAAGTAATCATTTTGAAACAGGTGGAGGAAGTAGTGTTCTCTACAGAGGTAAAGAGCAGTCAGATGCAAACGGGAGGGAAGTCAGAGCTGTGCGCATTAAAAAACTATGTTAGCACTCTGTCAGGACCTGAGCATCCTGAAAGGGCACTAATCATTTTGCAACAGGCGGAGAAATTAAAGAAGAGTAGCTGAGGAAGCGGCTATGCAGCCCGGTGGACAGAGCCCCCGGCTTTGTGTTAACAATGGATGTGGGTACAGGGCTCAGGATGAGATATTGATGTGAGGGGGAAGGGAGCTATTAATATTAAGGCAAGTGGAGAAACATGATCAGCATGGGGAGGACAGTAGAAATACCTTGCGTTGGTGTACACAGTCCACAGGGATGGGTAATTAGTTTAGGGGCTGGCGGTAGCAATCATAGTGCACGTAAATGTGGGAGCTGTAGGATGTACACGTTCCATGCAGTATTCCCAGTCCTAAACTGTGTAGGAGTGGGCCAATGTAGGGGAGGAGGTAGGTGGTACATGAGGCATTCGGAGTGGGGCAGCAGCCATGTATCTGAGGATGCATGTAGTGGAGGAGTAAAGTTTTGGAAATTTGTGTATTTAGATGTAGAATCTTTAGTCGCCCATGTTTTTTCATTTTTTAAACTGGAATTTGAGGGCGGGGCAAGTTCTTGCAGAGATGTTTACAGGAGTAGGCAGGAGCCTTTGGCCCTTGCCTAATTCAGTGAAAATCACACCCCTGTCTATGTTGAGGCCTGGAAGTATGGAGGAGATTTGAATATTTTCTCCTTACTGCCACCCTGGGGTGTGTGTATGGAGAAGTAGGTTTTCTCTCTTTCTCTTGATATATATATATTCATTCATCTGTTCCTTGTCCTGACAAAGGGTGTCATGTAGACATCCGAAACGTTGACTAAATAAAAAACTTAATTACTTTGACTCATCATCGAAGTCCTGTGTGTGCTTTTGCTTATTGAGGACTACATATTATTTGCTGTTGCACTATGCACCCAGGCCCAACAACTAATTTTGAAACATGAGTGCTTCCCCACCGGCATGAATACACACATATATATATATATATATATATATATATATATAAATATATATACAGTACGCAGTCATGGGACTTCAGAAAACAATAAAAATGTACTTTATTTATACTGGATGGAAAAGTCGATTAAATAAAGTAAGTTTTTAATTGTTTTCTGAAGACCCGTGAATGCGTACTGTAGATAGATGTATCAGATTCCCTGTTTAGCACCCGGGCAAGTTTATTTGTTTAAGTGACTGCCAACCCTTGCTGTATATTATATATATATGTATTTTATATATATATATATATATATATATACACACACACACATATATATAACATATATATAAATATAAACACAAATGACATATGAGTAGCCTTTCTCAACAGCCATTGATTTGTCCACTGTAGTAATGTCATTGTATAACAGGGGTTGGCAATGTGAGGAGAATAGCTGGTGAGTGATGATGGGAATTGTAGTCTAGCAGCAGCTGGAGGGCCTCATGTTGCCCACCCCTGATGTATTCTTTGTTTAATTTCAATATTAGCAGTGGGGCTACTGTGCTAAAGGAAAGTGGTGCAATTCTGGTGCATACTAAATGCACCATAAGGACTAAATACAAATAACTATGGATTTAACTTGTGCTTTTAACTCATTTAATTGTAGAAAGTTCACCAAAGCATTGCTTCCCATGTAAATCAGTGAGAATTTTTATTTGATGCCTATGGTGCAATTGGTTTACCCAAAAATTGCACACATTTCTTTTATTTCTTAGTACATCAGCCTCAATGATTTTTAGTAATAAAATGGATTACAAATGCATGTATCTTATGCCTCGCACTGCTGAGAACATCTGTAGTCCACTATGTTTCAAGAGCTGAGATGAGCATTATGACAGACTTGATTGGACAAGCATCACAATAAATGCTGATTATGGTGGCATTTTAAATATTTAATAATGATAGAGTCAGCATTGTTTTAAGTTACCAGTGGACCCTGGGGAAAGTATAAAGTACAGAGACAAGCAATAGGCACTTCAACTGCTCTAATGATCCCCATATTGGACCAATGTAAGATGACAGATCAGAAATACAAGGATTCTACGTAATCCAAACATCCAGATGTACCAAACTCAGTGTTCAAACTGGAGACCTCTCTAAAAGTCTCCGAAAATAACCAAACAACATAAATTGTTTGCACCAACTGGAGGACATCAAAGTGAAAGGCTTAATGTATTAATGCTTTTCTCACTGATATGGTGCTTATTCATGATCGTACAAGCATATTTGTATGATTATGAAGAAGCCCCATACTGGTGTGAAACACATTGATCTGCGCTACTAGTCATTTCTGCAGGCTGTTCCCCACTCTGTTAGTCTATCTTCTTTGTCCGTACTACGTCTCGATGTTGCACAGCTATGATTTTAATATTCTGCTACAAGACATGTTGATTTTAAAGAAAATACATTAAGTCTGTTTCACTTTGATGTCCTCCAATTTTTGTCAACCATTTGTGTTGTTTAAAAGTATAAATTAGCAAGCCCCCTTAACTGCTTGAATGCCAATGAGGTCTCCAAGACACTGTGAATCGATGTCTTGGAGACTTCTCTAACACCCAAGGGGTCAAATAACTGTTTAACTGTCCCTACTTTCTCCTCCGGTTTCAAATCATGTTGAGCCGAAATTAAATTGACTTTATAGATTGTTGTTCGCTCACACATAGGTTCACACATTGAGTAGGCCACGTTCTCATGAGAGATACCAATGCAATAATTGCTCTTTGGTTATGTTGCCCATAATGAAAGTCAGGCTACTGAGCTATGGTTCCTTTCAATTGAGCTACTATTTCCTTGAGTAAATACACCAATATTCAGCATGTTGCAACTTTACTGCATTCATACAGTAACACAGCAAAGATGCAGCAGGGCAGAGCTTCCACATGAATAATATTGGAACTTATGATGCTCATAACAGCCTCCAGTAAATGGCTTTCTCACTTGGGAATCAGCCAGTAACATCTAGTTTGCTTTCACTTCCTCCTCTGATGAGAGGAATGCTGGACAAAGGTGATTTTTACAAGATATAAACTACCTTTATCTTGCTGTGTTGTTTTTAAGGGATAGTAACACTTAATATGCAAACAATTATATTGTAGGGTTTATCCTCCTGAGTTAAACAAGGGTAATCTCACTGCTGAGAGTTGTTTTATTCAAAAGTTATTAAAACTCAACCTTGATTTTTTTAGGAGCAGTATCACAGTGGCCTGAAATTTTAGAGTGGTGCTGTTGCTACATAAATCTCCAAAGGATGGTGTAGCAACAGCACCTCTGTACAATTTCAGCCCATTGAGATACTGCACCCAAGTTCAAGCTACAATAACTTTTGAACAAAACACCTCTCAGCTGTGGGAGTGCCCTTGTTTAACTCAGGATGATACACTCTACAATATGCATATCTGCATATTAAGTGTTACTATCCCTTTAAGCTGACAAATCTCCAGTTTATCAATCAACATGAATCCCATTTGTATCAGAAGAAGAAGAGGACTCCTTCAACGTGGCAGTGTCTCATAGGGCAGAAATACGAAAAGAACAGAAACCTGTTAAATGAAGAAAATAAACCCAATCTGCTTTCATTTTTGCACTAAAAATTCGCAGTTCAGCAAGCTTCTTGTGTTGCTATTGCAATAGGGGTTTCATTGTTCTCAATACCCTATTCTCAGATTATGACAGTCCATTAAAGGAGAACTAACACCTCATAATAATAATCAGTTGATGTCTTACTGTAACCAGAAAATCCTAATAGTCCCTATGAAGTTTGCACTTGGGCATTTGTTCAAGAGCTAAACTCTTCAATCAGTCTTGGGTGTAATCTCCATAGAGACGGACATGACTGTTACAAACAGAACCACAACCTCTGACTCTACTCACTGTATATGGTAACTTTAACCCTGTAAGAACCAGAGGGGTGTGCAACACATTGCTTCTTAATGTTTGAAACACCCATCTAGCCTTAAAGGTTTAAGTACACCCCTGCACTCTGCCTTCTTCATCTATCTATATATATATAAAAGAACTAGCAATATGTGACGGTGTTGCCCGTCATTGTAGTAGGGTATGTGTTATGTAGCATTTTTTGTTTGAAATGTTGTAGGTGGCATGTTGAAGGTATATTATAAGATTTTTTGTGTTTGTTTGTATTGTACATTTCATTTAGCTGTATTGACTGATGTTTTTTTGTATTTTGTGTGAAGCAGAAAGAATCATATTGCACACATACATAGACACACACAGATACAGTGACATATACAGGCATTGATCATACATACACACGTACATACATGCGTACACACACACACACATACATACAGATATTATTATGGTCCTGTAAGTGCCAGAGGGGTAGGCAAGGCATCGCTCATTGTGTTGCTTAATCCTCTGGCACTGAAAGGGTTAACCAGCTGTCCCAGTATGTAGCGAGAGTCATGGAGTCCACAGTCCCTGAAGTGGACTCTGTACATGCACACTCAGAGACTGCCAGACAACTGCCAGCCCAGCTCCCTGGCCAGGAAGATGCCTCGGCCAAGAACGTTACTAGGGACGCAGCCCGGGCACCGAGAGCGGGAACTGAGGAGGAATGGTGTGTGTGGTTGGAGCAGTGATGGTGTATGTTGTTGGAGCAGCTATAGTGCTGCATGTATTTTTTTTGTTCCAGGGCACTTACAAAATGCAGGTGTGTGTCAGCGGGCAGAGAGTGGCGGTGAAGAAGCTTGTGTGTACTACAGAGTGACCCCATCATGGTCTGTCTCCAGCCCCTCAGCCATGGGTAATAGCCACATCCAGCTGCTGCTTGTAGAGAGCTCCTTGAAGGGCCGCATGACCGGGCTGTTGAGGGATGGAGTGTTGTGCTTCATGAAGGGGGACCATGAAGGATTTGGTACTGGGCCTGCCTGCCTCTGAGCTACATGAAGCAGCTGGGTTTCCTGCAGCAGAAGCACATTGTGCATCTGTGGGAGGTGATGCAGAGTGTGTATGGAGGGTTACAATTATATGTGGGAGGTGAAACAGAGTGTATGGAGGGTTACAGTTATCTGTGGGAGGTGACAGTGTGTTTGTGGGGTCATGATCCTGAGTGAGAGTGTGTGTGGACCAGGAGAAGTTATTGATATCCCCTACTTCAGGAGCAAGTGGCAGCTATGTTTTTTTTTGTCAGTTGGATAGTGGTGGGAGGGCTGGAGGGGGCGGGCCAACTCCCTCTATGATAAACACACCCCCATTGAATCACCCAATGGGATAATAATGTCCCCACTGAATCACCCAATGGGAGTTGTGTCTCCTAATGAGACATAAATGATGTAATGAGGCATTCTGTTCAATGTGTGTTTGTTTTCTGAGGAGACATAAATTATGTTCTGTGTGTGAGGTACCATAAATTATGCAATGAGGCTTATTCTTTTATATATATAGATAAGCCTCATTGCATAATTTATGGTACCTCACACACACACAGAACATAATTTATGTCTCCTCAGAAAACAAACACACATTGAACAGAATGCCTCATTACATAATTTATGTCTCATTAGGAGACACAACTCCTACTGGGTGATTCAATGGGGACTTTACTGCTCCCATTGGGTGATTCAATGGGGGCATGTTTATCATACAGGGAGATGGCCCACCCCCTCCAGCCCGCCCCCCACTATCCAACTGACAAAAAAAATATATAGCTGCCACTCGCTCCTGAAGTAGGGGATATCAATAACTTCTCTTCGTGCACACACACTTTCACGCAGGATCATGACCCCACAAACACACTGTGTCACCTCCCACACACTCTCACACACACTCAGTCATACACACTCACAATAATTCACACACTGACACTCTCTCACTCACACGCTCAATCACACACACACACACACTCAGACACACACTCTCTCACTCACTCTCTCATTCACACTCTCTCACACGCTCACTCACACTCTTACACTCAATCACACACTCTCTCACTCACACTCACACATACTAACACACTCACGCCATCACTCACATGCAATCACTCACTCTCGCACTCACACGCACTCACTCACACACACCCTGGCAGCCAGCACAATCCACCATCCACCATAGTATGTGCAATTACCACATGCATTTAAACTATATGAATGAATGCCACAGTGGAGGCATAAGTACAAACACAAACTCATTACAATGACACATAAGTCACCCCCTTATGACTGACTTCTTTGTGTGTGTGTCTCTGTGTGTGCCTGTGTGTTCCTCACTGTGTGTATTGCATGTCTGTATCACACTCTATTTGTCTGCATGTTGTGCATTGTATGTATGTGTGTATGACTGTGTCGCTCTTTATGCATCTCAGTGCATGCATGTGCATTTGCGTGTGTGTCTCTGTGTGTGTTTGTCTTGCATCCATGTGTGTGCATTAATTCCATATATATCCTGATGGGCAACACCGTCCCACATTGCTAGTTTTTAAATAAACTGCCAGCATATCTCTTGTCTGCATCCATTGACCTAATATCCAGGAATGATTGGAGATGTTATTTACAAAACATTAAAATTAATAGCGGCAAACAGGATTTTCTAGTCATAGTAGGGTAAGTTGGGTTATTATTAGCAAGTGTTTTCCTTTAAATTTCTTTCAGTGGGCTTGTCTCTGATTCTATAAGTGGGGAAATTAGAGGAAGAATGGGATAGGGAGATCAGCTGAATTAACCAGACCCAAACACATTTAAAGTAGTGGAAAAATATAAAAACAAACAAACAAAAAAATTACTTGTTTAATGTAGAGACACCTGTAGAGTATATGGTGTATCTGGTTTTATGTGGGCAGGGATCATTAACATTTCCCCCAAATGTCCTCTCTCAGTATTTACCATATAACTATTACGTGGCAGCACCCAGCATTTTGGTTATGTGTCTGCTGTGTGTAATTTACACTTTTCTAAACACTTGGCAACTTTATGGAGCTCTAGTGTAGAATGTGTCTAATTTTTATAGCTGGGGAAAAAATCTACAGTTGCGTTAAAAGGGGACGGATAACGTAAGGGTCTCCGGCAGCTGTTGCATTACAGCTCTCATATGTTACAGTTAATTGGAATTACTTGGTAAGCAAAAATGCTTACTATGGAAGACACAATTGAATGCAATGGGCCAAATGCCCCGATATTCATTAGTGGAGCTGATGTGTGCCAAGAAAAGTGGGAAGTTCTGGGGCAAGTTAACCCTTTCAGAGCCAGAGGGGTCTTACCTCTCTGGCACTGAAAGGGTTAATGAACACATTCACAAAATACTCATTGAATTAAATTAGGTTTTTAATTCCTTGAAGGCTAGTCAAAACCTATCTAGTAATTAATGAGTTGCGTGTCATTTGAAATGATTGAAAAGAGCACTGGTCCCATATCGCGTCATCGGTTTCCCCAGAAATGGTCCCGTTACGTAAGTGCATCAACCTCTCTGATAGTTCTAAACATCACTGGCAATTTGCCGTTCTCTCACCGGCTTATCTCCTCCTCCTCAAGGCTTGGCTGTAAATGTCGTAATAATTTATGGGAAATGTAGTCCACCTTTATTTCTATTTACAGTCTAGAATGGGCAGTGATTGCCCAGGAGCACTACATTTCCCACAGTGCCTCGCGGGGTGGCATGGCGGACAGCAATGACTGCGGAGTTTGACGATGAAGTGGTGTTTGAGGTGGGTGACAATAGCTGGTTTGGCTGCTGACCTTCAGCTCCTGCCTGGGTGTGTGCAGCCTGGCACTGCCCTCTTACGTCTGCATTCCTGTGTACAGGAGGTTGGGTGTTTATAGAGGCCACACTAAGACTCTTCTTGTGCTGCATCACTCTGATCAGGCTGCATGACAGGTGTCGAGGTAATCGGAGAAAATATCATTATCCTGATTACTATTATTATGATCCAGGAGCATGCATTGCATATTATTTATTGACGTGTCAGGTGGTGCATTTGCATTATTTCTTACAGCGTTCTTTATGAATGCCTTATTTATGTAAGCAGGCATAGGTTGGTTCTAGCATAAGATGACCAGACCTCCCCTTTAATTGGGGTGATCCAGAAACATGCATGTAGAAGGGATGCACTGAGCTCATAGAAGTTCCTTAGTAAGTATTTTCTTATGCACATGTTTAAAGGGGATGTCTGGTCGTCTCTCCTAGGACTTGAACTAGGAGATTCTGAGGCTGGTGATGTTCCGAGAACTGAAGCAGTCCAACGGCACCATAGGGTACAAATATAAAGTACTGTTGATTTTAAATTAGGGTTTACCCAGCTGAATACTAGAGAGGCCACCAACGCATTGCTTTGCAGTGCATTAGAAACCTCTCTAGTTTTCAGTAGGTTAAAACTCCATTGAAATCGATGGAATTGTTTAAACATTGTATTTGTACTCTATGGTTCATTTTGTTTTGAACCAGAATTGCTCCATTTTGCCATAATACACGAGACCCCTCAGTTTTCATTAATGCAGTTTGTGTGTTTTGCAGTGATATGTTTTTTGTTCCAAAAAGTATTTGCTGTGGCAGTGGTACACTTGGGTAGTATTTTGAAAAACAACATTTAAATTGTAATGAGTACATGGAATAGGCACTCAGTCGGAGTGACAGAATAAGTAGGAATATGGAAATTCAGCTGCTTGGAATGGACCAGAGGCAGGTGAGATTTGGCTGTCCAGCTGTTGGAGACAATATGGCCTTATTTATCAAAGTGGAAAAACGCATTCCTAAAAACTACCATTGATTTTAAATGACTCTTAATTCCATTGCTATAGACTTCTCCAATATGAGACCACTTTAGCATTGAAGGGGTTAAAACCCATTTAAATCCATGCAATTCCTTTTCTCACCTTTTGGTTTGATCCAGAATTGCTCTGAGGAGGTTTGATGCATAAGGCCCTTCTCCAGTCGTCCTCAACCAGACAATAGCTGGCAAGGCTGATTTAGCCCTGGGACTAAGCTATTCCTAATTAATTTTGGGGGCTGGGGCAAACAACTCCCACCTCCAAATTCTTAATTTGTTTCCACTTTATGCTTCTTAAGTGGGTTCAAGAAATGAATAGTGAAGCAGCAGTGCTATGGAAACCTTTCTAACCCAAAAGTCAGCAGAGAACAAATGGATGGTGGTGGCCCTATTGGACCACTCCTTCTGTAGCCTATGCATAAGACTTCCCTGACCATTAAAATGATTATCAGAAGGAAGATGGGAGTGATATCACATCAGCTGTTAGGACTCATCAGCTGCCTCATAGCACCAGTTTTAATCAGAAAAAGAGCAAGGATAGATTTGTTCTTGGAGGGCTTTAATTTTATATTTCTGCTTATACAAAGGGTAGGAGGCATATGGTCTTTAACATGAATGTGTCTTTTTTTCCCCCCTACATGCTGGTTACCTATTGATTGCTTTGTAATTTCAGTGGGTTTAGAAACAATATGGGGCACATCAGTGGAAACTAGATATCCTCAGACTAATGACAATGTAAATTCTAGGCCAGTTGTCTACAACTACATTCCTAAATAGGATTGGCAGTGCAGCGTTTTGGGATATCCCCAAGTTTGCACAGAATGATTGAGCTAATGGCTGATACCTGTGTAATATCAGAGATTTACTAACAACTTTCACCAGCTTGGCCCTTTGAATTCAGTCTGAAACCCTGATTTAGGCTGCTATTGATTTCTCTTTTTGCTATTTTAAGTTATCTGTTCACTTTCAGAATTAATTTTTATAATTTACTAACAACGATTCATAAAGTTGTACAATGAAGATTTGTCTCTGTGCATAGTTAAGATACTGTATACATCATACTGTTTTCCAGCTTACAGATGTCAAAACTTATTTATTTTAGTGGTTAACAACTGGGCACCAAAATTATCCTATACCATAAATCTGGAAGCAAGTGCCTTTGCGTTCTTGCCTTACCCTAATTTAGACCACGGGTGGGCAACCTGTGGCTTTCCAGTTGTTCATAGACTTCAGCTCCCATGATTCACAGCCAGCAAATGGAAGTTGTCCAACTATAGCTATAGAGCCACAGGTTATTTTCCGTGTTTTTTTTTTTTTTTTTTGTGAATCAAGGTTTTTGGATCTATATATAAACTGACAAATGAAAGTAAATTGATGTTATGGAGTATTGCCAGAATTTCTAAATGTCTGAGTGAAATGGGTACTGTAATGGCATACCTCCTGCTTCTTTATGTTTGTCAAGTTGGAAAATAAAACACTTGGACACACATTCATAAAACTGCAGTGACTGTGACAGGAAGAAACAGGGGTCTATGAGGCTGATATATTAAGAATACTTGGAGCAAACCAAACCACCATAGAAGAAAAATCACATTATTTAACCCATAGAGTGCCAGACAGGTATCCAACTCATTGCAACGCAAATCGTTGGGTACCTCTCTGGCACTCAGAGGGTTAAAAAGAAAATTCTCACCTTCTAATAATTAACCCCCCACACGCGCACACACACAAACGCCTTTTAGCATATTATGGCCTGAATCTCAAAGGGATAGTAATGTCAGAAAAAAGTATTAACCCTTTGAGTGCCAGAGGGGTATGGAACGTATTGCAAAGCAATGCGTTCCGTACCGCTCCGGCACTCAAAAGGTTATCTATATGGTAGATAAAATTAAGAGAGAGTACATGCACTCATTCGTATCTCTCAAACCGTTATGGTTTGAGAGATATAGGAAAATAAAGTTCTCCACTCCCTCCCCTTTCTGCTTGACGAGCTGTAAAGCTTTCAGAAGCAGATTCTGGTTCCTGGATCAGATGGAGGCTCTTCAGCAGCGCCGATATAACGATATCTAAAGATAAATACTTCATTGAAATGGTCTACAACGTGTGCGTGCAAAGCAGGCACACGTTGTAGACCATTTCGATGAAGTATTTATTTTTAGGTATCCCTGTGTTGGTGCTGCTGAAGAGCCTCCATCTGATCCAGGAACCAGAATCTGCTTCTGACAGCTTTACAGCTCGTCAAGCAGAAAGGGGAGGGAGCGGAGAACTTTATTTTCCTATATCTCTCAAACCATAACGGTTTGAGAGAGACGAATGAGTGCATGTACTCTCTTTTATTAATGTCTACCATATAACTAGTACTTTTTTTTCTGACATCATTATCCCTTTAAAATTCAGCAGTTGTTATGAAAATGTCTAAAAAAAAAAACAAGATGAACCAGTAATGTGTTGTATCCATTTGCACTGGCTTAAGACCTCTGTAACATTCAAGGCTTGAAATCAGTGGGAGTTATAAAGAATTTACACCTCCTAACAATAAACCCCAACCAG
The DNA here is from genome assembly GCA_037306005.1 of Rhinophrynus dorsalis. Taxonomy (NCBI): domain Eukaryota; kingdom Metazoa; phylum Chordata; class Amphibia; order Anura; family Rhinophrynidae; genus Rhinophrynus; species Rhinophrynus dorsalis. The sequence continues at coordinate 222,310,424 of CM074721.1, forward strand.
CACCTTATTATAGCCAGGCAATCCTAATGGCACCTGTCAGTTATGGCCTTGTGCAAGATGTAACTTGTTCAATCTGCCCTGTAGGTCACGTGCACGGAGGCAGACATGACAGTTGTAAGCATTACCATAGGACACATTCTGCCTACTACATGTGGTAATCTTAACCCTTGACAACACAGAGGGATGTGCACTGCATCACAATGTGTTGTACACCCCTCTGGTCCTAAAAGGGGTTACATCATCTGGTTGAACTGAACTGCCTGACTGAGTTTCAGTACTATATAATTAGATTTTCCATAACGCCTCCACTTTTCTTTTAAACATACAGCCCAAGGGGGTTAACTGACAGTTAAGGACCACAAATCTTCTTTTTGTGCATTTTGATTGTGTTCCCCGAGCGTTGTGCAGCCGGACAGGGACCTCTGAATTTCATGATGTGCCAGGACGGCCCCTAGTCCTTAAGTGGAGAACTGCCATGACGGTCCTGGCACATCATGGGCCCTTAATGGGTTGAGGATATTTTGATGACGCAAGATGACGCAGTCACAATGGCTGAGCCTCAGATTACTCACCTTTTACCAAGCAGGGATTATTGAAACCCCACACTATTGGTGTGCACTGACATTGATAAACTGGACTATTCTCTTGTCCAGTATGTAATAGCAATACTTGCCTTTATTTACAGAGCCTTTTCCCTACAATTTGCATATAGTTTCCTGTGCTGAGGTATTCTGATGGAAATGTAGTAGATTAAAATGCAGTCTACTAATTTTCCATGTACTTTGGCAGTGTGTCTGTTTTCTCTTTGACTCCGTTCTTTAGTAAATGTTCTTGAGTATATTTGTTACAATAAAATTGAATAATTTGGTAGTTCTGAATTTATATAAAAGTGAAAACAGAACAGTTACTTTAAAGCATATGTATTAATGCAGGATATGGCAGCCTTTGGATGTTCAGGTGCTGGGAACTTCAACTGAAATCATCCATAAACAGTCAACAGATGGTGCAAAGATTGAGCCTTAAGAGGTCTTTAGACAACACATTGCTTTAAAAGAGGCTGCGAGTGGCCAGACAAATCCTTCATAGCCCTGAACATGCAGGGGGCATGGGTCTTCCAAATATCCTGGCCTTCTACCACACTGTTCACCTGAGTCACGTACTGGTCAACCAGTTCGGCATCGCATATAGGTAGTAATCAAAAATGCTCACTGCCTTGCTTATATGTCTGGATATCAACTCAAAATAGATCTTTTCCTCCACCGCATATCTTACTGTAACTGGTCTTATTGCACTATGGGATAGATTGGCAGTGAAGCATTAAATGATTTTAGACCCTTCCCCCATGATCATCCTGCAAGATATGTCTTTTCCCCTGGCCAGATGAGTAGATACTTCTGTACTCTGACCACCCTAGGCTTACATCAAAGACATATTTACAGATGGGCATATTGTCTCTCTAGATTCGCTATTTTTGCTTCCAAGAGCTTACTTTAGAGATCTCCAACTTTAGGCACTATAGTCAGAGGTTTATAAAAGTGGAGTTAGTGGGAAAAAAACGCGTTAAAATTGCTGTAAGAATGTCGCTGGTAGTTATAAAAGCATTAACAACTGTTTAGGAGGACATAACCCTGTGTAGCCATTTTTTTAAAAATAAAATAGCTAAAGGAAGTTTGTAAAAAGTCAAGCAGTGTATTTATAAATAAATGTCACCGTTTTGTAACAATTTAGCAACATAATTTTCTCCAAGTATTTTAACATTATGTCTGACCGTTTCTTATTCTTTACTGTCACCACATTTATAAAAGTACCTAGAATACATTATACATATCAACACTCCTAATAAAGAATGAGGACATTTTAACCCCTTAAGGATCAGGCGAGCATGAATGAACGCGGCTGGCACTTAATCCCTTAAAGACAGTGAAAATATCTGATGGTTTGCACTTAAGGACTGGAGAGATTCTTACCTTTTTGACTGTCCTTGTTAAACAGTGGTTTTCCCTCTAAGTCCTTTATTTCACCCACGCAAATTATATACCGTTTTTTGTTGTTGTTGTTTTTTTTTTCTTTTCTTTTCTTTTGATACCACATGTATATGGATAAACTACCAATTATTGTATTAAAAATAATGAAAATGGTAAAAAAAAACAAAAAAAAACCAATTTTTATTGGTTTGCTTGTGATCATTTGTGCCCAGTGGGTTAATTTTTTACCTAGAGTTCATGAAACGTATGACCGATCATTCATACCTACAAAATATTCTGTTTTATAGGGGCACTGTCCGTCTGGGGTGAAGGACCCCATGTTCCTCTTGCACTCTCTATTTTTCCAGTTTTTTAACATATATGATTGTGTGTTGTATATAATTGTATTACATTTTTCCACAACAGTAAAACTCCAATTACATTTTTTTTTATACTTCGGCAGATGTGTTTTTTAATTAATTGGTTTAATGTAATAATTTTATCTTGCTCACATTTATTTTAAAAAACAAAAAAAAAACAAGCAGCTGCTATTAGCAGGTCAAAAAAGGACCTGCATTTATCCTGCCCAGTGCTCCAGCGCTGAAGGGGTTAATACTCCCAGCTCTGGCCTCTATTTTTTCCTTAGTTTGTCTGTTCTCAGCTTCTTTCTCCATTACTTTCATAGTAAGGAAGAGAGATGCAGGAAACAGTCACAAAGAAAATGTGTAAAATGAATGAAAATGCCAGTACATTTAACCGCTGTAGCAGTCAAATCAGAGAATGACTGAATCTGAGCACTCAGTTTCAGCCTGTACAGAATGAAAGCAGTGCACACTGAGACATGCTTCTATCATTTAACCCATGCCAGGACTGTCATGGGTCCTTAAAGGGTCAAGTACCAAGGAGCGTGTGGTTTTTTTTGTGTGTGTGTTTCTCCCCCCCCTTGATGGTGGGGGCGGCGATCCGGTTCAGGGCTCCATTAACGATGTGTAGCTGTGTGGGGAGCCCTGAAATCCATGACTGTCTAGGCATGTCATGGGTCCTTATCGCATGTTGGATCCATGACTTGCCAAGCCAGTCATGGGTCCTTAAGGGGTTAAGTATTCATCCCCCTATGGCTCATGTTTAGTTTAAAACAAACTGGAGTAACATAGTAAATTAGGTTGAAAAAAAGACACAAGTCCATCAAGTTCAACCTTTGCCTTATAATTATAATTGAGCATTATATAAGCTTTCCTGCTGCATTATTCTGGGGTAAACCAAATGCAACATAGGGGGACAAATACAAATTCCTGTTAAACTAAATTGAGCTTTTAACCCCTTGCAATGCATTGGACACACCTCTGACATTCAAAGGGTTAAAAGCTCTATTCAGGTTCATGAGAATTTAGATTTTTTTTATTTTGTCTTCTCTGGTGCATTTGGTTTACTCCAGAATAACAGTTTGTTTTTATAATAAATATGGGCTTATATCACTCACCACTGTATATTTCTCTTATTGAAGGGGGTTGAACCTCGGGTTCCATACATGAGGGACTTTGAGAGATATTTGGACCATTCAATACACAAAGACGTGGCACGATATCTAGACGTCTCTGCTGTTTGACCTTACCTACTATCCTCTGATTCTGTACTTCGCCCACTGATTCACCAGTTTCGATCTCTGCTTCTCTGAGATTTGTCTTCTGGATTTGTCTTGGCACTTTGAGACTTCCCGGCTTCGACCTTGTTCTTAGACTCTGCATCCACTTCAGGGGTCTTGTGTTGAGCTGCACCCTGTGGCTTCTCTGCCTTTCCTCTCACTTCTGCTTGACTTTCTTCGCCACTTTGGGCTATTCTCCTTTCTGCCTTCACCCCCTCTTGTTTTGCTCTTAGACAGTTCTCGGCGATCTCTATCTTCTCTTTCCATCATTTGTCTTCTGCTATATTCTCCCATGATGATCTTTGCCTTTAACGCTATCTCCACTCCACTATTTCATCTGTCTCTCGTCTCCTCTGGCAGTTTTTGCCTGTACTACAGCCTGATGTCTTACTCTCTTCCTCCTCTGGCAGTCTTTGCCGTTTCTTTCTACCTTTTCACCTGTCACTCCTCCTCTAGTGGTCTTTGCCACATTCTAGCATTAGCTCAACTCCGGTTCTCTCCTCTGGCGGTCTTTGCCGCATCCTCCGCTTTTCTTTGCCTCAGTACTCTTCTTTTGGCGGGGTTGCTGCACTCCTCCTTCTCTCACCCTTTGGAGGATGCTGGGGAGTTAAGGGTGTTGGTTCAATCACAGACCTCTTCATTACAGTTTATCTGTATCTTCAGCCTCCTTTTGTGTTACACTAGCCAGCTTCCTCCCGATACTGTGTCGGTGGTGTCTAACTTCCCTTCATCCCCTAATGTATGGAGGCTAGATATCCCCCATAACATAGTGGGACCTTGTTGGTAATAATTCCTTAATAAATAGGGCTTATTTCCCCTTTGCTTGTGTGTCTGATGGCTTCTTCTTCATTATTGTTCTGTTTGGATAAAAGAGAATGCTGTTAGACTATAAGGAAGATATTACATTGCTAAATAAGAATATTGACCTTTCAGTCAGCTTGCAGCACCCTCACATTGATATCCATTCATGGGGCTAAGGGGCAATAACATACCTCTAAAGTATCCATCTTTAGGAGATATTAGGTATTCATAACTCCCATATATACCTGTTTAGAAGGGACAGTCCCTCTTTGAATCCCAAATCCCTTTGTCCCTCTTTCCCACCCTGCTGTCCATCTTTTTAGGAGATCAAACTTTATGGTGTGTCTATAAGTGTATCACATTGCTCCATAGCAATAAAACACACAGTAATCTTAGTATATGTATTTAAATTAGTCTGTAAATCATTTTTCCTCTGTGTCCAATCCACAGCATACTGTGGGTAATTGACTCCGCCTTCCAGCTGGTAGGACCAAATCAAATAAATTCATTGAGCTACCACCTCTCTGCAGTTATTTTGGTCCTACCAAGCTGGAGGACGGAGGCTTTGCCTCTCTCTCTCTCTCTCTTTCTCTCTCTTTCTCTCTCTTTCTCTCTCTTTCTCTCTCTTTCTCTCTCTTTCTCTCTCTTTCTCTCTCTTTCTCTCTCTTTCTCTCTCTTTCTCTCTCTCTCTCTTCCTCCTCCTCCTTTAGAATCAAAGAATTGTTTTTTATTTTCTTTATGTGGCTTGCTTAACCGCAGTACACATTCAAGATCCACAGACCTGAAACCTCATGTTTGCTGGAACCGGTTACTCTACTGAACTCTCTGTGCTCCTGTGGCATTTGGGATCCTGACCATCAGCACAGCGCTATTCCTGGCTTCCCCCTGCTCCATCTGGATCAGTCAGATGCTGGAAGCATGCATGCTTTACCTAGGCCCTTAAAAACCAGAAACTGAAAGTGCCGAGATATGCGTTCCATGAGTGGAACACATACCGGAAGTAACATGCGGCAGACCTCTCAGGACAATTAGAATACATTCGGATGGCGTCCTTGGAACTGTGAGTAGATTATTCTGTTTGGAGCATATTCTATTACTGTCTTGACGTCTAGTATGTGGGCATAATTCTATTTACAGGTTATTCCTCTGAATGTAGCCAGACTTCCTTGTTTCTGTTATTAACATGTCTTTAGCAAGAATCTACAGGGGACAGCCTATGTCCTCTGAATCTCCTATATAAGGCAAATGGCTATCATACTAATTCTGCACAGGTTCTAAGATTGGGACTCCCCTTTCTTAACCTGCTAAACTATATACAGATGGCCTTAACCACAGTGAATTACACAGGCAGCAGGTGGTAAAGTTCCTGCTCCTTTCCAGGGATTGTTGTGCGATGGCTCACTTGGCTAAAGCACAAGCTATTGCATCTGTTCCAACCTTGGGATTGCAGGCCCAGTCCTGCCACAGTCACCTCCGTCTTTTACGAGGGAGATGAAATGAGCAGAGGACATCCCTCTAATTGAGAGACAATCTCAGTCCTTCCTGGTATAATACATCTCTCATAGCTGGAAGCATTATGCTGGTATTATCGCGTCAATACAAGAAGCAGTAATAAATGCCCCAAAGCATCTGGTCCAGTGGAAGGGCACAAGATCACGGAAGACACAGGCAGTTTCTATATTGACCAGACAGACAATCTTGTCAGATAATAATTGTACATTCCTGGGTCTGTCACAGTTCCAGAAGGACCTGAAAGTTGGCAAGGCAGCATTCACTGATTACCAGGAAGCTAATCCACACATCCCAGTACGTGGTTCTATCCAGTACATGAAAAACAGAATAAAAGACATGCTCAGTCTCTAAGAGGTTTCAACAGATGTATTCCTTAGCAGACAAGGACACTTCTATTTTACATACCCCCAGATATGTATGCAGCTATAGCTCTGATGGCATGAGGAACAACCATACTTCTGGGAAATGGGACTACCCTTTAAGATCCCATAGGTAGCAGGCTGACTGGGTCCTTAAATGGTTACCTCTTTTGGGCTGAACCTGAACACAGCTACAGCCATGGAATCAGGGCTTTGTTCCTTGTGCATATGGGTAACTGTGTTGGAGGAGAAAAAGGTGAAATTTACTCACCGATATTTTTATTTCCACTGTGTCCTTCCACGGCTATGCTGAGATTCGGCTCCGCCCTCCAGCTGGTAGGACCAACAACTTTTCATTATTTAAGGTACTGCTGAGTGCTGCTTCCCCAGTTATACATTTGTCAAAGCTGGAACGAGAAGTAGGTTAGTAAGAGTAATAAGAGACTAATATATATATATACAAGTATCTTTAAGTGGAACGATACAATACATTACCAATCATGCAAAGGGAGGGTTGCCGTGGAAGGACACAGAGGAAATAAAAATATCGGTGAGTAAATTTCACCTTTTCCTCTGTGTCCAATCCACGGCTATGCTGAGACTTACCAAAGCAGTATCCTCAGGGAGGGAATAATTATTGAGCAGGATTGGCTGCAAGCAGCACTTTTCTGCCAAAGCTAGCATCTTGAGATGCCTGAATGTCCAGTTTATAATGTTTTATAAAAGTGGACACCGAAGACCATGTAGCTGCTTTACAGATTTCTTCTGGTGTAGCCACAGCCTTCAGGGCCCAGGAAGAGGCAACTGCCCTGGTAGAGTGAGCCTTAATTCTAGAAGGTGGATCCAGGTTAGCTGATTGATAAGCTAAAGCAATGCAGTCCCTGATCCATCTGGTGATGGATGCCTTTGAGGCAGCCGAACCCTTGAATTTTCCCGCAAAGTGAACAAATAATGAATCTGACTTGTGAAAATCCTTTGTTCTGAGGAGGTAAACCTCTAGACATCTGCATAAATCTAAATTCTTCAGTCTTTTATCCAAGCAATTGTCTGGATCAGGAGGAAAGGAAGGAAGAATGATCTCCTGACTAAGCTGGAAGCTAGATACTACCTTGGATCTAAAGGAGGCTCTGGGTCTCAAGACTACTTTGTCTTGGTGGAACACTAAGAAAGGAGATTTACACAGAAGAGCCTGCAGTTCCCCTACCCTTCTGGCAGATGTAATTGCCGTGAGAAACACTGTCTTGAGAGTAAGATGTTTTAGGGAAACTGAATCCAAAGGCTCAAAGTAAGGGTGGGCACAGATCTGTTGAAGAACAGTATTGAGGTCCCAAGGAGGGATAATCTCCCTAATTGTAGGCTTGATCTTAGATATTGCTGACATATACCTCTTGATGAGGTACATATCAGCAAAAGGACAGGCCAAAATAGCTGAGATTGCTGACAGCTGCATTTTAAGGGATGCAGGCTTCAGGCCCTTGCTGAAGCCTTGTTGAAGGAATTCTAGAATAGTATGGGGTAGGATACTATCTCTATCCAATCTTCTGGAACTGCACCAGCTGTGAAAAGTATTCCAGATCCTATAATATATCCGTGAGGAAGAAGGCTTTCTTGCTGATAGTATGGTGTTGATTACTTCCTCAGATAAACCCTTATTTCTTAGAGAGCTCCGTTCAGCTTCCAAGCCGCTAGGTTCAAGAAAGCTGGATCCAGATGCCATATCGGGCCCTGGGACAACAGATCTGGAATATCTGGTAGCTTTAGAGGCGTCTGGACCGATAATTGTATCAGATCTGCATACCAGAGCTTTCTTGGCCAGTCTGGGGCAATTAGAATGACCCTTGCTTGATCCTCTCTGATCTTTCTTATGACTTCCGTGATGAGTGGAATGGGAGGAAACACGTAGGCTAGTGGATATGTCCATCTTGTTTGGAAGGCATCCTGAGCTACTGCTTGATGATCCTTCCACCGGGATAGGAATCTTTTGCACTGAGTATTCCTGAACGTGGCCATGAGGTCTATCACAGGCTTCCCCAGGACTGATATGATGTGTCTGAAGATCTCTTTCTTTAGTGACCATTCTCCTGGTAGAATCTGATGTCTGCTGAGAAAATCTGCTTGAAGATTCTTTGTGCCTGAGAGATAAGTGGCTTTTAGATCTTTTAGATGCGTTTCTGCCCATGAGAAAATCCTCAGGGCTAGATGATTGAGTTCCACATTCCTTGTGCCTCCCTGGTTCCGGAGATAACTTACGGCTGTGGTGTTGTCTGATCTGACTAATACTGCCGTCTGTAACAGATGATTCTGGAAACTCCTTAAAGTTTTCCAGACTGCTAGGAGCTCCAAGATGTTTATGTGAAGTCTGGATTCCTTTGGAGACCAGATGCCTTGGACTGATCTCTGGTTCCATACTCCTCCCCAGCCTACAGTGCTGGCATCTGTTGTTACTATCTCCCAGGTTGTTTCCTTGAGGGATGTTCCCTGTTGTAGGTGAACTGGTCTGCTCTGGAATTGAGTAAATTGAGGGACAGTCTGAAATTCCAGCGCATACCCTATCTCCAGTGACTGCTTCACCCATTTGTCTGGGTTGATCTTGCTCCAGCTGTCTAAAAAGAACTCCAGTCTGCCCCCCACTGGAGCTGGAGATAGGGCTCTGCTGGCTTCATTGTGAGGTTTGTTGGAAAGAAGACTTTCGCTGGAAGTCCTTGCGGGCTCCAGTGCTCTGATTCTGACCCGATCTCTTCCTCTACTCATAGGATGATCCAGGACGATATCTTCGGGCCTCTCGAAAGGACTGACGCCTAAACCTGGTGGACCTAGGAGAAGATGCTCGGGAATGCTTTTCCTGAGGCAGAGATGGACTCTTCGCTCCTGAGGATTTTTTGATGATCTCTTCTAATTGATCGCCGAACAATTTTAACCCCGTAAAGGGCAAGGAGACTAATTTATTCTTAGATGATGCATCTGCCTCCCAGGCTTTTATCCAAAGAGCTCTTCTGGCTGTGATGGACAAAGCTGATGTTTTTGCCATGAGCCTAATGTTATCCAAGGAGGCGTCGCATGAATAATTGACCGCATCTTTAATGGAGGCTATTTCCTTTAACAGCCGAGATCTTGACACCGAAGAATCAATTTTCTCTTCAAACTCCGTTAGCCATAGCCGTAATACTCTAAATACACAGGCCATGGCTGTAGCAGATTTTAAGTTATGGCCTATTGTAGAGAACTGCTTCTTCAATGCGTTGTCTGCCCTTTTCTCCATTGGATCTCTCAAAGTGGTTCCGTCTTCCAAGAGAATAGTAGTTCTCCGTGAAATCTGCGCTACGGCTGCGTCCACCTTAGGGGGATTAATCCATGTAGCTACATCTTCCTCCGCAAAAGGATACATACGTTGGAAACGTCTGGACATTGCGGATCTTTTATCCCCTTGCTTCCATTCATTCTTGATAATATCCTGAATGGAGCTATGAACTGGAATTTGTGGGGCAGACTTCTTGTATCCTATAAATGCTGCATCCATGACATTTAAATCCTTCTGAATTTCAGATAGGCCCAGAGTTTTTCTCATGGATTTAATGAGACCGTCAATCTTATCCATACTGAAATTACCGGTGTCCTCAGTAATTTCACCCTCTTCAGCAGATGACATGGCTGATTCTAATTCAATCAAGCTGTCTTCCTCTTCATCCTCCACCTGACGTCTAGAAGGGCCTTCATCAGCGTCTAGGGTCCGCTGGCGCTTTTTGGCGGATTCTTGCATGGAAGAAAAAGTTTCTTGCATGGATGTGCGCATCCATCCAAGAAAATCCTGGAATTGAGGTGGAACAGATTCTCCAGCAACCTTCTTAAGGCAGTCAGGGCACAACTTGGCTGGATCAGAAGCTGAGATCTTAGCATCACACCCCATGCAAGACTTGGATTTTGGGATAGGCTTGTCATCCTTAGCCATTTCCCCAGTACCCTTAACTTTTTCTGTTTTAGGATCCTTGCCAGACATAATGCAGCACAATTGTACAATATATATAAGTATATGTGTATATATAAGAGAGAAGTTTTGACTTACATGTCCTCAGGTTCTCTTCTTATAGTCCCCATGAGCTCCAGCTGTTCAGGCGCGTGTATCGCGGCGTGCGTTCCATTGCTGGAACGCATCCAGCCGAACTTCCGGTTTGAAGCGCATAGAATGCTGGCGTCATGCGGGCTGGCCTTCCCCGTGTCTGCGGCATGTCCGGAGCACAGTGAGCCGACTGTTTATGGCGGCGGGACCCAGAACAGACCCATGCGACCCGGGATACCTCCAGGGTTTGAGATCCAGGTAATGCGGTTAGCGTTTATGGCTAACCGCATAATAGCAAAATAAAAAAGGCAAAAATTTTCTCATTTAAACGGCGGAGGCTTCTGCCTCCGTCCTCCAGCTGTGGTAGGACCAAATAACTGGGGAAGCAGCACTCAGCAGTACCTTAAATAATGAAAAGTTGTTGGTCCTACCAGCTGGAGGGCGGAGCCGAATCTCAGCATAGCCGTGGATTGGACACAGAGGAAATTGGGTCTTCAGTCTCCTGAGCTCGAATACTTCCTGTCTGCAATCAGACCTCACCTGTTCATGTGATGCTTACTGGACAAATGTTTGGCTAGCAGACTCCTCATCCCTTATCAGTTGCTGCTGAGGGGCACTGTAGATCAAGGCATGAGAAGAAGATCCTTCTTCTAAAAAGCAGACTGGTGTCCTTTTCATGTATAGAAACAAACTGTTCAGAGAACAATTTGAAGAAATAATTATGCAATCAAAAATACAGAACTAATACAGCACCAGTTAGACCTGGTCTGTTCAGGACACAGCCCTTTTGGGATATCAGAAGCTAGAAGCGGGAAGACGATACAAACAGAATAAGCAGAGTTCTCCCCAGAACCAGGGATCTGGAAATTGCAAAGATTCCAGAAAAAAATGGCAGTTCCAACCATGAAGCCAGCCTTTCCCCTTCTCCTCCTCTGGTAGGCATCCGGGCAGGGGTCAGGGAAACCCTACAAAAGGGTATGCTCTGGAATTCAGTACAATCCCAACACATTATCAAAAGGGACGTCAATTCTGAGACAGAAATCATAAGATAAATCAGTCTATTCGAAATATACCCTACCACATCAGAGGTTCAGGAGCCTCTATTCAACTCTTTTTTTTTTTTTTTTTTTTTTTAACCATGCCTTCTGGAGGCCTACATCTCATCTGCGATGCCAAGAAACTCAACTCTATATGGATACACCATTTCAAGATAGAGACCGTAGCATCTAAATCTCTTGAACCTGAGACAGCTAAGCACGTCTCTCACATGGATAAACCTGCGGGACGCATCTTATTAGTCTCTAATCAAAGAGGTGCACAGGAAATACCTCAGATTCCTCATATTTGGCCAGCGTTATCAGTTCCAAATCCTGCCATGGGGCCTGGCATCGGCTCAGAAGGTCTTCACACAGATCAAGACTATCGCAATGGCTGTGCTGAGACAAGCACCGGAACAAAGCAATTCCATATCTGGATGACATTCAGAGAATAGCATCATCTTCCAGGAAACCAGTCGGCAGAACAAACACTTGTCTGGATCCTTTGCCCAGATGGGGCTAGATTGTCAAGTGAGTAAGAGCTCCCTGTCACCCTCTCAAGACCTAGTTCTTTTCTGGGCATCAAGTTCACTACCAGTCAGAATCAGGCCACATTATGGCAACATCGTCTCTCCAGTGGGGTTACCACTTCCCTACACAAAAAACTCCACAGGGCAGGGGCTTCTCAAGACTTTGGGACCCCTGTCCTCAATATATCAGATCTGGACATGAACCAGCATACTATTTCGCCTAGCTCAGGTGAAGGACCATGGTTACTACCGGGAGAATCCTTCTGATCACTTCAAGTAGATTCCCCTAATTAGGTAATCCAAAGAAATTCTACCCTGATGGACTCACCTAGACACCTTAGCAAGCAATGGCTCTCTGATAGAAGGGCAGATTCTATGTATAACTGCAACTTCTGTCATGAGTGAATTTGGAACAAAAATACTGTCCAGGGAAAGTGGACACCCTGGGAATTCAGCCCTCATATAACTGCTCTACTGGCAATAGGAAAGTCCCTCAGGTTCTTCAGTCCCAGTATAGAGTAAACAGCAGTACTCATCAGGTCAGAAAATATCTTTGCAGTTCGGTATCTCCTAAACCAAGGAGTAATCACAGTAGCATTCCTCTCAAGTCAGCTGGAGGTCCAGGCAAATTCCTGAGCCGCAAGTGAGTAGTTCCAGGAGAAAGGGACCTGCTCAAAAGTATTCAACACAGTGACAGCCACATTTGGAGACCAACCAGTGGATCTGATGGTCACACTATAAAACAGAAGATGCCTACCTTGTTTCTCAGAGGGTATGAACCCCAGGTCCTAGCCCTGAATGCCCTTCGGATACCATGGAACCTCCATCTGGTATACCTGTTTCCACCTCTGCCCATGCTGTTAAAGGTAATACAGAAATAAAACGAGACAGGTAAGGTGTCCTTCTCATAGCACCGGATGGGCCTTGGAAACCAACATACTGCAGGTATAAGTCAGACTTCCAGTTTTTCTATAACATAATTCCATGGTTGTTAATCCAGGGACATCTGTTTCATCCTGATGCGGCCTTCTTCTGGCCTAAGGCCTGGAGGCTGAGTAGCAATCCTTCAGTCTTTAGACATCTCTGTTCCAGTCTGAATTACCATCCCTACACGGCATGAGACCATCATCTACAAAACAGGGTCTGTCTTACATAGGTTGCGCCTTTCTGTGGAGCTGGCTCGTCAATCATTACAGCCTGTACAATACTTGATTTCTTCACGCAAGATTTCTTAGGGATTTAACCTTCTTCCTTGTAGGTCCAATTATCTACAATTTCAGGAATCTTAGATACCCACTTTTATATTGCAGATATCTATCTGGTCAGCAGATATATTGCATCAACGTCCAGGATCAAGCCAATCATACGTGACACCATTCTGACTTTGACATTAATCTGGTCCTAATCAGTTACTCCCATACCTGCTGCCGTTAGCGGACTTCTCTCTGAAAAGCCTTTCTCTTACGACTGTCCTTCTCACGGCTGTTACATCAGCCAGATGACTGAGTAAACTGCAGACCTTAAGTTCTGTTCCTCCCTTTCAGGTGTTTCAGATGGACAAAGTGGTCTTTCGACCTAGGTCGTCTTCATATCACAGTTTCACTTCAGCCAGACATTGTTGCTTCTTTTGTTCCAATCCAACACCTCAGCTCAAGAAGAGACTACATTAATTGGATATTATTCACTGCCTTCAACAGAACCAGCTACTGCACAAGTCTGACTTATTGTTTGTCCACTTCTGTGGACAATTCAAAGGTGTTTATGCTGCTTACAAGCCCTGAACTTTTTAGTTGGACCAGGGACTGTATCAACTGGCTTAGGTCTCAGCCAACCAGAAACCACCTCAGTGCCCTACAGCCTGTTCTACTTGTGCCAGGTAGACATCGGGGGCACAATAGGCAGCTGCATCACCAGAAGGACTTTTCAAATCTGCCACTATGTCATCAATCTATACTTTCTTACAGATGTGCTGACTCGCTATTCAAGCATCAGATGATGCTAAGTTCGGAAGGAAGGTGCTTGAAGCACCTCAAAATTATTCCCACCCATTCTGGGGTATTGCTTTGGTAAATCCCACAGTATGCTGTGGATTGGACACAGAGGAAAAGGTGAAATTTACTCACCGATATTTGTTTTTCCTGTGTGTCCTTCTACGGCAACCCTCCCTGTTGGTTACACGGGTATCTGTATCAGTTACATTGACTGCCTAGTCAGCTGTTGGTATGCGGGCTTATATGCATATTGGTGCTGCTATCTCTAACCTCTTGTATCTTGCAGCTTGGACAACTGTATAACTGCAGAGGGGAGGTAGCTCAAGGAATTTATTTTATTTGGTCCTACCAAATGCCGTGGAAGGACACAGAGGAAAAGCAAATGTCTGTGAGTAAATTTCACCTTATTCAGTTACTCAAAGAGGTAGCAATAAGTAATGAAATAACCATAAACATATTTGGTAATGCCCCTCCTATTAGCCATGTCACCAGCAACACCACCTAAAACAAAATGGGACCCTCTTTGGCCTACTGAAACGTTGGTAAGTATGCAATAGAGTTAGTGTCCATTAAGTAATTTATGTTTTGGTCCTTACAAAGAAAAAGGAAAAAAAAAAAAAAAAAAAAGGACATAACCTCTACATAAAGGTTCATTTCTGACCTTTTGTTAATTTGTGTAGAACTTAGAGAACACTATCTGAGCAGGCAATGCTGTCCCACATTGCTAGTACAATAAAAAAAACTCTGAAATGTAGACAAAGCATTCTCTAGGGAATTCAGTAATTAACAATATTTCTGTGGCTTTTTTATGTTAGGTTTTGAACTTAGTTTTGAGAGAAGCCTGAATAATTTTAATGCAGTAACAACTGAAACTAAATGATACCACAGCTCACTATTTAAATGGGGCTACATAAGTGATACAACAGAGTTATGCATTTAGGCTGCAGTGATAACTCTGAGGTGAGACATTAATGGGGGTGGGGTAAAGGGGGCACATGACCTCCTTTCCCTGGGAGCTGTCAGTCCAACCCTGTTTGTCCAAAATGGTGAACTTGCCCCAGAATTGCTCCACTTTGACTTTAAACATAAGGCCCAATACAACTTTCAGATTTAGTAGATGTGTTGTAAATGGCTTCAAGGGCAGAAAACAAAACTGGTACAATTATAGAGCAATCCAGCTGCACCATAGGGGAGACATTAGTCACACCTCCGCCACGCGCACACATCATACACCAGGAACACTCAGGAAATTGAGGCACATCTCTGGGATGGCACAAGTAAAAAAACAAGAAAGTAAAGGATTGTGGTGCAAGCCAACTGCACATAGGGAGATATTTAAAATAAAAATCATGGGGAGGAGGAACTTGTTTCACACAAGTCAATCCTTTTAAGGAGCATAAAGATGTGTGACACATTGTTTGTTTCAGATGTCTTACACATCCCCTCCTTCTCCTTAGCAGGCTTATAAGGTTGCACTAAAATCACCTGTGTGAACAGGGCCTAAGGTGCATTCCCAGATGTATTAAGTCTTCAGAATAACATGGACTTTGCGGTGAAATGTTTTTTTCCTTCTTTTACAAATTTCAAGTTACTTAGAAGCATATTCTGTACATACATCAAAGGCAATCAACTTTATACAGTTATCCAAATTTGAATGTTTACTTTCAAAATGACCCCCCCCCCCCCCCCCGTTTACTGTTAATAGTGAATGTTGCTTTGATGTCACCTCTTGGATATCGATTGGTGTGGTGAAAGCACTCCTGCTCACTTTATCTCCCTCTCTAGAACAATGTCTGGCTAGCTGGAAAGCACCAGGGGCTCTATACTATTAGATGCGCCAAAACCTGAGTTACAGTAAAAACAAAGTGTGCTCTTATCCAACTATTTCTTAAACTACCACCTAAAAAAATGTGCTAAACGCCAAAGTCCAAGGAAATAGGCGCAAGTTTGATGACAGGTCAAGTTAGGCAATAGATGGCCTACATTCATTAAAGGTCAATGCTGTGACAATATAATTTTGTTGATGTATTTGAAACACTTTGACATTTCTTATACAAGGAAGGTAGTGTATGTTGAATGGGAACACTATATGTCGAAATACAAATGGTGAAAGTTAGTATGTCGAATGGGAGTAATATATGTTGAATTACTAAGGGGGTGGTTAATATTCTCTGACGTGCAGGATTCCCGGCAGAAAATGTAATAGCATGCTACTTGCGCATTGTTTTTAGTTGTTTCTTTTTTTTTTTTTTTTGTTTTTTTTAGTGGGGCTAACAGTATTGAGCCCCAGGTCTGTAGTCGTTCCTTTTGGAGAGAAGTTCTATATAAATCCAGTTCTTAGTATCTGCTCCTGATCTGCTAATGTTGTTTTGACATGTTGACTTCCTGCCAAGAAGAGCAGACAGTTGTCATTTCATAGCGCTTCCCTCTGGTAACATGATGCTGGGCTGTGTGTAGTACAGAATAAGCAATCAATAGAGGCTTTGACTTATCTGTCGCACGTGGGGCTGATGTGATTTAACCCTTTGAGTGCAAGAGAGAGAGGCAGCACATTACTCCACAATGAGGAGCATGCCCCTCTGGCATTCAAAGGAGTTATGGGTAGGTAGTAAATGATGTGCAAGGCCCACAAAGTCAATGTGGCATAGTCCTGAGGCACACCAACTACTCCACAAAGGACAAATAAATGTTACCAAATTTCTCCACTGATTTATCTGGGGCGTTTTAACCCTTTGCATGCCAGATAGGTCATCAGCAGATTGCTTTGCGGTGTATGGGAAAACTCTCTAGCATTCAGAGGCTTAAAAGCAGCAATTTAGTCTTAAAGGGGATCTACCACCCCACAATAAGTTCACATTAATCAATTCTTCATCTGGCGTCTAGCTGCTTAGTAGCGCTAGTCACCAGAAATATTACCTGGTTTCAAAGATATTCCAGTTTTTCGGAGGCTCACAGTAGCAGGAAGCACGGACATCTAATCATAGTGACGTCCGTGCACCTGCGCTGTCAGTCCCTTTTGGAGCCGGCCGAAAAACTGGAATATCTTTGAAACCAGGTAATATTTCTGGTGACTAGCGCTACTAAGCAGCTAGTCGCCAGATGAAGAATTGATTAATGTGAACTTATCGTGGGGTGGTAGTTCCCCTTTAAATATGATCTGAAAATAATAAAGTAATACAGGGCTCAATACTTTTTAACCTTTCTAGCATCATCCCACGCCTCCCTACATACAAACATACATACAATGGACCTTATTATGTACGAAAGCAAAATGGAGCAAACCAAATGCACCATAGGAAGCAAATGAAATCCCCACATTTCCATTGACTTAATCCTCCAAATGCCTGAGGGGAATGTAATGTGAAGCATTGTGTTGTGCACCCCACAGGCAACCAAAGGGTTAAAGCAGTGTTTCTGCACGTTGGCCCTTGGGGCACACAACCAGATCAGGTATTCAGGATATCCCTAATTATGTACAGGAAGCTCTATCACAATGACTGAGACACCAATTAGTCACGTAATTGAGCAGGGATGTCCTCAAACGCAGATCTGTTAGTGTGCCCCGAGGGCTAATGTAGAGAGACCCTCATATTAAAGGGACCTGTTTAACTGCTAGAGAATTCTCCACCACATTGCTTCACAAAGACCTCTCTAGCATTCAAGAGCGTAAGATCCCCATTTAATTGGGGAGGTTTTTCGTGTCCCCTAAGGTGCAGTCGGCTTGCTCCAGAATTACCACTTTACTTTTGTGCATATGCAGAGCAAGTTCAGTGTTTACACTAATGGAAGAAGTGAATTGACCCATAAATACTACTTCTGCCCCTACGAATGGGCATGCTGTTCAGTTCAGGGACCCCTTGGATCATTGAAGCAGTGAGTCTCTCTCACCATACCAAATCCAGTTCTCTACTTTAGCCCTCCAAGACCAATAGGGGTGTGGAATTCATTGCATTGCACATCCCTCTGTTCCTTTAAGGATTAATATGTTTACCCTTTGAAAATGTATTTGAGTTATGATTGCACAAGCAGTATGAGTTTTGGATTGATCAGTTGAATAAAGGCACAAGACCAAAATTCTTAGGGGGCATTAGGATTTTTTCACCATGGTAAAGTAACTGTGGGAGAATTCTTATTAGGGGAAGGTGATGCTCCTTTAATTGAATAGCTCTGCATCATTTTGTTAATCAGAGGCTAGTATTTTACCTTATCTGTGTTCATGCAAGAAAGTGCCAAAGGCAAGTGGGGAGATGCACTAAGGTGTGCTAAAGTAGAGATGGCTTCTCCAGTTCCTATGTTTTTCTATGGAGCCTATGGATTAAGATATATCAAGTGAGAGATAGCTTGGTGCACAGGAGCCGGAAAAGTGATATCACTGGAGAAGTCCTCTCCACTTTATCATCCTTTATTACATAATCCTCAGAGTCTGCTAGTTGTACCTGAGGATAGGGCTGGGAAGCCGTGTCATGGAGCAAGGGAGAAATTAATAGGGGCCATTAGAGTTTTCATACCATAGTAAGGTGTTCTCCTTTTAAAGTTCACAACCAGTTTATATTGACATTCCAGATTGGTGTCAGGCAGAAGTAATTTTAAAACAAATATTTTTCCCTACTTTAAAGGGATAGTAAACCCCCCCCCCCCCCAATAAACTTTAAGCCAAATGATAGGAATTATAAAAACATACTTAACGCCCTCATTCCCATCTCTCAAACTGTTATGGTTTGAGAGATGTAAGAAAATAAAGACCTCCGCTCCCTTCCCCTTCTCATGCCTCCGCTGTACAGCAGACGTCATGAAATACTGCTTCCGGGACCAGACGTTGGCTCTTCAGGAGCGCTGTCATCTAGATATCGAAGTATAATTACTTCATCGCAATGGTCCACAACGTGTGCTTGCAAGCCAGGCACACGTTGTAGACCATACCCATGAAGTAATAATAGTTAGATATCCCGATGTCAGCTCTCCTGAAAAGCCTCCTGCAGTCGGGCAACCAGATTCTGCCTCTGACAGCTTTACAGCTCATCAGGCAGAAAGGGGAGGGAGCAGAGATCTTTATTTTCTTACATCTCTCAAACCATAACGGTTTGAGAGATGGGAATGAGGGAGTGAAGTATGTTTTTATTATTCCTATCATTTGGCTTACAGTTTTTTGGGGGGTTTACTATCCCTTTAAATTGGCTTTATATTTGCTTATTGTATGCAATAAATAAGAAGTGTGTGCAGAAAGTCCGCTGTTACCACTAGAAATTGTACTTATAGCTACACAGTTATTGGCTCTTTACATTGTTTTAACCTTCTGAGTGCCAGAGAGGTATCCAATGCAATGGTTGGATACCTCGTTGGCACTCAAAGGGTTAAGGGACTTAAAAGGTCATAGGAGAAGTGACTACTATGTTCTTTTACGATTAAAATGGATGTATCACCTTATAAAAAGGTCTTGCCATCCTCTTTGTAAATGAAAGTTATTATATTAAAGTTGTGTTTTTTTTTTTTTACATTTTACTGTTTATAGAGAGATCCCCTCTTCTGTGCTGTGTACTTCTGCATTATGTGCACAGCACAGCTCTGCAGCACCTTGTATTTTTCCTCCCAGCTGCCCCAGGGAGCTCGTTCACACTTCCCTTTGGTGTGCTGTGAATGGGTCTTAGTGTTACGGCAAGCTGTGATTAACATTAAACGGAGATTGCAACATTAGTATAATGCTTACTGGAGCTTGCTGTAACGCTAGAAGACATTCACAGCACACCGAAGAGAAACGTGAATGCGCTCCCTGGGGCAGCTGGGAGGGAGGAAATGGGACGTGCAGAAGAGCTGTGCCGGTCAGTATAATGGGACACGCTGATATCTCTTAAAAGTATTTAGATTTATTTACAAAGAAAACTCAAATTTCATGTAATAACTTTTATTAACATAGCGGATGGTAACACATTTTTATAAGGTGATACATCCCCTTTAAAGAAAAGTTTTACTGTTGGAGGCAGCATGATAATGTGGTTACAATCGGGTCATAATTACACAGCAAAGCAGTTTATTTTGTTTTTGCCACTTCTGTAGCAAAGTAAATATTGTAGATGTTGGATTTGTGGCTATACTTGCGTGTGCAAGCATCAATAGATTTTTAACTCCTTGAATACTAGAGGTGGGGTCTCTAACCATATTGATTTTCAGTGCATTTTTTTCCTCCTCTAGCATGTAAGGTGTTAATAAATTGAATACCGTTACGGCTGTTTGTTCAAAAGACAAGTGGAAGAGTTCTGGGGCAAACCATTTGGACTAGAGGGGAGAACTAAAGATTCCCATTGATTTAAATGGGAATTTTAACTCCTCGAATGCTAGCGGTCCCCATCTCATTGCAAAATTTGGCACTAATAGGGTTTAAAAAAAAAAAAAAAAAAAAAAAAAAAAAGTGGATTTATGTATAGGACTATTTTCCCCTGACATCCAGACAAATGCAGAAAGGAAGCAATGTTTTCAAGGGATAGTAATGTCAGAAAAAAAGTATTAACTATATGATAGATACAATTAAAAGAGTACTTGCACTTATTAGTATCTCTCAAACTGTAGTTTGAGAGATATAGGAAAATAAAGTTCTCCGCTCCCTCCCCTTTCTCATACGTCGGCTGTATAGCTGATGTCATGAGATCCTGGTTCCTGGATCAGACAGCAGCTGTTCAGCAGTGCCTACATAGCAATACCTAAAAATAAATACTTCATCAGAATGCTTGCAAACCAGGCACGTGTTGTAGACCACACATTGTAGTCCATGCCGATGAATTATTTATCTTTAGATATCGTTATATCAGCGCTGTTGAAGAGCCGCATCTGGTCAAGCGACCAGAATCTGCTTCTGACAGCTTTGCAGCTCGTTGTTAACCATATAGTTAATACTTTTTTTCTGACATTACTATCCCTTTCAGTTACTGGATTGTTGAATTTTCATTGCTTAGTCTTTTCAGCTCAAAAAAAGGTGTGCAGCACATTGCAAAGCACTTCATTCCACAACTCATCATTAATGAGCATGTGTGTGTGTTTCACATATAGAATTTTGCATATAGCATATTGTGCATAGTGTTTTGCTATACTCCATATAGCGTTTGCACATTGCATATAGAGTTTTGTGTAACGTTTTGCACATTGCATTTTACACACAGCGTTTTGTGCATAACGTTGTGTGTCTGAGTGCATATTGTGTGTGTGTATGTGCTGTACATTCCGTGTGTATGTGTATTGTATCTATTGTGTGTTTTCACTGTAGCCCCTGCATCTACTTGTACTCCTGTCAAAATCACGCCCCCATGGTTGGACCAATGGGACAGGCAGTATAAAGGAGATTTGGGTGGTGTTCCAGGGCTGTAGAGTTTTGGTCACATGACAGCCTCTACTTTTATTAGTATAGATAACTAAAATTATATTAAGCACTTAAAGATTGATGCCGTGCTGAGACCATTATCTGTGAATTTGACTAAAGGACCAATAAATGTCCTGGCACATCATGGGTTTTTTGATCACAGCGCTCCTGTTGGAGCACTACTGGAGTCTGAAACTGACCACTCCAAGACTGCAGCGGTCAGTATCAGATCCTCGTCCGGCGAGTTGGCACTTGATCAGTCGTGTACCGGGTAATGGAATGAGGTCAAAGTGGTCTGTAAGGGGAATCCACTCCCCAGGACCGCCTTCATTAAAGTGTTAGTAATGTCTAAAAAAAAAGTTTTTTGCATTTAGAAGAGCTTAAAGAAGAGCTGATCTAAATACAAAAAAAAAATCTCTAAAACCGCTATGGTTTTAGAGATAACGGGCGTTTAAAGTTCGCTGTTTCCTACTGACAGCTGTAAAGCTGTGAGCAGGAGATCCGTGTCGGTTGACACGGTGGCGCTTGAGAAGTGCCGCGATCTCCTTACAAGGAATCCCTTCATTGGAATGAACGTGTCGACCGACACAAATCTCCTGCTGGCAGCTTTACAGCTGTCAGTAGGAAACCGCGAACTTTAAACGCCCGTATCTCTAAAACCATAGCGGTTTGAAAGAGACGTTTTTTTTTTTTTGCATTTAGATCAGCTTTTTAAGCTCTTCTAAAAAAAACATTTTTTTAGACATTACTAACACTTTAAAGTGGCAGTTCCACTTTAACCTGGAATCGCAGGAACCTTGTTCCATTTTCCCTTGTAAGATCTGGTCTGATGTTTTTGTCTTGGCCCTATTATTTAAATTAAGGAAGTGCGGTTCTGGAGTAAACCAACTTCACTGTAGGGCTGAAATTAAAATGTATCAAATTCTGAGAGTTTGCTCCAGAATTGCACTTATTTGGCTTGAATTGCACTTATTTGGCTTGATGAATAAGAGCCAATATGTATTTGTTTTTCATGGACCTTTGTCAGACTGCAGTTTGGGGAGCTGAGACGATATGAATGCACTGAACACTTGTCCACAGAGCAGCGGTAGATATTTAGACAGCTGGTAAGAGGAATAGGCAAGTAAACACCAGCAAAGCGTTCTATTTCCCCTGTACTATATAAACAAGACTCAGCACCTTGTGGCTGGCCCCTCTCTTCTTTACCTTTTGTGGTGTCTGCAGATATGCAGTGTAAGATGGATTGAGTCCAAGTACAAACATCAGACCATTTTCCTTTTCCTTGTTTTCATTTAGAGCGGAAATAAACAATATCAAATTAAGTTTGCCTGTTTCTAGCATATTTACCAGCTGTTCCACATTGCTAGGGACAGTTAGGTTTTGTTCCTCTGTCCAATTCTGTTCCATATTTTTCAACTTGAAATTAACCCTATATTCTATGGGGACAGTGCTATGGATTTGTACTTGATTTCGTGTTTACGTTGTAGGAGTTTGGGTGCCATATTCATCAAGCTATAGAGGTGCAATTCTGGGACAAACCAGCTGCATCATTGTGGGCAAATGAAAATCCCCCAAATCTCCATTTTGTTAACCCTTTGTGTGCCAGAAGTGTACACAGCGCATTGTTCTGCATCCCTTGGGCACACAACAAGTTACATTTTAATTACATTACATTTAATGCCAGTGGTTTCCAGTGCAATATGGTGGATACCACCTAGCATTCAAGGGGTTAAAAGCCCCATTTATATCGGTGGAAAGTTCCATTTGTCTGCTGTGGAGGAGTTGGTTTGTGCCACAATGTCACATCTTTAGTGTCTTGCTTCTAAGATTTTTGCTGCTTTAAAGGGATAGTAATACTTAAAATGTAAAAAAAATTATTGTAGGGTTTATCCCCCTGAGTAAAACAAGGGTACTCCCACTGCTGAAAGGAGCTTTATTCAAATGTTATTACAGCTCAAAGTTGCAATTTTTAGGTGCAATATCACAGTGGCCTGAAATTGTACAGTGGCACTATTTCAGCCCACTCTGATATTGCACCTAAAAATTTCAACTTTGAACTGTAATAACATTTGAATAAAGCTCCTTTCAGCAGTGGGAGTACCCTTGTTTTACTCAGGGAGATAAACCTTACAATATAATTTTAAGTATTCCTATCCCTTTAAGCACCTCTATAATATTCTGATTTAATAATAAGAATTGGAGCAATTATGGAGTAAACCAACAACATTACAAACTCCCATTGATGTAAATATGCCTTTAACTGGCTGAATGCTAGTGAGTTCTCAAACACTTTTCTTTACAATGCCCCTAACATGCAAAAGATTAAAATCCCCATTTAAATTATCAGGAGTTCCAGGAAAATGTTTATTTAATCTCTGTGTCATAGTTGGCTCACCCCAGAAAGTCTCCTGTTCATTTTAACCCCTTAATGACCCTTGACGGTCCTGGAACATCATGGGTGGATTTGAGTTAAAGTGTAACTACCACCCCTTAGCACCATGGGACGAAATAATTCTCCATCTGGCAACTAGCTGCTCAGTAGCGCTAGTCGCCAGAATTTTTACATCTTTCCATAGTGACGTCTGCATGCCTGCACTGTCAGTTCCTGTCCGCTCTAAGAAGCGTTGCTAGGAGCCGTTCGGCTCCGGAAGGGACTGACAGCGGAGGCGTGCAGACATCAACATGGAAAGATGTCTGCTCTCCATCCTGCCTGTCAGTCCCTCAGAAGTCTATAAATCTCTTGAACACTGTAAAAATTCTGGCGACTAGCACTACTGAGCAGCTAGTTGCCAGATGGGGAATTATTTCTGCCCATGGTGCTAAGGGGTGGTAGTTCCACTTTAAAGGAGCAGTAAACTTTTTTTATGAAAAAATATATATTGTAGGGATTTTCCTATTGAGTAAATTAATGGCACTCCCACTGCCGAGAGATTTATATTTCCAGAGTTATTACAGTTTAAACCCATGTTTTTTACATTAGCAGTGCCCTATAGTTGTCAAATTCTAATTAGATTTCCTGTTAGATTCTAATGGAAAGGAAATTCAGAAAAGTCAGAGATGTACAGTTCTCCATAGAATGTGATAGAAACTGCCTGTCACTTCCTGTCAGTTAGAACTATCAGGAAGTAAACACCGTAAATTCACTTCCTGATTATTTAAACTGCTATAATTTTTGAATAAAGCATCTGACAGCGATGGGATTGACCTTGTTTTATTCAGCAGGAAATGCTCTGTAAAATATGTGTTTTCATAAGAAAAAGTTTACTGCTCCTTTAAGGACCCATGACATGCCAGGGCCATCATGGAATTCCGGGCTGCACACCGTTCAGGGAGTCCGGAATTGAATGCAAAAAAAAAAAAGCTCTGTGGTCCTTTAGGAACGGCCGTCTGTGTGCACGGATGATCCTTAAGGGGTTAAACAATCCTCTCTGTCTGTTGTACAAGATCCTCTGTATTGTGGTTAAAAATGGTTTACTGAGACTTTACTGTCCAACAGAAAAGGAACCCTGGGAATTCTGAAATGCTGGCAAGTATATTCTAGAGCACTTTTATATACCCATCATAAAGCAGTAGAAACAGCAGGCTAGTAAATATAAATGTCCTGTATAATAAAAACAATCGTTTTACTTTAGTTTCTGTAACATTAGATGGAGTAGCCAGATAGAAGAATAAACATTGAGGAAAGACCTGGGTTTGCTGTTTGATAGGATCACTTTGTATACAATGTAAACAGTTTTCCCTTTCCCAAACACTGTATAATCTGGTGACAGAGCCTCCTCTTCCTCTATAACCTCTTCTGACATTTCCCCTTCCTTGTTGATAGACAGTGGGTAGTGAGAGTGAACTCCTGACAATAGACAGGTGTGGCATTGGCTCACAGTTGCAGTATGACAGTTGTGGGCAACCTGTGAGTCTCTGGGTATTACTGGAATAATTCCAGCAGAGGAAGGTGAGAGGTATAATTCAGCATCATCTTGAGAGCCACAGGAGGTCCACTCCTCTGAGTATTTATGGAGGAGGAACAAGAAGGATATATTTTGTGTTGAAGGCATTACTGGGTTGGAAGGGCTGTGAGACCAACACAGAGTGTCATTGGGAGAATGATGGAATATCAAGTCCTCACTGGAACTGGATTCCTCTTTCACACTTCCCCTGACCTCCAGCTGTTTTTGACTACAACTCCCATCATCCCTAACCAGCCAACAGGTGAGAAACTATCACTTAAAAGGACAGTAATGTCCCAGAAAAAATCGTTTTATCGTTTTGCAGTGCTTAAAAAAAAATAAAAAAAATAAAAAAAAAATGAATCTATATGCAACAAACCCTATCTCTCAAACCGCTATGGTATCGTATTCAAAGTTCCCCCCTCCCTCCCCTTTCCCTGATGTCAGCACTGTGCTGACTGCATGGGAATCCTGTCCGGGGACCAACCGGCAGCTCTGCAGCAGAGCTGAAATTGCGTTGTTTCCAAAGAATTACTTCATTGGAAAGGTCTACAAAGTGTGCCTGGTTTGCAAGGACACTTTGTAGACCATTCCAATGAGGTAATTCGTTTTAAATAACTTGATTTTGGCTCTGCTGAAGAGCCTCCTCGTGTCGGCTGACACGGATTTCCTACTTTACAGCTGACAGCAGGGAATTGGAAACTTTTAATGCGAATATCTCCCAAACCATAGTGGTTTGAGAGAGAGAATTTGTTGCATTTATATAAATTTTTTTAAGCAATACAAAACTATAATTTTTTTTTCTGGGACATTACAAACATTTTAATAAGCAAGTACTGTTTTAACTTGAATGTGAACACTACACATGTTTAATTATTGTAGACCAAAATACCATTTTTTTTGGGTGCTGTATACTGAGACATGACTACTACACTTGAGGCTGTTGCTGGTTTTTATGTATGGTCCTCATTTTTCTCTGACCATAAAACTACAGAGCAGTAGTTCCTCCAAAAAAATAGATAGGCCATAAAAAAAAGTACAGTTTTGAATTAAGCATCTCCTATCAGTGGGAATATCCTTGTTGTACAGCGTTTTCCACAGTGAGTTACATTTTCCTTTTTTTGGCTGCATGGTCCTAGAGTGTCCACATAGCAATGACCACCTTGCAAATGGGAGACCAGTCTCTTTAGTTACATTAAACAAATTTTAGAAGTAAAATGTTAATTGATTCCTTAACTCTTTGATTGCCAGCGGGATACGTAATGCATTGCAATTCGTTTTGCACACTTCTAGCGCTCAAAGGGTTAAACTAGGGGTGGAGAAAAATTTAAAGGGATAGTAATACTTGAAAAGTAAAAACAATGTTACAGAGTTTATCCCCCTGAGTAAAACACGGGGACTCTCACTGCTGAAAGGTGTTTTCTTCAAAAGTTATTACAGCTCAAACTTCAATTTTTTTTGGTGCAGTATCACAGTGGTGTTGTTGCTACACCATTCTATGGACAGCTCTAGTCAGTTGACCATAAATCTCTATAGGATAGCAAGAGTACCACTGTACAATTTCAGGCCACTTGGATACTGCACCCAACAAATTTAAAGTATGAACTGTAATAACTTTCAAATAACACTCCCTTCACCAATGGAGTACCCTTGTTTTACTTAGCGGTATAAACACTACAATATATATATATTTTATACATAGAAAAGGGGAACTTTCACCCTCAAGACACTTAACTAACTTTAATGTAGCTATCAAAATTACTTACAGACTGCATATTTTTTCCCCTAAAATCTTTATAGTTTAATAGATATAGCCTTTTGAAGAACCCAGTGACGTCACCTCTTCCTGTTCCTGCTGCAGAAGTTATGCCGCACAGCTATGCTGGATGTCTCCTCCTCTGCAATTCTCCTCCCACCTCCCCCTAGGAGCGAGTGAGAATGTTAGTGCTTGCTGCCCCAAGCTGTTTTGTCAGCATACTTTGTAGACCATTCCAATAAAATATTTATTTGTAGATTGCGCTATTTCAGCTCTGCTGAAGAGCCACCTGCCAGTCCCGGGACCAGAATCTCCTGCTGTCTGCCCTCTAGCTGACTTCTGTGAAAAGGCCAGGAAGGGAAACTTTAGCCGGTTAAATCTCTCAAACTATAAAGGTTTGAGAGACAGCACTTACATCAATGTAATTCTTTTGTTAATGTCTACAATATTATACTTTTGTTAAAATTATAAATTACTATCCCTTTAAGTCAATGAGAATTTGAGGAGTTTTTGTTTGTCCCTTTTGATGGTGATCCTGAATTGCTCCAGTTTTCTTTTGGAAATAGGGCCCTTAGAATCCAGATTGTTCCTGAAAGTTATGATTGAAACTGATTTTCAGGATTCCTCTTCAACAAGACTCAACGTAGTCTTGCACAGTATCCTGTCTGTGTAGCATACAGAGCCGCATTGTTTGTAGACTTCAAAGGGTGAAATCATCATTTATCACTGGATTGTTGTCTACCTGCGCAGTTTCCAAGTAGTGGGCGATCTGTATGACAGACAAGCATGTGCTTGCCTCATTTTAGAGTTTAACTCTTGAAATAAGGTAGTTTCAACTGAACATACGACATCCTATACTCTCATGTCCTAAAAATATTATTAGCGTCCAAAACAGATGTTATGGATTCAGTCCTCTGTGATTGACACTGTAATCCAGTGATAGGCAACCTGATTCATGTATAGGACCTCTTTTTATGACCCTATAGTCCATAAATAGAACCCCCAGTGTTTTTTTTTTTTTTTTTTTTAAAAAAACAAACAAACAAAAAAAACGCCTCTAAACTGGGGTTGATTAAACTAGGTTAACCCCTTGGAGACCTCTAGCATCAAACGCATTGCTTCATGATATTTTTGAGACCTCTCTATACCACAAAGAGTTAAGCTGTGAATGGGGTGATCCGAGGCAAAAACAACATTTGGGGTTACGCACTATAGAGTGATGGAGAGGTGAGGCTTCTTCAGTCATATCACTTCTCCAGTTTCTATGTTATTCTATAGATGCTATGAACAAAAATCTACAAATCTTAGTGCATTGGCTCTATACAATGACATAGGATTTTGAGAAGTGAAAAAGTAATCACCTCTTTATCACAACTTAGTGCATCTCCCTCATTGTGTGCTTTTTGGTATGAGAATAGAATGTTACATGGGAAAAGGAAATAATCTTCTCAATAAACCAGAGGAATGAGGGAGAAGCCTCTGAAGGCCTCGTGGCCTGCCTCTGTTTTTTTAAATTAATGCTAATGCATGACTGCATTGTAACCAGTATACCCATACATTATACATTTTTAATCTTTATTCCTTTTGAATACAAGTGAAAATCAATAATCCGTACAAGTAAATGTCCCATGTATTAATTCCTTGTTGGCACCAGCAATTGACTAATCTCCTAGAGAAGATGCATTAAGGTTCGATGCAGTGGTGGTATGTCTGGGAAAGAGAATGGCACACTTCGCCATATGCGCTAAGAATTTAGTTTGCAAAGGGAGGGGAAGCGACTTTGATCATTAATGTATGACGTGAAGCTACCAATGTGTTGGGGACAGCAAGAGGGGAGCAGAGAGCTTGACTTCACCTGCAGATGTGAGCACATAGAACAGCAGCAGATCTCTCTCAACCCTTTAAATGTTGAATGGGTGTGCAACGTGTTGTAGAGCAATGGGTTTCACACCCCTCAGGCCCTCAAAGGGTTAATGGGAAATATTTATAGCTTACAACATAGTTTTAAGTATCATTCATAGAGTAACCGCCTACCCACTAACCACCAATTAGCTGTTCCATACAAACAAAAGAGCTGACTATCAGCTGGTTCGTGAAAATTGTGTAGTGCTACATGGACATGTAAAGATTCCAGTCAACTTGCAGTTCTGTTGTGTAATACTCTCCATTTAATAAAAGAGCACTGTAAGTTGATCAGATCCCTCAGATGCTGGCATAGCTGTGCACTGTTTACATTGATCACCTAATAGTCTGCTTTGCACCTATACGTTTAACATCTGATAGGCCTCTATGGCATGATCCCCAATTTGCCAACACCATGGAGGCAATTTTTTTTTTCTTCTGAGACCTCTGACAGCATTCCCAGCTATCATAGCTTAGCTCGTGTGGCAAATAGGCACATTAACATATAAATAAGCTCTCAGGAAAATGTATATGGCTAATTAAGCTAAATTTCCATTGGCAAATGAGCCACTGGCAACATCCTATCATCATCATCATCATCATCATCTATGCACCGAAGAGAGGACTCCGGTCTGACATCGGAGCGCCCCACTCTGTATCAGCCCCGTCACGGGCAGTCTCTCTACTCTGCATGACTGCAGCACGCTCCGCAGGCTCTGCTGCACATGACTGCGTTGTGACAAACTTTTTAGCGAATTATAATATAGGATATTTCTTAATGGTTATATCATAATTAATTCCAAAAAAAGTAAATCTTCATTTTTGAAAGTGGCTTATTTTGTTGACTCCAGATATAATTCTTCTGATAAACCCTTTAACCCTTTGAGGTATCCAGTGCATTCGGAGTATATTGAATACCTCTCTGGCACTCGGATAATTAAGGACCAGAAGTGTATGCATCACATTGCATAGTAAGTGTCTTGCATACCCCTCGTATTCTTAACTGGTTGAAGGGATAGTAATACTTAAAATGTAAAAAAAAATTGTTGTAGGGTTTATCCCCCTGAGTAAAACAAGAGTACTCCCACTGCTGAAAGGTGTTTCATTCAAAAGTTATTAATTTTCAAAGTTGAATTTTTTAGGTGCAATATCACAGTGGCCTGAAATTGTACAGTGGCGCTGTTGCTACACGATCCTATGGACAGCTCTGATCCCGGGGCCATAAATCTCCATAGGATGGTATAGCAACAGCGCCACTATACAATTTCAGGCCACTGTGATATTGAACCTAAAAAATTCAACTTTGAAAATTAATAACTTTTGAATGAAACACCTTTCAGCAGTGGGAGTACTCTTGTTTTACTCAGGGGGATAAACCCTACAACATATATTTTTTACATTTTAAGTATTACTATCCCTTTAAGATAACAAGACATGCATTTTAGCAGGCTGAATAGACTGCTCTAAGGTTACAGTGAGAGAAGTGGTTCTCAACCAGGGTGGAGTGGCACTTTGGTGTGCCCTAAGAACTAGCTTGGGGTGCCATGGATTTCCTATGAAGACTGACAAAAATGTCAATCTTGATTTTCAAATCTATATTTAGGGAATTTTACCCTTTGAGTGCAGGAGGGATATGCTAATGCAACACATCGACATCGCTGTGCAATGCGTTCCGTACCCCTCTGGCACTCAAAGGGTTAAAGCACATTATGTAAATTTTTTCATTCTGCTTGAAAGTTCTATGAATAAATGTATATTTTTGCATTCATACCTTTTTAATATGCCCTTGTCAATGACCTATAAAAATGTATGTGTGCCCTGAGAATTCCAGAATGAATGTGAGAACCACTGAGGTACAGGTCAGTAAATCACTCACACCGGGCATCAGTACTTTGAGTGACTGTGGTCTGACCCATGTCCATAAACTAGTGACTGTGGGTAATGACGTGAGAGCGCACAGTGGATCCGTTCTTAACTTTATAATGATAATTTATAAATGTTTCCAACTACTTCAGTATGTGTTTTGTCCATCTAGACTACAAAAATTCCTATCTTAATTTAGCTGACGTTTTACTAGTATTACGTGCTTATTACATGCTTCTGAACATGGTTCAGTTTTCCTCTGTGTTCCCCTTCACTGCTAAATAGTGTGTATAGTCTCACTCTGATTAGCTGATGTAGGGCCAATAAAAAAATTCGGTAAAAGCTGCTCCCCCCCCTGTTCCGGTTAGTCTTTTTGCCCTGCAGCTGTAGTAGGGAAGCTGTTTGTTCAGCTCACTATATTGAATAAGTTACCTTGTGTCTTTTTGTTCTGTTTTTCCTGGCGAAACTTTTCAATATCGTCCACATGCGTTGCTGCCCAGTCCAGGGGGAAGCAGAGTACATTCTCCCTGAAGACCTGACTTCACAGATGGGTCAGTCAGGGAGCTTTTTCCTTCTCCTCCCTTGCATCGCAGCTATCGGGCCTCCGGGTGCGGAAGTGACATCATGCGGCTTTCCGGACTGGAACGCAGAGAAGCACTCGGGAGATGCTGAGGCAAAGAACTGGCTGGGAGGACCTGGGGACAGGGATTCAAGGTCTGTGATGAATCGAAGGAAAGGTGCCTGCCACTGCGCACACTGCAGCGCAAAAGGCAGGTAAGGGGTAATGCTAATTTTTTTAGACAGAATGCAATATACCTGTTCTGGCGGGACTATGGGTTCCAGCTTGAACCACACGCTGGGGGATGGATATAATGCTTCTATTTAAGACCCTCAATTGTTTCTCTTTGGTTACCTCACTTAGTATTGGGTTTTTTTGTTTTACTTTTACTGTATTTAATAAAAGCTAAGTTTTATTGCTATGTCAGGTTCCAAGCAGTCGGCCTCCAAGGGAAAAGGGTCCTCCAGAGCCTAAAGAAGATAAAGGGACTCAGAATCTTAAATCTTGTTTAAACTGTCCCAATCAATTGCCTGTGGCAGACCATAACAAGCTCTGTATGGAATACCTAAAGAGTATTGCAGGACAGGGCATACAGGGACAATTTTGTGATTTTCTTGCATGGATGAAGTCCTCCATGCAGGATACCTTTACAGCCATGCAGTCCGCTCCTAGAAAGCGTCCAAGAGTGGATGATCCTGGTGAGGGTACATCTGCTGGGGGCTTAGATTTTGATGAAGATAGTGGACCTGAGCTTTCAGCATACTCCTCTGAGGAAGAGGGTGAAATAGTGGATGAGGATGGAGGTTTCAATTCTGAAAAGATGGAAAGTTTCCTGAAGTAAGTTAGGAAATTGCTTGGTCTGGTTGAGGAGCAGAAGGAGCTGAATATTATAGATACAGCGTTCCTTGGCAAGAAGAGACAGGTTCCAGTATTTCCAGTCCATCAAGTAGTTACCAATATAATTAATTCAGAATGGAATAAAGCAGACAAAAGAATTTCGTTCTCTAAAAGATTTCAGAGGATGCATCCTTTTGAAGAACAGGAAACTGCATGCTGCTCTAACCCCCCCTAAGATTGATGCGGCAATAGCCCAGATTGCTAAAAGAAAGACAGTCCCAATGGAAGATGGGTCATCACTTAAAGACAGCATGGATAGAAAGATGGAGGCAACGCTCAAGAAACAGTTTGCTTTCCTCGGGCAAAATCTAAAAGTGGCTACAGCCATGACGTGTGTATCCATAGCGGTTAGAATCTGGCTGACAAATCTGGACGAAAGTATTGAATCTTCAGTTTCAAGGTCAAAATTGATGAAGGAAGTGGCTAATATCAAAGAGGCAGTTGGTTTCTCTTGTAATGCCTCTATGGATGCCATCAGATTGTCAGCTAAAGCTTCATCCCTGTCCATTTCTGCAAGAAGAGCTCTTTGGCTAAAGCCTTGGGGGGCTGACCTTTCTTCAAAATCAAAATTGGTTTCCCTTCCTTTTTTGGGCAATTTATTATTTGGAGACCGCCTAAGTGGAAATAATCTCCAAGATGACATTTGGAAAGAGCTTGATTTTACCTCAGGACACAAGATCTAAAATATCTCCACAGAGATCATCTTACAAAAGCCAAAGGCAGTCCTTTCGGAACACAAAGTGCTTTGCCTCATCCAGGCCATACGAACAAAGGAAGCAGTCCATACAACAAGGTTCAAGAGGAGGTTACAGAAGAGACAACAACCGTGAGAATTACAGAAGAGACCCCCCCCCCCCCCCCGAAGTTCTCAGGGCCCAGCTTCTAGCTCCAGTAGGGGGGCAACTGGAGTTATTTGCCCACATCTGGAAAACTTTGAAAAAGCCGGACAGATGGGTCTTACAGAATCTGGAAGCTGGGTATCCTATAGACCCCCAAAGCAACCTGAGAGAATTTGTTCAAACCATCAAAGATACCTGCAAGCCTCAACAAAAGAAAAGCTCTCTTCAAAATAATCCAGGAGTTATCAGAAGAAAGGGTCATAGAGCCAGTTCCAAAAGAATTCAAAAAGAGGGGCATATACTCTGTAATAATTCTGGTTCCAAAGCCAGATGGATCGTACAGATCAATCCTGAATCTAAAGGAATTGAATGCCTTCATAAAACCTCAGAGGTTCAAAATGGAATCGACCTCATCAATTCTCAGAGCAGTAGCTCCAGGAAATTTCCTAACCACAATAGACCTGAGGGAGGCATGCTATCATATCCCAGTGAAGAAAACGCACAGGACATTTCTCAGGTTTGCCATAGCAGAACAACTCTGGCAGTTCAGGAAGCTCCCTTTTGGTCTTTCATCTACCCCAAGGATTTTTACAAAGACTCTGGCAGTAGCACTACAAACGTTGAGGGTGGAAGAAATAAGCATAGTTCCTTACCTGGACGACCTACTACTAATATCAGAATCCAGTCGAAGGTGATCGCTCTCTGGGTTTCCTTCCTTCTTCAACAACGAGGTTGGATTGTAAATTTCAAGAAGAGTCAGTTGACACTATCGCAACAGGCAGTATTCATATGAATACACTTTAACACCAAAAAGACCCTAGCAACCTTGTCCACAACAAGAACACAGCACACAAGTTCATGAGGATAGTGCCTCTATTTAAGAAGGCAACTAAAACAGAACCTGGGAATTATAGACCAGTGAGTTTGACCTCTGTAGTGGGAAAACTGCCAGAAGGGATAATAAGGGACTATATTCAGGATTACAAAATATAAAATCAATAGCACGAATCAACATGGTTTTATGAAGAATAGATCATGCCAAACTAAATTTTTCAGCTTCTATGAGGAGGTAAGTAGCAACCTTGACAATGGAAAGGCAGTAGATGTAGTATATCTAGACTTTGCAAAGGCATTTGATACAGTGCCACACAGAAGTCTGGTGTATAAAATAAGGAAATTGGGGCTAGGAGATTTGCATTTGGATACAAAACCGGCTGAAGGATAGGGAACAGTGTGTGATTGTAAATGGAAAATTCTCCAGTACAGTTAAAGTGGAGAGTGAAGTACCTCAGGATTCAGTATTAGGTCCGCTGATTTTTAACATGTTTATAAATGACCTGGAAATAGATATAGAAAGCAAAATATCAATATTTGCAGATGATACTAAATTATGCAAAGTCATTAATTCAGAACAGAATATTTTCTCTCTACGGAGGGACTTGCATACAATGTCATATTGGGCAAACATGTGGAATATGAAGTTTAATGTGGGGAAGTGTAAAGTCATGCATTTGGGAGGAAACAATCCCAGGGCTACTTATAAACTTAATGGAATAATTTTAGGTGACTCATTGCTCGAAAAAGACCTGTGTGTCCTTGTCAACTACAAACTTTGAAACAGTGACCAGTGTCAAACAGCAGTAGCAAAGGCAAACAAAGTCCTGTCTTGCATAAAAAGAGATATCAAAGCAAGATCGGATAACATTATTTTGCCATTATACAAATCATTGGTAAGACCTCACCTTGAGTATGCAGTGAAATTTTGGGCACCGGTTCTGAAAAAGGATATACTAGAAGTAGAGTGGGTACAGCGGAGAGCAACAAAATTAATTAAGGGAATGGAGGACTTGACATATGAGGAACGACTAAACAAACTTGGTTTATTTACTCTAGAGAAAAGACGACTAAGAGGAGACCTTATCACATTGTACAAGTATATGAGAGGTCAATACAAGGATCTCTGCGGTGAGCTATTTATTCCAAGGCCTAATCAGGTGACCAGAGGACACCCCTTGAGATTAGAGGAAAGGAGGTTTAAACTTCAGCAGAGGAAGGGTTTTTTTACTGTAAGGTCTGTTACATTGTGGAATTCATTGCCCAGGGAGGTGGTAATGGCAGAAACAATGTATACATTTAAGAGAAGATTAGATACATTTTTTTTCAAAAGGGAACATACAGAGTTATACTATTTATCAGTAGGCTGATCAGGAAGGTCTGATGAAGACTAATTTAATTGGTAGCAGTTACTGGGGTATGAGGAGAAGGTTGAACTTGATGGACTTGTCTTTATTCAACCTAATTTACTATAATTCTGAGAACCATGACCTCATTAACTCAAATAGTTCCTTGGACCAGAGCTCACATGAGACCCATCCAGGGATAGTTTCTAAGAAAGTGGAATAAAAAGTCCCAGAATACCTCAGAAAGGATACCACTTCCTCAAAGCATAAAGAAAGATCTAAAATGGTGGTTAAACCCATGAGAAAAGGGAAAATCACTTCGGGATCATCAGTGGGAGTCTGTCACCATGGATGCCAGCCTCTACGGATGGGAGGGGCATTGGAACAGCAGGTCAGTCCAAGGAAAGTGGACAAGGTCAGAAAGAAGGCTACATATAAACTTACTGGAGCTCAGGGCAGTCAGATACTGCCTGGCGCATGTAAAGATTCACCTGTTGGGAAAGAGAGTAGAAATCCTCACCGACAACATAGCAGCAATGTACATAAGAAACCAGGGGGAACAAGGAGCGAGTCTCTCAGCCTGGAGGCCCACAGAATCCTCAGCTCCTTTCCTGTAGCAACTACTGCACAGTAATATATAACCTTTTAATGATCCTTTGAGTTCCACAGGGGTGTCTGATATTCCTTTTACACTCAAACGGTTAATGACTTTAATGCATTAGTATTTATATTTTTAGTTCTACTTTCCTGTTTCCATTCATTACCTTTTTTGGTGTCACTATTTCCTTGGGCAATTACCGACCATTTTTAAAGGGAAAGCTTATAAAAAATAACTGAAGCAAATAATTTTCACCATAAGGGCTGAAAAAAAATTGTCCAGTGCTAGAAAGGACTACAACACATTGTGAACCAATATGTCAGGATACCTTTCCAGCATTCAAGGGGTTTAGAAACATTTAGATTAAAAAATTATTTTTATTTCTCCTATAGTGGTTGGTTTGCCCCAAATTTGCCCCAGTTATTTTATTAATCCTTCGAGTGCTAGGTGGATATGCTATGCATTGCTTTGCCTAAAACTCTGGCACTCAAAGGGTTAATAATAAACAGATTAAAAGTCTATTATTATTATCAGACGAATTTACCTAAGCAGGTGCCCTTCAAACAACCGTTATTTCTATTTAGGGTTCTTATTTACATGACATTTGTTGTACAACTCTACTAGTAGTTTCAGTTTAGTAGCTGACTGAGTTGTGTCTAATACGAGTTTTTCAGATCTGCTGAACCTCATTGTCTGTTTTGGTGAGGTGTGATCTAAAGGCAGACGTGTGTGTGTGTGTGTGTGTACATATATATAATATACACACACAAGTCTGCCTCTAGATCACTCCTCCCCAAAACAAAGAATGGGGATTTGAATAACTCATAAGATCATAACCTGAAACTACTAGTAGAAGACTAGATAGATAGACTGCCATGTAGAAGGAGAGCACTCACAGGACTTGGTTGTGGAATTTGTATTTTATTGTCACACACTCTGCATATATAGTGCATGATGTACCAGTCTGCTATATGAAGAATACCTGTATAGGTAATGCAACATGGTAAGCAAGTTAAAGTGGAACTTTCACCAACATTATACTTAGCCCCAAATCTTTAATATGGTAACGATATACATAGAAATACTTGCCATTTGCAGTATAAGTGTGGCATAAGTTAGAGAGAGAACGTTTTCAGTCAGGCATCAACAGGGAACAACGCAGATATCTTGCAGAGACGGCATCTCTGCATCTGCACTGTCCGTCCCCTTCAACTCCACGATTGGCGAGTTGAATGCCTTGTGCCTTAAGGCACTGGAAGGGACTGACAGCGCAGCCACAGAGAGCGCCTACAGCAAGATCCCAGCCGTGCCTGCCTTCCGAAAATGTTCTCTATCTTACTTATGCCACACTTTCACTGCAAATGGAAAATATTTCTGTGTATATCGCTACCATATTAAGGCTTTGGGGCTAAGTATAATGTTGATGAAAGTTCTGCTGTGAGAGCCACTCATTCCTAGAGTATATTTCTTCTTGCGCTGATCACTAAGCTAAAACTGACTCCCCATAATGGAGAAGATGGATGAACTGTGCTGTTTTTTCTTAGAAAATAGTCTTCAATTTTACTTAGGAACAAATAATGTAGATTTATTTTTAACACCTTAAGGACCCATGACGGTCCTGTTCCGTCATGGGTTGTTATACCCTTAACGACCCATGACGGAACTGGACCGTCATGAAATTCTGGGCTCCCCTCGCGGCTGCACGCCGTTCGGGGAGTCCGGAACACAGCCGCAAGAAAAAAAAAAATGCTCCGTGGTCCTTAACGGACCGCAAGGTGCGGGCGCGGCCCGTCGTTAAGGGGTTAATGGAAAACTAACACCTCAAATATGAGATTGGATTACCAACTAGGATCTGAAAAAGTTATTTTATGTTAGATCCCCAAAATGTATTTTTAATACATGCGTAGAATGTTCTGTATAGACACGATGTGGTTAGTTTGTGGGTTGGTGTTTTTTTTTTTGTTTTGTGTTTTTTCATACAAATTAGACTAGAACTAAGGCAGTTGAAAAGAGTACCTACTATTGTACTAATTGTATTTGGAAAGGCTGTCTATAGACTGTTCTATCCCTACCTGAGCGAACTTATGTGTTGAAGACCTCTAGCATTAAAATGGTTAAATTACCTATTTAAATCAGTAAGGATTTTAATACTGTTTTGTTCCTTTATGGTTCTGTTGGTTTTTTGTGGAATTGTTGTACTTTGTTTTTTTTATACATAGGACAAATTTTTTTTTTTTTTTTTTTTTTTTTGTTATCCAGCATTCATGGTATATTGGTCCCTAGTTCTCTTTCATCCATTATGGGACACAGGAACCATGGTGTAAAGTCTCATCCTCTAGGAGGCAAAGAACTTGCATATAGAGTTCTCTGGAGGTGGAGACTCCCTCCCTGCTCCACTTGGCCCTGCTTATCGTGTTTCAAGTGTTTTCTAATTTTTGTAATTCACATGGGACTGTCCCATTAGGGAGGCTTCATAGTCCTTGTTCCTCCAGGTGAATATGGAATAGAAGGCAAACTATTACAGGACCTGGGATCTTCTTGGGGATGGCTTTCTGAGCCTTGTTTTGCCACTCCCCCTCGTTTTTTTTTTTTTTTTTTTCTCTCCTGTGTTCCATAGAAGACTGAAGCAGACTATAGACTTCACAGTGCACAGATCTCCTTCGCTCTGGTTATGGTCTCCTTCTTGACTTGCTAAAATTTTAATATATCAAAAAGATGGTGCTACTCAGTTAGCAACAGCAAGTCTGTAATAAATCACATTAAAGCACAAAAAATAAAATTCAACAGTGGTTTGTGGTGTACTAAAAATGGATAGTCTCACCGTCCCTACAATAGAAGCCGGCCTTTAGGATAAAAGCTATCATCTTAGATTTGCCCAGATGAGAAATCAATAAAATGTAACTTTTATTTACATCCAAAAGTACATATTCGTATTTCAAAACTTACCTCAAAACATATGAGGATAAAGGAGCCAATAGGATAATGGCTAAAGGTCTGCTTCTATTGTGGGTCCAGCAGGACTATCCATTTTTAGTATTCACCAAACCTCAATAGAACTTGCAAAAATTTTGCCTCATTTTAGTCAGTCTTTGTAATGGGCCAGCGGAGCCTTTAAGAAATGGGCATTAGTGATGGGGCACTGACAGTAAAACGAAGGCTTCTGCAGCGCTTGTCCGATTCCAATGGGCAAGAGAAGGCTTAGCCTTCTCCCCTTTCTAATTAGAGATAAGGGATTCTCTTGGGGACCCCCTGCTGCCGAGGCAGCGAACAAACTTGACAACTAGAGAACCACTACCTAGTTTTTCCTGGGACTCGAGGAAGGGGATGTTCTCTGCTTACCCTCTTCCTCTTTTCCTGCAATGTGCTCCAGACAAGGCCGGATCCTCCCTCCTTTCATTCTGTTTTTAACCCCTTCAGGCAGATGAGTATTTCTCCGTTACATTTTTGTCTGTATTCTTCGGGGGGTCTCCTGGGTATGTCTGAGCACGAAGGAGGCATAAGCAATTGAAGAAAACTCCAGGCCTTCAGGGTTCTCCCTGTTATCCCTTTGTGCCGTGTGTCATATTAGTCTTCCTAAGGACTCTGTTGGTATTTTATGTCCCTCTTGATATATGGCCACTACACAGCTTCCAGCCCCCTTCTGATGAACAGGACCCTGCACTGGTTAAAGCCCGGTGAGGAGTAATACACCTTACTTTATTCACTACATCCTTGAGTCTTGGACCCAAGATGATTTCCCTGCCCCCCCCCCCCCCAAAGAAGTTTGTCATGGGGATTTTCCACTGGAAGGGGATTCCTCTGCTGATGAAGCGGAACTGATGAACACTTTTTTGATTGTTTGTTTTGTTTGGGGGGTACCAAGTCTTGGGATGATCTGGCTGTTTTTGAGATCCTGGAGGCGAATGCGTATCTTAAGGCGCCTTTTATTTTGCTAGGCTTACTGGGAAGGCCTTAGCACTTTATGTTGCTGTGCATCATTCTCTTTGGGTAATAATTTGATCAGCAGGCTAGTCTTCTAAGAAGTCAGTGGTCTCTTTGACAAACCCCAAGCAAGCTTGGAGAAGCAAGAGGCCTACCCAAAAGCCCCTAACTGTAACAAGTCTACCTCTACATAACTTGCAGGGGTCTGGTCTGCCTCCAGAAATAAAAGCTTATGAAAGTTTTTTGGGTGATCACAGAAAGGTACCATATAGACTTGAAAACCATGTTGTTTCCTCATGTCAAGGATTCCTCTTGTTCTGGAGAGGGGTCATCTGTTTTTATACACCTTTTCTTCCCTTGTGGACATGCAGATTTTGGTACCTGTGTCTCCTTGGAAAAGTTTAATGGGATTCTGATCAAACCTTTTCCTAGTTCCTAAAAACATGACCCTTGTCATCCTACTCTGGAGTTGAAGCTTCTCAAATATTTTGCAGTGCCTCACTTCAGGATGGGGTCTGTGCGACTTCATCACTGCTATATGTCCAAGGATGGTTTTATCCTCCCTAGACATCAAGGATACTTATCTGCATATTTCCATCTGTGCAGATCATCAGCACTTCCTGCTGTTTTAAAGGGATAGTAATGCTTCAAAATAAAACCAGCTCCAATTAATCTTCATAGTATTTGGGCTATGGAGAGTGTAATTTCAATACTGTCATAGTTGTAGTTCAAGAGTAATTACACAACAAGTACACAACTAGTATTTATATAGCGCCTTTCTCCCAGTGGGACTCAAAGCGCTTTCAGCGCACGCTCTCGGAATTAACCAAATCGGCAGCTGAAATAATAGATGTTATTATTACCCAATCAATGGTTCTCATTTATCGACCTCAGAAGGATGAAGGGCTGAGTTGACCCTGCTGGGATTTGAACCTGCAACCTTGCGGTTGGAATAGACTCCATAGTCAGGGACATTACCACTGAGCTATCTCACCAGCTTGAATGATAAAGTGTCCCCCTCCTGCCCCTTTTACCTAGTGTAAGCCACCTGCCCTCAGAAGTGGAATCTGGTCCACAGACCAGACAGCTCACAGCAAGGGACAATCTTCTTACTGTTCACCGCCCTTTCTATTGGGCTGGTGTCTGCTTAAGTGGAGGCTCTGCTCCTTCAGATTCAGACTTGTGTGTCCATTTTGGAATAACATTTTGGGTACTAAATTTCAAGAAATCCACTATTGTTCCTTTCCAGGGCCTTTTCTTTCTTGGTATGAGATTCAGCACTCTTCAGGGATGGGTCTTCCAGCCAGAGGACAATATTCATCAGACCTAATTCCACCTGTCAGCAACAGTGTGGTAGTACAAGAAGATGCTGGGATATATGGTCATTGCCTTGGGGGTAGTCCCACTTTTCTCATTTTCACACTTGGAAACTGTGAGTGGAGATTCTCTGGAATTGGTCCAAACAACAGTTCCATCTTTCCCATGTCAAGTCCATGTATGACCGGACAAAGTCAGCTCTTGGTTGGTTGCATCAGATGTCCCATGTGTCATAGGGACAGCCCTTGGCCATTCTGCATTGGCTGATATTCACAACATTTGCCAGTCTGATAAGCTGAGGAGCCACCTTCTGCTCATCAAAGTGCTGGGGCTCTGGGTAATTTGTATAGCTCTGTTACACTGGTCTTAGTCCCTCCAGGTTTTGCCGTTATGGATTCAGTTCGACAATACGACAGTGGTGGCCTACATCAACCTCCAAGGAGGGATGGGAGTGCAGCCCATGTGGTCAGAAATTAGGTTGATTCTCGTTTGGGTGGAAACTCGCATGCCAACCCTCTCCATCTTTCACATTTCAAGGATAGACAGGCTTCATTGCAGATTTTCTCAGCCATCCGCCTCTGGATCTTGGGAAATGAGACATGATGGTCATTCAGTGGCAGTTTCCCATAGCATATGTGTTTCCTCCACTCCCTCTGATTCCAAGGGTATTCTGGAAATTCGTATATAGAGG
Organism: Rhinophrynus dorsalis; assembly: GCA_037306005.1. Taxonomy (NCBI): domain Eukaryota; kingdom Metazoa; phylum Chordata; class Amphibia; order Anura; family Rhinophrynidae; genus Rhinophrynus; species Rhinophrynus dorsalis. Next base: position 222,352,126 of record CM074721.1, read on the forward strand.
GTTTATGTAATTCTGAATGCCCTGTTCTGGTCTCATGGGGCCTAGTTCTAGCATCACCTTATCCGTGCGTAGCAGAACCTATTTTGGCTTCTACTCGTTCTGGATCTTTTGACTATGGGTATTTGTGTTTCCCAGAGGCAGAGAAGCTTGCTTTGACAGCTTGGTTCTTGAACCAACATGTTGAGGAAGAAAGAGTTCTCTGATTTCTGTCAATGCCACTATGGTAAAGGCTTCTAGGTCTGCGCCATCCAAGTATGGTTAATAAGATGTGTTATGAAGACCAGCTATCTCATCCTTTCTACAGGATGGGGTTCAAAAAGTACTTAGTCTTATGTCTAGATTTCTGCTTTATCTGTACTTCTTCAGAGAAATATCTCCTTATTACCAGATGTAGAGACCTTTTGTGCAGGGGAGAGGCTTATACCTACCCAGTGTGAGAGAGATTCGCATGTAAAGTTTCCCCTCTCCTGATGTCAGCTATAAAGCTGACAGCAGGAGATTCGAGTCAGCCGAGTCGTGGAGGCTCTTCGTCAGAGTTGAAATTGTGTATTTAAAAAGAGCTACTTCATTGTAACGGTCTACAAAGCGTGCTTGCAAACCAGGCACACTTTGTAGATCTTTCCAGTGAAGTAATTCTTTTCTAATATCGCTATTGGGGCTCTGCTGCTGGGCCGCCGGCTGGTCCCAGGACCGGGATCTCCTGCTGTCAGCAGAGCGCTGACATCAGGAGATGGGTAGGGAAGGGGAACTTTACATGAGAATATCTCTCAAACCTTTATTGTTTGTGCCACATAATTTATTTTTTTAAACTCTACAAAACATGAGCATTTTTTTATGGGACATTAGTGTCCCTTTAAGACCATATCAGATTTTTTTACATTAACCCAGGAATTGTTCTTTGTGCGGCTCCTTCTACCAGACAGGGACAGGAGCAGAAGCTTCAGTGTTTGGATTTGGATTGGTGTTTGGACCATTACGTTCATCACACACAGCCTTTCTTACAATTGGCCAATCAGCATTGAAGGCAAGAGTGACTTCCTGGATTTACGCCACCATTTTCCAGGTCTATCCTTAGGAGAAAACTGGTGTCTCTTAGGTTTACTTCTCATTCCACCAAAGGTGGGTGGGTGCTTCCTGGGCCTTCAAGAACCGGGCTTTGGTGGAGCAGTCATGAAAGGAGGCAAAGTGGTCATCTCTTTGCACATTTGATAATCATCTGGTGTCGGCTGAAGCCAGTTTGGGATGGAAAGTCCTACCGGCTGTTGTATCCATGTAGGAGCTTTTCTTGTCTTTTCTTCTAGTAACCATTTTTTGCTGTTACTTGGTTTGTTGTGTCGTGGTTCATTGAACCTGAGGTTTATACATGTTTCTTCTTTATCTCTAACACTAGTTTACATTTTGGAGGTTCTTCTATCCATCCCTAGAATATTGGTGCCATAGCTCTGGATTATTCCTATGGTTTTTATTTTCCACAATGGATGAAAGAGAAAAAAGGTAAAGTATGCTGTAGAAGGCAGTGGATTTGCATAAAGAGTTCTCTGGAGGCAGAGATGCCTTCTCAGCCTCACTTTACCCCTGCCCAGCAGAAGCAGCCTCAGTGTCAACAAATAGCAGATGCAAGTAAAAAGAAGTAGGACAAGAAGGTGACCACCTGTATCCCAAAACCCAAAGGATACCCCTGCCCTGATGTCAAACAACCTGTTTTTCTCTGGGAGGGATGTCCAGTGTTTTTCAAGGACTAAGAGAAACGGATTTATCAATATTTACACAAAAATCCCCTTTTAAAAGGGCAATTATCATGTTTTATTAAATTTGCTCGTATGAGTACAGACTTAATTTGAAGGAAAATAGAAGAAAAAAAACCTTGGAGTAGGGTTGTGCAGCTCCAAAATGTCTCCTGTTGGCCGTTCAGAAAGCCAGAATACTGATCCCTCTCGGTTGGTGTCTTACTGGAAGGCAACCCAGAAAGTGTGTGGCTCAGAGCTTTTGCTATTGAATGATGCTGCATACGAAGACTAATGAGACAGAACTGTGACACTTCAGTTCAGTCCGTATCATGGGACAAAGAAAGATGATCCTTCCATCTGGGAGTATCCTTCTATCTGGGAGTATCATGATAAGGTCTTCAATCCTGTATTTAGAGACACTGTCATGTAAAATTAGTTTTGGTGATTTTTAAATAAATTGTATGTTGCATTATTCATTTTCTGCTTAGGAAATCCATTTTTGAGTTATATATAGATATATATATTATGCTAATTAAGACATGCCATGTAAGTACTTCCTGTCTTAGCACTATGTTACCTTTCAGTGCTAGGGGGTTGGCAAAGCATTGCTGAGCAGTGTAAGTGAGCGGATGAGATAATGTAGGGCTAAGACAGGAAGTGCCTGCACAGCATGCCTTAATTAGCTTACTATTTAAAGCTAAATAGCACAGACTAGCTTTATAAATCTAAAATGGCTAATATAGCATATAGGCAATTTTGAAAGATTGTTCAAAATTTCCAAGGTTGTTTAGTGGATGATGTCCCTTACAAACTTAATGTCCATTTGGAGAGTCTCATGAACAGTGGGTTACGAAGACACAGGACCCTTAAATAATGGGGAAAATATCTTCTGATTCCTATCATCATCTTTATGCTTCAGCTCTGCCTTCACATCAGTTTTGTTCTGTCCTCACTGAGGAAATATAGGCTGATATCTGAGGAAATCAGTTTTGTGACTGTGTTTGTTTTTTTTTTTTTTTTGTTTTTTTTTTTTTTTTTTCTTTTTCATGTCCAGAAACACTGCATAATCTCCATAAGAGGGAGAGTTAATCAATTCCTTTTCCAAAATAATTGTAAATCAATAAGTTGTCTGAATAAGCTTTAAAATGTTGTACTTGAAAAGTAATTATTCTAGTAATCCTGTTTTAAAGACTGTCTGTCTTTTTTTTTTCCTTTCTTTCAACTTTGGCAGAATGACCAAGTGACATATATTGTTGGAAACTTAATGCGCTTCTCACATTTTTCTTGCCTGGAAGTTCCAAGGAAAATATATAAATGGATTTTGTACACTGTATGAAAAGTGTAAATGTAAAACGAGTGTTCAGTCAGAGAGTGGACCTGCAGGCTGGGGAATAGTTCAGGCAAGCCTTGTTAACCCTTTGAGTGCCAGAGGGGTACAGAACTCATTGCAAAACAATGCGTTCCGTACCCCTCTGGCACTCAAAGGATTAAGCAGTAGGGCCTTATTCATCAAACCAAAGGTGCAATTCTGAAGCAAACCAACTGCACTGTAGGGTAGGAGATGTTGATTCCAATTTTAATTATATCATTGTTTATTTTTAAAATTGATTTTTAACCCATGCAGAGAATTGCATTGGAGACCTCCCTAGCATTCACCAGGGTTAAAAGACCCTGGGAATTTGCAAAATTTTCATCCCCCCCAACAATGCAGTTAGTTTGCTCCAGTATTGTATATCTTAAAGTGGAACTATCATCAAAGTTACATTTAACCCCAAATTATTAATACGTTGGCAATATACATATAAATATATATAGTATTTTGCAGCATAAGTCCGGCATTAGAGAAAGATAGAACTGGTTCGGCAGGCAGCAGAGGGGAACAGCGCAGATATCTTGTAGAGACGGCATCTCTGAGTCTGCGCTGTCCGTACACTTCACCTCCATGATTAGCGAGCTGAATGCCTTTGCACCAGAAGGGACTGATACGCAGGCACAGAGAGTGCCTACAGCAAGATCACTGCTGGTGCCTGCCTGCCGAAAAAGTTCTATTTCTTACTCATGCCAGGCTTATGATGCAAAATCCAAGTATTTATATGTATATCACTAACGTATTAATGAGTTAGGGCTAAATATAACTTTGATTATGGTTCCACTTTAATGAATTAGGCATATTCTCAGTCACACATAGTAATTGGGTAATGTGGGAGAAAATAGGGTGCATGGCATAGACTATAACCCCCTTAATGACCGGTAAAGGTGTGTAATATATTGCTTTGTTCTTCAGATATGTCTTTCCCTTTCACATTGTCAGTTCAGTGTGATATAGAGAAGTGATGAATATTTGTCCATAGTTTCACTGAGCACTTAATCCATAATGGCAGTGCTTAGTGTTTTTAGTATAAACTATGAGAGAGACACTGCGTAGCCTGTGCAAATGAACACCACACATAAAGCTGCAGAGTGCCTTACACGTTCTGTGTTTACCTGAATCCGCTGATCAGCAGACTCCCCCTCAGCTGGTACAGTCAGTAGAGAAGCTGTGATATATAGCTTCTTTGCCATTTTCTTATTTTGGAACACTCTCACTGCCACAGGGGTATACAATGCACATCCCTATGGCAATGAAAGGGTTAAGGTAGGGCAGCTGTCATCTCAGAAAACGGTCCTCTGGCTCCATAGTTTTCTATAGAAGATGCCAGCCTCGGGTTGACATTGTTAGGACTGTGAACTTCAAGTGCAAAGGCTGCTATTGGAGCAGTGCATGTGGTGAACAGCCACATCAATATATATATTAAACTGTAAATTGGTCATTGTCGAGTAAAATCATAAACTTGTCGAAGGCATAGTTAATTAATTGGATTGTGACAGATTCACAGGAAAATGATGGCAGAGATATCTCTGTACATACTGTCGATATGCCTTTAACACAAATTCACCACCATATCACCATCCTGGCCTCTTATCTCTTCTTTAATGTATCTCCCCACTGGTCATGCAGTACACACAGAGGTCTCCTGGTGGCATCTCTCTACTGTAAACTGAATGAATCTGTTCCCCACTGATAGAAGAGGACTATTCTGTCACTTTCAGCATCGCCCCATTCCAGGTCTCACCCACGGGAGCATGTGGTCACAGTGGACAGAAGTGGACAGCACTTCTGTGTAGTTGCCCATGCAATCTTCCAGATCACAGTGGGTTAACATAACAAACAAGTGAGGGCTAATTAGCAGCTCTCTGATCTTGCAGTAGACATGAGATGGCCCATTCAGGTTTTCTGCTTACAGGCTGGAGGATCCTAAAGCTAATGTGTATAAAACACACAGTGGCAGAAAGCCCAGCTATTTGTGCTGTTTTTTTCATATGGCGTAAGGCACGTGAAAGGTTTGAAGTGCATCTGTCGCCTCCTTTCTACTTTGCATATTTGATAACTCTGCAAGTTTAGGCTTATCTGTAGGAAGCTACCAAAGTAGAAATGGCATTGATGACTCATTTGCTTCTCTTCTGTGTCATTCCAGAACTCGCCACTCTTCCAGTACCTGCAGGATTTGGGACACACTGATTTTGAAATATGTCCAGCCGTGTCACAGGAAAAAGAAGTGTGTTTGGCAGAGAATGGGCATCGAGAACAGGATGGCCACGCCACAGAAAAGGTGAGCCTAATCTCAATGACATGGCACCAATAAGGTCTATGTTAAGCTTGGAGCACTTGTATGGAAAGGAATACTGGAGCACAACACTGCAAGGCATTTGGCTCATTCAGTATTATAAACTTGTCAGCAAGTGTATGCTGAATGGTGCAAAAAAATGAGACCCAGGCAGGAAATGTCCCGTTACGATTACTAGGGCTTCCCAGTTTTTTTTTGTTTTGTTTTTTTTTAATTCCCATATTCATTGTAATTACTTATATTATCATCATATTGTAAATTTACAAAGGAGAACAATACAGGAGGGTTGGGACTCTTGACTGTTCCACAGATTAACGTACCTTCGTAGATTGTCTTTATACAGCACACTGTACAGAATACGCGTGATAAACACTTACCTTCACAGTGATTGAAGAATAGGAGCCTATACACAAGGGGCTTCATGCTCAAAAGAAAATGAGCAATTCCAGGACAGACCATACCCACAAATAAAAATTCCCTAATCTCCCATTGATTTAAATGGGAATTTCAGCACTTTGACTGCTAGAAAGGTCTACAACACATTTCACAGCAATACACCTAGACCTTTCTAGCATTGAAGTGGTTCAAGGTCCTATTTAAATCAATTGAAAGTTGCATTTGGCCCATGTGGTGCTGTAGGTTTACTAGATATGTGTTCCTTTTTCATTTTGTCCTTAGCTCTTTGAGTGACAGAGAGGTAACCAACACATTACAATGCAATGTGTTGGATACCTCTCTGGCACTCAGAGGAAAGGGACAGTAATGCCCAATAAAAAATGCTTATAGTTTTGTAGAGGTTAAGAAATAAATATATATGCCACTAATTCTGTCTCTCAAATCACTGTGGTTTGAGAGATATTCACTTTCAAAGTTCCCTCTCTCCCTCCCCTTCTCCTGACTGGAGGAGATCCCGGTCCGGGGACCAGCTGGTGGCTCTGCAGCAGAGCCGAAGTTGTGTAATAGGAAAAGAATTACTTAGTTGGAAAGGTCTACAAAGTGTGCCTGGTGTGCAAGCACACTTTGTAGACCGTTCCAATGAAGTAAGTATTTTTAAATAATGTGATTTCGGCTCTGCTGAAGAGCCTCTTCGAGTCGCACGACTCATATCTCCTGTTTAGCTTTACAGCTGACATCCAGAAAAGGGGAGGGAGACGGGGGAACTTTGAAAGTGCATATCTCTCAAACCATAGCTGATTGAGGGAGAGGATTTGTAGCATATAGTTTCATTTTTTAACCTCTACAAAACTAAAACCAATTTTTATGGGACATGGGGGGGAATCCAGACGTGGATCCTTTGCTCACAAGTGCCTAGAGGGATCAGCTGCACCTCACTGACGAGGCCCAACAAGGCCAAAACGTACATCTGAGGTTAGCGGCTTCACTTGTTCAGAGAAGAATTGTCTGGCATTTCATGGCTGGACTGTCATTTTGGCAGGACCTATATGATATACTTCAGAAACCTTAAGGTCTTGACAGGGTACTCAGCCAAATTCTAATATGCCGAGGATCAGAGGGAGAACAGGCTGCCTTCTCAGGCGTCTGTCAAAACGTGGAGGTGGGTAGAGGGATGGACAGTGGGGGCTCACATATGCATCTTTGAGGTACAGAAGAAAGGATGAAAACGAGGGATCGTGGGAAGGCAAACATTTTATTTTTATTTGGAATTGGGGGGAGGTATTCTACATAGGAACTTAATTTTTTTTCTAAAATCTTGGGTATAACTTGCACCTGCATATTATACACAGGTGCTTATTATACCTGAGATTTTGTGGTACATATGATTTGAATGACTACCATAAGAGACTGACTGTTGTGATGGGAATAGCCAAAGCATACTCTTCAGTATAGCTACCTGCACAGTGACTCTAAATATACCATAGGTAGTCAGTCCTGGACTGTAGCTCCCATCATCCTCAGCCTTTCTGTCAGGGACAAAAAATAGGTGAAAATGGGAAAAAGAAATATGTATAATCAGTTTGGCTTTACATATCCTGCACGTGCTTAGGCATACTGTTCCTTTTAAAAGGTGAATTGATTCTCACCGGGAGAAAATAACTATATAGTGAAATAAATTCTAGATATATTACAATATGTATTAATGAGTGCTGATAAGGTAGATTCAATTTTCTACAGAATTCTACTATGTGACAACTAAATTGGTGTTTTTACTTAAATTGTAGTCCTTTATAATATGTACAGTCAAAATGCAGATACTTTTATATTGTTGTTTTATACACTCCTATGTCCTTGATGGTGATCAACCTGGATCTGTTTGCAGAGAGCTTTCTGTTAGGGCACATGAAAGCAGGTCTAGTAATTCTTGGACAGCATGTTAAATAGAAAGCACGTGGAACAGTCTGTGCTGCAGGGAGACTGTTTACACTGTATTAAATTCTGTTTTAACAGTCTGTCAACCAGAAACCACTGTAGAAACTGAGATCAAATAAAAAGCAGCGGCAATCTGACAGTAAATAATACACACTTGCAGAATATATAAAGTCAAAACAAAGAGTTACTATTCCTTTAAGCTCAAGTAGCAGCCAACATCTTAGAAATGGAAACTTGTTGTAAGAAATACCTGCTTTCTGGTTTAATTTTTTTTTTAGTTCTTTAGAAGGAGCATGATAAAACTAATGCAGAGAACCTGACCAAACTTGCCAGTTTGTATAGACTGTGTTTAATATTGTAGAAACGTGCTTGGGGTGAGCGAGGATACTGAGACGACATGTCAGAATGTATGAATAATTTAACTGGTTACCAAATACAAGTGGCCTCAACCTGGGGGTCGTTTAGTATATCTGTAGCAGGAATGTGCAACCTGAGGCCCTTCAGCTGTTGAAGTGTAGAATTCCCATCATCTCTAGCCAGCTGTTTTCTAGCTGGGTATTATGGGAAAGTATTCAGTAAGTTAGAGCCTAAGATTGCTCAACCCTGTATGTTGCTTTTATATTTTTGAAACCTAAAACTCATGCTTTTCAATGTAAAATAAACACACACACTCTAATCACAAAACTGCCTCTGGTTCATTATGACTTCTGTTACTGATTAGGCTTACCATATGTCTTCATTTTCCTGGATGTCCTCTCTTTTAGGGACTTAAAGGGATGGTAATGTTTCAAAATAAAAGCAGGTCCAATTAAAGGCAATCTATCACCCCTGTACAAATGTGTGTTAAATGTTAGATTATCTAGCGATTTAAGTAGATTTCTTGAATATTTATTTATTTTTTTTTTGTTTTAAATCCTATTCTTTAAAATGAATGTTTAAAGACTGCACTTCTGGATAGACTGCAGGTGCAGCTCTATACCCACAGTCTGTCACTCTGCCTCCGCTCCGTTCCCTCTCTCCAGCCTCCTCCTATGACAGAGGCTTCTGTCTGTTAGCTGGAGCGGTCTCATTGGCAGAGATCAATAGTTAGCCAATGAGATCACTTCAGCTTACCGGCAGAAGGAAGAGTTACAGAAGTGCAGTCTTTAAACATTAATTTTCTGTAAAATAGGATAAAAAAAATAAATTATTCAAGAAATCCACCTAATCGCTGGATAATCTAACACTTAACACACATTTGTACAGGAGTAATAGATCCTCTTTAATCTTCATAGTATTTGGCCCATGGGGAGTGTTATTTCACTACTGTCAGAGTTGCAATTCAAGAGTAATTGAATGATAAAGTATCCCCCTCCCACCCCTTTTACCTAGTGTAAGCTGCCTCCCCTGAGATGTGGAATCTGGTATTGAGACCAGACAGATGACAGCAAGGGACAATCTTCTTACTGTGATTATAAGGAAAACCCTGCCCTCCTTGACAGGTTTTTCCCTTATGCTAATTGAAGGTTGTCCCTCTGGACACCACATTACTGCTCTGAAATGACCAGTGTTACATCAGTAAAAGGGGCAGGAGGGGGATATTTTATCATTCAATTACTCTTGAACTACAACTCTGACAGTATTGAAATAACACACTCCAAAGTCCAAATACTATGATGATTAATTGGAGCTGCTTTTATTATGAACCATTCCTATCCCTTTAAGTCTGTCATCCTGGAATGTTAAAGTACGCTGTAAAATATCTGGGTTTCCCTAAAATAGAGTGTCTGTAAATTTAAGTCACCATCATTTTTTACTTTACGTATTCTACAAGTGTACAATGTGTAAAATCAAACTGCATATTCTTTTGTATCTAATTATTACTAATTTTGCTTATTATAATACTTTGCTCCCTGACTGGGAGCTCACTAAATGAAAGTTTCTTGTGAGGTTTTTGTCAGGGTTTGTGAAAGCAGAGATAAAGTTGTAGTCTCCCTGCAGTATTGAGTGCTCTGTATGCTATAGTGGAGGCACATTTTTCAGCTGCATTGTGTCACTATCCATTTTCTCTGTCATCCAATACAGGTTACTAGTAACTTTGGGTAGGTGATCTGCCCCTTTAATTAGGCAGGAACAATTCTAGACATGAATGCAGGGGGTGGAGCCTACCTTCCCTCCTTGGCTGCAGCTAGCCAATCAGTTCCAGTAAGAATTGTTCCTTGGTGAAGACACAGGCAAGCAAACAGTTCTGCTATAGTTTTAGCTATTTTTTTATTTTTCTGTTAGAAATGTAATATCACCATTAGGCGGATTACCATAACTGACAATGCTCTTAGATGTGGCTAGTTCAGTATCCAGGTGCTTTTTGTGGACCTTAAGCGCTGGGGGGAAAATCTTGGGTTCAAGTTCTTTCCTCAGGAGTTGCCCACTGAGGCTTCTTCTTAATACATGGTAATCTGAAGACAGAAGATCTGCAGGAAAGGTGAGAACCCTTTGAGTGCTGTAGGTCCACATATCCCACAGTGCCCCTCCGCCCAGGGGTTTTCATTTGGAGTTCCTATTGCACACTCATGCACTCATTGGGTCTATCTGTATGTCTGTTGGGTATTTTGGAGCAAGTTTCTGTGGTAACTTAACCCTTTAGCTGCTGGTTTTGCATATTCTGGGGGTTTATTGGCACTTTCCTTAATGGGTTCAGTGTTTTTTGGGTCTGCTAACATCTTCTAGTGATGTTTCATGTAATTTTAATTCACAGTTTTTCAACTTTGCAAAATTTGTGTTACGCGCTTTACCACATAGACGCCATTGCTCCATTCACTTCAATGGGACTGTACAGTCTGGGACATATCTCTGCAACCGCTCAACGTAGGGACTTACGAGATGGCTCATTTTAATTGTCTGCCCTTGCTCTGTCATCCGGTTAATGTTTTATGTGTGTTTGGGGAGCTCCGGGCACTGCTGGGGTACTTTTTCTGGGAAAACAACATTTCCCATGAGCGCTTGCTTCGCAAGTTCTTTTCTGATTGGCTCCCGCCGCAGCAGCCATTCTGTGCCTTTTCCTGAACGAGTATCCTACGCAGGGCTTGTACTCCCCTTCTCTCCTCTGCAGATTAACCCTTTGCCTGCCAGATAAGTGCATTTTAGCAATTTCTGGGGTGAAAGTTTAATCTTACACACTGTTTTGGGTGATTTCTTATACTTTAAACGTTTTGACACTGTGAGAATGTCTAATCTGCTAGAGCTTGGGATCAGGCCTAAGACTAAGGACACTGGGGTCTCTGTGTCCCTTATTGCGCGTTGCTCTTCATGTCATTCAGGGTTACCTAGAGAATTCTCAAGTGATTTATGCCCAGCATGTTCTGATGTCCCTGAGTCTCTCCCTGCTACCAGGGACCTTAGATCTACATTGCAACTCTTTACATCCCAGTTTCCACTCCTGGCAGACCCCTTCCTCCATCAGATCTTCCCTGCCAAAACCGCAGGGAGTACCCGAGTACATTGACACCATAGAAGCGGTCCCATTTGCCATGGCTCACACCAGGGAACTCCAGAGGTTTGTGATCCAGGTGTGCAGGGGTCAGCTGGACCTTCTGAAGATGTCAGTATCCCTCCCTTTTCATGTGGAGCTGAGTTTGTCGTGGTGGCTCAACCTCTCCAATCTGCTGAAAGGCAAGTTCTTCCTGGTATCCTTCTGGACCACGGATGCCATCCTCTCCGACTGGTGAGCGGTCCTGGGTCACCTGAGTGCTCAGGGTCAGTGGTCTCCAGAGGAATCTCTCCTTCCCATCAACATGTTGGAGCTTCGGGCGATATTTCATGCCCTTCACCATTGGACACCCCAGCTGGAAGAATGCCCAGTCTGGGTCCAGTCTGACAACGCCACGGCCGTGGCTTACATCAACAAGCAGGGCAGAACAAGAAGACTCGCCGCTTGGTTAGAGATCAAGGCTATTTTGTCCTGGGCAGAAGAACATATTCCTGCCATATCCGCAGTGCACATTCCTGGTGTAGACAACGTCATGGCAGACTTCCTCAGTCGACACACTGTGGACAGCAGAGAGTGGGAACTGCACCCACTTCTGAACAATGAGGGTGGTCTTCCTTGCGTGGACCTGACGATAAGATACAACCGGAAGGTTCCGAAGTTCTGCTCTCGCTGGAGGGATCCTCTAGCTCTAGTGGTGGATGCTATGTCCATTCCTTGGTTATTTCCTCTGGCTTACATCTTTCCTCCCCTCCCCATGTTGCACAGGGTGTTATGGAAATTGAGACTGGAGCGCTGTCCAGTCATTCTGATTGCTCCGTACTGGCCTTGACAGGCTCGGTTCCCGGAGCTTCTGGATCTATCCGTGGCCGAGCCATTCTGGCTCCTTTGCCGTCCGGATCTTCTTCTACAGGGTTACCTAGCTTTGATGGCTTGAAAATTTAATCCTCTATACTGAAGAAGAGAGGTTTTTCTTCTGGTGTGGTGGCTACTATGCTTAGTGCCCGCAAGCCTGTTTCTCCTAAGGCCTACCATTGTGTCTGTTTGACCTTTCTCAGGATTTTGTTCTGCCTATGGTCCTGGCTTTCTTGCAGGACGGTGTGGATAAGGGCCTCAGTTTAAGTTATGGTTCAGACTTCTGCTCTCTGTTTTCTTTCAGAGGCTCATTGCTATTCTTCCTGATGTCAAGGTTTTCTTCCAGGGCGTTGCTCATACTTGTCCTGTTTTCAAGACTCCCGCTCATCAGTGGGATCTTAATTTGGTTTGAGGTGTCCTTCAGCGCGTTCCCTTGAGTCCTTGGCTACTATTCCTCTATGCTTGCTGATGTTGAAAATGGCCTTTCTCCTGGTGATCGTGTCTGTTCGCTGTGTCACGGAGTTACATGCTCTGTCTTGTAGACCATCCTTTTTGGTGTTTCACAAAGACAAGGTGGTGCTTCACACTTCTCAGGCGTTTCTCCCAAAGGTGGTCTCTGAGTTCCACATTAATCAAGAGATTGTGGTGCCTTCTTTCTGTCGTGACTCTGCTTCTGACAAGAAGAGTGATCTCCACTTGTTAGGTGTGGTGCGCTGTCTCAAGTTTTATGTACGTCCATTAGACAGTCCTGACTATTGCGTCTTGGATTAAGTCCAATATTCGTAAGGCTAAGGAAGAAGCCGGTTCCCTTTTGGGTCACGGCTTATTCTACTAGATCTATTGGGGCTTCTTGGGCTTACAAGAATCAGGCCTCCGCTGATCAGTTGTGCATGGCTGCCACTTGGTCATCTGTGCACATGTCAGAATCAACACCAGGGATAGGCTCCTTCAACAAGAGTGATTAGGGCAAGAAGCTTGGGAGTGTTGCTAGGGTGCGTAGCTAGATTGCGTTGGCCAGTCAAAGTGGGGTGTGCTGCGGCCAAAGCCGTATAAAGGTGCTGGCTGCGAAGCTAGACAGCCCCTTCGGTTGAGCCGAAGGTGACTCAGGATACCCCACTACGGTTGGACTATACCCCAGTGACCTAAGGGAGAAAATGAACTCCAGACACAGTACAGGCCTGAATGAATGACAGGAATAGCACAGCCACAGGAGAGTAGAGATGAATAGACAGGCAGTCAGTAACTGGGCAGCAAGCTGGAGGCAACAGGATACATACAAATAGAATGGTCAGGCTAGGCAGACTGCAGCCGGGAGAGGCAGGAGCTGAAGACACAAGCCAGCATCACAGGAAGATGGCAGACAGCCGGTACAAACGAAAATGCTGACTGGAGAACAGGAACAGACTGGAAGGTACTCTAGCAGCGCTGGAACAGGATCTGGAACTACAGACACAAGACGCTTTGACAACATGTCAGAGGAAGCGTCTGGGCGTCTTTTAAGGGAAGGAAGCCTGGGGCAGCGTCAGAGGAAGGACCGCGCATGCGCGCGCCCAACCCGGAAGACCACAGTCAGGAAGCGTAGGACTGAAGAGACGCCATTGGGAGAACAGCGGTAACAGCACACCTTTTCAAAGCACTACTGTGTTGATGTGCTGGCATCGCCTGACACCAGCTTTGGGAGGAAAATCCTGGAGGCAGTCTTGCCTGTCTAGGATCTTCTTCGGTTGTTTGTTACTTCCTTCACTTTTGAGCCCTTTTGGCTCTAGTTCAGTGCGCTGTGTAACAGTTCCTTGGGTGGTGTTACCCCTGTTCAGTGTCCGTTGACACTTCATTTGTTTTGTTGGGCTATCTCTGATCTGATGGTTCATATCTGCTTTGGTGACTTTTGGGGCCTTGTGCCTGGTGCTTGTCTTACTTCCCGCCTTTGGGAAACTCAATGGTTGGACATCCCAGAGTTACCAGTAACCTGTATTGGACGACAGCGAAAAGAGGATTTTAGTCTTAACTGTTAAATCCTTTTCTCTTAGTTCATACAGGTTACTGGTTTCCCACCCTGTCAAGGGACCATGCTTGGCTCTCCTGTGGCAGACCGTGGGGGTCCTTTGGGGTCATGCTCACAGGAGTCTTGTTTCCCTTCTACAATCTAATCAATAGTTAGTGTCTCAAATCTTACTGGAGAGCTGATAAGCTGGCTAGCTGCAGCCAAGGAGGTAAGGTAGGCTCCACCCTGCACTCACTTCTAGAATTGTTCCTGCCTAATTAAAGGGGTGGATCGCCTACCCAAAGTTACCAGTAACCTGTATGGACTAAGAGAAAAGGATTTAACCGGTAAGACTAAAATCCTATTTTTTCATATTTCCTGACAGAAATCTCTCTGGAAACAAAAGTTGAGGGAGCTCAGTGGCTGGGACCCATGTGTTTAAAAATAAATAATATAAAAGAGTAAAAAAAAATGTATAGGCAATTAAACTTTACATATTACGCACTTGTAGAAAATATAAAGTTGAAAAGGAGGCTGGCTGTCACTTTAAAGGGATAGTAATGTTTCAAAATAAAAGCCACTCCAATTAATTTTCATAGTATTTGGGCCATGGAGAGTGTTATTTCAGTACTGTTAGAGTTGTAATTCAAGAGTAATTGAATGATAAAATATTCCCCTCCCACCCCTTTTACTGATGTAACACTGGTCATACCACAGAGCTTCACTGAGCATAAGGAAAAACCTGTTATGGGGGGCAAGGTTTTCATTGTTCTCACAGTAAGAAGATTGTCCCTTGCTGTGGTCTGTCTGGTCCCAGGACCAGATTCCACATCGGAGGGGAGGCGGCTTAACCCATTGAGTGCCAGAGGGGTATGCAAAGCATTGCAGAGCAATGTGTTGCGTACCCCTTTGACACTAAAAGGGTTAAACTAGGTAAAAGGGGCAGGAAAGGAATACCTGTATCGTTCAATTATTCTTGAACTACAACTATGACATTACTGAGATAACACCCAACATGGCACAAATAAAATGAAGATTAACTGAAGCTGCTGTTTTTGTGAAATATTACTATCCCTTTAATCAAACTGAGACATATGCAACTCTGTTTCTAAAGCTTCAGAAACATTCAAGTCCTGTGATTGTGTGAAGGTGACCTGTCAGAAACACCCTTTAATATCACTTCTGATCAGAGAGCTTCCTACAGTGAATGTCCGTTCTCTCTACCGGACTTGTACTTGTACTAAAGGTTGCTCACCACTCCAGAGTCCATAGTGTTAACCCTTTGAGTGCCAGAGGGGTACAAAACGCATTGCTTTGCAATGCGTTGCGTACCCTTCTGGCACTCAAAGGGTTAAATGAGTTTGGTACATTGAAGTGTCCTATTTTGACATTTTAAAAATGGTAACATTATTACTTATCCTCATTTGAACTATTGGAAGGTATTTTTGTTAAACATTTTAATTAAAGCAATAGTAATACTTAATATGTAAAAATAAATAAATAATAATAAAAAAAAAATATATATATATAGTACAGTTTATACCCTCGAGTAAAAGAAGGGTACTCCCACTGATGAAGGGTGTTTTTAGTCAAAAGTTATTGGAGCTCAAACTTTAATTTTTTTTTTTTTAGGTGCAGTATCTTAGTGGCCTGATATTGTACAGTGTCGCTGTTGCTACACCATCCTATGGGTAGGTCTGGTCAGTTGAACATAAATCTCCATAGGATGGTGTAGCAACAGCACCACTATACAATTTTAGACATCTGTGATAGTGCACCTAAAAATTTCAAGTTTGAGCTGTAATAACTTTTGAATAAAACCCCTTTCAGCAGTGTGAGTACCCTTGTTTTACTCTGGGGGATAAATCCCACAACATAGTTTTTACATATATTAAGTATTACTATCCCTTTAATGCCAGGATCTTATCCTTTTTGGTACTAGTACATTTCATGTTTAATCACAACAGTTATGCTTCTTCAGTTCGGTCTTGTAGAAACAATGTAAAACATTGAAAGCCTCATATGCATGGACTGCAGGGGACTGGCACAAATTTTAAGGCCCATTTGCAGTATAAAATCCATATTTCCTCTGTCCGATCCACTGCATAGACTTTGGGCTATTGGCTCTGCCTTACAGCTGGTAGGACCAATGAAAATCTTTAAAAGGCTTTCGCTTCCTTCCTGGCTTCAGTTATATTGGTCCTACCTAGCTGGAGAACGGAGAACTTGCTTCTCCTCTTTTAAACTTTAAATTTATACCTTTCTTGTTTTTAATGTAATGTGACTTGCCTTACACGCAGTTGTGTTGTGGCAAAATCCTCTGTTTGTTCTCCTAAGCACAGCGTGATTCTTATCTTTCCTCTATTTGCTTGCCCCTATGAATCCTGGCCAAGCATTCATTGCAGCGCCCAGCATTCCAGGACCCCTACAGCCCCCATGCGCTTTACATATGGCGCATTTTAAGCCTGTGCAATTTGACAAACCGGAAACCAAAAGTTGCATGCGGCTGCGTGCCACAGTTGGAGCGCACGTGGAAGTAGACAGAGCAGAGCATAAATGAGGCTGTGATGAGGGCGTCAGAGAGGATGGGGGTAAGATTTAATTATCTTAAGCTTCTAATACTATGTTGGTTTAATGAATACGGTACTAGAGGGCTATTATTACTGTTAGTTTCATTTTATTTCTGCTACCATATCCACTTCAAAGGATCAGAAGCCTGACAAACCTAAGTCTGACTCACCTAAAGAGGATATAACAGCTCTCAAAGTAAAACCCTGTGCTGGATGTGAACAGTCCCTGCCTATTTCTGACCCAGCTAAGCTTTGTGAGGAATGTTTAAGGAAAGCTGCAGGTCAAGAGGTGCCCCTCCAGTTTCAGAATTTTCTCAGCTGGATGAAAAGTTCTATGCAGGAGACCTTTTCATCCATGCAAGAGTCTGCAAGAAAACTACCTAGGACATCGGATCCGGGTGAAGGTTCCTCTAGGCTTAGAGAGGAAGAAAAGGAAAGTTTTCTTGATCTTGAATCTGGGGCCTCTTCTGCTGAAGAAGGGGAGATTACTGATGAATGCAGTTTTTCTTTAGATAAAATGGATGGATTAATAAAGGCCATGAGGAAGTCATTGTGCCTATCTGAAGTGCAAAAAGAACTTAACATCATGGATACGGACTTTGTGGGTTTTAAAAAGTCAGTTCCTCAAATGCCAGTTCATAGTTTTATACATGATATTATTAAGGCAGAATGGAAACAGGGTTGACAGATGCTGTTCTGTTTCACGACGCTTTCTGAAGATGTATCCGTTCAAAGAAGAAGAGACTGCCACTTGGTATACTGCTCTCAAGGTTGACGCAGCTATATCACAGACTTCCAGAAGACGGAACGTCACTTTGCAATCCTATGGATAGAAGAGTAGATAGTGCGCTGAAGAAACAGTTCACTTCTATTGGTCATAACATAAAAACAGCAACAGCCATGGCATCTATCTTTCATGCACTACGCATTTGGGTTTCAGAGATCGGTGATTCAAAGTTTTCTTCTGTTTCCAGGAACCGTATTCTTAAAGATTTGGGTATTGTCAAGGACACTATCAATTATTCATGTGATGCGTCCCTGGACAACATCCGTCTTCCAGCTAAAGCATCAGCTCTATCAATTACTTCCAGACGAGCATTGTGGCTCAGATCCTGGGAAGCAGATCCTTTATCAAAAAATCGCCTGGTGTCTTTACCTTTTGCTGGATCTAAGTTATTTGGGGATTCCTAAGAACAGTGTTTCTCAACTCCTGTCCTCTGTACCCACTAACAGGCCAGACTTTGATGATTTCCTTGTTAGAGCACAGGTGAATTAATCAATGTGAATTAGCCTCTGATCAACACACCTGTGCTCTAGCAGAGAAATCCCTAAGTCCTGGCCTGTTAGTGGGTTCTGACGATAGGAGTTGAGAAACACTGCCTTAGAAGAAATCCTTACTCGATCTTCAGGTGGCAAAAGCCCATTTCTACCGCAAGAGAAGAAATCTCGTTGATCACCACCTAGGACTGGTCTGATTAGACTTCAGTCCTTTCGAGAGGCCAAGAAATATCAGCCAGGCAGAAGATTTGACCCCAAGTCCAGAGGTTCTCAGGCCCAGAAATCTGGAAATCTCAGAGATTTCCAGAGAAAAAGACAATATCCTCAGTGAGGCCAGTTTGTCCCCTTCTCCACCAGTAGGGGGCAGACTGGTGGAGTTTTACAGGTCCTGGAGTCAGATTCATTGTGACCAGTGGACTCTGGACATCATTCAGAGGGGATATTCTTTGGAGTTCCAGACTGCCAAAATACTGAGATTCAGGACATCAACCATCAGACACAGGTAAAGGCCCAGCAGATGAGGCAGGTACTCTTTATTACTTCAGAACAGAGTGATAGATGAAGTGCCTCAGTCTCAGAAGTTTTGGGGCTTTTACTTGATGCTTTTTTTATGTTCTAAAACCTTCAGGAGAAATGAGGCTTATATTAGATCTCAAGAATCTGACCTCCGTATTGAAGATCAGACACTTCAAAATAGAAACTGTGTCATCCACCCTGAAGATGATTCCTCCTCAGGCTTCTCACAAGACTGGATCTATAGGATGCATAGTATCATCTTCTAATCCGAGAGTCTCACAGAATGTATCTTCGCTTTCACATATTCCATCAGCATTAACAGTTCAGAGTCATACCATTTGGACTAGCCACCGCCCCTCGGGTCTTTACCAAAGTATCGGCCATCGCGATGGCGGAACTCAGACTCAAGTACAAAATCAAGGTCATCCCTTTCCTGGATGACATTCTAATTGTGGAAATATCCAGACTGAGTTCACGAACCAGCACCAACATTTTCAGAGAATTCCTATCAGGTCTGGGATGGCTGATAAACTTACAGAAAAGCTTGCTTTCTCCCAGCCAGCAGATACTCTTCCTAGGAATCAAGTTCGATACCAGCAGAGCTCTGATGACCCTTTCGGCGGACAGGCAGATACGCATAAGGAAGATAGTCAGATTATTCCTGCAAAAGTCAGTTCACAGCCTCAATCAGTTCCAGCGGTTATTGGGACATCTAGCTTCCACTTATCAGATACTACCTTGGGCCAAAGCTCATTCACGCCTAACCTAAGAGAGTTACCTTACCTTATACAGGAATCATCATTGCAACCTCCTGTATCGGATACCAGTATTCAGAGCCACCAAGAAGGAATTACTTTGGTGGTCTCGTCCTCTTGCTAGGTTCTGAGGCTGTCAGTTGATAGACCCAGACTGGGTAATCCTACACACGGATGCAAGCAGCTCCGGGTGGGGAGGCATCTGGTACAAAAAGACAGTATAGGGCACTTGGTCTGTCCAAGAACTCCAACTGCACATCAACTTAAAGGAACTACTCGCAGTTTGGAAGACACTAAATCAGTTCAAACATGATTTGAAGGAAAAAGCAGTTCTAATCAGGTCGGACAAGGTGTCTGCTGTCTACTACCTATCACATCAGGGAGGCACAAGAAGCTTTCAGCTGAACAGCCTAGCATTGCGAATATTCTACTGGGCAGAAAAGAACCTGCTGGCCCTGACAGCAACCTTACTCTCGGGAAATCTTAACAGTCAGGCAGACTTTTTAAGCGGCTAGAAGGTGGATGCAGAGGAATGGAGCCTAAACAAAAGGATATTCAGGTTCATAAAGCAGGAAATCCAGTGGTAGATCTCACGGCAACAGCTCAAAACAGTCAGTATCAGGTTTATGTCTCCCTGTGGCAGGAACCACAAGCTCTGGCTCAGGATGCGCTACAGATTCCATGGAAATTTCCTCTGGCACACCTGTTTCCTACCATTCCTCTGATGTCAGAAGTCATCAGAAAGATCAGGGTAGACAGAGTGGAAGTCATTCTAGCGGCACCAAATTGGCCACGAAAGCTGTGGTACACTGATCTGCTGAAATTAGCCATAAGGGAACCTCTCATTCTTCTCGACGTTCCAGATCTCCTAGTACAGGGACCTGTTCTTCATCCAGACCCTTGATTCTTCCAGCTCAGGGCCTGGAGGCTGAGCAGGAGTCCTTGAGGTTACAGGGTACTTCAGATGATGTCATTGATACAATCCTCAGCCGCAGGAATTCATCTACATCTAAGATATATTATAGAGTTTGGGATACTTTTCATCGGTGGTGTACAGCACAGAAATTGGACAGAACATCTATCTCTGCTCCCACAATTCTGGATTTCCTACAGGCTGGATTTCAGAAGGGCCTTAAACCAGCATCTCTTAAGGTACAGCTGTCTGCCATATCAGAGATTCTGGCTACTCCATTTTCTGAGCATTACCTCATCAAAAGATATATTCAGTCTATCACCAAGATCAAACCCACCATAAGGGAACTTATCCCTCCTTGGGATCTCAATCTCGTACTCCAGCAACTTGTATCCCATCCATACTTTGAGCCTCTGGAGTCTGTGTCTTTAAAGCATATAACCCTCAAGACCTCATTTCTTACAGCTATCACTTCGGCTAGGTGAGTCGGCAAACTGCAGGCCTTAGTTCAGCTTCTCCATTTATGGTGTTTCATAAGGACAAAGTAGTCCTTAGACCTAAACTCCCATTTCGATCTAAAGTAGTCTCCAACTTCCACCTTAATCAGGAAATTGTACTACCGTCTTTTTGTCCGGAACCTTCTCATGAAGTAGAACACAGACTTCATAATCTCGATCTCATATGCTACTTACAGATCTACCTGACTAGAACCAAATTGTTACGTAAAACTGATTCCTTATTTATTCACTTCTGTGGAAAATTCAAAGGCTCAGCTGCATCTAAATCTTCCATTGCTAGATGGCTATGGGACTGTATAAAACTGGCCTACGAATCAGTGGACCTCGCTCCTCCACAGGGAATCAGGGCTCATTCAACCAGGGCCATCACTACTTTATGGGCTCAAAAGGCCTTGGCATCTCCAGAAGATATTTGCAAAGCTGCCACCTGGTCGTCAGTCTCTGTTTATTAAATACTACTGACTGGACATTCAGGCATCAGAAGATGCAAAATTCGGATGGAAGGTGGTTGAAGCAGCCATTTCCATCTGAAGTCCTAACCGTGCCCTTCTTTCCTGAGGTACTGCTCTGGTAAGTCCCACAGTCTATGCCGTGGATCGGACACAGAGTAAAAGGTGAAATTTACTCATCAATATTTGTTTTTCCTCTGTGTGTCCTTCCATGGCAACCCTCCCTCGGTTCTGTGATGGTATGGAATCGTTCCTAATAGATTATGGTATCTTGTATTACTAGATGTATATATCCTGGCTGTATCTAATGATCTCTCTTTTACAGCTTGGACAATTGTGCAACTGAAGCCAGGAAGGAAGCGAAAGCCTTTTAAAGATTTTCATTGGTCCTACCAGCTGGAAGGCGTAGCCAATAGTCCACAGTCTATGCCGTGGAAGGACACAGAGGAAAAACAAATATCAGTGAGTAAATTTCACCTTTTCTCTTTCTACCTATGTATAACACAGGAACCATTTGGCAAATCCCCTCTGCAGGGCAAATAGCGCTCTCTGAGGCGGACTCTGGTTCTGCACCAATTCACCCCACCCAATTTGAAAACTGCTCCTGAAGTGGATGCAGAGCGAGGCTCTTAGCTATACTTAACTTTTTCTTTTTATTTATTTGTTTTTCTCCTCCTCCTTTAGATGGACTTCTATTACGGACTTCCTTTTTTCAGGCTTAACCAGTGTACAGAAATGTCTTTTTATACCCTTTTTCTGTTGAGGCACTAATGAGGTTGACCCAAACCCCCCACCTGGACTTGGTGAAGGGGAATTTTGCTGGCTTTGGTGCCACCTTTCCCCCTACTTTCACCATTGCCTTGGTCACTTTGGTGGACAAGAGGTATATGTAGAAGCCTAAAAGTAATAAACTTAACTCTGCATGATTTGCAGGGGGGGATTGGTTCATCACAGGCAATGGGAAGTTGTTCCTTTTTTTTCACTTTGGCACATGGGCCATTTCACTAACGGATCTGTGGCTTTGCGGGTAATCTTGAAAGGGTACCTCATAGATTTTGGGGCCCTTCCTGCACTTTGTTTCTTCATGTTCCTCGCAATCCCGAGCAAAGCAGTCTGTTTGGATGCGGTGACATCCCTGCTAGACATTCAGGTGTTAATACAATTTCCTTCTCTGAAAAGATTTATGGAGTTCTTCTCCAATCTCTTCATAGTTCCTAGGAAGGACAAAGCAAGTCATCCATTTTTTTTTCTTGTGCTGGTGAAGATGGAGTCTTTGTACTCCGTCATTGTTGCCTTGTGTCTAGGGGCCAGAAAAGACCACTCCATGCAGATCAGTGTTTCCTGCAGTCTGCTTTCCAAGACCGTAATTTTCAGTTTACTGCCCTTCTGTTTGGATTATTGTTCACTCAGCAGGTTTTCAATAAGTTCGTGCCCACTCTGTTGGCTCACATCTGGTCAGGGGACTTTTTACTCCTTATCTGGATAACCTTTTATTAAAGGTACCTTCACAGTATAGCTGTTGCACTCTCAAATTCATACCTGCATATCCATTCTAGATCCTTGAGACTAATGTGTATCTGGCAAAAGCTGCCTTTGTTGCCACCAGATTTACTGGGAAGCTTTCAGCTTATTCTTGCTACACATCTTATTTGTGGCAAGCAGTTGTTTGGTCAAGAGCTGAAGTAGGCTTTTAGTCATGCCACTGGACGTAAGAGTGCTTTTTGTCACAGATTACTCCTGAAGGTTTTTTCCATGGAAAATGTGTGATTTTTCCTTATCTAACCAGTATGAGTTTGCGTCCAGGGCTTCTACTCTGTCAGCACTCCAGTAATGTCCTACCTCAATACCCAAACAGGCCTGGACAGCAATAAGTCTGCTCAGAAGCTCACAGCTGACAAATCTACCACTGCATGTCACTCATGGGTCTGGTCCACCTCAGACAATATGTTGTTTGTGCCATTTCACAGCCCTTAGGCCCTTTCCGAGGCGATTAATGGATTTTGTTGGTAATTTTTGGAAGTTTACCACATAGAATTAAACGGCCTTCCCCCCTTTCATTTATTCATGTCCAGAGTTTCTTGCTATCCCTTGGAGTCATCTGTACGTATCCACAGTCTCTTCCCTGATTGATATGCATGTTTTGGTACCTGTTCTTTCTCAGGAAAGGTTCATGTGGCTGTATTCCAACTCTCCATAGTTCCCAAACAGAGGGTGGATGGTGTCCCATTCTGGACTTTAAGGTCCTTGACAGTTTTGTTCTTGCAACCTGGATCAGGATGGAGTCCTTGCCCTCTGTTGTTGCTGCCATATGTCCAGGGAAAATGTACACCTCTCAAGACCAAGGGAGCGTATCTACATATTCCCAGCCATGCTTTTCTAGACTGTCATTTTCAGTTCATCACCCTTCCGTTTCAATTGGCCTATGCTCTTCAGATCGTTAAAAATGTAATGATAACAATGGCAGTTCGCATCTGATCTCTAGAGATCTCATAGACTCCTTCTCTAGATGACCCTTTTGCTAAAGGCTTCCTTAGAGGAGACTCCGCTATATCAGATTCAGACTTGAGTGTTTGTTCTGAAAGTGCTTCAGAAGGCTTCTTTTGAGACTCCGTTTCACTATATTTCTTGACGCTCAAGACAACCTTTCTGATGTCTATTTTGTCTGTCCGGCGGCTGGCCAAAATTCAAGATTTGTCTTGTAAGCCTCCCTTTCTGATAGGGTGGTTTTGTGGACTCCTATAGGGTTCCTTCCAAAGCTTTCCTCTGACTGTCTCATGGACCAGAAACTGTTCTCCCTTCTTTCTGTTCTGTGCCATCCAGCAGACAGGAGCTTCATATTTTGGATGTGTTTAGATACTTGAAGTACTATGTTTATCACACTCAGCCTTTTTGGAAATCATGTTCACTTTTTGTTTTTCTTGAGGACCCTTCTGTGGCTCAGGCTGCATCTAAAGTAACAGTGGATTTTTGGATTAAGGCAACCATTTTCCAGACTCATGTTCTCAAGAAGAATCTGGTGCCGTTTTGGGTCACAGCTCATTCCACTAGATCAGGGTGCCTCATGGGATTTTTGTATACTTGCTGTTAAATCCTTTTCTCTTAATCCATGTAGCACATAGGACTTCTCTCCATGAGAAAAAAAAACAGTGGTTTGAGTCCAGGGTGGGGTGGAGTCCTCTTGTGTTCTCTAGTGTTGGGTTTTTCCTTTCCTGCTCATCATCTGTTTTCTTAGATGTTTGCTATATGTTAACACTGCAATCAACCAAATTAAACTGACTGGGGTAAAGTGACCAGGGAAGAAGTCTCTGCCTCTGAGAGCTTTTAAGGCAATTGCCCTGCCCTTCTGCAGGTGGATACATGATTCATGTGTTTCACATGGACTAAAAGAAATTGATTTATCAGTGTGCACACAAAAATCCTTTTTTTTTTATTTAGTGGTAGACATTCATTTTAATATTTTGAGCACCAGGAGGTCTGGTACAGATTTTTGCTAACCTACCTGGCACTTTAAAGAGATAGTAATACTTAATTTTCACCTTAGTTAATATTATTAGGCTTAAAAAAAACAAATCTTACCATCCATGTCTTACTACCCTAACTTTTATAGTTATTTAGAAATTGCCATTTATATTTTCATCCTCCATCCCCTTTTTTACTACATCTCCTCTCAAGCTCCAATAACAGAAATCTGGTCGCAGGACTGTAGGAAGTGTCTAGAAGGAGGTGATACAGCAATACAGCCGAGGTAAGACATACCCACTCAGTCTTGACATCTCCATGCAGTCTTTGTTATGCACTCCCCTTTTGTAGGAGCTTCATGCGGTCACTCGTCACCTTTACCTACCCATAGTGCATTATATTGCCTTGCTTGTCTGATGAACATCAAGTTTCTGTGCAGAACCATTCCAATCTATTGCTGTGTTGTAAGTTAAGACAAGACTGTGCGGGCATGTCTTACCTCAGCTATATTGCTGTATCACCTCCCTCTAGACCCTCCCTACGGTCCTGCAACCAGATTTAATTTCTGAGAGTTTGAGAGGTGATGTAGTAAAAAGGGGAGGGACAGGGGAAATGGCAATTTCTAAATAACTATAAAAGTTAGGGCAGTGACACATGGATGGTAAGTTTTTTTTTGTTTTTTTTTGTTTTGGTTATTTTTGTTTTGTTTTTGTTTTGTTTTTTTCAGCCTAACAATATTGACCAACGTGAAAATTAAGTATTGCTATCCCTTTAAAGGTTAAACAGACTTGATAATATCTGTTAGAAATTATTCTGAAGTAGAAAAGGCTACTATGATCTATAGCACTCTAAGGGTTAATGATGGGTTACTCTTGCCTGCATCTGTATACTTTTGATTGTTGGTAGCTACTAGATTTGTATGCTAACTGAAGTAGCTGTGTTTGTTGGTCAATTAATCCAGGTGTTTTTTTTTTTTTGTTTTTTTTTTTCACTTTTACCAGGACCTATTTTCAAGAACAGCTGAAATATGTAAAAGTTGGAATCCGTTAACAAAGAAAAAGAGAGACGATAAAAAAGTTCATTTGCTGGTAAGGTTAACACACTGTGAAGTACATTAAAAATAATTGTTTTGGTAAATTAAAAAAAAAAAGGCATTAAAGGGATAGTAATACTTCGTTTTAACTTTATTTTATTTTGTAGACATTAAAAAAACATGAAGAATGATATAAATCTTATCTCTGAAACCTTTATGGTTTGAGAGATATTCACAAGCAAAGTATCCCTTCCCTGTTCAACCAGATCAGAAGGGAGGTGCCCAGGTAGACTGCAGAGAGGGACAATCTTCAATTAAGATAAGGGAAAAAGCTGAAAAACTTGTCAAGGGGGGAAGGGCTTTCATTGTTTTCATACAAAGAAGATTGTTCCCTTCTGTTATCTGTCTGGTCTTACAACCAGATTCACATCTGAGAAGAGATGGCTTACACTAGGAAAAAGGGGCGGGGAGGGGAAACTTTACTTGTGAATATCTCATAAACCATAAAGGTTTGAAAGATAAGACTTATATCATTCTTCATGTTTTTTTAATGCCTACAAAATAAAATAAAGTTAAAACGAAGTATTACTATCCCTTTAAGATGACACTGGCAGCATACTTTACCCACTGTGTTCACATACTTTCTATCAAAGATCTGCAGTTGAGGAATGCTGGAAGTATATCAGAGAATGTATCGCTAATCAAGTAGGTAGTAGATCAGGTTTGGTCAACCTGAGTCCCTCCAGCTGTTCAGGACTGCAGTTTGCAGCACTGGACTAGCTAGAGGGCCTCAGCTTTCCCACTACTGTACTTGAAAGAAAAGTTAAAATAAGTGAACAGCTCCATGCATATTCTTAAAGGGACACTCGCATCTCCACACATTAGCTAGTATTAAAGGGATAATATTGCTTTTATTTAACAAATATTGTAGACATTAAAAATAGTAGTACAATGGGCTATGTCCCATCTCTCAAAAATGTATAGTTTGAGAGATCGAATCATGTAAAGATTCCCCCTCACACCCTTTTAATAAGTGTCAGCGCTCTAGGTTGCAAACCAGACACACTTTGTAGACCGTTCCAATTAAATATTTATTTCTATATTTCCCTATTTCGGCTATGCTGAAGAGCCGCAGGACGGTCCCGGGACCAGGATCTGAGCTAGAGTGCTGACATCTATAAAAGGGGCGGGAGGGGGGAACTTCACATGATTCAATCTCTAAAACTAAAAATGTTTGATAGATGAGAAATAGCTCATTGTACTACTATTTTTAATGTCTACAATATCAATATGTGTAAAATAAAAGCAATGCTATCCCTTTAATCCTTTGAGTACCAAAGTGTTGTGCAACACATTGCTCTGCAATGCGTTGTGTCCCCCTTTGGCACTCAGAGGGTTAAAGCACAAAATGTGTGCTCTAATATTATAGTTGTATGCTAAATTATACGTGGTGTTGATGTTCTAAATGAAAAATGAACGCAACCTCTGTAGCACACAAACTTGAACCACATTTCTGCAACTTGTAATACACAGTTGGTATTTATTTTGCTGAATTTAACAGATTTGAAAAAAAATAAAATAAAACAGAAAATGTGAAACATTTGGGCACCCTATCAGTTAGTACTTAGTAACACACCTTTCTCTGTCGTCCAATACAGGTTACTGGTAACTTTGGGTAGGCGATCAGCCCCTTTAAATGGGCAGGAACAATTCTGAGAAGTGACTGCTGGGTGGAGCCTACCTCCTCTCCTTAGCTTTCAGCTAGCCAATCCCCAACCAGTAAGATTTTTCCTTGGTCAAGATACAATGCAAGAGAACATTTCTCTTTTTAATTTTTTTAATTATTTTTTTCTGTTAGATATGGAATACCACCATTAGGCGGATTACCATCACTGACATTTCCCATCACCCAAATGTGGATAGCTCAGTTTACCAGGTGCTTTTGTGGACCTAAGCCCTGGGGGGAAGTCTTGGCTGCAAGTTCTTTCCCCAGGAGTTGCTCACTGAGTCTTTTGATTACCATATATCAAGAAGACCTGCTCAAAAAGGTGAGCACCCTTTGAGTGCTGAGGTCCACATGTCCCATGCTTCCCCTCCGCACAGGGGTCTCATTTGGAGTTCCTATTACATACTCATGCACTCATTGGGTTTATCTGTATGTCTGTGAGGTGTTTGGAGCAAGTTTCAGTGGTAACTTAACCCTTTTGTTGCTGGTTAGCATGTTTTGAGGGGTTCTTGAGCACTTTCTCTACTGTTTTATTCTAGTGGGCTTTTGAGTAGTTTTACGTTTTGGTATTCTCCTCTTTAACTTTATGTTCCGGCATTCATTTACCGCATAGATGCCATTGCTCCATTCACTTCTATGGGACTTTACAATTTGGGGCAGATCTCTGCAACTGCTCCATGTAGCGAGATCAGAGATGGCTCATTTTGTGGGTTTGCCCTTTCTCTGTCATCCGGTCAACGTTCTGGGTATGTTGGAGGCTTTAGGGGGCTTCGGGCACTGTTGGGGAACTCCTTTAGCAAAACTACGTTTCCCATGAGCGCTCGCTTCGTGAGCTCGTTTCTGATTGGCTCCTGTCACAGCAGTCATTTTGTGTATTCACCTATCGAGTATCCTACGCAGGGCTTGGACTCTCCTTCTCTCCTCCGCAGTTTAACAGTTCGCCTACCCGATAAGTCTTATTTAGCTTTTCTGAGGTGCATTTATTTATCATACACACTGTTTTGTGGGTGTTTTGATACTTTGACCCTTTGACTCTGTGAGAATATCTACTCTGTTAGACCTTGGGGCTAAATCTAAGACTAAGGATACTGGGGT
The DNA here is from genome assembly GCA_037306005.1 of Rhinophrynus dorsalis. NCBI lineage: Eukaryota > Metazoa > Chordata > Amphibia > Anura > Rhinophrynidae > Rhinophrynus > Rhinophrynus dorsalis. Next base: position 222,380,457 of record CM074721.1, read on the forward strand.
GTCTTTGTCCCCCATTGCTCCTCATGTCACTCAGGTTTACCTAGAGAATACTTAAGTCATGTTTGCCCAGCATGAGCTGCTGCACCTAAATCCCCTGCAGGGGCCACCAGCCATGCACTAGAGCCAGTATGGATGCAAGAGTTTAAGGCTACTACCAGGGACCTCTGGTCCACCTTACAACTCCATCCTTCCACTTTATAGGGGGTCTTCCACTCATGGCAGACCCCTGCCTCTATCAGATCTTCCCTGCCTAAACCGCCGGATGTACCTGATGTGTCTAATTCCTTTGAGGAGGAATTATTGGTGGACACAGAGGATGATGACTGTTCAGCTGTTCCTTCATCTCAGTTTTTTGGGGACCCCTTTGAGGCTAAAGGTCCAGGCTATCCTGTCTCAGGATCCGGTTCCAGACAAGAAATTTTCATCCTTGGTGGGGAAGTTCATTTCCACCATAGAAGCAGTTCCTTTTGCCATTGCTCACACCAGGGAAATTCAGAGGTTTCTAATCCTGGCATGCAAGGGTCGACCAGATCTTGTGGAAAGATCCCCATCTCTCCCTCTTCATGTGGAACAGAGCCTCTTGTGGTGGCTCAACCTGAACAAACTTCTGAAAGGCAGACCCTTCCTGGTGCCCTTCTGGACCACAGTGTCGATGGTTGCCAGCCTCTCTGGATGGGGTGCGGTGCTGGGGCACTTGATCTCGGGAGGAATCTCTCCTTCCCATCAATGTCTTGGAGCTTCTGGCGATATTTCATGCCCTGCATCACTGGACACGACAACTGGAGGATTGCCCGGTCAGGGTACAGTTAGACAACGCTACAGCAGTAGCCTACACGAACAAGCAAAGCGGCACGAGAAGTCTCGCAGCTTGGCCAGAGGTCAAGGCTATGTTATTATGGGCAGAGGAACATGTCCCTGCCATTTCTGCAGTTCATATTCCTGACATAGACAATGTTTTGTCAGACTTACTCAGTCGGCACACGGTGGACAGCGGAGAGTGGGAACTACATCCAGAAGTGTTCAACCTCATCATCCAGCAGTGGGGTCTTCCATGCATCGACCAGATGGCAACAAGGCACAACAGGAAGGTTCCAATGTTCTGCTCTTGCTGGGTAGATCCCCTGGCTCTGGCAGTGGATGCCTTGTCGATCCCGTGGACATTTCCTCTGGCATACATCTTTTCTCCCATTCCCCTGCTGAACAGGGTGCTACGGAAACTGAGACTGGACCGCTGCTTCTGATTGCTCCGTACTGGCCTCAACAAGCTTGGTTTCCTGAGCTCCTGGACCTCTCATTGGCGGAACCTTTTCTCGACTTACTCCCCGTCTGGATCTTCTTCTACAGGGTTACCTCTGGAGGGAAGATGTTCATAGTCTGGCTTTGACGGCATAGAGATTGAATCCTCGAATTTTGAAGAAGAGATTTTCTTCTGGAGTGGTGGCTACTATGCTTAGTGCCCATAAGCCTGTTTCCTCTAAGGCCTACCATCATGTATGGTCTACTTTTCTGTCTTGGTGTGCTGACAAAGACCTGTCTCAGGATTTTGACCTTTCTACAGATCTTTCCTTCCTCCAGAATGGTGTGGATAAGGGTCTCATCTGAGTTCTCTTAAGGTTCAGACTTCTGCCCTCTCTGTCTTCTTTCAGAGGCATCTTGCTATCATTCCTGATGTCAAGGTTTTCTTCCAGGGTGTTGCTGATACCCGTCCGGTGTTTCAGTCCCTTGCTCCTCAGTGGGATCTTCACTTGCTCTTGGGAGTGCTTCAGCGCCCTCCTTTTGTGTCTTTGGCTACCATTCCTCTACGTATGCTGACTTGGAAGATGGCCTTTCTCCTGGCAATTGTTTCTGTTTGCCTAGTTGCGGAGCTGCATGCCCTGTCTTGTAGACCACCCTTTTTGGTCTTTCACAAGGACAGGGCGGTGCTTCGCACCTCCCAAGAGTTTCTCCCAAAGGTGGTGTCTGAGTTCCACATCAATCAGATTGTGGTTCCTTCCTTCTGTCCTAACCCTACTTCTGACAAAGAGAGGGATCTTCATCTGTTGGATGTTGTGCATTGTCTCTAGTTCTGTGTGCATCGCACTGAGTCCTTGTGGCAGTCTGACACTTTTTGACTTTCCTGAGGGTCCTAGGGCAGGGATGCCTGCTTCCAAGGTAACCATTGCTTCATGGATCAAGTCCACGATTCGTAAGGCTTATGAACTTCAGAAGAAGCCTGTTCCCTTCAGGGTCATGGCTCATTCTGCGAGGTCTGTTGGGGCTTCTTGGGCCTACAAGAACCAGGCCTCCGCTGATCAGTTTTGCAAGGCGGCCACTTGGACGTCTGTGCATTCTTTTGCTAAACGCTATTGTGTGGATGTGCTGGCATTGGCTGATGCCCGTTTTGGGAGGAAGATCCTGGAGGCAGCCTTGCCTGTCTAGGATCTTTTTAGTTTATCAGTACACTTTCAGTTTTGAGCCCTTTTAGTTCAGTGTGCTGTGTATCAGTTCCTGGGGTTTGTTTGACCCCCTGTTCAGTGTCCGTTGACACTTTGCGGTTATTGTTGAGCTATTCATGATCTGTAGGTTCATTGGTGCTCTGGTGACTTTGGGGGCCTGCGCCTGGTCCTTGCCTGTCTTCCCGCCCTGGCGAACTTAATGGTTGGACATCCCAAAGTTACCAGAAACCTGTATTGGACGACAGAGAAAATAGGATTTTAGTCTTACCTGTTAAATCCTTTTCTATTAGTCCATACATGTTACTGGTCTCCCACCCTGTCAAGGAACCATACTTGGCTCTCCTGTGCAGACTGGGGGTCCTTTGGGGTCATGCTCACAGGACTCTTCTTTCCCTTCTACTATCTAGTCAATAGTTAGTGTCTCAAATCTTTCTGGAGCTGCTTGGCTATCTGATCACCTACCCAAAGTTACCAGTAACCTGTATGGACTAAGAGAAAAGGATTTAACAGGTAAGACTAAAATCCTATTTTGGCAGAAATCACAGACTACATACATGTCCTGTAGCCAGTTAACAGACTTTCTATTCTTGCTGTAGGATATATTTTTCCCATTCTTACATGCAAAATGCTTCTAGTTCAGAAATATTCTTAAGCTCTCTTGCATGCGCTGCATGTTTGAAATCTACCCACAGATTTTTCAATAATCCTCAAGTCTGGGGACTGTGAAGATCATTCCAAAACCATAAGTTTTTGTTTCCTGAAGTAGTTCATGGTTAATTTCTGAGGTATTTTTTGGATAATTGTCATGTTGTAATATCCAGCTTTGTTTCACAGTCAGGTTCTTCAATGACTGTGGTACATTAACTTCTAGATTTGTTGATACATTTCTAAATATTGTGTTGCGTACCTCCAAAGGTCAAATTTTGTGATGAGATCACAAGTGAGGTTTCCTTAAATCATATTTGTGCAAGTAATGCTGCGCAGTGGACTGGTGCAACACTACTCATGTGCCAGCTAAACCTTTCTGAAGGTCCTTTACATTTCATTTCTTTATTACATTTCAGACTGTCGAAATTGCAAGCAGAAAGTATTTAGATATTCCTTTATAGCCCTCCCTACTTTGCAAGAGTCTATTACCTTTATTTTCTGATCCTCAGTCAGCTGCTTAGAAGAGCCCATGGTTGTTGAGTATAGGCACAACATCATGAAAGGTTTGAAGAGTCAGGGAATTTATTAAAGGGATAGTAATGTTTCATAATAAAAGCAGCTCTAATTAATAATCATAATATTTGGGCCTTGGAGAGTGTTATTTCAATTTTGTCAGTTGTAGTTCAAGAGTAGTTGAATGATAAAGTTTCTTCCTCCAATCCCTTTTACTGATGTAACACTGCTCAGCTCAGAGCAGCAGGGAGCTGCCCAGGTAGACTGCAGAGAGGGACAATCTTCAATTAAGATAATGGAAAAACCTGAAAAACTTGTCAAGGGGGGCAGGGTTTTCATTGTTCTTATAGGAAGAAGATTGTCCCCTGCTGTTATCTGTCTGGTCTAGCAACCAGAGGTGAGCGGTGTTACACTAGGTAAAAGGGGTGGGAGGGAGAAACTTTATCATTCAATTACTCTTGATCTACAACTCTGACAGTACTGAAATAACACTCTGTGGCTCAAATACTATGAAGATTAATTGGAGCTGCTGTTTTTGTGAAACATTACTATCCCTTTAAGGTCTGGAATTGTCATCAGCTAACTTAGATAAAGGCCTAATGAGTCAATAGGTTCTGAGCCCTTACAAAAAATAACACTAGTTGATCAACTGGAATGGTGCCAGAGCTTTTGCACATGCTACATCATTTGCTGTTTTTTGTTTCTTTTTCTTCAATCTGTTAAATTCAGCAAGCTGTTAATTATAATTTGCAGAAATAGGGCACGTTTAAGTTTGCTCGATGCAGATGTTTTATTAACTTCTTTTCACTTAGAAAATCAACAGAACATAGAATTTGGCCAGGGTTGCCCACACTTTTGCATACAACTGTATGCCTGTCTTAGTTTATTGTGTTTTTTTTTAATGTGCTTCTTTGTGGAGACGGAGAAGCTTCATATCCCTGCTTTCCATGTTTGACTTCACACCAGTGAGGGTACAACCTCTGTTTCTTCAAACATTCGATAGATGTGACACACCATGCTTCTAACATGTAGTGATGCAGGAGGTATCAGTCAGTTTAAAGTCTCTTGGCAGTAGTGGGAGGCTGGGGTAGCTTTCCACAGCTTTACACTACTGCCAGATGTATTTGAATTGTTGATCTCTTCTGCCCTGTCACTTGGTACAAGCCTGATGTGATTTCATCTGGAAGGGGATGGGCCAGACACAGAGCTCCTTGGTACCATCTCCCCACCTTCAAAGCCATTTCACAGTTCATTTTGCTTCCACTAATTTCAGAGAAGGAACCGAAACCTCCAATGAAAGGCAAATGAATGTAAAAAAAAAAAAAAAAAAAAAAAAAAAAAATGATTTACAGTTAGGATATAAATAGTATTACAGCACATTTAGAGTTCTGAGGGGAGGTCTGTGAAGGTGTGTGTCCCCTTAAAGGGATAGTAATGTTTCTTAATAAAAGAATCTCTAATTAATCATCATCAGTATTTGGGCCTTGGAGAGTGTTATTTCAATTCTGTCAGAGTTGTAGTTCAAGAGTAATTCAATGATAAAGTATCCCCCTCCCACCCCTTTTACTGATGTAACACTGCTCAGCTCAGAGCAGCAGGGAGTGTCCAGGTAGATTGCAGAGAGGGACAATCTTTAATTAAGATAAGGGAAAAAGCTGAAAAACCTGTCCAGGGGGGCAGGGTTTTTATTGTTTTCACAGTAGAATATTGACCCTTGCTGTGAGCTGTCTGGTCTATGGACTGGATTCCACATCTGAGGAGCGGAGGCTTACACTAGGTAAAAGGGGTGGGAGGGGGAAACTTTATCATTCTATTACCCTTGAACTATAACTCTCACAGTATTGAAATAACACATTCTATGGCTCAGTTTCTATGTATATTAATTGGAGCTGCTGTTTTTGTGAAACATTACTATCACTTTAACCAGATTATCAGCTGAAAACATATCCACAATCCCAAACTCTGGCCTTTTATGTTTTACGGCTAGAAAGGGCAAAAGCTAACCAGTGTTCTGGGTTGTATAGGAAGAGGCAATTGCATCTGTAAGAAAAAGGTAATAAAGCCACTTTATAGATCACTGGTAAGGTGTCAGCTGGAGTTCTGTGGACAGTTCTGCATACCTCCCAAGTGTCCCTATTTAAGAGGGACAGTCCCTCTTTTGGACCCAAATCCCTCTGTCCCTCTTTCCCACCCTAATGTCCCTCTTTTTAGGAGATCGGATTGCATGGTGTGTATATAAGTGTATCACATTGCTCTACAGCAATAAAATTCACATTATTGTTTGTTTAAATGTTAGTATATGTGTTTATACATTAGTCTGTGTAAATAAAATACTTGTTATAAGTCATTTATTTGGTTACACAAGGAGGTATCAGTAGGTCATGAAATAGCCTAAAAATTCTTGGTAATGTCCCACCCACCAGCCACGCCCCCAGAAACACCCCCTAAAACACAAGTGTCCCTCTTTGGCAATTTAAAATGTTGGGAGGTGTGGTTCTGGAGCCCTTATCTCCAGAAGGACACAATACATTTGAGACCGTTCAAAGAAGATCTACTAAAATGGTGCATTGTCTTCATGACAAAGGATAATCGGATAGCCTTGAAGACCTCAACTACTTTTGGACCAGCTTTGCAATGCAGTTTTGCCCCTCTGGTCCTTAAGGAGTTAATATATGCAGATTCAGATTAAGATGATTGAAGGCTTTAAATCTATTAGGGTACTTCACGTAGTTCAGGAGGGAATCGTCCATCTGAAAAAAGAGAAATACGAGAATAAAAGTTCATGATCCAAACTCAGTGTATGAATATGTTTATACAAGTGTATGCATTGCTTTATTGCCTGATTTATACTATTCAGGCAATAGAGAGTGAAACAAGTCATTTACAAAGTGAAACAGTGGGAGAGGTGTTGTGGAGCGATTTCCCCCCAGTGAAGGCCCTGGGAAGATCTGGGGCTGATGCGGTGGTGTGGGCGCCGGCTGATGACGTCAGCAGCCAGTGCGTCATAAACGGAACGCAGATCCGGAAGCAGGCAGTTGGGCGTGAGTCACTGCGCTAGTAGCATCATCCCGCTGCCGCTCTGCACATATACCAGCTGACTAGCTGGACATGCGCCAGATATCTCTGGCTGCGATCCGGAGGCACTTGTGGGACATATCATTACTGTTGATGTTAAATAAACGGGGTATGTGTATTGCTGCCCCATTGACCCTACAAGTGAGTCAGACTCTGATTTATCAATGTTGGAACACCTGTCCACAACATAACAAGAGGGATCCCTGTTTACAATGTAAATTGAATAAGGGATATGCACACAGTTAAGTGTTGCCCAGGGTTAAGTGCCTAACACAGCATTGGAATTCAGGTCATTGTAGGGTTAATCATAAATTATATGTTCGTACATGCCATGAAGGAAGGGCCATCTAGTTTGTTAAAGCTAGCTTCATTAGGAGGTGTGATTTTAAGAGAGCTGAAAGGTATTAGAAGTGCACTGGCACATGCTGTTAGGTAATCATTCATTAATGAGCTGTACACTTTAAATGATCTATGAGGAGTGTGTACTTGGCTGATTGTTAGGGTAAGATGAGTCGTAGTGGGAGATTGTAGTGGAGATGCATGAGGGCCACTAGAAGGAGGGGCAGAGACCAACAGAGAGGTGATTATGTTAACTCCCACTGCAGCTTTCCTTATGGATTGAAGTGTATAGAGTTGAGAGGCAGGAATGCCAGAGTGAAGGTTTCTTTATTGTACGTGGCTAGAATGAGAGTTTACGTAAGACTTCCAGTTATGGAGTAACAGGAAGGTACAGATTTTTGCTATGTTATATAATAAAGTGTCAACATTTGACACTAACCTAGGTTGAAAAAAGACACAAGTCCATCAAGTTAAACCCATTGTTCATAAACCATGAGAATTATGTAGTTTTCCTGCTGCCAAAATAATTTAGTCTTTATCCGAATGTCCTGTTTTAGTCTTTATCTGAACTCCATATGTTCCCTTTTGTATGCATTGTGTCTGCATCTGTATCATGAATGAGGAGACAGAGAGACAAATCAGCTATCACACCTAGGCACTATGCCTCAGACTAGATTTATGGTGGTACCATTTACTGTGATCTGAATGGGGACTACTGAGCAAGGTCTAGGTGGAATGAGGATTAGCTTTTTTTAGACATTGGGTGACCCACAGGTATCTCAAACTCAATCTGAAATAGAGAGACCATCTGTGATTCTGAATTGAACATTAGAAGTCTCTTTTGGTGTCCTCTGTATACAATTTGAACTAATATGCATTAAGTACTACTTTATGGAAAGGTGGATAGACTCCAAGAACACCCTCCCATGCAGAGGTGGTAGAAACTAGAACAGTGTTCACACTGGTGATTTGATAGTGCTGAAGTGCAGTGTGTACGAAGATGTCTGTGATAACTCGCTGTACCAGTGTTTCCCCAGAAATCCAGTCGAGGGGAGTTTCTTGAAGTATGACTGATAGAATGGACATGTGGGCTTCAGCCAAACATTATTGGCTGATACCTACATGGGCCTCTGTTGATTTGGATTGTTGGATTGATCACCACAACAATAATAATTGTCATTATGCATGATCTGCACTGCTGCCCCATAAGCTGTCACACAGACCCTCTCTGCTGTTTCTTATGTGTTCAGCACAGGAAAGATTCAGTGCACTGCATTGGGGCTCCAACACAAAAGGCAGTGGACGTCTGTCTGAATGGCCCCATAGGCAACAAGGTATTCCAATTTGTGGGATTTTAGAGCAGAGTTAGAAACACTTCATTAATTTTGCATTGTGAACTCAGCTGAATACTTTAAGGGAATTCAGAAATGCCTGGGCTAGGCATGCATTTATTCTGAGAACTATTTAAAATTGTGCATTTTAATTAGATATGGAAATGAGCAGACTAGATGTACCAATTGGTTCCTATCTGATGTCAAAATCTGTGTTTACTTTCTCTTCTCAGATCTTATGTAGCCTGTAGGAGGAAGGGTTTAGTAGTATGTTTGGTCTGTTTAGTGTTAAGATGTATGAATGCTATCATTCAAAGAAGGTATACGCCAAGCAGCAGCCTGGCAGCCAGATGCTTTCACGTAATAAGGGAAGATCATCACCCTTGGCATAGAAGGTGACTGTTAAGCTGCTGGCTGGGTTTCTGATGATGCTCTGGTTTTGCTGGAAGCAGAAGACTGTGACTACTGTTAGTAACTATGCCTTACTGTAGGAAGTCCCCTGGCCTGGTTAACGCTCTCCTAATGGCTGGAAATAAACCTCAGTTGAATTCTTGGCTTTTACTGTAAGGCGGATTCTTAAGGGCCACCAACGTTTTCTCCCGACTACAGCGTAGCTGCAGTCAGTTTATGTCAGTGAATGAGTGTGTAATATATAGAGTAATTATGGGAGCAAACCAACTGCACCATTGGGGACAAATAATATCTCAGTTGAATTAAATTGGATATTTTAACTCTTTGGGTGCCAGAGGGGTATGCAATGCATCAGCAGGTATTTGGGGGATATGTTTTTCCCCAGTAGTACAGCTGGTTTGCCCCAGAATTACTCCTCATTCTTTTGACCCATGGCATATGTTCATATATTGGTCTGTTGGCCTTATTCACAAAAGAAATGAGAAGCTACACAGTAGGGTGCTAAATCATCCCGTTAATGTAATTAAGGTTCTATGGCTCTTCCTGCATGAATACAAGTGAATCGATTGGTGGTTCAGTCATTCTGAAAGATCTGAGTTAACAATGTGCACATGTGCTTAATTGAGAAGATCCAGAAAATGGCTTTGGGGGGAGGGGCTGTGCAGCCCAGCGGTTCTGTTGTGAAATAGAACATTGGTACTGTACATATAACCATGGGCTATATGCATAAAACAAGTGGTGCATTTCTAGGCCAACCAAACTGTCCTATAGGGAATACATTATAACTCCATCTAATTAAATCAGTTTTTAACCCTTTGAATTCTAGATGTCTGCAACAAATTGTGTGTGGTTATTTGGCCCATATGGTACAGCTGGTTTACACTAGAATGAGTCCTTCTTGTTTGACATGTGGATTCAGCCCCCTGCAGTCTGTACTCCCTTTAGTGTGGTGTTGGGTTGCATTGCCTGTTATCTTTGCAGTGTCTAATATTGTGTATTCCAGAGGTTACTCAATATGTTTTGGTAGAGGAACCCTTTGGTTTCATACAAAATCTTGGTGGAAACTTTAGAATCCAAGAGATTAAAAGAAATCTTTGATGGAGTTCTCCAGTGTGATGTGACTGTTGAGTTTCAAATATTTATGAACATTTTTGTTATAGCTTGCTCATTTTTGTCATTCTGATTGTGAGATCAAGAATAACTTTGTTCCTGTATTTGTACCCTTTGTTACACCCTTGATAAATCTATATATACACATATATAAAAGTCTAACAGTCTCTGCTAGGAGCGAGTGATTTTGACAGTAACTGACAGGTCTTGAACCCCTCCAGCCACGCCTGTCAAAATCAATGCAGTGAGTTTCATAGGGCATCCTGCTGCATCCTCCCTTGTTTGTCCTTCTACACATTTGCCATGTCCTCCATGTTTTCCCTCCATCATATTCCCCAACTCCTCCCTCTTGGGAGTTCAACCCCATGAATACTTGAGAAAGATTTGTAGGCCTCTTGCTTTCAGGGAGATAAGTGGTATTTATATCAATTGGAATATTTATATGTCCCTTAACCCCTTAAAGACCCATGATCCAGGGAAGTTAACCGCTTTATCAATGCCAATGTGCTGGTGCACATGACCTTTTGTGTATAACGGCGTGCCGCATTCGTGTCTGAGAGAGACCTCTTCAGGCTTGGAGCGGTCAATTTCAGACCCCAGTTTTACTTACAGCACCCCTGTGGGAGAGCTGTAAGCAAAATGTTTGTGACGTGCTATGACCATCACCCGTCCTTACTGGTATGAAATGCGTGACGGTCATAGGACGTCACCTGGTCTTTAAGGGGCTAATATTGAGTTGGTGTACTCCAAAATTGTTCCAGTTATCAGTACATTGGTCTTTGAAAGTCCATTTCATTTTTTATTACTAAATAAATAAAAGCAACGTGTGTCCTCCACCACCACCAGTTTATTCAGTTATCCCATAAATGGGATAACCAAAGAATTTTCATGAATCCAAGAGATTAAAATGTCAAATTAATGTCTTAGAATGTAGTGGGTGGCCATTATGTAATAGTTTAGCAAGTAATGTAACATACATAAAGGCATATCCAGACCTGCTGTGTGCTTAATTACACCCTGTACTATTTTAAAATTATTCTGAATTGTTTTGTAATCACTCAACAGTTTTCGGTCTCGAAGGTTTCTAGTTCAAGCGTACACTCTGTAGGGCTGCAGTCATTTCTGTAGATTTTTACTGGCTTCCATGTTGCCCTGCAGCATGCATTCTTCAGTTGTCTACAGTTTTAAAGGGACAAGATAGCAACCTGTACCTGGCTTGCTTGTAACCATTGTTTATCTGCATGAAAGCAATGCCTTCAATTGCAAAAACAAATTGACATGCAATGTTTTGAAAGAAGAAAATTAAATTTGTGCAATCTTTATTAGACCGACACCACTTCAAGGAGAGAGAATATCTGAGTATCCAACACTGCACTTGTATCACTATAGAGGCTTGTTATTTATTTAAGTGACCATCTGTCTGTGATCCCACCACCTGGATCAATGTGTACATTTATCAGGGTAAGAATTCCTCTCCAAGTGTTTGTATTCTTGTTTTATCCTCCCATTGCACATTCCATCCATTTTGTCTTAAACTCAGTGCGGCCGCAGGTGAAACATTAGCTTTTTTTTTTTTTTTTTTTTTTTATACTCCCCTGACAGCTGTGAGTATTCAATATTATGACCGCTGTAAAGGTTGGTAGAAACCACTGTGCAGCTGCACAATTGTAGCACCTGAATAGAAGGCTACTTGACAGAGGGATATATAAAAGTGGTGATAGGACAAAGTAGCGAATAAAAATTTTACAATACAAACTGCTCTGTGCATAACTACATTTGTGACTTTATTTTCTACTATGTGCACCATTTGCAACAAAATTGTTTTGTCATTAAAGTAAAATGACTAAGAGGAAGTTCTAATGCTTAAAGCGGAATTACCACCCCTGAATAAATTTGTCCCAAATAAATACCCATCTGGCGACTAGCTGCTCAGTAGTGCTAGTTGGCAGAAATATTACCTGGTGTTTGAGAATTGTATGCTGTTCCCGGACTGACAGGCAGGAAACAGCACAGACATCTTGCCATAGTGACGCCTGGGCTGTCAGTACCTTTTGAAGCCGAATGGCTCCTAGCAAAGCCTCCTAGAGAAGGCTGAGACTGACAGTGCAGGCGCGCAAGATGTCTGTGGTGGTTTTGCTTTAAGCACTACATAAAAAGAGTGTGCAATTTAAGCAATGTGTTATCGCAATTTACGCCCAAAATTGTACTCTACTGCAACAGGGGCTGATCATAATAATAAATTTCTCTGTCGTCCAATACAGGTTACTGTTAACTCTGGGTAGGCGATCCACCCCTTTAAGTAGGCAGGAACAATTCTAGAATTGTATGCAGGGGGTGGAGCCTACCTTCCCTCCATGGCTGCAGATAGCCAACCAGCTCCAGAAAGATTTGTTCCTTGGTGAAGATAACACAGACAAGAGAACGGTTCTGCTATAGCTTTAGAAGTTTTTTATTTTTCTGTTGGAAATGGAATACCACCATCAGGCGGATTACCATAACTGACAATGCCCTTAGATGTGGCTAGCTCAGTATCCAGGTGCTTTTTGTGGACCTTAAGCCCTGGGGGGAAATCTTGGCTACAAGTTCTTTCCTCAGGAGTCGCCCACCGAGGCTTCTTCTTGATACTTGGTAATCTGAAGACAGAAGATCTGCAGGAAAGGTGATCAACCCTTTGAGTGCTGCGGGTCCACATGTCCCACAGTGCCCCTCCGCACAGGGGTATTTCATTTGTAGTTCCTGTTGCACACTCCTGCACTCATTTGGTCTATCTGTATGTCTGTTGGGTGTTTGGAGCCCTGGGGGAAAACCTTGCGCGCTATGTCTTTTCCCTAGGAGAATCCCACTGAGGCTTCTTCTTCATTAATGGTAGTCTGAAGACAGAAGACCTGCAAAAAAGGTGAGCTCCCATTTGAGTGCTGAGGTCCACTTGCCCCACTGCTTCCTCTCCGCACAGGGGTCTCCATTAGGAGTTCCTACACATATACTCCTGCAATCATTGGGTTTATATGTTTGTCCGCTGGGATTTGTGGAGCATTTGGGTTCTCTGTGATAAATTAACCCCTTGTTTCCCATATTGGGTGCTTTGAAGGGTGTTTTCACACTTTTCCCTTGGGCATTATTCTTGTGCTTACTGTACCCCGTTACACTTTGCACATACTTTAATGTTTCCTTTATTTAAGTTCCTTGCCCTTAAGGTGCATTTTACCTCATGGTTGCAATGTTCCATTCACTTCTTTGGGACTTTCCTTCTTGGGACATATCTCTGCAAACACTCCATGTACCAAGTTCAGAGAAGGCTCATTCTCTTTGTCTACTCTTGTCCTGTAATCCACTTCATGTTCAGAGTGTCTTGGGGGGGCTCAGGGGGCTTTAGGCACTGTTTTTAGGGTATTTGAAGGGAAACTACATTTCCCATGAACACCCGTTTCACTGGCTATTTTCTCATTGGCTCTGCAGACACCATTTTCTTTTTTTTCCCGTCACGAGTATCCTACGCAGGACTTGGATTCTTCCTCTTTTCTCAACAGATTAACCCTTCGCTTGCCAGTTAAGTGCATTTTAATTATTTCTGGGGTGAAATTTTAATCTGAGACACAGTATTTATTTTATTCCTTATAGTTTCAGACGCTTTCTACCCTGTTAGGATGTCAGACCCTTTGGGACCTGGGGCTAGACATAAGACTAAGGATACTGGGATGTCTGTGATCACCACTGAGCATTGCTCCTCATGTTATTCAGGGCTTCTTAGAGAATTCTCAGGTCATTTATGCCCTTCATGTGCTACAGCCCCCACTTCTCCGCCAAGGCCTTTTAGCCATATTGTAGAGCCACCTTGGATGCAAGAACTAAAGACTATTTTGGCACAGCTTCCCACACACCTACAGGGGGTCCTCCAAGCTTGAAAACCCCTGTGTTATTCAGGTCTTCAACGTTTGGTGGATTCAGATAAGGGTGAATGCTCTGATGGTATTTGCTCCCAGTTTTTTGGGGACCCTTTTGAGGCTACCCTGAACCCTCTGCTGAGGGCCTTATCAATGCAGTACTCAAAACCCCAAATATTCCCCCTGTTTCTGAGGATCCTAAGGATGCTTCTGACGTCTTTGAAAGGCCTAAGAAGCAGCGCACCTTTTTCCCACCTAATCCTACTCTTGACCAAATTGTCCTAGATGAGTAGAAAACCCCTGACAAACGTTTATCCTTGCCTAAGACGTTTGCTAATCTGTACCCCTTCTCTGAGGCGGCATTAGCTCAGTGGGCCCACCCCCCTAAGCTGGATGCCCCTATCTCCAGGCTTTCTAAAATCATGGCTTTGCCTGTAGCAGATGCTTCTGCTGTCAAGGATTTTGACTGACCGAAAACTTGAGGCTTTTCTGAAAGCCATATATGCAACTATAGGCTCATCTCTGCGACCCACTTTTGCGTCCACTTTGGTAAACAGGGCCATTGCTGTATGGACAGAACCACTCACTGATTCTGTTCGTCAGGGTGCCCCCACAGCTGAATTGCTGCGGCTCTTGGCCAACAATTCCGAAGCTCGGCATCATGTTACTGAAGCTATCTTTGACGTTATCAGGCTAGAGGCTAGGGTTTCAGCTATGTCTGTAGCAGGCAGGCGTGCCCTCTGGCTTAAAATCTGGTCTGCGGATTCGATTTCAAAGAAATCCTTGATTTCTCTTCCCTTTTTGGGTACCTCCTTATTTGGGCCGGAGTTGAAAAGTCTCATCAGTGAGGCTACTGGAGGCAAGAGCACTTTGTTGCCCTTGGTCCCCAAGAAGAAGCCTCAAGTCCGAAGGCACCGTCTTTTTTGTTCCTTCCAGAATGAGGCGTGGCCCCAGTGGTTCCTCTGGCTCTGCGCTCATCCTCCAAGCCCAAACAGCAGTGGAAGCCCAAACAGTCCTCCACCAAACCCAAGTCCATCAAACCTTCTTCTGCATGACTTGACGAACCCCGGATCCTACGGGCCAGTAGGTGGCAGACTGTGCCATTTTCTCAGTGTCTGGACAGTCACCTTGGTGGGTCCGTGGGTTTTACAGGTGATTTCCAAAGGGTACAGGATTCCCTTCACCTCTCTTCCTCCCTTCAGGTTCTTCCTTTCTCACACACCTCACGTACTGGAAAAGCATAGTCTTTTTCAATGGTGCCATTCAGATTCTCTTGGATAAGGAAGTTCTGGAACAGATTCCCGGCCCGGAAATAGGTTCCGGCTTCTATCCCAACCTGTTTGTAGTTTCCAAAAAGGACAGTGGCTGCCGTCCCATCCTGGACCTCAAGGATCTAAATTCCTTTGTGGTCAAGACTTATTATCACCAAGAGTCCTTAAGATCAGTAATTGCGGTGATGTGCCCTGGGGAATTTCTGCCTTCTATGGATCTGTGGGATCTGGTGGAGGCCAACCTGCTCCTCTTGTTCATTCATATGTCTTGGAATAGTTGTTTGGCCTTTTCCCCTTAAGGCTAGGAACATGCTTTTTGTACAGTGGAGCTGTATTTTATTGGCTTGTGTATTGGTGACCAGTTTCTGCCAGCTCTGTGGTTGTACTCAGACCAGTAGCATTGCTAATTTTGGCTTCAGCATTCTCTGTCTTTTTAATCAGTGGTGTAATTTTCATGTGACCCTTCTCTTTGGCTTGGGTTGGTAATGAGGTGACAGTTTAAGGATAATTACTTCCTCTTGTTACTATGGGAAGTAATAGTTCCTTCTTCACAAAGACTAAGTTTCAACACTGTGTTTTCTTGAAGCAGAGGCCTTGTTGTTAATATATGCCAGATATTTCTTCAGAACAAAGCAGAAGGCTTGACAGTGCTAAACAAATTCCTCAGAATTCAAAAGTTCCACGTGGAGGCAGTCATATCTGACATAGCCACTTTACACCCAGAGGAGTATCTCTCTTCAATGGATATTAGTTGCTTACTTGCGCATCATTTTCTGGCCATCTCAGATTCACCTTCCAGAACTGATGATGCCAGTTTGTGACACTTCCTTTCTAAAGAACCCAAGAACTTTTACAAAAGTTGTGGTTCCTTTTGTGACTTTGCTGTACACAAAGATGATCATTATAATGGCTCGATTGGCAGATCTTTCAAGAGGCATTCTTTCTCTTGTTCTCGTAACTGGTCAATCATTGGATCAAAGTAAAGCCCATGTATAAGCTTAATTTCTATATGTAGAAGCACAATCCTATGTGAGTTCAGTTTGACCATGTGATTGCAATCCCTTATGTAAACTGCCAAGGAGGGATATACTGACTCTCTCAGTGAGCAAAATAACACATCCAGCCATGTCAACCATTTACATGCCAGGAGGAAAGCTTTGGAGGGAGTTTTTCTTAGCAGTGTAAAGAGATCCCAGTTACTAGGAGTTGATCCAAGAGAGATTCCAGATGATCTCAGATTGCTGGGTACAAACGTAATTGGACCCGATGGTGGTCAGTTTCTACACCTAACTTTCACTCTTCCACTCTAACACATGAGATCTGCATGCTGTGGTGGTGAACTTCATGGTAATCCATTGGAACTACATTGCTTTTCCTGGATTGAATGAAGATAAACCTACACAATGCTGATAAGCCAGATATTTTAGACTTGCAGACCATTTTACAAGGTTCATCAACATATCTTTGGTCATCAGAAGCCACGCTTTGGCAGAAGAATTTTGAAAAACTGCTACCTGGTTTTTAATCTGTGCTGTTACGTGTGTGTGTGTGTGTGTGTGTGTGTGTGTGTGTGTGTGTGTGTGTGTGTGTGTGTGTGTGTGTAAAATATAAAACAAAACCAAGGAGTCGCTACAATACAGAATGTTCCAGTGTGTACTTTTCCAAAGGGATTTTTATACTTAGTTTTATTACTTTCTCTTAGCCCTTTGTGGTACACAGGGCATTTCTGTATCAAGAGAACTTGTAGTCTGTATGATCTGGAGAGCCCCACGATTTCTGCTATCTTTAATCTCCTATATTTTGCTACATGAAATTTTGTGTAGTGGGCGGGGCCTAGATGGTAAACTAGGGCTAGGGAATAGGAGGAGTTGCGTTCATCAGATCTTTACCTCTTTAAGTGCCTTCCTCCTGGAGAAGGGGAGCTTATGTGTGCCCCAGTGGACTAGGAGAAGATAATTTGTTGCAAAGTATAAAAATAACTTTGCTAGGTACCAGTACAGAGAATTTAGGGGGACTGCTCTGTTGCTGCAATATGTACAGTTCCATGGGGAAATTGATTAAAAATCTATACAGTGTACTTTGGATAATAGCTCTTACAGGAACCTTTTTAGTGATCAGGCATAGGATTTATTAGTTTAACATGTGCACCAGCACTGTGTGGCCTGCACTACAAACATCAGTCTAATAAGTGCTATGCTTTTAATCCGTAAAAGGTTCCTGTAAATGTTGTTCTTCTGAAATAGAATCTGCATGTATTTCTTTATTACAACAAACACCCATGCCGCAAAATAATGTTGCATGCCCCATAGTTGGGAGAAAACGATAAGCTAACTGGGGCTGTGCCTCTCTACAGTGAAACAATCTAAGGGGTTAAAAGCCATCTGTTTCTTTCCATTCTGTTAGGATATTGGGTTCCGACTTGATAGCCTGCGCTCAATCCTGCTGCAGGAAGTTCTGATACAAGAGGATGTGGAACTGATTGAGCTGCTTGACCCGGGGATCCTGTCGGCTGGTCAGACCCAGAATCAACAAAGTGGCCATCTTCCTACACTGTGGTCCATAGCAACACCTAATATTTGGTACAGTTCAATAAATTAGTTCGTATAAACCCCTTGAATGTTAGAGAGGTTTCCAACATATTGTGAAACTGTGTGTTGGGGAACTCTAACATTGATGGGGTTAATAAAGTACTTATTTTCATGAGTTGTTACTGTTGTGAAAATTATAAGCTTGTTGTTCGAATTAATGATTGGTTAGAGACCCTAGCAAGTATTGGTGTGTACAGATGTGAAGGTGGGAAGGGTTTCCTTTTTATGTGATGATTGCAGCTCATCTCCTAGGCAGAGCCTATCCTTTCCCTGCCCCACCCCACCTTGCATTCACTGGCTGTCTGATAAGAACACGTTTTCCTCAGAACCGCCCTTCCATTGACCTTCAAACATTTTCATGTTTCCTGTCAAGTTTAAGTATGGTCACTCTTTTGTTAAAAACCAGTTGGGATCTTACATTTTCTACCTGGCACTGCACATTTCAAGGCCAGGAAAATGGTTGGTCTTTTCATATTTTTCTCTGCATTTTCTCCCCTCTTAGTAACGTAATGCTATCTTTATTTCTGAGTCAAAATGAAATATCTGCAGATAAAGGGATACTAACCCTTTGAGTGCCAGAAGGAATGTATTGTATGCCCCTCTGAAACTCCTAGAATTAAAGCCAAGATCATTTTAATATTTATAAATTGATCTATTAAAAAGTTATATAAATTGAGTATTTACTTTAACCCTTTGAGTACCAGAGAGGTATGCAACGTATTGCTCTGCAATGAGTTGCATTCCTCTCTGGAACTCAAGGGGTTAATATTCTTCAGTTTGCCACTGTGTTCCTGACTGGCTTGGTGAAGTCAATTGGACCTTTTGTCTGTCTGCAGTGTCGCTGATTTTACTGGATTTGAGCCGGGACAGACTTTCTCAGTCTCGGTCTCTATACTTGATCTGTTCATGTATTGAAACAAGTCTAGAGATTGTGTCAGTGTTAGGGCACTGCCATGGAACAAAAGCTTCTATTGCATACAATTCTTCTACATCACCTCATTCATTGTATATCTGTGTGCTCAGAGCAGTGATGGTGTTAGAGCCAGGAGGAAGTTTGCCCCTGTTACACCATAACACTAAATATGGAAGAAAGAATGACATGTTGACATAGCCCAGTCCCACAAATACAATGGGCTTCACGCACTAAAGAAAATAGGAGCCATTCTGGAACAAACCACCCATATCGTAGGGACTAAAACATCTGGTTGACTTTGAAATGGAAGTTTTAACCCCTTGAATGCTGGAGAGGTCTCCAACACATTGCTTAGCTGTACGTTGCAGACCTCTCTAGCATTCAGTGGTTTAAAAGCCCCATTTAAAGCGGAACTTTCACATAACATTAAGTCACCCTTCAATAATTAAACATATGATAACTAGCTTATAATACATGTATTACCTCTGAGAAGTAACAGATTCTAAAGAAATCCTTAATCTTCGGCGACTGCCTTGTGGCACACTCCAGTGCTTCACAATGGAGACTGGGACTCACAGCGCAGATGTGCAGACAAGATGTCTACGCTGATGCCTGTCTTCTGGTATCTGAAGATTAACGATTACTTTAGGATCTGGCACTTTAGAGAGGTGTTATCAAGCTAGTCGCCATATATTTAATTATTGAAGGACAACTTAATGCTATGTGAAAGGTCCGCTTTAAATAAATGGAGATTTTTAATTAACCACTGTGATGCAGCTGGTTTGCTCCAGAGTTGCTCATTTTTTTGTAGAGCGGTTAACCGTTTGAGCGCCAGAGGGGTGTGTGCGATGCAATGTGTTGCCCACCCATCTGGCACTCAAAGGGTTAACTTGCTTTATAGATAGAGTTCATTAGGGCAACATGCCCTTCTGTATAAATATGCATATTTCCCAGCTTTTTGTATCCAGTAACAAAACAAGGTAACTCTTAGTTCTTTGCGCCCCCTGGATTTTTTTGGATGATTGGTTTTGTATCTCTCTTTGACTTACTTTCTATGCATGAATCCTAACTGAAGTCACTGAGCTTTAGAAACCAATTTACTGGATAAATATATGTGTAGAAAGACAAAAAGATAACAGCAGAATTATATTGCATTGCAAATCATGTATAGAACAGTGGGAATTGTTTCATGAATACATTTGTTTCTTTATTTCAACAGTATTTCACTTCATAATATTTGGCTTTCCAGAAGCTATTTGCTACAGTTCCCATCATCCTCAGGTGGCCAAGTACTGCCTGTGAATGATGACAATTGTACAAACCCACTTAAAGGGATAGTAATGTTTCATAATAAAATCAGCTCTAATTAATCATCATAGTCTTTGGAGAGTGTTATTTCAATTCTGTCAGAGTTGTAGTTCAAGAGTAATTGAATGATAAAGAAAGCCCCTCGTGCCCCTTTTACTGATGTAACACTGTTCAGCCAGATCAGAAGGGAGGTGCCCAGGTAGACTGCACAGAGGGACAATCTTCAATTAAGATGAGGGAAAAACCTGAAAAACTTGTCAAGGGGGACAGGGCTTTCATTGTTCTCATAGGAAGAAGATTGTCCCCTTCTGTTATGTCTATGGACCAGTCCACATCTGAGAAGAGATTGTTTACAGTAGGTAAAAGGGGCGGGAGGGGAATCTTTGCTTGTGAATATCTCTCAAACCATAAAGGTTTGAGAGATGAGACTTATATCATTCTTCATGTTTTTTTAATGCCTACAAAATAAAATAAAGATAAAATGAAGTATTACTATCCCTTTAAGTACTTCCGTGATGGCGTATCCATTAGTCTAGACATGTTAATGTTCCTATAGATTTAACAAAGATTTGTGTTAAATTTGTGGTATCCAATTCATCATTGAAACATTTGAGTGCCAGAGAGGTATGGATACCTCTATGGTACTCAAAGGGTTAATGCATTGATCTGCTCTCCCAGCAAGACGGGCTGATGTACTGTGAAGAAATGGGGCAAATCAGTTGCATCATAGAGACGAATACAAATTCCCACTGATTTTAAAGGAGAACTAACACCTACTAATAACCCCACAGCTATGTCCAAAAAATTCTAATGGCCTCTCTAAATTTTGCCCTTGTACCATTTATTCAAGAAATAACCTCTTCAATCAGTACTGAATGTTATGTCCATGGAGGAGACATGAGTTACTAACTCTGCTTATTGCAGCTTGTAACACAGTGGAACACAGTGTTTTGTAATGCATTGCACACCCCTCTGGGCCCATGCTCTCTGCCTGCTTCAGGTTGAGAAAAAAACTGCCTACAACTGATTCCATGGACATAACATGCAGGACTGATTTTGAGTGACAGAGAGGTATTTATTCATTGTTCTGCAGTGAGTTGATACATCAGATATTTAAAAAACACATTTAAATCTGGTCATTTGGGGATTTGTTTTTGTCTCCCATGGTGCAGTTGGTTTGTTATTGTCCTCAGTATATCAGCCTCTGGATGTATTCTTATCCCAGCATTTGGTGACTGTCTGTCTTCTCTTGCCTTGTGCAGGGAGCTGTCCATATTTGTTGCTTTCCTCAGTGCCTTGGCTGCACTGCAATCCTGGTCCATTTCATCGTCACTCATCTGGGGTCCAAGCCTTTTTCTTTTTGCCATTTTTGCCACCCTGCAAGCACTGAGCACTTGGCGCACAGTCAGGCTGCAGCGGACCCTGAAAAAGTACTGCAGCCAATTGGAAGGGACCATAGCAAACAGCCGCGCATTCACCAACCTTGTGAGAAAAGCTCTTCGCCTCATTCAGGAGACAGAAGTAATTTCTCGAGGCTTCACCCTGTAAGTGTTTATCTTTCATTTTCTTTACTCACCACTTTCCTTCCAGTGACACAGGGACAAACCATTATAAGGTGCATATAGGGAGGAACCTACCCCAGAACCCTTCAACCAGCAAAAAGCTGGAAAGCCAACTGTTGCCTACTGCTGTGCTAAATGTTCAGCTTTAAATATGTGAAGGACTAGTTGGTGCCATAGATGTATCCAACACATTACCATACAATGCATTTAATACTTCTCTGGCACTCAAAAGGTTAATAAGATGACTGCAGAAGCATTGGAGAAAAATAACATTAAATCCTATATGGATGACGGGTGCGCACACACTGAGGTTTATGCACCAATGAAGAGTTTACCACAATAAGTTTATTTTAAACCTGTGAGCACATCCCTCTGACACTCAGAGTTAAAACGTATTGGTTTTAAGCACTCATGCCAGTGTTCTCCATTGCATTGCAAAGCAATGTACTAGAGACTTCAGCAATCTTAATGATAGAGAACTAGTCACTCCTAATAACCTAAATGGAATTTTTGAGGTGTATTTAGTACATCCGCCTCCCTATCCTATATAATAATTTGCTAGGATGTTTGTCAGAAGCTGTCATGCGCAGTAGAGACTGCTTGAACACTCAGAATGCTGGGAGTTCTGTGCTGGGAGCATTCTGTGCGCTCGGGCAGTCTCTACAGCACATCACGTGGGTGATGGCAGTAAGCAGGGCAGGACCGGCCTTTTAACATCTCACAGACCTTGGCCCATGTACACTGGCTTTTACACTAGTTTCTTATAAAACATTGCAGGCTTGTTTGTGAGATATAACATTCTATAGCATCTGTTGGTTAGCTAAAGTGAAATTGATGGTGCCCCACAGGTGACCCCCAGCCTTGTTTTAGTCAAGCTTCTGGCCATGCAAAATAGTCTTACAAAGTGCATGCCAAATACATTGCGTTATCACTCCTCTAAACACATTTGGTTTTTATGCTTTGTAATCACCTTACTACATGAATATTAGATTTGTATTTTTTACTGTCACATGAAATTGGACTCTATAACTTGCTAAGAGTGAGGTTTTTCAGGGTGATCGCCTCGTTACCATTTCTGTTCCCTCCTGTTTTCTAGTGCCCAACAACGTGACTAGATGTTACCATTAATCACAAGATTGCAGTTTTGTGTTGTAATAATGTGGTTTAACAAATCCATATTTGGGTGATGGTGTGCCCTTTTGTATTAAGGTTTTAGCACAGTAAAGACTTCTATTCTAGTAGCCTATTGCTTCCTTCATTTTATAGCTGAGTAATGAGCACTTATCTCTCTATTAACCACATTTAGGGACTATGCAAGGGAGGGCTACTTAAAAGGATAGTAATGTTTCAAAATAAAAGCAGCTCCAATTAATTTTCATAGTAGTTGGGCCACGGAGAGTGTTATTTCAGTACGGTCAAAGTTGTAGTTCAAGAGTAATTGAATGATAAAGTGTCCCCCTCCCACCCTTTTACCTAGTGTAAGCCACCTCCCCTCAGATGTGGAATCTGGTCCTGGGACCAGACTGATTACAGCAAGGGAAATCTTCTTACTGTGAGAACAATGAAAACCCTGCCCCCCTTGACAGGTTTTTCACTTATGCTAATTGAAGATTGTCCCTCTCTGCAAGCCATCTGGACTCCACCTTTCTGTTCTGAGGTGAGCAATGTTACATCAGTAAAATGGGCGGTAGGGGGGTACTTTATCATTCAATTACTATTGAGCTACAACTCTGACAGTACTGAAATAACACTCTCTGTGGCCAAAATACTATGAAGATTAATTGGAGCTGCTTTTATTTTGAAACATTACTATCCCTTTAAACTCTGCATGGTCTCGGTTGCATTGGGAAATACTCCAGAACCTTTAAATGCATGTATAAAAATTTGTTGGATTGCACCTCCTCACTCATTTCCTCCAGTGGTATTAAGGGAATTAATGATGGTCAAGAGGGAGCCATTTTTTCAGAACAAGAGCTCATGGATTAAAATTAAAGATGAGAAAATAAAAGGATATTTGAGAAAAACACAACTTTACAGAAAGTGTTATTAGGTATATGGAATGGCCGCCTGGTAGAAGTGATAGTGGCTAAGAGAGTAAATCATGAGCTTTCAATCCTTGGATCTCCAGCTGTTGGTAACTACAAATCACAAAACTCTTGGGTTTTGATATAGGACTATTCCAAGGATTAAAGGGATAGTAATACTTCGTTTTAACTTTATTTTATTTTGTAGGCATTAAAAAAACATGAAAAATGTTATAAGCTTTATCTCTCAAACCTTTATGGTTTAAGAGACATTCACAAGCAAAGTTTCCCCTCCCGCCCCTTTTACCTAGTGTAAGCCATCTCTTCTCAGATGTGGAATCTGGGTGTAAGACCAGACATATAACAGCAGGGGACAATCTTCTTCCTGTGAGAACAATGAAAGCCCTGCCCCCCTCGACAAGCTTTTCAGGTTTTTCCCTTATCTTAATTGAAGATTGTCCCTCTCTGCAATCTACCTGGGCACCTCCCTTCTGCTCTGGCTGAAAAGTGTTACATCAGTAAAAGGGGCGGGGGGGATACTTTGTCACTGAATTACTCTTGAACTATAACTCTGACAGAATTGAAATAACACTCCCCAAAAGCCAAATACTATGATGATTAATTAGAGCTGCTTTTATTATGAAACATTACTATCCCTTTAAAGCGTTTAGTATTTTTTTTTTTACTTTATGCATTCTGCAATTGAAATTGCCAATACATATTTATTTTTCAAATTCACCTTTTTTTTTTTTTTTTTTTGTTAAGCAATTTCTCGTCCCTGACCTCCCTGTATGGGACTTTTGTGGTCAGGCACTGTGAAAGCAGGGATAGTGATACAATGTAAAAAAAAATCTATTCATAAAGATTCATACAGTTCTGCAGTGGCAGTGCTGCACTGTATCACTGTCCTGATTTGCTAGTAGACTCACTAGAATGGTCTCTAAAGGCAGATGTCCCTAACAGTAAGCTGCCTGAATACATGTGTAAGAAAAATAAAGATTGGGGAAAATCAAAACTATAGGTAATTTGACTTTACATATTATGTACATCAAAAGAAAAGACTATCATCTCTTTAATCTTGAATCTTAAATAGGTAGGGAAATGGGCAGACCAAATTGGCTAACTGTCTCTTATCAGCTGTCAAATTCTATATCCCCCTGGTTTTTTACCTCCGCATAAATTTGGTGATTGTGCAAATTGGAAAATAGTGTGTCTATATAAATGTATATGTATGTATGTATGTGTATGAGTCCCGTGATTCTGGCCGTGCCCCTGGTCTAGGAATGGGCATTGTTGGACATGTCAGAAGAATAGTTTGATAAATGCATGTGGTCGGCGTCTGCATACATTTATCTAACCATTCCCTGCAGGGAGCTACACGGTTGTTCAAAAAGATATTTACTGTACACACAGCTCTGTCCTTCCTCCCTTACACCCTCTGACTTTGGAAAACTTGAACCTCATACTTACTCTACAGAACATTCCGTCTGTACGCCATACCTACCCTCCAAAATATGAAACCTTCAGACATACACTTAGAGCACACGGATCCCTCATTCCTACCACTCTCCCACTTCTGAGCCCCTGAAACAAACGCACAAACCCCTTCCATATATGTAGCCTCCAAAACGCTGAGCTCTACATTCACTCGTTATGAACATGATCCATTTCAAAACATAAAAATAAGCACTACTGCTATAACACTTCTTGGAACACAGTTCTCTTTAACCATTACTGCACAATCTTACCTTCTGCTATTCTCTCTGCAAACGTGTACTCTATGCCCTACTTCATAATCACCTCCCCTTACAGAACACATGCACAGTCACTCATTGCACTGCATTCAATGGACTGTGCAGTTCAGAACAATCGGTGCAATTAAGGCAGCAAAATAAAAGCCAAACAATTATATATATATATATATATATATATATATATATATATATATATATATATAATAATAAAATTTTTTTTTTTTTTTTTTTCAAATAATTTTGCCATACAACCCAGTCATGAATTTTATATGGCTATTCTAAAAGGTGCAACATCCAACACTGAAGATTCTCATATCTAGGGGGGAGTGTCTGAGCGTGCATAGCAGATGGCAGCATAGTGTGTGAGCTCCCGCCACTCTGGGGTGTTTTTTGCAACTTATAACTACTCAGATCCGTCCAGAAACTATTGGATTTAACACCTAGGGATGGCTCAACGTTGGGCCAAATGCCCCCAGGAACGAATGCATAAGTATTTGGCTCCAAAGAAGAAAAAACAAATGCAGAAGCTCTCAGGACTACAGGCCCAAAATGGCTTCCGCGCGGTGCTAGAGGAGGACGAAGTCTCCGACGAGGACGAAACTGCTTACACATCTTCCTGCAGCTGCACTACCTCTATGGGAGAGATTAAAAACCTGCTCAATAATCTACGCTCGCAGATTAAAGGAGACATTAAATTGATTGCAAACGTGCTACGGAAGTTTATTAAGGAGATGGGTGACCATACTTCTCACTTGGAAGCTAAAGTAGACAAGGTGATCGACTACCATAATGGGCTGGCGGACAGCCATGCTGTATTGGAACATGCCAAAACAATGTCAGACTCTGTGGAGTACCTGAAGATGTGTCACCGGCTGCTCTAAAAGCCTGGGCCCAGGAGTTCCTGTCGGGGCTACTTCCAGATTTTTTCAGACCATGATTTGCTAATCGATCACATTCACAGCTTGCCCAGACCCCGTACCCCACCTGAGGAGGTGCCCAGAGATGTTATAATGCTTCTGCTCTACTACCACATCAAAGAAGAACTCTTGCATATAGGCAGGCAGCAAGACAACTTGTCGGCCTCGCACTCGCATATACGATTATTTGCGGACCTGTCCTCCATGACGATGCAGCTGCAGAGGCAACGTCAACCAATTAATGCTGCTCTACGGTCAGCGGAGATCAGATATAGATAGGGGTTCCTGGTCGAGCTGGTGGTGTCCCGCGAGGGAGCACAGGTGATCGTTTCGTCCCTGGAGGAGGGTGTGCGGATTTTGGCCTCTTGGAACATCCAGGTAGAAGTTTCCTCAACCAAAGACCGGGACCACAGCGACTGGTGAAAGATTGGTCCATTGTGATGACTCAACCGACATCTTCCAACTGTAACCCTGATTCACCTCCCTCTTGTTCAACCAGGGGATAACCTGCTCGTTGATTGTTGCACATTCCTACTGCTGTCCATGCCTATGTTATGGTCTCACTCTGGGTGGACGGTACCTATTTCTTGACCCTGAAGACTTCTTGTGGACAGTGTTTCCTTGAAGATCCTGACGCCGG
The DNA here is from genome assembly GCA_037306005.1 of Rhinophrynus dorsalis. NCBI lineage: Eukaryota > Metazoa > Chordata > Amphibia > Anura > Rhinophrynidae > Rhinophrynus > Rhinophrynus dorsalis. The sequence goes on from CM074721.1 coordinate 222,407,177, forward strand.
TATCTTTCCTTGATCCAGCCACGGTTAATAGGTGAGGTCTGGGGTGGATCTCACCGACACAGACTTACCTATTTTGCACCCCATCTGAGCCCCTTTCAGACATTACTCTGTTGTGGTGGTTTATCAGAATTTTACTGCTGTTGGGATTCCTGTTTGTGGGTCTGGGGGGCCCGGGGATTCCGAGGCCTTCCTGGCCTCGGCTCCTCTGGTTCCCAGACGCTCTTGGGCCACGAGGCTGGGGGGGGGGGATTGTGTACCTGCTAGTTGGATATGAGTAACTTCAGGATTGTTGTATACTGCATTTGACAAGTTGGACGATGTATTTATTGGACGATTTCTGCAATCACAATGTCTGTTTTGCCCAGGTTACTTTACCTTTTTAGAGCATTGCCATTATAGATCCCACTGCCGTTGTTGATAGAAATCAGTCTGGTATCCAGAGCTTCATCCATGGTCTGCGTGCTTCTAGGGTCTCCAATCGGTGGTTACTTGCACCTACGAGGCAGGGGGTGCCTGGGCATTCCCTCCTTGATACACTATTTTAAGGCGGCTAGGATGACTCAAACTTTGCTATACCATGTTGCCCCTGGAGAGGTAGCATGGGTGGACATGAAGGACACTCTGATATCCACAACCCGGATATGTGATATTCTGTGGCTACTGCAAAGGAAGAGGCCATCGCCTTCTCGATTTCTCTCTAGTACGCGTCTTTCTTTGGGTATCTGGTCACTTTATGCCTCTAAGAGCCTGGAACTTTGGGACTTTTCTGTCACTACTCCTCTTAGATCAATTGAATTTATTATTCCTTACTCTAATTTTATGGTGTGACATTCAGCAGGGGTGACGACTTTAGGTAATTTGTTTGTCAATGGGAGTCTTAGATCTTTTGAAGAATTGCGGGCCCATTTTGGCATTCCAAACAAAGATTTTTACAAATACCTACAACTCCGTCATGCTATAGCTGCCACTCCCAACTCTTTATCGAGACCCATTACTGCTCTGCATGGCCTTCTGAAAGCATGTTTACATCCTTTGTCCACTACTAGAGCTTTGTCGACATGTTATGAAACTTTGCTTCTTACAATGATCCCCCAGAAGTTTCTGTTTATGATTGCCTGGGAAAGGGAGCTGGGGATTTCACTTTCGACTTCGCAGTGGGAGAAGTCTGTTTCCACACCTTTTAGACTTACCCACTGTACGAATCACATATAACTTACCTGCAAAATATTATGTAGATGGTACCTTGTTCCATCTCGACTGCCTAAAATCTTTCCTACTGTGTCCACTGCTGGAGGCAGTGCTCTGGCATTGGTACTATGACACGTCTGGTGGTCTTGCCCAAACCTCTGGCCATATTGGTCTTTGGTTTTTGATATAATGTCTGACGTGTCCGCAGTCAGAATGCCTGAGGATCCTGTGGCTTTATTTCATATCCTGCCTTCTAGTCCCCTTGTCCAGGTGAGTTTGTTGCTGGGTCAGATCTTGCTGGCAGCAAAGTCTCTCCTGGCTCGTAATTGGTACTCTGTGACTGTCCCAACTGTCTCTGAGCTATGCCAACTGATCATGCGCAATTTACAAATGGAAAGATTACATTATTTTTCCATAGAAAAGCTGGATGTCCGTGATCAACTTTGCTCAATATGGAATGCATACTGCTTGTCTCATTAGAAGCTGGGCTCGCCACTCCCCCCCCCCCCCCCCTTTTTTTTTTTTTTTTCTATATGTCCCCCCCCCCTTTACCACTGTGTTTCTCTTAGTGTACCTCCTGTCTCTTAGTGGTCCTTCTGTGCTCTCTCTTGATCTCTCTTTCTCTCATACTTTCCTGCCCTCTTTTTCCTTCTTTCTTTCTCTTTTCACTTTTCTCCTCTACTTGTTTCTACTTAGGTAGTCCCTTTTTCTCATTGGAACACTGCAGATACCTGCTTCTTCATAATGCTCCATCCATACCTAGGTACTCTAGTGATTACTTGACACAGTCGGCTCTTTGCTGTGACCATGTGTGGGCACTTTCGATGTGAGAACACCTATGAGAATGCTACTGTGTTTTGTGCTCATTACTATAACCGCTGTCACTCAATTCCGAACTATGTGTGTACCATGCATATTGTATCTGTAGTGCTCCTATTTCTTGTTGTCTCTTTCAGAACAGAAAAATCTCTTCAATAAAAGTTTTATTATTAAAAAAAAAAAAAAAAGTCATATCTACATTATGTCTGTGTATCCATCACACAATTCTCATTTCACATTGTATATGCCTTCCATTGCAAGCTCCCTTTCATCACTTTCCTTTAATCTACCCACCATCCCATTTGCACAACCAACCTTTTTTCGCTCTTCAATTCCGCTCCCCTACCTTTCGCTACTTTACTCACTGTGTGCAGATTACTAGAAGAGAGAGACTATGTTTGATATACTGAGTGTATGTGTCACTTTGAGTATGAGGTATTCAGGATATGTGTGTGTGTTTCAGTTACTGACTGTGTGTGTGTGTGTGTGTGTGTGTGTGTGTGTGTGTGTGTGTGTGTGTGTGTGTGCACACGCGCGTGCGCTCCTAGGGTGTTACCACACAGGCATGGTCGTGCTACTATTTGCTAGTAAGAAAAAAAATATATATATATAATAAAATATAGTGGCAGGAGTGAGTACAGATGGTTTCGATAAGGTAATTAAGCTCTCATTATTTTATTGGGTTGTTTTCATTTTAAACAAAAGAGTAGAAAATGTTGGCTCCTCCTGACCACATACATAGAAAATGCTGTAATGTGAAGCATTTAGGTGCTTAAGAGTTTCCATATTACTGCATTCTCAATTTAACGTGTTTAACAGCTTTCAGAATGTAACACTGAACACCAGACCCTATTAGATATTCTTATATAAACATTGTATAATGCTTTTGTTAGAAAATCACTTGATTGCTTTCCTGGAAGAAGAAGAAAGTGCAAATTTTAACACATTGCAATACATTGGATATGTCTGCAGCATACAAGAGGTTAAAGTATTCTGTAGATAAAACCATATATTTGGCTATAATTCTGTCTTCAGAATAGAAAATTAGAGCCATATTTCACTGTCACAGTAAAGAAGACTGATACACTGAGTAACTGGAGCAATACTAGAGCTGCAGTATTACACACAGTCTGGTGTGTTTATTTTCCGTGTGTAAATCTCTAGTGTATTCATTGTTTGTAGATCCCCAGTATTGACAAATACAGTTTAGTGTGTTTATTGTCAGTGTGTAAATCTCTAGTGTGTTCATTGTCCATGTACAGATCCCCAGTATTGTTACACACAGTGTGATGTGTTTATTGTCCGTGTGTAAATCTGTGGTGTGTTCATTGTTTGTGTGTAGATCCACAGTATCGCTGCACACATTGTGATGTGTTTATTGTCCGTGTTTAATCTCCAGTGTGTTCATTGTCCATGTGCAGGTTCCCAGTGTCATTACACGTGTGGTGTGTTCATTGTCCATGTGTAAATCTCCAGTGTGTTCATTGTCCGTGTGCAGGTTCCCAGTGTCGTTACATGTATGGTGTGTTCATTGTCCATGTGTAAATCTCCAGGGTGTTCATTGTCCATGTTCAGGTTCCCAGTGTCATTACACATGTGTGGTGTGTTCATTGTCCGTGTGTAAATCTCCAGTGTGTTCATTGACCATGTGCAGGTTCCCAGTGTCGTTACACATGTGTGGTGTGTTCATTGTCCATGTGTAAATCTCCAGTGTGTTCATTGACCATGTGCAGGTTCCCAGTGTCGTTACACGTGTGGTGTGTTCATTGTCCATGTGTAAATCTCCAGTGTGTTCATTGTCCGTGTGCAGGTTCCCAGTGTCGTTACATGTGTGATGTGTTCATTGTCCGTGTGTAAATCTCCAGGGTGTTCATTGTCCATGTGCAGGTTCCCAGTGTCGTTACACATGTGTGGTTTGTTCATTGTCCATGTGCAGGTTCCCAGTGTCGTTACACATGTGTGGTGTGTTCATTGTCCGTGTGTAAATCTCCAGGGTGTTCATTGTCCGTGTGTAGCTCCCCAGTATCGTTTCACAGAGTATGATGTGTTTATTGTCCGTGTGTAAATCTCCAGTTTGTTCACTCGCCATGTGTAGATCTCAGTAATGTATCGTTACACACAGTGTGGTGTGTTCATTGTCCATGTGTGAATCTCCAGTGTGTTCATATTTCATGTACAGATCCCCAGTATTGTTACACACAGTGTGATGTGTTTATTGTCCATGTGTAAATACCTGGTGTGTTCATTGTCCGTATGTAGAGCCACAGTATCGTTGCACACATTGTGATGTGTTTATTATCCGAGTGTAAGTCTCCAGTGTGTTCATTGTCCGTGAGTAGATACCCAGTATTGTTACACACAGTGTGGTATGTTTTGTTGTCATTGTGTAAATCTCCAGTGTGTTCATTGTGAGTGAGCCGATCCCCAGTATCATTACACAGTGTGGTGTGTTTTTTGTCAGTGTGCATCACCAGTATTATTACGTACAGCGTGGTATGTTTATTGTCAGTGTGTAGATCCCAGTATCGTTAGGAGGCAAATATAGTCAAGTTGATACCTTTATTGGACAACTAAGATGATTTAGGATGCAAGTTTTCAAGACTTATTCCTCTTCTGAGGAATAATAAAATTGGGTAACCCTTGGAGTGAGCATCTTTTAACCCTTTAAGTGCCAGAGAGGTATCCAGTGCGCTGCAAACAATGCATTGTATACCTTTCTGGCACTCAAAGGGTTAATTTGTCTAACGGACTTCCTTACCTAGATAGGGGTCCTTCAAAAAGCAGTACGTTATATCTGTATACTTCTATTTTTCTTTTGCATTGGATCTCTTGTAATCTACTACTAGTAGTTCCAATTTACAGCCTCATAAAACAAGTAACCCTTACTATCCATTCAGGAGTGCCAAAACCTATTTGCTGTGAGGAAGCTGCATGGGCTGAGTTCAGAATGCATCAGAGAAACTCCAGATACAATGCAAAATTGTATAAATAGATATACCTGACATCTGTTTAGAGGACACGTTTCTTCATTAATGCCATGTCTTCAAACTATTTTTATACATTCCTCATATAATGATTCATATTTTACTGATACAGAATTCTACATTACCGTGTACACAGAGCTTCAAAATCAGCAATAACTGATTTCACTGCTCAGTAAGTGGTGGCTGTAGAGACTTCATCATTCAATCTTGATTAAGGCAGAATCTGTTTAAAAGAAAGATGCAAATTACATGTTTTAAGACTTTATCTGGGGTTCTTTGATGTGTCAGGCAAGCTTGAACATACAGTATTTTGGTTAAGCTATGCAATCAAAACTTCAGCTTGTGAAATTAACATGATGCATTGTGGGTATTTTAAGGAGCAATAAATGCTTAAAGGGACCGTAATGTCCCATAAAAAAATATTCTCATTTTGTAGTTGGGAAAAAAAAAAAATATTTGAAGCAACTTCCATCTCTCAAAACGCTATGGTTTGAGAGAGCTGGGCATTGAAAGTCCCTCCCCACTCATCTTTTCCTGATGTCAGCTGTAAAGCTGACAGCAGGAGATTTGAGTCGGCCAACTCGAGGAGGCTCTTCAGCAGAGCCGAAATCACATTATTTTAAAATGGTTACTTAATTTGAATGGTCTACAAAGTGTGCTTTCAAACCAGGCACATGTTGTAGACCTTTCTACTGAAGTAATTATTTTTAAATAACATGATTTCGGCTCTGCTGCAGAACCACCGGCTGGTCCCCAGACAGGGATCTCCTTCTGTCAGCACAGTGCTGATGTCAGGAGAAGGGGAGGGGGGGAAGATTTCAATGCAAATATCTCTCAAACCATAGCGGTTTGAGAGATGGGAGTTGCTTCAAATATTTTTTTTTTTTTTTCAACTACAAAAGGAGAATAATCCTTTATGGGACATTATCAGTGGCGACTCTAGGAATTCCATTCAGGGGGGGCACACCTGGGGCCAGAGGAAAAAAATGGGGGGCCTATTTAATGAACAATGTCAACGCCCTACACCTAAAACGGTGACATTCATGCCTGTGAGTATGTGTGTGTACACACATTATATCAATGGAAAACATTGGACTGGTAAAATGTTTTCCTAGCAAATGTTAAAGCTCTAGCACGATGCATCTTATCACTGGTCTGTTTGTATTCCTGCCTTAATCCGCTTCAGATACATCACTTTGCATGTACATAATAAGAGATTATTTTTAATTATATTGATATATAACTGAACTGGCAATGACATGATAGAGCCACAGGTTACAACAATACTAGAAGCTGTGCTGTGCTTTTGAGAGGTACATAATTTACTTAATTTACCATTTAGAGTTTTAGTTTTACTTATATGAACACATTCTTGTATCTAGATGGTGTTGCTATAAAAGGTACCATGAGGGAGTCTTGAACAGAATAAATAAGATGTGTACTTTACACAGATTAAAAGCTATTTAACAGGGCAAATAATCATTACAATTTGAAACATATTGAGAACCTAGGACTAGTGAAAGCCCTTTTAAACAATACAATTCATCTGTAGTTCATTAAGGTCAATATAGTCAATTAAAAATAGTACTACAGTTATATGCCACCACCAGAACAATAAAGTTATATGTCACCACCAGAATAATACAGTTATGTCACCAGCACAGCAATTAGTTACATACCACTACCAGAGCAATACATTTATATGTCATCTGTATAGCAATACAATATGCCACCACCACCAGAGCACTACAGAATGATATGCCACCACCAGAGCAATAAAGAGTTATATGCTACCACCAGAACAATACAAAGTTATATGCCACCAGAGCAAGGGGCAAGAGGGGGAAAGAGTTACTAAGGAGAAAAAAGAAAAAGGGGAGTCTTTCTCCACCTATTGCCCCCTTGCCTCTTGAGCCTCCTATTCCATCTTTATCTCCCTCTTGCCGCTTTCTCCCCCACTTGTCTCCTGATCCCCCCCTTTTGCCTCTTGATTCCCTCCTTTTGCCTCTTGTGTTTCCCTCTTGATCCCTCCTTTTGCCTCTTTCTCCCCCATTTATCCCCCTGACTCTTGATCCCCCCTTTTTGCCTCTTTCTCTCCCCCACCTCTTGATCCCCCCTTTTTGCCTCTTTTTTTCTCCCCCACCTCTTGATTCCCCCTTTTTGCCTCTTTCTCTCCCCCACCTCTTGATCCCCCCTTTTTGCCTCTTTTTTTCTCCCCCACCTCTTGATTCCCCCTTTTTGCCTCTTTCTCTCCCCCACCTCTTGATCCCCCCTTTTTGCCTCTTTTTTTCTCCCCCACCTCTTGATCCCCCCTTTTTGCCTCTTTCTCTCCCCCACCTCTTGATCCCCCCTTTTTGCCTCTTTTTTTCTCCCCCACCTCTTGATTCCCCCTTTTTGCCTCTTTTTTTCTCCCCCTCCTCTTAATCCCCCTTTTTCCCTCTTTCTCTCCCCCTCACCTCCTGATCCCAACCCATTTTGCCTCTTTCTCTCACCCCAGGATCCCCCTTTACCTCTTGATCTCCCTTTTTGCCTCTTTCACCCCCTCACCTCTTGATCCCCCCTTTTTGCCTCTTTCACCCCCTCACCTCTTGATCCCCCCTTTTTGCCTCTTTCACCCCCTCACCTCTTGATCCCCCCTTTTTGCCTCTTTCACCCCCTCACCTCTTGATCCCAACCCATTTTGCCTCTTTCACCCCCCTATAAACACAAACTTGCTGATTCATTTGCCTACTTGATTTTGGCCTATTTCATGGTTAAGTAAAGGAGATCCTCAGTCCGACAAGTAACCCGAGTATAGGTGCACAAAACGGGACAAAAGACAATAATGTGAACCCGGGATGTCTCCATGGCATAGTAAGTGACATCAGAACCCACTTGAGGGATAATGGGAACTGTACGTACTAAATCCTGTTACAAAGACCCATAGGGGCCTCAATGAGAATTTTTTTTTCGTATTGTTGCCATTATGCCTGATGTACTAAGAAAGTTGAGGAAATCAAGGGCATCATAGGAAACAAAAATCCTCCATATTATTATTTTTTCTTAATTGGTGTTTTAACCCTTTGAGAGCTTGTGAGTTATACAACTCAATAAAATAAATAAAACTTAAGAGCCCTTTTTTTAACCCGTGATGGAACAGAGGGGTGTGCAACACATAGCAAAGCTATCTGGTCCTCATTGGGTTAAGGACTAAAGTGGAGCACAACTCATTGCAAACCAATGCGATGCATGCCGCTCTGATCCTTAAAGGGTTAAAACAATCGAGGGCAAACTTGCAGACTTTTATTCTTTATCCTAATATGCTTATTGCCTACCAGAATCCCCGTTCGGCAGCAGTAAATTGTCACAGACTCTCCACTGTGCCTCATGTGGATTGAATTGGGCAACCACATCACGTTACGCCTGCACAGCTGTCACATGCACAGCACACTTGCATGCAATGATGATGGGACTTCTTAACCCTCTGGGTGCCAATGAGGTAAGGCATTGTTTTGCAATGCGTCTCTCACCTTTTTGGCACTCAAAGAGTTGAGCTGCGGGCACTCTGACTGTAGTTAGGAAATAGAATTACAATTTTTCACAAGGCTGGCGGGCCCCCTAGTTTGCCGAGCCCTAGGCAGGCCCCTAGGTCTCCTTGCCGATCTGGCTCTGGGTGATGGTGAAGAAAATTGGGGGGAAGGGGGAGGCACAGTAAAATGTGCCCCCCCACACACACACACACACGGTGACGTCACTGGACATTAGTGTCCCTTTAAGATTAGCTCACAGTAGAGTCTATTTCCATCATTGTTTGCGAGACGGACCTAAATATCTTGCATAATGCACTTTGCCCCATTTCACAGAGTTGGTGAGTAGCCTTTGTTTAAAGTACCGTGCTGGACTAAGGTACCTTTCACGTAGCTGATAATCACCTCATGTGAAAACTCCCAAGTCTAGTATACTGTATCTTTACTGCATACATGCAATAAAGTTCAAGTAAAGAAGGTCTGCACCTGGGGTTAGTGGAACTGCCTGCAGACCTTTCACACAAGTGCTGATGTTCATATGAGCTGGCCATCAGAGAGAGACCGCCTCCAAGTGTGTGTAGCAGGGGGCTTTGACTGCTGCAATTCTCCTGTACCTGTGAGAGAGCTCTTAGGGTCTTCTGCTCAAAACAAATGTGGAATCTGGAGAAAACTAACGGCATCTCGGGGACAAATTCTAAATCTGCTGAAGATCCGCCTGGAGTCGGCCATCTCGAATCTCCTGCTGTCAGCTTTACAGCTGACATCAGGGAAAGTGGAGCGAGGGGAAACTTTAGCCTTCTATATCTCTCAAATCATAAAAGTTTGAGAGATGGGACTGGGGTCGTTTAGTTTCGTTTTCTAATAGCTGCAATATGACATTTTTTAATCTATAGACATTATTAACCCTTTAATTCAATATGATGGTGACAATAGTGCATGAGGTCATTGAGTGGGCAAGACATTAGAACTACTGGGGGTCTTCCATTTGCACTTTTTTGGACCCCATGATTTCTAATAGCAGCCCTGTTTGTTAATAAAGAACCTGTTTACATCGAATTCTTGGTCTCTTTACATTAACACTCTTCATGACAAAGAGAGTCTTTTCATCCTTCTGACGCACAACGTAGTCCATCTTCAATTAGAAAAGCCTCTCCGTCACCATAGGGAGAGAAGGAGGTGCATCATATAGCCATTCGAACATAAAGGTGCTTTTTTTTTGCTTTTTTTTTATTATTATTATTATTATTTTAGTAATTGACAAAAGCTTGTCAATGAGATTTCTCTCGGGTTTTTTTTTAACACTTAGTGTCAGACGTAAACAGATGAGAGGATTCTCTCTGGAGTTTAATTTAAATGCACCCCAATTTTAGATTTAAAGTAGCTTTAGATATTTTACCAGTACCAGTAATCACAAGACCTCAGACTTTGCTAAATGTCAGCATCCTGGGTGTGGCATTAAAGAAGAACCTACACTTAAAGCTGAACTATAATGGTCTGGCAAGTTAAGTTAGTCTAGTAGATATCCTCTTAATAATCATAAAAACATATGTCAAACTTTTCACAAGTCTTTCTATATTATTAAATCTGACAGTTTGTAGAAGCTACAGGCATAAGGAGATCACAGCCATCTTGCCAAATCTGTCCTCTGCGCATGCCTCACCTTCTCCTTCTGCCAGTCAATCATAAATACAATGGATTGTACACTGTGCCCGCACGCCTCACACGGGCTCATGCCAGAAAAAAAAAAAAAAGGACTTGGCAGAGACTAAGTTTATGATTGACCAGCAAAGAAAAAAAGAAACCCTGTATCACCAGGCACTCAAACTACTCTTCACCATTTCAGTTCACACACAAAAAAAACTTATTATATAGGAGCGATGGGACCTATACTTAGTTTAAGAAAACATCTTAACCCTTTAAAACCATATATTTTCTCATTAACTGACGCGCATTTCGCCAAAGGCTTGTTCACAGGGACACATTGAATGTAACTGTGAACAAGCCTTTGGCGAAACGCGCGTCAATTAATTTTTACTTTAAAAGATCTATAGCAGAACTTTTGTTCTGAATTGCATTGAGAACTCAGTTTGAGAGGGTGAAAAATGGTGTTCCAGCATATTGAGAAATTTTGATTTTATTAGCCATGGGTCTCGGTAGATGTAGGATTTTGGGCTAAACGTACAAATTAGAAACATACTAGATAGACTTTGGCAAGCCGGATTCAGCCCCGGTAACAATAATGCAGGGTACAGACGTATACACACAGAAGGCTATAATACTATTTCAATAGATAAAGAAAGTACGCTCTGAGACCCATGAGAAAATATATGGTTTTAAAATAGTATAAGTGTAGTTTTTGATCTGGATTTTATAAGTTTATATTAAACGCTAAGTTTTACCGTGTGATTTTTCTTCAATATCACCTGCTCTCCAGTAAGCCTATCATAATCACGAAAGTTGGTGTTTGTAATAGGGTTAGGTTTCTTCATGAATTCTCTGTAACACTAAATATTTCACATCGTCTGTAACATTTACCCATGTATTTTGGTATTGTACAGCCAGCAGGCCCTTCTGAAGTAGTGTACTTTCTGTCTTGCAGATTGCAGAGTGAGTTGGGGTTTCTTTGTATGCCTAATCATCTGGTAGCCGTTATGGGACTGGAGGATGAAGAGAGAACATTCTAGTGTATTATTCTTATAAGACCATTGTCCTTAGATGGAAATACCGTCTGCCCCAGTCCCGTGCTTGGTGGCTCAGGCTGGTAAATGCTCGTGTGTCTCTATACAAAATGTATTTTCTCTTATATCCTATGTGGAACACAAGAACCATGGGGTAAAGTTCCATCTTTCAGGAGGGCTGGGAACTGAACAAAAAAGGTTTACTCCTGCCAGGACATGGTCAGGTTTAACAAGAAGCAAGGGCAAAACTCTACTAGTTAGCTTTATTTTTATTTTCTGCTGAATGATATGAGGTTGTACGTTATCATTAGGCAGGCTGTTATTCCTGGCCTCTGTTGGAAGAATTTACTAGTGTGTAGGCTTTCAGGACCCGGGTCTGTGCAGGATGGATTGTTTTATCAGCCTGTTTCCACGTGGATTCCATTTTAATATCTGGGAAACTAGAGTTTCCAAAATCCTGTTATTTTCAGGCTTTTTGGCAAGGGAAGAGGTGGACCTTGACTGATCCTCTTCCTTTTGTATTCTGTTTGATGCACAGAGGCTGGTCTCTACCAGCTTCTTGCCACCTTAACCCCTTGCAGTCACATAAGCACTTTTAAGGATTTAGAAGTACCTTTATTCTACTTTTACTTTAGACCAGTGATTCTCAACATTAGTCCTCTGGGCACACCAACAGTGCATGTTTTCTGGTTATTCCTGCTTAATCACAGGTGAGTAATTAGTGGCTCAGTCATTTTGATTGATTCACCTGTGATTAATTAGGACTGGAGCTGAGAAACACTGCTTTAGACGTTAGGGGGTTTCCTGATATGTCATAAGGACGAGATGGGCAAGTTCAAGGAGTCCCTTTAACGCATTGCTCTTCATGTCAGATTGGGCTACTTTTTGTGAGTTTTCTAGTACTCTGTACCCATCTTGATCTGTGGTCCCTACTTAACTTTCAGGGCCCACACCTGTTGAACAGGAACCTGCATGGGTTAAGGCCCTATTTTCTACAGGTAGTTAAATCCCTTTTATTAAAGAAGTTTTAGATTCTCGGTCCGTGGGACACACTGTGCATCCCAAACAGTGTGTGTCATATTGTGGAGGCTGATATCCCCACTTATGGGATTCTTTTGCTAAGAGCAAGACCCCTGTTCTTCTGTTGAGTCTTATTCCAGCTGTCTTAGAGACACTTGGTGTTCGAGGCCTTCAATTCTAGTTCTTCTTCCCTTGATATCTGCAAGATATCTGCAAGATATAGTAGATAAGTAGAATTATTAAAAAAAGCTAATCTAGTTGTACTGGTTGAAGTCCTTACACAAAAGTATTTCTAATGTGAATGTTCCCCTTCAAGCTTCCTCTCTGTTACTCTTTGTTGTATTGTTGAAAAAGTATATAAAAAGAACTGTTAAAAATAAATAAATAGACATTTCATACCCCCTGGCACTCTAATGGTAAGTATGAGACCTGTTCGGTCTTGAGCATTGTGTCATGTGATTCAGTGGGGTTTTCCATGTCTGGCAGTTACAGACCAGTAACCCATTAGTAATAAGGAAATAATTCCAGCACATGTTCTAGCATGCAGAACTTTACAGTTCCGAACTTCAACATCAACAGCATTAATACACAGCCAGCATGTTTTTATGATGAACTGTGCAGTTTTCTGTGTATTTTACTAGATTTTAGTGAGCTTTTTCACAAGTAAAAGAGAGATTTTTATATCTAGCATCCAGATGGTTAAGTAAAATAATCTAGGTTATTACTTGTGTTGCAAACTTGGTGCATAAACCCTTGCTACAGAGTTTGTGGCTCTTAACCCTTTGAGTGCCAGAGAGTTATAAAATGCATTGCTCTGCAATAAGTTGGATACCACTCTGACACTCAAAGGGTTTTTATTTTCCTGTTTCCACGCAGGAGTGTGTAAACTTATTTTGTATTTCTTACCACTTGGAACTGGGTTTCCTTTGCAGCAACTGGCCATCTATGATTTAACCCTTTGAGTGCCAGAGGGGTACGCAACGCATTAAAAAACAATGCGTTGCGCTCCCCTCTGGCACTCAAAGGGTTAACTAGTTGAGTGCCTGAAATGTATCCAACACAGTGGCATACAAAGGAAGTTTATGTTGGTGCCGTGCAATTACTTCATCAATCACACCTTCATTTTAAGGCCTGGTTTTTGTGGTCGACCTTTGATGCAGTAAGTTTGTTGTTAGATGGTGCAGCAACACCAAGTTTACACAGAAAATGATTGTGGCCTTAAGTCACCCCATAGAAAAGGGATATCTATTCTGTGAAACTTGTAGCAACAGTCAACCTTGTCAACTAGGCTTGACTGAATTGTTCATCTTCATGTATCATTAAATCTGACAGCTATGGAGCATAAGTTGAGCAAATACTGAAAGATTAAATATATCTATAGGAATAAGTAACTGTATTGAAAACCTGTTATAGGACTTTTCCTGCTAAGTAAAACATGGGTAATCCTACTGATTGCAATTGCTTTATTCATCCTATCACAAAGAGATTAAATTGTTGCTATCAAATGGAGAACTGCAGTCTGAAACTTCTCCCATAGGATGCAGTAAAATAAGGGCCATGGGGCTTTTTTTTTTTTTTTTTTTTTTTCTTTTTTCAGGAATTGATTCAGGGTCTCCCGAACAGCGTGCAGCCACACTGGGAGCCCTGAATTCCATTATGTGCCAGGGTCATCATGGGTCCTTATGTCAAGTTCACCCATGAAGTTCCTGGCACGTCATGGGTCCTTAAGAACCAGGTAGGACTAAGGTTTTTTTTTTTTTTGGTTTTTTTTTTTTTTACACTAAAGCACCAGAGCAATTCTGGCCTTTTTACTCTATCTTTGTTCAAGCATGTTTCCCCTCCAGTTCCTTTACTACAGGCACACAAATGAAATACTTTTTTTAAAGGCTAAGTAGGGCTTTCTTTTGATGCCACATTTATGGGTTATAACCAATCATATAGTTTAATTATAATATAAAAATGTGAAAAACGCAATATTTTCTAGGTTTTCCTGTAATGTTTTGTTCTTGGTGCATTTTTAACAGGGACTGAATGAAAGATATGAATGGATGTTCATACCTCCCAAATGTTCCTCTTTAGGGGAGTAGGGGAGTACTGTCCCTTTGTAGAGAAATTCTCAGTGTCTCGCATTCCCTCCCTGATGTCCCTCTTTTAGGCGATCAGACTATGTGGTGTGTATATACATTTTTCACATTGCTCCACCGTAAAAAAAATCACACAGTCTTTGGCCATTTGAGGCACTAGGAGCTCTGTTCTCTGCTTCTGTCTTCCACACTATCACAATGAGAAGAGAGGCAGAGAATATAGAATACATTGCCTTTGTCACTGGCTCAACCGGCAAAACAGGGAAAGCCTGAAACTGACTTCTCCAGTCATAATCACAGGTGCGCTGCAATCATTTAATACATGACTTGTAGCTGTGCGGTGACCCCTGAATTCCATGCGTGCCAGGACCGTCACTGGTCCTTAATTGCAGATTTGCTGTGACGGTCCTGGTACGTCATGGGTCGTTAGGGGTTAAGAGCTACCAACAGTGCATGTTTGCTGGATATCCCTGCTGGAGTAAAAGTGGACTAATGGCTTCCCTAGCAATAAAATAACCATTTAAACACCAGATGACTGTAGGTGAATTTTCAGGACTCCAGATGGCACTGTTAAAGTTTAAATATAAATTGTAATAACTTGGGAACTGCACATTTTTTTTACTCGCCAGGAAGCATTATAATTATATATATATATATATATATATATATATATATATATATATATATATATATATATCTGTTGTTTCCACTCCCATAAAAAGTCTGTTGTACAACACATTTCTTAACCCTTTGAGTGCCAGAGGGGTGCTCAACTAATTGCTTTGCGTACACCTCTGGCATGCAAAGGGTTAATGCATTTGGCACGCCTCGGGACCTTAAAGCGTTAATTTGCTCAGCAGGACTTGTCTAGGTGAGAATCCTCCAAACATCAGTCTGATATCTCTCCCTCTCTATTTTGTACAACACTTTTATGACACCGGCAGTTTAATAATCCGCTTGTTAGTCTGGCGTTAGTTCATACCTTCTCACAACAAACAGTATAATTCAGCAGGCCGTATGAGCGTCCTATACAGAGAGCCCACGCTTGGCTTCTTTTAGAGCACTGTAAGTGTATCAGATCATGGAATTCCACTGTCCCATCACAGTCTTCAACTGAGATCAAATACAGAATTAGGAAATGGGTATCCCTGACTGATGTATGAATGACACCTTCCGAAGTAAGTCCTTTTTAATGGGGGGAGGAACATTTTACAGAATATAAACACTCGCACTATATGTATATTGTAGTGCTTTCTGATGAGTAAAAAAAAAAAATAAAGTAATTTCAGTTTTATTATAATGTAAATTGTGCTAGTAGTATCTTCATTTTGACAGCTTAGGACCTGAAGGGTACTCAAAACATAGGGGTGCTCTCTGGTCCCCAAGGTGTTATTTCTTTTTATAGAGCCAATTAAGAGTATTGTCCTGTTTTATTATGAATATGTATTCCTTGCAATTCCTTATTGCCCCTTTAACCCTTTGAGTGCCAGAGGGGTTTAAAGTGCCTTGCACACCCCTCATGCCCTCAAAGGGTTAACTCATTGGATGTTAGAGACTCCCACAACACATTGCTTTTCAGTGCAGTGGAGACTTCTCTAGCACTCAAGGGGTTAAAGGACAACTGTCATGTGTATAGTTCCCTATTGGCAGATTTGGTGCCCTAGGAGCAGACCTGCTGATGAAGCTGGAGCTGTACTGTGAGCCCCAGTGACCAAAAAGGAGCCGTGAAGCATCTGTAAAGTGACCCTTGATGCTTCCTGGTTGATCCTGTGGGAAGAGACTAAAGTGCAAGACTGAAGTTTCGCTGTTCAGTCTCATTCACCCTTGCAGCACAGTCTCCATACACTGTGTTTGACTTGGATGTCAAATATAGAGTATGTGGCGGTCCTGTCCTCAACCCACAAAGTCTGTGACTGAAAGCCAGGTACATCAAAGTTGGGTTTTGGCTCGGAAGGTCTGTTTTCTGACACCAGCAGAAAAGTCTCACTCTTAGCCTGCACAGTACAGCCCAGAAATGTTTACCATATCTGCTCCCATTTTAGCACTCTTAATAACATTTTTATAATTTGTAGTTATAAAATGTCTTAGAAATCAAAAACGTTAGAATTTTGAATACAATTTCCCACATGTTTTAAATAAACCCCGTATCACTTGTGTAAATGCATGATCAGTGATTACATGTTGTATGTGGTATGGATGGTTTGGGACATCTGTACAGATGTATCACATTTTACTTTTCAAGTTTGCTTGACAGGGTCAGTGCCGCTTGCCCATATGATAAAGCAGGACAGCACGGCAGTCAGCACCTCCTCGGCCTGCGCAAAGCCGTCTACAGGACCGTCCGGACCAATTTCAGAGTTTCCAGGCTTGCCACCCTGTACATGCTGAAACAATATCCTTAATATGCTGCTTCCATGATAGATGGATATTCATTGTTCTGTTGGCTTGTCTGAAATGCACTCTTTAACTCTTTAAGTGCCAGAAGAGTGTGCTTTGCAATGTGTTCATGCCACTCTGATGCTTGTAGTGAGTCGTGTAAGATTATTAGCTACAGATAGGCAAGGTAACTAAGGCTTAAAGGGATAGTAATACTTGAAAATAAGTTTATTTTATATTGTAGCCCTTTAAAAAACATGAAAAATGATATAAGTCTTATCTTCCAAACCTTTATGGTTTGGAAGATATTCAGAAGTAAAGTTTCCCCTGGAGTGACGTCATTGCTCCACCCTTCAGATTTGTGATCCGGTCGCTTGACCAGCAGTGCCTCTCCAGAAGTGCTGAGATCACCAACTTTAAAAAGAATTTCTTAATTGGAATGGTCTACAAAGTGTGCTTTCAAGCCAGGCACACTTTGTAGATAGTTCCAATTAAGTAGTTCTTTTCAAAAGATTGTGATCTCGGCACTGCTAAAGAGCTGCCGGTTGCTCTGTGGACCGAATTCCAAATCTGTCCACTAGATGGCAGACTTGGCTGAAACAGCCAGGAAAACAGCATTTTACTATATTTTACATGTGAATATCTTCCAAACCATAAAGGTTTGGGAGATAAGTCTTATATCATTTTTCATGTTTTTTAAAGGGCTACAATATAAAATAAACTTATTTTCAAGTATTACTATCCCTTTAATTCAGCAAGTCTAGAACACCAACTATACCATAGTGGATAAATGGAAATTCCCCAAATTCCCATTGATTTAATTGGAGTTTTTAACTCCTTGACTGTTAGAGAGGGCTCCAATGCATTGTGAATTAATGCTTTAAGACCTTTCTAGCATTTATGGTGTTACAAGCCCAATTTCATTTGAATATTTTTTTTCTTTCTCCCCTACGGTACAGTTGGTTTGGTTTGCTACAGAGTTGCACCAATTTAGCTCTTTGAATTAAAGGAGCAGTACATTTTTTTAATGAAAAAACATATATTCTAGGGCATTTCCTGTTGAGTAACATAAGGGTGATCACACTGCTGACAGATTTATATTTCCAGAGTTGTTATAGTTTAATCCAGTGTTTTTTTTTAAATTAGCAGTGCCCTCTAGTGATCAAATTCCAATTAGTTCTCCTGTTACATTCTAATGGAGAGAAAGTCAGTGACTTACAGTTCTCCATAGAATGTGATAGATACTGTCTGTCACTTCCTGTCAGTTAGAACTATCAGGAAGTAAATGCACAATAAATTGACTTCATGATTATTTGAACTTTTGTAACTTTTGAATAAAACAACTGACAGCAGTGGAAGTGACCTTGTTTTATTCAGCAGGAAAACCATATAGGTTTTCAAAAAAAAAAATTGGGCTTTTAACCCATTGTATGCTAGAGGTATCCCACACATTGTTGAGCAATTGCTTTGGAGTACTCTCTGGCATTCATGGGCTTAAAAGACCAATTTAAGTCATTGAGAATTTTTTCTCTGTTAAATTGTGAATAATAAAGTCTTAAAGGAACGATTCTATACAAGGGCATGTTGTGACGCACACATGCGCACAGGTCTGTGTGTGTTTTTAGAAGATGACATTCCTCTTTAAGATCTCTTATATTGCATGTTCTCCTTTTGTTCAGGTGCAGGGAAGTGATTTTTGCATGCACGCCACATGTCCTGGTATCTTACACAGTAAAGGGCAGCTTCCTGACCAATAACTATGGAGTGCAAAAAAAAATTGCTTCCCCCTATCCTACCAAAAAAATAGCTCAAGCAATATCAGAACGTTATGAATGGTTTAACTGTTCTCACGAAACTACATCTCACCTGTAGATTCCAGTTTTCATTGTGCATTACCGAGTATCCAGGGTCTGAGATTCTTTCTCTGGCTCAGACAATTCCCACTTACCTCCCAGATCACTTTCCACTCACTGTGGGATCAGTCCCACATACTCCCCTCCATTATACATCCCACCACTTTTAAGCTCTGTTATTACATAAATTGCATTTTTATGCATAAAATGAAATGTAATTACGGAGCACACCAATCATCCACAGGTGATAAATAAAATGTCCATTTAATTTAAGTGGAGCTTATAACCTTTTAATTTCTAGAGAGGTCTTTCTCAGTATATTGAAGGCCTCTGAATCATTCAAGTTGTTAGTCTTTCTTTAAATCATTGGGGTTTGGGGGATTTTATTTCTCCCCTATGGTGCAGTTGGCTGCGCCAGAATTGCCCCTCTGCTCTTTTGTGAAGACGGCCTGCTGTCTCATGCAGCATTATCACACTGTGTAGCGGACCAGGGGAATGTACAGAGTAGCTGGGCCCAGCAGCAGATGTTTTCATGTCCATTTTCTGTTCTCTAGGCAGCTGGCTAAGGAAGACAGATTGACAGTACTGTATTTTGTCCAGGGTTTGGAATTAGCTGCTTGTTTTGTAAAGAGTTCAATGTATAGAATGTGTTCAGCTGTTACACAAGTGCTGCATTTATATATGAAAAGGACAGCCTCAGCTGGCAAGTCTTGGTCTCCTCCACCAAAGCTGCAGACAACCCCAGGCTCAGGTGCTGGGCCACACAGGAAATTGGGAAAGGAAAGGATTACTAGTAGGACATGTAGACTCACTGACTTTCTCCTCTACTATGAGAGCAGATCCACATTACCACCCCACCCCCATCACAACATCCATCTACTGTCAGGATCTTTACATACATATCTATTTCTGGTTTCACATGTAACAGAACATTTGCAAAGTGCTAGGGGATTCCAAATAGTTCACATCATTCGGGTATTAGAGTGGTCCAACTCACTGTGTAGCACTCTTCGGACCTTATGCAGAAAGCTAAACCAGTACAGTACTGGAACAAAGTAACAATCATAGGGGGCAATTGCAAATTCCCTGTGATTTGTAAGGAGCTTTTAACCCTTCAATGCTAGAGAAGTCTCTTGCATTGTGTTTGATTTGTGTTGGAAACTTCTCTAGCATTCAAGGGATTAAACCAGTGGTTCCCAACCCATGCCCTCAGGGCCCACTAACAGGCCAGGCTTTGAGGCTTTCCTTTATGAACATCACATGCAGAGTAATCAAACTCGCTTAGCCTCTAATTAACACACCTGTGTTCTAGTAAGGAAATTGTTAAATCCTGGTTAGTTAGTGGACCCTGAGGGCATGGGTTGGGAACCACTGGACTAAACCAATCAATGTTAGTCCTTGGGTTCACCAACAAGTCAGCATTTCTGAACACATATCCTGAACACCTGACCTGTTGATGTGCCCTAGAGACTGGAGCTGAGAATCACTGGGTAAAGCGATTTAAATCAATGGATATTTGGCAGGTTGGATATGATGGAAGTTGTAGTCCCCAAAAATTGGAGGTCCAGCAACGGACTAGCCCTGTTTATAGATAGGGCCTTACATGGAAAGCTAAATCAATGCAGCTCTGGAGCAATCTAATTGCACCATGAGGTTGAGTTCCATTGATTTAAATTGTATCATTTTTTAATGTGTTGGAGACCTCTTTAGTATTCAAGAGGTTAAAAGCCCCAATTTAAATACAAAGGAAATTGCTAAATTTTCATTTCAGCCGTGTGGCGCAGTTGGGTTGCTCTAATGATTACAATTTATTACAGTTTTAAAACCCATACAAGCCTTCTCTATATATGTGAATACAGTGGACCTGTCACCAAGCATCAACGTTTGTGTGTACTACTTTTTGACAGAAGTCCAGATGCAATGATTAGGAGATATACTGACACTTTTATTTGTGACAGTGAATTTCTGTGTGGTTCCGTTTCCTAATTCTGCTTTGTTCAACACTGAGCGCATCATTTCTATACAGTACCACTCTCTGAGAGCTCACAGTACAGAAGTGTGTGTGTGTGTGTGTGTGTGTGTGTGTGTGTGTGTGCGCGCGCGCGCTCTTGTGGCCAGTGTGAGACATATGCAGTTTTAATCACCTATTGAAGTAAGTAAACCTGAATTCAAGGTGATAGGTCCATTTTAAAGGAACAACAATAAAGTATCATTTTGTTTTGTTAACATAGTCAATTTTATCACTGGACTAATGGCCCCATAAAATAGAACAAATGTTGATCGTTCAGGCTGTTTATACAGGCAGTAATCACCCTGTGTGATGCAGCCTGGTGGTAAATGCTGCAGCGTTTCTGAGTTCAACCTAGAATGCAGGGAAATTTCAGCAGGGAGTATCTTCATGTCGGCCTATGGGCAACCCTGCAAAATCATCCACACAGGTTTCATTATAGGTAGACGTGTCTGTTGGCTGGCTAGGGATGATGGGAGTGGTGGACCTCTGGATGGTCATCCCTACCATTACTAAGGGCATTATCCATAAAACAAAAGACAAGCAATTCTGGATCAGATCAAATGGTATCTAGGGGAAAGTAAAAATTCTCATAATTCCCATTGATTTAGAATTTTTTTTTTTTTTTTTAACCACCTGAATACAAGAGAAGTCTTCAGTGCATTGCTAAAACTGTGTCTTTGAGGCCTCTCCTCAATGCATTCGGTTAAAGGCCCTGTTAAATAAACGGTGTTCTTAATCCTGTAAGGGTGTAGTTGCTTTGTTCAACATTTGCTTGTTGTTTCTTTTCTGCATAAGGACTTTAGTGTATTATGTAATGTAGTGGAAGCTGGGTGATTCCCAGTTTTATGCTTCAGTTTGGTTTTCTTTGCAGGCCCACTGCTTATTTACAGTTGAACCATCAAGTGTGACCTCTGACTACTGTTTTGTATCTTATCCCAGGGGTCATTAGTTGTTCAGACTCTATGTGTTGGTTCCTAAAACAGCATCCCCAACCAGCTGGAGGTTTAACAATTCACTAACCAGGTCTAACGCTGTTGGACTCTAGAGACCTGTCCAATGCAATGATTTGCAATGTGTTGAAGACCTTTCAGGAGTCCATGGGGCTAAGATGCCATAACTATTATTTTCCTTAACGCTACCCTAACTTATCCCCTAAACCCGGAGACAGACAATGTGACCAACTACATCTGTGTAGTCCCTTTGAAAGACTTGGGTTTGGGGCTGTGTGAGGAGCATGTGACTGAGGAGGAGGCCCACAATCTTACAGATGGCTTTAGTCTCCCTGCTTTGAAGGTAAGCCTCTGCAGTTATACCATCTTCCATCTACCACATTATTTTTAACTTTGTTTCCGCTCACCCTTGGGTGGACAAAATGATTCCCTCCAGCTGTTGCTGGACTACAACTTGGCTAGCTGAGGATGATGGAAATTGTAGTCCAGCTATGGCTGGAAAAGCAAAATTTTGCAGACACCCCTGCTTTATCCTATTTACATTTGCTCAAGTTACATAGTAGTTTAGGTTGAGAAAAGACTTGCATCCATCAAGTTCAACCCTTTTCCTATTCTTGTTTACCGCTCTTGATCCAAAAGAAGGAGAAAAAAAACCCAAAAAACATTTCAGCAATTTCAAATTCTGCTTTCAATGGGGGTGGTACTTTGGCAGCCATCTTACTACTCCAATTGCATAGACTACTCAGAGGTTGGACTCTCTACTGCTCCAGTTTAACCCTTTGCTGCTACCTTTTTTGGTAGCTGTATATTTTATCCCACTTCTCTACTACTTTGGACTATTTTGTCCTTGTTTAGAGGGGTTTTCTCTGAACATTTCAGATCCCAAGGGACACATGGACAAAGCCACTCTTAAAGTGGAACTATCACTGAGATATAAGTGCCCCCCCCCCCCATATTCATTCTTAGTATAGCGGTAAGCATTGAAATCCTTTTTAATTAAAAGCTGGAGGTAACGAAGATAGTCTTCTCATCAAAGGCCCTGCCTTTTTTAAGTGATATGCCCTCTGGTGGAGGGGAACTTTGCTTTTGTACTTAGAGAAAAGGATTTAACAGTAATCTTATTAATCTTTTTTTGGCAATTTTATTTTCACTGATATGAAAACAAATGGTTAACAACATTAAAGACTCTTATAGATAAATGGTCTTAAGCCTTTCAGTGCCAGAAAGGTGTCTGACGCATTGAGTTGCAATGCATTGGATACCTCTCTGGCACTCAAAGGGTTAGGAGTGGGTGTGGTTATTTTTACTGTGATAATAAATTAGATGATGGGGAGATAAACAGGTGTTTATTAACTGCAAAAGAAAAGTTGAGGAATTCCACAGTAAACCAACTGCCTCAAAGGGGCAAAATAAAAATTCCCACAATTTCCATTCATTTAAACAGGACTTGAATGCTAGTAAGATCTCAGGTGCATTGGGTTGGAAAGCTCTCCATCATTCAAGATGTCAAATGCCTCATTTAAATCAGTGGAAATTACTTTGTTGCTTTGGTGCAATTGGTTGGCTTTTGTGTACACTTCACCTTTTGTAAAGAAAGTTTGTTCCCTCCATTTTCTGACATAACTATGCAAATTCTGTCTTATTTCAGAGTGATTTTGGCCCCTATTTATAAAAGTAAACTGGAGTTATTCTGGGATAAACCAGTCGCACCACAGGGGGCACACACAAATTCTTGATGAATCAAATTGTTCTTTTAACTCTGCGAATGCCCGAGTGGTCTTCAATGCATTGGAAACCTGTCTGGCAGTCAAGGTGTTAAAAAGCTTGATTTGAAGTACATGGGGAATTTTGGAATTTATATTTGTCCTCAATGGTGCACTTGGTTTGCTCCAGAATAACTCCAGCTTTTATAAATATAGACTTTCTTTTCCATGCTTAAAGGGATAGTAATACTTCGTTTTATCTTTATTTTATTTTGTAGGCATTAAAACATGAAGAATGATATAAGTCTTATGTTTCAAACCTTTATGGTTTAAGAGATATTCACAAGCAAAGTTTCCCCTCCCGCCCCTTTTTCCTAGTGTAAGTCATCTCTTCTCAGATGTGAATCTGGTTGTATGACAGTACAGATAACAGCAGGGGACATTCTTCTTCCTATGAAAACAATGAAAGCCCTTCCCCCCTTGACAAGTTTTTCAGCTTTTTCCCTTATCTTAATTGAAGATTGTCCCTCTCTGCAGTCTATCTGGGCACCTCCCTTCTGATCTGGCTGGACAGGAGGGGGTGGGGATACTTTGCTTGTGAATATCTCTTAAACCATAAAGGTTTGAGAGATAAGACTTATATCGTTCTTCATGTTTTTTTAATGCCTACAAATTAAAATAAAGATAAAACAAAGTATTACTATCCCTTTAACCCCTTAAGGACCGGTGACGTGTCAGGGCAATCATCTGTTTCCTTGCCCTAAAGTACTGGTGATGGTCCTGGCACGTCACCTATTGTGTACTTAAAGTACTCCTGTGGGAGCGCTGTGAGCACTAGCGGGGTCTGAAATTGACCACTCCAAGACTGGAGCGGTCCCCCTTAGACCCCTGTTCAGCACGTCAGTACACATCATCTATCACGTGCGCCAAATGAACTCTATACGGTTGTTAACCACAATCCACCTCACGGATCTCTGGTCTTTAAGGGGTTGTAAAATAAATATATAATATACATAAAAAAGATAAACCCTGAAATTGATTTGACTCAGATCAGAAGTTCAAACACCCATGAACATAGGGTCTTGAGATTATTATAGTGAGAGAGCACTTTAATTTAGACAGTTCTGTTTTTTCTAATCCTTTTATAGTCTGGCTGATGGTTCTTTATACTGACAGGTCTTGTTCCAGCTCTGGATAGGGCAGAGTTCAGAGTTCTTTCGGAGATTGGCACTTCTCCTTTCTCCTGAGAATGCATGTCAAGGGCCTCTTATTACCCCTGAACTGCTCCCACACTACATTTGGTCTGATGTGGCACAAGATCTACCTCACACTCAAGCCTCCTGCCTGGGCGAGCTGAAGCGCAGCTATGAGTTTTATCGTTACTTTGAAACCCAACACCAGTCCGGCTCTGAGCGAACAACCAAGAGGAAGCGAGAGGTTGGGGAGCTGAACAGCCTCCATGGAGCCGTCCGCAGTTTGCAGCTACACCTGAAGGCACTGCTTAATGAGTGAGTCTCCAAAGGCAAGCATGACTACTGCCTTCTGTGCACTGTGGGTGATCAGTAGTGCTATTATTTTTAAAGCAAGGGATTTAAAGAAATGTAACTACTGAAGTCAATACCTCAGAGGACTGAATCTTAGGACCTCCAGTTTTGGGAACTATAACTCCTATCATCCCCAACCAGCTGGTTAGGGATGATGAGAATTGTAGTTCCCAACAGCTGGAGGTTCAAATATTCCATGCCCCTGCAGTAGGTTGCATTTTTTGATTTATAGGGTGCAGACTATTTTTCCTAGAATTATACAAATATCTACTCATGCTCTATATAAGACTTGTGTGCAGTTTAAACAAAGGTAAAAAGGTCAAGGTTTACATAGTAATAGTCCCACTAACACTTAACAGTAAGGCAAAGCTCTTCAGTGTGTTGCACCCCCCCCCCTCTGCAGCTCAAAGGGTTACACTGTTTGTATGAAAAAAATCATTCCCCCTCCCCTACAAAACACCTTATTGGTTAAAAAAAAAAAATGCTTCATGTGAGTGCAATGGGAGGAGGGTGTATTATCTGTTTGTTTTATTAGTTTTGATTAAATAATTACACTCTGCGCCTTTCTTTTTCTGTTGTTGCACACTATGTTCTAGATTCACCTTATTGGTTCAGAACTCGCAACACAGAACTGATTGTGTAAATTCCGGTAGTGCCTTTACGAAATAATATATGTATTTTGAAAAATGAAAAACAAAACTAATTAGAAGATCTTGATCAGTCTTCCTCATGGAAGATAATTTTTCCAACATATTGATACTGTGTGGTGTCGACATGGCTAGCACTAAAGGTTTAACATTAATTGCAGTGTCCACATTGTCAATAATAATTGACAAATACCGTTCTTAAGCCTAGTTTATGAATTTATTGCAACATATTGTAAAACAAGGTTGCTACTGAAAATTATTGTAGCTTTAGATGGCAGACTTTGTTACTACCTCATAGAAAACTATATTCTTTCAAAGTGGTTTGCTGCAACAGTCACCCATGTGAACTAAACTTTTAGGCTTTTCAACACAGGCAACAAAACTGTTCTGATGTTCCTAGAGAGGACATGCTTTATTATTCTAGTTAACTTTATGGAAGCTAATGCCTACATTACTGAAGCCCTCTTTGATGCAGCTAGGTTCTCAGGAAAATCTTCAGCCTTTTCTGTTGCTTTGTGCCACACCTTGTGGCTCAAGATTTTGTCCTTGGGCCAACCTGCTAGGATGTCACTGGTGTCCTTGCCATTCATGGGCAAGGCCTTAATTGTTCCTGTCCGGAAGCACATCATTAGTGTACCACTGGTTGAAAAAGTACCCTTTGTCCCAAATATCTGCAAGACTGTCCTTTCTGGCAAGAAAGACACAAGAATTTCATTTTACCGCCAATCCGACACAGAGGACACAAATGCCTCAGGTCTCACAAGCAAGCCCCATCTCAAAGCCCAGATAGACTGGGCAGAACAAGAAATCTTCTGCAAGGTCTAAGTCTGACAAGCAATCCTCAGCTTGACCCTAGATGCCATGGCATCCTCCATAACGGTCCAAACAAAAGTAATGCAGACTGTGGCACTATCGGTGCATTATCTGAAAAATGGGTACAAATCCTAAACAAACTCACTGGTTCCGATAGTTATGCTAGAGATGCAGGTTGTTGGAACCGCTCATTCCCAAACACCGTTAGGAAAGAAAAAAAAAACACACTTGCATCATGAAAACCATTTTGGGAGTAAAATAATATTTATTGAAATACACAGTACACAAGGTTTCAGCGCTGATCCTTAGCCCCAGACCGGGACAGCTTAAACACAAAAAAAAATCTGGGCAATCTCTTGTATATACAGAGGCAAAAACACACACACAATAGTCCATACAAAACTGTTGTTTATTAAAACCACATAATCAATTTGGAAATAGCACAAATATAAAAGTACACAACAAGAACGATAGCTCAGAAAGACACAATTAGGACTCGACTCGTCACTGAACTTGTGAACAAGCTGATACCCGTTTGTGTCTATTCAGCTCTCAACCAAAATATATTTAAAGGAAAATATTTAAAAGTAAAATACTTCTTAAAGAGGGTGTTGCATAACCCGTTCTATCAATCTGATATCTACAACCACTCTGCCCCAGAATCAATTGTGTACCCTGTATCTCCCAAAAACAGGATATACAGAATACACAAAATCGGGTACAGGGGACCCCTAATAAGAAAGCAATCAATAACAGAGTACCCTTCTAAACAATAATATAAAAATACATGAATATATATTGTAAAAAGTAATTACATCAAACAATTACATGCAGCTCGATAATATATTGTACAGCATTGCACAAACATCTCTCCTAGCCAGGAAAATGATAACTCCAGCTGCAACGCGTTTCACATCATACGGTGCTTTATCAAGCAGGAAAGTTTAAGAGTGAATGTGCATTGCTGTGTTTACCGGCTTTTTAAACCACTGATCCTTAATTGTTTAAAAAGCCACCATATTGTTACATTTTAGGATCTTCCTCACGGACACATCTTGTTCTCAAACTCTCATTAACCCGTAATAAATAAAACCTTTTTCTATTAAGAATCCCTAAGTTAACATACCTTACAATTCATTACTTAACTCTATAATCACTTATTACCAAACATTTCTGAATCTCATGTCTAGCATATGCTCAACAGTTTAACAGCTTAATATACAAAATTCTGCAGATACTGAAACAATGTATAAAAACCTTTCAAAAAAAGTTTATAAAAAGGAAGCCAATTGAATATTATCATTAAGACCATTTGGAGCAAGGGTCCCTAAGGTATATATCCAGTACACTTCGTGTCTGTTCAGGGTTCTATCAAAATCCCCCCTCCTGGAATCCAATACAACCCTATCAAACGCAAAACCCCTAAGCAGTTTGGCATTTCTCTGATGTTTTTCTTCAAAGTGTCGCGACAAAGAGTGGGTTAACACAACTTTTGATAATGTTTCTTTTGTGTTCATTCATTCTTTTCTTAAATTCCCTTCTTGTGCTTCCTATATATTTCAACCCACAGGGGCATTCTAGGACATGTATAACTCCGGCAGTGCCACACGACAGAAAACTATCAATGGGATAACTTTTATTATTCAAACCTATCACTGTGTTTAATAAAATCAGATACTTGTGGACACCAGGGCAACTTCCAAGCAATCTAACTCATTTCGCAGGAGCAGTGCTTACTCAAAGACAAAACTTGAACAATGAAACAGTGTATTTAAATCAAACAATACCAGTCCGTAGCCCTAATCAACCAATCACATGGAGTGATCAAGCTACATGTGGCTCTCATTAACTCTTCCCACTCAATGTGAGGGTTAACTTAAAGGCAAATAGAAAAGCCTTCCAGCTTTGGTTAAATACTTGTTAACAAGACACCTGATACAGACTGTAAAGATGAACTATGTAAAATAATTTTAAAATCAATAATCTATAGAATAAATAAATATAAAAATAAGTGGAAATTAGCTCACTCCATGAGGAATAGCAAAATGACAAGCAATGAGTATTACAATTACTTAAACCTTTAACATATGAACATCCTACTCTTCCTACTTAAAGGGGAACTACCACCCCGCAATAACTTTACATGAATTGAGTCTTCATCTGGCGACTAGCGCTACTATAAATATAAATACTATAAATATTACCTGGTTTGAAAGATTTTGCAGTTTTTCGGAGGCTCACAGTAGCAGGAAGCACGGACATCTCGTCATAGTGACGTCCGTGCGCCTGTGCTGTCAGTCCCTTTTGGAGCCGGCCGGCTTGAAACCAATGCATAACTTTCAGAAGCTGCCGTTGACTCTGCCAAGTTTAATAGCAAATCCTTAGGGATATCTTACGCAGCACCATACCCTTTGGTCTGCTGATCAGTCTTCTAAGAAATCTCTGTTTTTTTCTTCCATTTGTGGGCAAGCAACTGTTTGGTCCATAACTGGAGAAAGTCATTGACCATGATAATGAGGGTAAGAGTGCTCTGTTGCCTCAAGTTATCCCCAAATGTCCCTCTTTTTGCTGAAACTTGACAGCTTTTGCTAACCCTGCAATTACAGGTTTGTATCCAAGGCTTACACCCTCTGTGAGGGTGGCTTTTAAGAGTAATTTCGAAAGGTTATCCTCATTGTTTTTTCCACCATGTCCAGAGTCCCTTGCAATCTGGTGCAGGCCCTGTTGTTCCTAGGCGGTTTCTTTCCTGGTGGTTAAGCAGGTCTTGGTGTTAGTTGCTCCACAGGAGAGTGTCATGGAATTTTATTCAACCCTTTTCATAGTTCCCATAATGGACAAAAGAGCAAAAACCAGGGCTCCCAATTTGTTGCATCATGACAAATATGATATGCTTGAAATAATAGCTTAGCCAAATGGCAACTTACATTTTGGGTTTGGTCACCAGTAGTGTGAAAAATGTGCCTATACACCTGCTTCCACCCAGATCTCTAATCCACTGTCACATGATGGTTGCAACATTCACTGTTCCCAGTCAGTAGAGAACCACCACCTTGCCATCTCAGTGAAGTGAATGAAGAGGGGAAAAAATATATGGTGTTCACATCCACAGTGTTATCAATCCAACAAAATATCATGGCGGATGGAATTTCTTGATAAATAGTGCTTTCTTTACTCCTGTAGCAGGGATTGCTGAATGATGACCTCTCCAAGTGGCTAATAATTTACCACACACCACAGTCATTAGAGATGTAGTTAGTGGCCTTTCTATCTGGAGCTACACGTCTGGTGTCCAAGAAATATGTAGTCTGTGCAGGACCACAGCTACTATTAAGACTACTAAGTGCAGACTGGACTATAGCAATGGTGTTGCTGCAATCACAAGGGTCACTTAACAACATTAAAGTTGTTTACCAGGAAGGATACACTGGGATTCTCTTGTTTTCAAGTATGCCCTGGGGGGTATAGATGATATTACCCAATTTAATTGTACTCGTTTTATCTACCTCCGAAGGATGAAAGGCTGAGTTGACCCTGCTGGGACTTGAATCTGTGACCTTGAGGTTTGAACAGATTCTACAGTTGGTGCATTAACCAACTGAGCCATCTCATCAGCACTTATGACTTATTGACAGCAACTCCACAGTAGACATCCCCCTTTGTTTTCCAGTGACTAAATAGGGTTAGCAGTGCTACTTGCTTGATGCAATACTGAACCCTTTGAGTGCCGGGGGGGGGTAGGTGTTACACTAACTCCTACTTTAGTTTCAATTATTGTCTGTAATAATTGTATTACTCCTTGTATACCACTCTTCTCTACAATCCATCCTTTGTTTGTGAGATTGTCTGAGGTGGTGGGGTGCCTCTGCTTCCACTGGAAATAAATTAAGCAAAATGTAGTAGGTGTTATTAAACACAAAGTATACTTAAACACTAAGTGATTGGCATTAAACTGAATTAGGACCAGGTGGAAACTTGCAGATTACAAGGTTTCTACATTTTGTTTCTTTATTCGGCATGTTTTCTGCTTTTTGCTTTCTGATCTGTGTTGGAAAGTAAAGAAAATGGCTGCAGCTTCTGGCAGTTCTTGTCAGCCTCTGTGCAGATGTTTATGCTGATTACCAGGGTGTAGTCAGGCCTCAGGAACAGGGAATCCTAGGGAGTAACAATGAGCCATATTCAGGGTAATAAAGAAGCAACATTTTAGAGCAAACAAACTGCACCGTATGTGTTGAATTTAACCCAAAATTCCCAGAGGCTAAAATGTAGCTTTTACAATTTTTAATGCTAGAGAGCTCTCCATCACATATACACCACACACACTTTTAATTGGCCATCTGCTAAGTAAGCAGTCCATAACCCATAAGTGGATGTCTGAGGAAGCATTGAGATTTATGGCCACACAGTACATTGTGAGTGGCCAGCAAGGCTGAAGTGCTCTGTACAATTCTGTGCCCTATCCAATTGCATACTGGGAACTCTGGCCCTACCTGAAGTACTCAAAATTGGCATTTGTGATATTCATATTATTTTCCCACTCCTGTTTTTAAGTCATAGTGGTGTAGATTATAATGTTGCATTGGTAAAATACAGTGTTATAGAAAGGACGTACTTAATATACCATTAAATCTAATACACACTCAGAACTTTATGCACTATAAATTATCTGGTTGAAATATTGGTTTATTAAAAAGGGTCCCAATCCACAAAGTAACTGTCATGTCTGTGAATAGCATTCTACTTATCCTTTGGCAAGTACATTTTAATTAACTATGTTTATGCCAAGGGTGGACAACAGTGGCTCTACTGTCATCAGACTACAACTCACATCATCCTCAGCTAGACATGGACTGTCTGAGGACAATGTAAGTTGCAGCAGGAGCTACACTGTTGTCTGCCCCTGGCTTAAAATGATGCAAGAGGCAAGTCATGTTTATAAATAGCTGCAGAATATGATTGTATTTGCTGATTTACATTAGAATGCCTTTTGGTAACAACCCGTTAATCTTTTTCCCTCCAGGGTGATCATTCTTGAAGATGAGCTAGAAAAACTTGCCTCTAGTAAGGAGAGTCCTGCAGTGACAACTGAAGCCTCCCTTATTCTGGAGGAGAAGCTAAGGCTGATTCAGCCCCATGTGCAGGCCAGTAATACCTGCTGGGAAGAGGCCCTGTGCCAAGTAGAAAGGATGGTCCGAAAACCCCCTGTCAAGCAAGGTACTCAATGGATCTTTAGAAATCTATTTTACATCCAGTGAAGCTTTTCTTTACTTTTCACTCCTACTATTCATTGTTCATCTTTTCAAGAAGTGAAATTCACTTTAAGTAAACAGAAGCTCCATAAATCTAGGAAGCAGACTAACAACCTCCAGTTACCCATGGACTGCAGTTCCCACCATCCAACAAATGGGAGGCTGCAGGATGCCCATCCTGATATCAAGTATAGTTGATCTAAGGCAGGAGTATCCAAACCTGTCCTCAAGGGCTGTATTCAGGGCAGCATTTAGGGCTATCCCTGATTAAGCACAAGTGGGCTAATGGAAATTAATGATTCACTGATTTACATACGTGTACTTCTATATTTATTTATTTTACTTATTTAGAAAAAGTTTTACCAGGAAGAACACATTGAGATATATCTAACTTTCAAGTATGTCCTGGAGACCTTACAGTAAAGGGTTAAATATTTAGACAATTAGAGAAACATTATGTATACAGACACACACAAACACACATACATATAAAAAAGTAATTGTAAAGCAGCAGTCATTTTTAAGGATTTTAGACTGGGAGAAGATCTGATTTTTTTTTCAGGTAGATTATTCCGGGCTTTCAGAGCTCTGAAGGAGAAGGCAGATTGACCGGCTTCTTGTAGTGTGGTATACTCAGTGAGGTGTTAGCAGTGGAGCGGAGGTCATAGTTAGTATGGAGAGCTGGAGTGCGCATACTGCTCAGGTGTTCTGGTAGCTTTCTGCTGAGCAGTGGTACACACCCCTTCAGTCCTCAAAGGGTTAGTCAAGCATATATTCCTGAATCTTAGTCTTTTATATGCCCCTTGCGGACAGGTATTAAAGGGATAGTAACACTTCGTTTTAACTTTATTTTATTTTGTAGGCATTAAAAAAACATGAAGAATGATATAAGTCTTATCTCTCAAACCTTTATGGTTTATGAGATATTCGCAAGCAAAGTTTCCCCTCCCTCCCCTTTTTCCTAGTGTAAGCCATCTCTTCTCAGATGTGAATCTGGTTGTATGACCAGACAGATAACAGAAGGGGACAATTTTCTTTGTATGAAAACAATGAAAGCCCTTCCCCCCTTGGCAAGTTTTTCAGCTTTTTCCCTTATCTTAATTGAAGATTGTCCCTCTCTGCAGTCTACCTGGGCATCTCCCTTCTGATCTGGTTGAACAGGGGGGGGGATACTTTGTTTGTGAATATCTCTTAAACCATAAAGGTTTGAGAGATAAGACTTATATCATTATTCATGTTTTTTTAATGCCTACAAAATAAAATAAAGTTAAAACGAAGTATTACTATCCCTTTAAGAAGTTTAATATAAAATCAAATTGCTGCTTAAAAGGATAGTAAACCTTGAAAATAAGTTTATTTTATATTGTAGCCCTTAAAAAAAACATGAAAAATGATATAAGTCTTATCTCCCAAACCTTTATGGTTTGGGAGATAGTCAGAAGTAAAATAAAGTTTCCTTTTCCTGGCTGTTTCAGCCAAGTCTGCCATCTAGTGGACAGATTTGGAAATCGGTACACAGATCAACCGACAGCTCTTTAGCAGTGCCGAGATCACGGTCTTTAAAAGGAACTACTTAATTGGAACTGTGTACAAAGTGTGCCTGGCTTGCAAGCACACTTTGTAGACCATTCCAATTAAGAAATTCTTTTTAAAGATCGTGATCTTGGCACTTCTGGAGAGCCTCAGCCGGTCCCGGGACCGGATTCCAAATCGGAGAGCTAGAACGGTGACGTCACTCAGGGGGGAACTTTGCTTCTGAATATCTCCCAAACCATAAAGGTTTGGGAGGTAAGACTTGTGTCATTTTTCATGTTTTTTTAAGGGCTATAATATAAAATAAACTTATTTTCAAGGTTTACTATCCCTTTAAGTGCAGGTTCACCATTTCACTTTTACTGAAAGGTGGCAGCATAATTGTGTGATTAAAGAAATTAAAATAAACTATTTTCTCTTTCATCCAATACAGTTACTGGTAACTCTGGGTAGGCAATACGCCCCTTTAGGTAGGCAGGAACAATTCTAGAATTGTATGCAGGGGGTGAAGCCTACCTTCCCTCCTTGGCTGCAACTAGCCAACCACTCCAGAAAGATTTGTTCATTGGTGAAGATAACACAGGCAATAGAACAGTTCTGCTATAGCTTTAGAAGTTTTTTTATTTTTCTGTTAGAAATGGAATACCACCATTAGGTGGATTACCATAACTGACAATTCCCTTAGATGTGGCTATCTCCATGACCAGGTGCTTTTTGTGGACCTTAAGCCCTTGGGGGGGATTTTGGCTACAAGTTCTTTCCTCAGGAGTTGCCCACCGAGGCTTCTTCTTTAAACATGGAAATCTGAAGACAGAAGATCTGCAGGAAACGTGAGCAACCCTTTGAGTGCTGCAGGTCCACATGTCCCACAGTGCCCCTCCGCACAGGGGTTTTTCATTTGGAGTTCCTATTGCACACTCCTGCACTCATTTGGTCTATCTGTATGTCTGTTGGGTGTTTGGAGCAGGTTTATGTGATGCTTAACCTTTTAGCTGCTGGTTTGGCATTCATTTGGGGGGGTTTCTGACACTTTTCCTACTGGTTCAGTGTTTTTTGGGTATCCTAACATGTTCTAGTGATGTTTCATGCATTTTAGTTTTACACTTTCAATTTTGTAAAGTTTGAGTTCCGCTTTACCGCATAGGCGCCATGTCTCCATTCACTCCTATGGGATTGTACAGTTTGGGACAAATCTCTGCAACCGTTTAACCTAGTGACTTCAGAGATGGCTCATTTTACTTGTCTGCCCTTGCTCTATCATCCGGTTCTTGTTTCTAGTGTGTTGGGGGGCTCAGGGGGCTTCGGGCACTGTTTGGGGTACTTTTCTGGGAAAACTACATTTCCCATGAGCGCTTGCTTCGCGCTCCTTTCTTATTGGCTCCCACCGCGGCAGCCATTTTGTGATCTTTCCAGAAGGAGTATCCTACGCAGGGCTTGGACTCTCCTCTCCTCTGCTGATTAACTCTTTGCCTGCCAGATAAGTCTATTTTAGCGATTTCTGGGGTGAAACTTTAATCATACACCCTGTAATTGGGTGATTTCTTACACAATAAGTTTATTGACACTGTGAGAATGTCTATACCATTGGAGCTTGGGGCCATACCTAAAACTAAGGAGGCTGGGGTCTCTGTATCCCCTATTGCGCATTGCTCTGCCTGTCATTCAGTGTTACCTAGAGAATTCTCAGGTCCTTTATGCCCAGCATGTTCTGATGTCCCCGAGAGTCTCCCAGGGACCTCCAGCCATGCATTAGAGCAAGTTTCGGTGCAAGAGTTCAAGGCTGCTACTAGGGACCTCAGGTCCACTTTGCAACTCTTTCCATCCCAGTTACAGGGGGTCTTCCATTCTTGGCAGACCCCCTCCTTCGTCAAGTCTTCCCTGCCCAAACCTCAGGGAGTACCTGATGTGTCAGATTCCTCTGAAGATGAACTCTGGTGGATTCAGATATTGAGGAATGTTCTGCGGTGGGCTCCTCTCAGTTTTTTGGGGACCCTTTTGAGGCTGATCCTGACCCCTGGGCTGAGGGCCTGATCAGGGCTGTTTTAAATACCCTAAACATTCCCTTAGTGCAGGAGGTTCCTTCTGACCCTTCTGATGTGTTTCAGGAGTCTAAAAAGCCCCTTACTTGCTTTCCACCTAACCCCACTCTTGAACGCCTTGTGTCTGAAGAGTGGAAGTCTCTGGACAGGAAACCTTCTGTCTCCAAGAAATTTGTTAAGCTTTATCCCTTTTCTGAAGCAGCACTTGCTCAGTGGGTTCATCCTCCTAAAGTGGATGCTCCTATCTCCTGGCTATCCAAGTCTACTGCTTTGCAGGGTCTGATGCGTCTGCTCTAAAGGACTGGACTGACCAGAAACTTGTGGTCTCCCTCAAATCCATCTTTGCCACTGTTGGTTCTGCCATGCGTCCAGCATTCACAGCAGCATGGGTGAACCGGGCCATTGCGGTCATGACTGTACAGCTCACTCTTGCTGTTCGTCAGGATGCTCCTATTTCGGATAAGTTGTGCCTCCTTGCCAAGATTTCTGAGGCACAGCACTATGTTTCTGCTGCCCTATTTGATGCCATCCATTTGGTGGCTAGGGTTTCCACCATGTCTGTGGTTGCCAGGCGGGCTCTTTGGCTCAAGATCTGGTCTGCTGATACTGCTTCTAAGAAAGCTTTGCTCTCCTTGCCTTTTCAAGGCACTTCTTTGTTTGGGCCAGATTTCAAGGATCTGATCAGTGAGGCTACAGGGGGTAAGAGTACACTTCTACACTTAGTTCCTAGGCAAAAAACACCACTTAAGCGTAACAGGTATTTTCATTCCTTTCAGAATGAGACACGTCCAGCGAACCAGATGGTTCCCTCAGCTCCGCGTACCTCCTCCAAGCCCAAACAGCAATGGAAGCCCAAGGTCTCCTCCAAGCCCAAGGCTTCCATGTCTTCTTCGGCATGACTCACCGAACCTGGGTCCACACACTGCTGTGGGTGGTCGTCTGCGTCACTATCACAGCATTTGGGAGGATTCAGTGACGGACCCCCATGGGTTTTGCAGGTGGTGACGCTTTCTTCCTTCTCATACGACTCAGTGCACAGAGAATCGCCATCTGTTCAACGGCACTGTTCCGGTTCTTCTGGACAAGGACGTTCTGGAGCCGGTTCCAGTTCAGGACAGAGGTATGGGTTCTTACTCAAACCTCTTTGTGGTCTCCAAGGAGGACAGCGGTTGTCATCCCATTTTGGACTTGAAGGATCTCAATTTCCTTGTGACCCGGACTCAGTATCACTAAGGGGTCTCTACGGATGGTGATTGCTGCCGTGTCCCCTGGAGAATTCCTTGGATCTTCAGGACGCGTACTTACACATTGCCATTCATCCAGAGAGCCAGCAGTACCTCTGGTTTGCCTCTGACCAGGGACATTTCAGTTCTCAGCCCTTCCATTTAGTCTGACGACCGCTCCTCTTCCACCGTGTCCTGGGAGCCTTGGTGTCCATCCTCCACCGAGATGGCATCAGAGTTACTCCAAACATGGACGACCTGCTTCTGAAAGCCTTTTCTGCGGAACGTCTTCATCAGCAGGTTCAATCACATCTTGTCCCATCCCAGCTTCTGGTCTTACTGGGCCTCCTCTTTGATACCTAGAAGAACATGGTGTTTCTCACAGACTAGGTGGCTCACCAGAACGCTCACAGGGTTTCTGCGATACTGGCTCAAGATCCAGTTCCAGCCAAGAAGCCGTCCTCTCTTGTGGGGAAATTAATTTCCATTATAGAGGCGGAACAGTTTGCCGTAGCACACACCAGGGAACTCCAGCGGTTTGTGATCCAGGTGTGCAGGGGTCGGCCAGACCTTCTGAAGACATCGGTGTCACTTCCTCTTCATGTGAAACTGAGTTTGTCCTGGTGGCTCGACCTCTTCAAACTGCTGAAGGGCAAGTCCTTCCTAGTTTCCTTCTGGAATACGGTGATGACGGATGGCAGCCTCTCCTGATGGGGAGCGGTCCTGGATCACCTGAGCGCACAGGGTCGGTGGTCTCTGGAAGAATCTCTCCTTCCCATCAACGTGCTGGAGCTTCGGGCGATATTTCATACCCTTCTCCACTGGACACCCCAGCTGGAAGACTATCCAGTCCGGTTAAAGTCAGACAACGCCACGGCCGTGGCTTACATCAACAAGCAGGGCAGAACAAGAAGTCTTGCCACTTGATTGGAGGTCAAGGCTATTTTGTCCTGAGCAGAAGAACACGTTCCTGCCATATCCGCAGTGCACATTCCTGGCGTAGACAACGTCATGGCGGACTTCATCAGTCAACACACTGTGGACAGCGGAGAGTGGAAGCTGCACTCAGAGTTGTTCACCCTCATTGCTCAGAAATGGGGTCTTCCTTACCTCGACCTGATGGCGACAAGACACAACAGGAAGATTCCGAGGTTCTGCATTCGATGGAGGGGCCCTCTAGCTCTGACGGTGGATGCAGTGCCCATTCCTTGGTTATTCCCTCTGGCCTACATCCTTCCTCCCCTCCCCATGTTGCCCAGGATGTTACGGAAATTACGACTGGAGCATTGACCAGTCATTCTGATTGCTCCATACTGGCCTCGCCAGGCTTGGTTTCCGGAGCTTCTGGATCTGTCAGTGGTGGAGCCATTCCGGCTCCCTTGCCGTCTGGATCTTCTTCTACAGGGTTACCTGTGGAAGGAGGATGTTCATCGTCTAGCCTTGACAGCTTGGAAATTGAATCCTCAATATTGAGGAAGAAAGGGTTTTCTTCTGGTGTAGTGGCTACTGTGCTCCGTTCCCGCAAAACTGTCTCTTCCAAGACTTACCATCATGTCTGTTCGACTTTCCTGTCTTGGTGTGCTGACAAGGACTTGTCTCAGGAATTTGATCTGCCTACGGTCCTGGCTTTTTTGCAGGATGGTGTGGGTAAGGGCCTCAGTTTGAATTCCCTTGAAGTTCAGATGTCTGCGCTCTCTGTTTTCTTTCAGAGGCACATTGCCATCCTTCTTGAGGTCAAGGTTTTCTTCCAGGGCATTGTTCATACTCTTTCTGCCTTCAAGAGTCCTGCTCCTCCATGGGATCTTAACTTTGTTTTGGGCATTCTTCAGCGCCCTCCATTTTAGTCTTTGGCTACTATTCCTCTACGCCTGTTGACATGGAAAATGGCTTTTCTCTTGGCGATTGTGTCTGTCCGTCATGTTGTGGAGTTGCATTCTCTGTTCTGTAAACCACCCTTTTTGGTGTTTAACAAGGACAAGGCGGTGCTTCGCACCTCTCAGGAGTTTCTCCCGAAGGTGGTTTCGGAGTTCCACATCAATTAGGAGATTGTGGTGCCTTCTTTCTGCCCTGACCCCACCTCTGACAAGGACAGGGATCTCCACTTGTTAGACGTGGTGCGTTGTCTCAAGTTTTATGTACATCGCGCTGAGTCTGTCAGGCAATCGGACGTGGTGTTCGTCATTCCTGAGGGTCCTAGGGCAGGAAGACCTGCATCCAAGGTGACTATTGCTTTTTGGATCAATTACACTATTCGTAAGGCTTACGAGATTTATGGTCCAGGGACCAGAGCTGTCCATAGGATCGTGTAGCAACAGTGCCACTGTACAATTTCAGGCCACGCTGATATTGCACCTAAAAAATTCAACTTTGAAAATTAATAACTTTTAAATGAAACACCTTTCAGCAGTGGGAGTACTCTTGTTTTACTCTACAACTCTACCCTACAACATATTTTTTTTTACATTTTAAGTATTACTATCCCTTTAAAGTTATAAAGACTAATATTTTATGCTGATTAATGCAAGGCAAGTGGAGATGTGCAAAAGAAGAACACTGGAAGTACCTTAGTCATTGGATTGCAATCTCCATCCATTTTCTGTAACCACATGCCTGCTTTTATAACACAGCTTTTACTGTTATGTAAAAGGGACTGATTGTGGAAAGCATTTGGAAAGGGTAAAGATGTGATGGTGCAGTCCAAAGTAATTTGTAGATTACCTTTATACATTGCATAGCACAAGGTGGGGTGTGAGACTGGTTGGTAGTGCTGTAGCATTACTGTAGAAGAATACATAATTGCTCTAGACCAGGGCCAGGCAAGCTGTTTATTCATTCATTGGATGGATGAGGATGATGGGGACTGTGGTCCTGTAGTGGCCCCCACTGGCTTCAGTAGTGAGCTAACCTCTTCCCTCACTCACTATCCACTGGTAGCTAATTTTATGTGGTTCCAAATCTAAATTGTGTAATGTTGTACCAGATCTAAATCTTGTGTGCACTGGAGTAGCAGATCTAAATCTTGTGTGCACTAGAGTACCGGATCTAAATCTTGTGTGCACTAGAGTACCGGATCTAAATCTTGTGTGCACTGGAGTACCAGATCTAAATCTTGTGGGCACTAGAGTAGCGGATCTAAATCTTGTGTGCACTAGAGTAGCGGATCTAAATCTTGTGTGCACTGGAGTACCGGATCTAAATCTTGTGTGCCCTGGAGTAGCGGATCTAAATCTTGTGTGCCCTGGAGTAGCGGATCTAAATCTTGTGTGCCCTGGAGTAGCGGATCTAAATCTTGTGTAGAATATTTTTAACAATTTCTAGTTTGCCCTGCTGCAGAAATTGGTAATAATGTAACATTTCCTAATATCTGTTCAGTGGGTATCTGTTCTGTTGCATACCAAACTATATCCTGTTTTCTTTACAGTGGTACTTGCATGTCAACCATTGTCTGATTTGGGATGAATGGAGTTTCAGTTCCCTACAGCTTGTGTGCCAAGGTTACCAACCATTGAAATGGAAAGAATGAGACAGAATGACCATATACCAGATTATGAGAAACTAGTGTAAAAGCCCATACACACGGGCCAAGGGCCAGGTGATGTTAACCCTTTGAGTGCCAGAGGGGTGCGCAACGGATTGCTTTGTTTTGCAGTGCGTTGTGTACCCCTCTGGCACTCAAAGGGTTAAGAGGCCGGTCCTGCTCTTTGTCCTGCCGCCTACGCAGTCATATACTGAAGAGACTGGCCGAAAGCACAGAATGCTCCCAGCACAGAACTCCCAGCATTCTGTGCTCCCAACATTCTCTGCGTTCAGGCAGTCTCTACTGAGCATGATGGCTTCTGACAAACATCCTAGCGAATTATTATATAGGATGTATTGTACTAAATGTTAATAGAATGGACCTGTTGAGATTGTCTTGTGTATATAATAAATTATCAATGTCTGTGCACCGCTTCTGCCTGACGCAACATTAACCCCCTAATAATCTGTTATGTGCCAGGACTGTCACGCCTGTCTGGATGTTAAGGACCGGTGACGGTCCTGACACATCATGGAGGTTTGTGATGACAGCGTGGCTACACGCCAGTCTGTCATCACAGAACACGTAGATAAAAAAGGAAGTTCCTTGGCCCTCTAGAGCTCCCCACCCTGGACTGTGCGGTCTTTAAGTGGTTTAAATGGGGCCATGACATTTCATGAAATGTTTAAAAAAAAAAACAAAAAAAAAATAAATCCATAGTAATTCTGTAACTGAACTCCTGCAGTCTAATGGTTAACCCCTTGAGGACCAGAGGAATGTGCAGCATATTGTGAAGCAATGCTTTGCACATGCTTGTTCTCAGGCGGTAAAGCTTGGTTCCTTGTGCTGTGTGTTTATGGTAAAGAAAACAATGCACTTTAGGCAGAAAGCAAAAGATGAGCAATACAAATTCACAGACCTTTCCATTTATTTAATTGGGGTTTGTATCCCCTTGAATGCTAGAGTGGTCTCCAACGCATTGCTGTGCAACCTCTCTGGAATTCAGGGGGTTACAAGCCCCATTTCAATAAAAGGAAAAGTTGTATTTGTTCCCTTTGGTGCAGTTGGTTTGCCCAGAATTACTGCTCCTTTATTTATATGTATGTCCCATGAGTGTTAAAATGATGAATGAGTGTAGCTCTGTGTTTCATATACACATGTTCTAATCCTCTCAGACTCGCCCTGTGAGAACTCCCACTGCCCTGTGGTGCCTAATGTCCCTCCCCCACTGCGTATTGAAGACAAAGACCCAGTCCCCGAAGAGCAGGTAAATGCAACCGTCATAATTGCACCAGGCAGGGCAACAGGATGAGGTATTTACCAACACTGACCAGACGTTCGTGTAGTACTAAAAATATGTGCAATTCTGGAGAAAACCAAGTGCACCATGGGAATAAATAAACACCCCCAATG
The DNA here is from genome assembly GCA_037306005.1 of Rhinophrynus dorsalis. Lineage (NCBI taxonomy): Eukaryota > Metazoa > Chordata > Amphibia > Anura > Rhinophrynidae > Rhinophrynus > Rhinophrynus dorsalis. The sequence continues at coordinate 222,448,324 of CM074721.1, forward strand.
ATTTAAATGGTGATTTTAACCTCTTAAATGCTGTTAAGTGCATTAACAAATAGTTGGAGAACTCCATAGCCTTCAACGGCTTAAAATCCCTGTTTAAATCATTTGGACTTCTGGGAACTATTATTTATTTATTTTTTTGTAGTGCAGTTGGATTGCTTCAAAATTGCTATATTTTTCTTAGTACATGAGCCACTCTCTCGCCCTGCTTTATACTACTGTCTGGTTTTGACTAAAAGAATCCCTTTACTTTGAGATATATCTCCTATCTACACCAGTCCTCCTTTCATTCTAATTGACTTCAGTTAACATCCTGAGTGCAGGAGGGATGTGCAATGCATTGTACACTCCTTTTACTCTTAGAGACTAAGAGGGAGATTTATAAAAGAAAAAAAAAAAGTCTTAAGAATTGTCTTTCAGTCGGGGCAACTGACAATGCCAGTTTTTATTTATAAATGAGTAAGTGCACTGCTCGAAATATGGCATTAACAATCTCATATTAACGCCTGGAACGGTTAAGATCACCTTATACCTGTCCTTAACATTCTGGCGAAAATGATTTCGGTAAATTGTCGCAGTTAACGGCATTTCTTTATAAATTTGCTTCTCAACAATTCTTCCCAGCTTTACCGTTACTTTTACAGAAGAACTACGCGGCGTTAAGGTTTCCCAGACTGACGCAGGCTTATTTTTAAATGCCAAATTCAGTATTAGGCAACTCTTACTCTATATTTTTTCATAACGCCAGGTCTATAAATCTCCCTCTTACTGTCTTGGAGCTTTTATGGTCGATAATAATAAAAAAAGGTGCCAAGGGGTCTGCTCATATGTTGTAGTAAACATTTCTGTATCTGCTGTGTGTGAGAGATGTTACAGGTCACCCAGCTGTTGTTGACCATAAAGAAAATGGCTAAAGCCAGGAGGAAGAAGATTCTCATTAGAGAATATATAGTAAGATTGGTTGATCTGAGATAAGATGATGAAAATAATGTGGTTTGGTGCCTTCCTGGAGCTATTGAAGGTGCGTTGTAAAGATTATTGTAGAAGTAGGATATGGGAGTGAGAAACGTTGTTCTCTCTTCTTGGGAGCAATGATTTAGCCACAAATGAGGTCAGGGCAGTGCTGAAGAGTTTATCATATAGGAAATAATCTTGGCCATGTGATGTTATCTGTGACTTTCTACAGTTTTATCTTCGTACAGACAGGAAGCAGGTAGGATGTTTCACATGTGGTGTTAAATTCTTTTTCTTTTAAGTCCAGTATGGAATACAGAAACCATGGGGCTGAGCTCCCTCCTCCACTTCAAAAAGTTTTTGAGATGGAGAATACCTCCATCTCCTCTAGCTCAACCCCCTGCCCTAACCAAGATTCATGTGCTCTGTGAAGAAGATGGAAATGCAGTGGCAATTCTTAGTTTTTCTGTTATTTTACTGTTTTTTCTTTATCTATGGGGCTGTATAATCTCCTACAGGTGGGCTTCCATCAATTGCTTCCCTGGAGTTGGATTTGCCAGGTCACAGGGGTTTCTATGGACCACTTCCCCATGGAGGTTGACTTCATAATAGATCTGTTTCTCCTAGCTCAATCTTTCTTAGATTCTGCTTTGTTTAGATTGGAGCCTGAAGGCAGAACATTTGTGAGTGACCCTTTGAGTGCCATGGTCCTATTCTGTCCCTTTGAGTGCCAGAGGAGTACACAACACATTGCTCTGCAATGCATTGAATATCTCCCTGGCACTCAAAGGGCTATATCCCACTATTCTCACTTCCACACTTATCCTTCTTTCTCTCTTTCCCTTACATTTCTGAGTAGCAGAACTGGCTGTATTTCCTTCCAATATTAATCCTTTCAGTACTATTCAGCACTTTAAGGATATAGCATTGGGTCAATTATACAAAATTACATCTTGTAACTATTAATAAAAATAAATAAAACAATGTCAGTCCCATCTCTCAAACCTTTGTGGTTTGAGAGATAATTGCAGCTAAAGTTCCCCCTTCTCCCTAGATAGGCATTCATTGCTTTTTTGAAAGCAGTTGCATTATCTGCAAGTACAACATGCCGAGGCAAAGAATCCCATAGCTTTACCGCCCTTACTGTAAAGAATCTCTGCCTTTCCTCTAGTCTTAATGGATGACCTCTTGTTATTAGCTCCCCTCTTTGTGTAAATAATTCATTCGCTAGTTCTTTGTATTAACCTTGAATGTATTTGTAAATGGTAATCATATCACCCCTTAGACGTCTCTTCTCTAATGTAAACAAACCCAGTTTGGCTAGTCCCTCTTTATAACTCAGATTCTCCAATCCCTTTATCAGTTTTGTTGCACATCTCTGCACCTTTTCCAGTTCAACAATGTCTTTTTTTAAGAACTGGCGCCCAAAATTGTACTCCATATCCTAGATGAGGCCTAACTAAGGATTTATACAGAGGTAGGATAATATTAGCATTCCTTGCATCTACACCTCTTTTTATGCAGGCTAGTACCCTATTTGCTCTTGCACAGTCATTGTTGCTGCGTAGACTTTAATGGAAAAATTTGTGTGGGACATATCTATGCAATCTTTTATGCTTTAAGGGTCAGAGTTGGCTCTTTCTTCTTCTCCTGATTATGCTCTATTGCATGATCCTGGGTTTTCGCTGTCCATGTCTATTGCTCCACTCCTTGATTGGAGAGCCACTCTGGTTAACGCAGTGGTGAAAAAGTTATTTCTGATTGGCTGAGCTCCTATATGGCTGCCATCTCAGTTGCTTCTACTATGGAGAGGCTGACTCTCCTGCTCCTTCTCTCCAGTTTAACCCTTTGCATGCCAAATAAGTACTTTCTGGGGGCTTTGCAATTGACTGGTGTTATTTTGAACTAGTTTCTAACTAGTTTTAGCAACTTTCTCTGGACATGCCTGACCTTTAGCCCTTTGAGTGCCAGAGGGCTACGCAACGGATTGCTTTGCAATGTGTTGTGTACCTCTCTGGCACTCAAAGGGATATAGGCCTATGGGGAAAACCCAACTGAAGGATTCAGGGGCCTTTCTTACACCCCCACCCCTCCAACTCATGCCATGCTGGGATTACAAGGAAATATGCTGGGTCGCTATGTCCCTCCTGTACTGTGGTGCCTACTACTCCTCTGGAGCCATTCAGCACTGATCAAGAGCCAGCTTGGGTTAAAAAATCTGATGTCCAGTGTGGCATCCATTCCCTCTTCTATTCAGGGGGTCCTTCTTGGAGACTCCACCATCAGGCAGATTGACATCATCTGATGAGGAACTGGATACAGAGGAAAAAGATATGGACTATTCCTTGTCCTTTGGGGATTCCTATGAAGATCATCCTGTACATTCCTTGGAGGGGCTCATCAGAGCGGTGTTGGAGACCCTTCAGATCTTTGAGACCTCTGATGGGGGGGGGGGGGGGTTGGTCTGCTTCTCCAGATATTTTCCAGAGAAGAGAGAACGACTTTCCAGTCTTCCCTCCTAACAACACCCTTGATCAGATTAACCTACAAGATAACAGGTTTTTTCCTTAAGCTTATGTCTACACTCCACTCTTTTTTACAGCTGAGGTGTACATGCAGTGAGCTTCTTCCCCAGCAGTTGACTCTTCTATATCACGCTTAGCCAAAAACACAGCTCTTCCATTGGTAGATGATGCTGGCCTTTGCAATGCATTGTGTACCCCTCAGGCACTCAAAGGGCTTAAGGATCAGGTTGAAAAATGCCTTTGTTTCCTTTGAAATGCTAATTTTGTGGCAACATCCGAGGCCCAACTTTGCTTCAGTGTAGGTTAATAGGGCTATATCTGTCTGGGGCAAACAGCTTTCTGATACGCTGCGCTCTGATGCTTTTGGTGAATTTTTTTTTAAATGCTTACTAACACTTTGGAAGCCAATGCATATACTACTGAAGCCTGTTTTATGCTGCAAGGTTTTCTGGTAAGCCTTTTCTGTTGCTGTGCATCACAACTTGTGGTTAAAAATTTTGTCTGTGGACCAATCTTCCAAGAAATCACTGGTTTCCTTGCCATTTAAGGGAAAAACTCTGTTTGGGCCAGGCCTAAAACAGATCTTTAGTGAAGCCCCTGGTGGCAAAAGTACTGTCTTACCACAGATTTCTTCTAAACATCCCTTTCTGGTGAGGAAGGCATGTGGATTTCTTCCCCCTGACAATCAGGGGCGTACAGGGTTCAAGCCCCTCAGGTATCCCAGATGCATCCCACAGCAGGCCCAAACAGACTTGACAGAACAAGAGATCTACTTCAAAGTCTAAATGAGGCGATTTGTGCCCTAATGTGGGTGGGGCGCTCCGGAGAGTGGAAGGAACAGGGCTGGAGTGTGTGGAATGGGAGGGGTTATAAACTGAACTCCCTTAGATGGCAAATCACCTCTGGCACCGAAGACTGTAATTTAGTCTGAAAACCAGAATCTTCTGGGCAGATGCTACAACTTCCTTGCTATGCTAACTAGGTGCAAACCTTCACAAAGTCCATTTTTATACTAATGCAGCTTTGTAACACATTGATACATATGTCCCATAGATTCCAAAGCTGAAATTTTAGCCCTTTAGAGATCAGAGGGGCATGCAGTGCGTTGCTTACTCCTCTATATGTTTAGGGGTTAACCTAGGTGAAGTCTTGTCAGTCATCCGTAGCGTGGTATCACTACCTTATGCCTTATTAAAGACACACCAGGTGCACTTTAGCTTGAGATACATATAGTCAACTGTATCATAACTTATGGCCTGAACTGAAATAAATATATGTATTTTTTTCATTTCCCTACAGGAATTGGAGGCCTATGTGGAAGAGACTGCTCCAGACGAGTTTACTAGGGAAGATGTATATTTTTTTTCTCCAGAGGAATGGGAAAGACAGAAGCGTGAAAGGGAAGAATCCAAGAGAGTCCTGCAAGAGTTAAAGGCCGTACTAGGTCTAAAGGCATCCGAAGCGGAGAGGCAAAAATGGAAGCAGCTGCTGTTTAGTGACCATGGTACGAATTTATATTGTCTGTTTATTGGATCGTGGGTATAACTGAGAAAGTGGAGACCTTCTGGGCCAATACAATTGCATGCAATTGGCCATATGTACAAATGCATAAGTGGAGCAATTCTGGGGGTAAACTAGCTATACTTTAGGGAACAAATAAGCATTCCCATTTTTTTAAATTGAGATTTTAACCCCTTGACTTGGTGGAATCACAGGGACATATGCATAAGGAAAGCTGTAGCACCACTGGAGTCAGCAGGGGAGAAATAAAATTCCCTTTGATGGAAATGGAACTTTTAACCCTCAAATGCTGGAGAAGTACTTCTCCAAAAATATTGCAAAACAATACAATGAAGCATTCAAGAGATTAAAAGCCCCATTTATATCATTAAGAATATGTGTTTTTTTTATTTGTCTTCTGTGATGCAGCTGGTTTACTCAAGAATTGCTTATATTTTTGTTTCCTCTGTGTCCAATCCACGGCAATGGACTGTGGGTATTGGCTCCGCCCTCCAGCTGGTAGGACCAAAGAAATCATAAATTAGTTCCTCCTCCTCCTCTTGCTCAGTTATCTTTGGTCCTACCAAGCTGGAGGACAGGGCTTTGCCCACAGCTCCAGTCATGGAGTGGACACATTACTTCATTATTTATTTTTATATGTAGCCTGCCTATCAACGCAGACTACATGCTTTAAACTTACTTGGAACATGTTCCAGTGTGCCGTTTCCTTATGGGCCAAGTTTGCTCTCAAGCAGAACTCCCTAAGCCTCCCGCCGGGTTACACTGTTGCCTCGCTGCATCCTCGGTCAAACCGAGTGGATCAGCGTGTGCACGCGACTTCCTAGGCGCCAAACCGGAAGTCGCGACGCGTGCGTTCCAACAATGGAACGCAGAAGCCTGAATTGACCGGGAGAATCAGAAAGGCTTAAAAAACAGACGAACATGGCGGGGTAAGTCCCTTAAAGCGCAATATTATGCTTATGTTTAAAGATTTGACTGTCTGTTATATGCAATTGTGATTGAGAAAATTATCAGTATGTCTAAAGATAAATCTGATAAGGTCAAGGTTCCTGCTGAGACATCCAAAGAGGACAAGGCTTCCTCTAAAACAAAGAATTGTGCTGGCTGTGAAAATAAGCTACCTGCTTCTGACACAGCAAAACTATGCACAGATTGCTTAAAGAAGATTTCTAGTCCTGAGGTTCCTCCTCAATTTACAGAATTTCTAGGCTGGATTAAAACCTCTATGCAGGAAACATTTCATTCAATACAGGAAACTTCCAGGAAAAGGCAAAGGCCATCTGACCCACAAGAAGGTACATCTTATATGGAAGATGAAGATATTCCCAGCCTAGTGGACCTAGAATCAGGAGCATCTTCTGTGGAAGAGGGAGAACTCACGGAAGATAACACCTCCTTTAATGTAGAAAAGATAGAAGGCCTGTTGAAAGCCATGAGAAAGACACTGGGCTTAACAGAGACACAGAAAGAATTAAATGTTATAGATTCAGCATTTATTGGTTATAAGAAGGAGACTCCAACCTTTCCGGTCCACAGCTCAATTCAAGAGATTATAACTAAAGAATGGAAAGCAGGAGACAAGCGCCCTCAGACTACTAGAAGAATACAAAAGATGTATCCTTTTTCTGAAGAAGACACAGGTTCCTGGGTAACGGTACCTAAAGTTGATGCGGCAGTAGCGCAAATATCAAAAAGAACAACTTTGTTATTAGAAGATGGAACTACCCTCCGTGATTGTATGGATAAAAGAGCCGATTCTGCACTTAAGAAACAGTTCGCAGTTATTGGACAGGGTCTCAAGACAGCAACAGCAATGGCATGCATGTTCCGCACGTTAAGAATTTGGCTAAATGAATTCGAAGAGAAGCTGGATTCCTCAGTCTCTAGATCCCGACTAATGAAGGAGTTAGTTTCTATTAAAGATGCAGTCAATTTTTCTTGCGATGCCTCGCTAGATAATATTAGAAGTTTGGCAAAATCATCTGCCCTTTCTATCACATCTAGGCGCGCCTTATGGATTAAAGCCTGGGAGGCTGATGCCACCTCTAAGAATAAACTGGTTTCACTTCCCTTTACTGGAACAAAGCTGTTTGGTAGCCAGCTTGAAGAAATAATTAAACAATCCTCTGGAGGAAAAAGTCAGTTTCTTCCCCAACCAAAACGTGCCAGAGCATCACCTTCAAAAGCTTCTTCCAGGAGACAGTCCTTTCGGGAAGCAAGAAGATACAGACCAGGAAAATCCTATGATCAGAAGCAACGTTCTACAGGACAAGGTGCTAGACCAGGAGGCCGAAAGCCTTTCCAGGGTAAGCCTCGCTTTCAACAACAGTCACAATGAAACATGCTTTACCCCGTCTCCTACTCCAATAGGGGGCAGATTGGAGTTCTTCAAAGACGCCTGGGAGCCCATTCACCCAGACCTTTGGGTGCGTCAGATTCTGGAGAGGGGGTACAACCTGGAATTTCGAACTGTCCCACAGATTCAAGTATTCAAAACTTCAAGGATCCGGAACAGAGAAGCGGCAATAGGAATGAAGAAGGCGATTCAAACACTTCTCTACAATCAAGTAATAGAAGAAGTACCCAAGACCCAGCGGTTCTATGGAATCTACTCAACAGTCTTTCCAGTTCCCAAGCCTTCAGCAGAATTGAGAGTTATTTTGGATCTAAAGAAGATCAACTGCTTTCTCAAGATAAAGAAATTCAGGATGGAAACAGTCTCAACAGCAATGAAAATGGTCCATCCTCAAGCCTTTCTAACCAGGATAGACTTAAAGGATGCGTACTACCACATCCCAATTCACCAATCACACAGAAGATTCCTCCGCTTCCATTTCCAGAACAGTCATTACCAATACAGGGCCTTACCATTCGGCCTAGCCTCAGCACCTCGAGTGTTCACAAAGGTGTTAGCAGTAGCCATGGCAGAATTACGCCAACAAAGGATAAGGGTCATACCCTATCTGGACGACATTTTAATAATAGCAGACTCCAGAAAGGAATCAGAAAGACACACAGCAAGATGTCTAGAACTACTATCAAGACTCGGATGGATGGTGAACCTAGAGAAGAGTCAGCTTCAACCAGCCCAGGAACTGGTGTTTCTAGGAGTCACATTCAACACTGTACAGGAGATGGCATATCTATCAGAAGACAGACAGACCCGACTGTTACAAAGAATTCCTCGGTTTACAAGAAGGAAAACACAGACAGCAGAAGAATTCTCAAGATTGCTAGGCAATCTTTCATCAACATTTCAGATTCTACCCTGGGCTCGGGCTCACAGCAGGATGACTCAATTGAATTATCTCAGATTCTTCAAGAAGGATCCAACCAACAAGTTACAGATGATTCCAATTCTATCATCCACCAGAACAGAACTCAAGTGGTGGAATCAACCCACTCATCTCTTAAAAGGAAGATCATTAAGGCCAATTCAGTGGGAAATAATTACCACAGATGCCAGCAAGACAGGCTGGGGAGGACACTGGCGTCACCAAGCAGTGCAGGGAATATGGACTATAAAGGAACAGTCTCTGCACATCAATGTCCTGGAACTATTAGCCATATGGAACACACTTCTGCACCTAAAAGAAGAACTCAGAAATTTACATGTCAGAGTTCGCTCAGACAACACAACAGCAGTAAGATACCTCCAGAATCAGGGAGGCACAAGAAGCAGGGCTCTCAGTTGTCTGGCTATCAGGATCCTCAGTTGGGCAGAAAGACACTTAGCAGCTCTAACTGCAACATACATATCAGGCAACCTAAATGTAAAAGCAGATTACCTAAGCAGGAAACAGCTGGATCCGGGAGAGTGGTCTCTGGACAAACAAGTCTATCAGAACCTCACTATCAAGCTGGGAACTCCTGTAATAGACCTCATGGCAACAGAACAAAACTCAAAGTGCCAAGTTTTCTTCTCCAGATGGAAATCCCCAAGATCAGAGGGTCAAGATGCTCTGCAGTTTCACTGGGGGACTCAGCTGGCTTACATATTTCCCCCCTTTCCAATTCTGACGGAAGTAATTCAGAAGATCAAAAGGGACAAGGCGGAAGTTATATTAATAGCCCCGGACTGGCCAAGGAAGATCTGGTATGCCGATCTATTGAGCATGTTGGTGAGTCCCTCAATTCCCCTTCCTCAGTATCCCCATCTACTGACTCAGGGGCCAGTCAGCCATCCAGACATAGCATTCTTGAAGCTGAGGGCATGGCGGCTGAGCAGAGCTCTTTAAGGCTTAAAGGTCTTTCAGAAACAGTTATTGACACAATATTAGCAGGCCGCAGAGTATCCTCCTCTAAAATTTATTATCGTGTATGGTCCATTTTCTACAGATGGTGTTCATCTAGGAATCTTTATAGAGAAGATATTTCTCCAGCTATTATCCTAGAATTCCTTCAGGAAGGTTTTAGCAAAGGTCTCAGGCCAGCCTCCTTAAAAGTACAGCTTTCTGCTTTATCAGCGGTTCTGGCAGTTCCATTTGCAGAACAGTATGTAGTTAAACGATTTATCACAGCCGTCACTAAAATTAAACCTACAATACGGGACTTTACTCCCCCTTGGGATTTAAATTTAGTGCTTCAACAATTATGTTCTCATCAATTTTTCGAACCTTTAGATTCAGTTTCTCTAAAGCACCTAACGTTAAAAACGGTACTACTCACAGCAGTAACATCAGCTCGTAGGGTAGGGGAATTACAAGCTCTATTATGTTCATCACCTCATCTAGTTTTTCACCAGGATAAAGTGGTTTTAAGACCTAGACCCTCCTTCCGTTCTAAGGTAGTATCTACATTTCATTTAAGCCAGGAGATTATTCTTCCCTCCTTTTGTGCTAACCCCTCTAACTCTAAGGAGCAGGAATTACACAAATTAGACTTGGTGAGGTGTCTGAAGATATATCTTCAAAGAACGCACTCATTCAGGAAGTCGCAAGCTTTGTTTATCCACCATACAGGAAGATTTAAAGGTACTGCGGCTTCAAAAGCTTCCATTGCTAGATGGATCAAACAGAGTATCTGCCTAGCTTACGAATCTGCACATCAGTCCCCACCTATGGGCATCAAAGCTCACTCAACCAGGGCCATATCTACATCATGGGCCCAGAAAGCTGTAGCGATTCCAGAAGAGATCTGTAAGGCAGCCACTTGGTCCTCAGTTTCCACCTTTATAAAACATTACAGGTTGGATATTCAGGCTTCCACAGACGCTAAGTTTGGCAGGAAGGTGCTGGAGGCAGCCATTCCTGTTTCAGAATGAAGATTCCCACCCTGGTCTCTAGGGTACTGCTTTGGTAAGTCCCACAGTCCATTGCCGTGGATTGGACACAGAGGAAAAGGTGAAATTTACTCACCGATATTTTGTTTTCCTCTGTGTCCTTCCACGGCAACCCTACCCTCTGGGAAATCTATGGTAACTGTATCGTTCCTCTATCAAACTCCAGGGAAGATTAAGATTCTAAATATCAGATTATCTTGTGGATTACACAATTTGGATTTATTGAACTAACATCTCTCTATTTTACAGCTTGGTTAACAAGAAATAACTGAGCAAGAGGAGGAGGAGGAACTAATTTATGATTTCTTTGGTCCTACCAGCTGGAGGGCGGAGCCAATACCCACAGTCCATTGCCGTGGAAGGACACAGAGGAAAACAAAATATCGGTGAGTAAATTTCACCTTTTTTTGCATTTGGCCCATAGAGTATGCAGTTAGTCAGAAAAACTACACAACAGAGTGGGTAAGGGCAGCCTGCAGCTCTCCAGCTGCTGTTGGACAACTGCTCCAACAGTGATGGTAGGCAATGTATTCCTGCAACAGCTGGCCAGCTTTATATATATATATATATATATATATATATATATATATATATATATATATATATATATATATATATATATACACATTGGAATTCTGATGCCAACCTGTAGGACTTAACCAAATGGTTGTGGCATTATCTTGGTACATGGTATGGTTGGCTACAACATAGGATCCATGACTTGTTTGCTTCCATCAGAGTGCCATGTATGTCCACTCCACTGAAGTGTAATTTGATTTGAAACCATCTTGTCATAACAAGATGGAAAATTATTTTGCACCCTGTAAGTTCCATAGCCTGTTGATAGACTAAAATGTCTCTTGTGTGACATGTTCATATTAGAATAAACCTCTCCTGAACTGAAAGTATACTATTTGTTTATTATTATCTATTTGTAAATTGTGGCTGGTTTGTACTTATGTCTGGGACTTTCTCAAAAATAGTTTACACCCCAAGATCTTTAGAGTCTTCCATTACATAGTTTGAAGGTGATGTCCCTGTTCTAACCCATCAATCAGTCCTCAGTGAACAACTAAAATGGCAACTCCCACTTCAGCACACAACAAACAGGACTTTCCACTCCTTACCAACTTCTGTAGCCCATAGATGGAAAGTGTGCAGTAATTGATTTAGGACAGTCAAATGTCTGTCTTCAAAGATATGTAAAAATATAATAATGATAATTGCCTGCACTGTAGTGGTCTGATATTCACCGTCATCCCAGATGTAGAAGTCTAGACGGTGTGTACCAAAGTCGCTGGTCATTTCCTCACGAGCACAGTGAACACTGTATATGTCTCCTGCGTCTGCGCACAGTGTTTGGAACAATAGACTGTGTTTGTGGATGGAGGAGACAGATGAACGTTGAACCACTACAGAGTGCGTCAAGTATTATTATTTCTATTATTTTTTTTTTTTTTTTTTTTTTTTTACATTGGGGGATATAAACCAATTGGGTGGTGGGGAGTTGGAACGTGACAGTTACACTTTGTATGCAGTGCATTGCTCACTCCTCTGGTCCTTAAGGGGATAAAAATAATTGAGAATAGTTTTTGAGCTAAGGGTTTTAACATGCACTGTATGTTTTTACACAATGATAGATCATGAGCATGTGTAGAACAGACTATGGCTAATGCAGTTCATACTCTGTCTACATGCTTGATCAATCTAAGAAATTAAACCAAAAAAATATGAGCATAAATAATGAGTTTACCGGGTCTCTGGAAACAGAGACTGGTTCTTTGGCGGTGGCGAGTTTTCTTCTCCTGTTCCTCCCATTTCCCACCCACTCTTTCTCCTTCCCACTCCCTACCCACTTTATAATACAAATATGATTAAGCCCTGCCCACCCAATTAAGCCCCAATCCCTTTATGAAGCAAATTGCATCCTTGACATCCTCTGGTCAGCAGCACATGAGCCCTCTCCGGGCAAGTTCCCAGTTGTGATGAGTCCTCAAGCAGATAAGGGTGACGTATTTTGGGTTATCGATTTGGATTAATTAAACATGCTTTTGGAGCATAAATAATCCAAATAAAAACAGCTTGATCACCCCCCTCCACTCCCAAATAAATAAAATAATTTACCTTTTTTTTCTTCCTTTTAAAATGAAAGTATAAGTAATGTTTGCTTTATATTGCACTTCTGCCAAAACTTACTGTACTTTGATGTTTAAATAAATGTATGCATTTTGTGTTTTTAAAGCTGTAATCAAACCTTTGCTGCCCGAGGAGGAAACTGGTGATTCTCAGACATCTCTAACATTAGACAACAAGATTCAGTCTGTTGATAAGACATTGGGTTTACACGCCGAGGTGAATGGAACTGAACACCAGGAAGATGCTGTGCTTCAGGAAACCCTTCAAATGAATGAAAATCTTGGGAGGGAAATGAAAACATGTCACCCGTTAGGCCAGACTGGACCAGTTTGTGGTGAGGAAGAGACTGTAGCGCCAATTCCTGCACCTAGGACTGTACTACCTCCCTCAATCAAAGAGAGGCTTGCTCGGATCCATCAGTCATCAGATCTGAACTTTGCTGCTGGATTGGCTGCACAGGTGGCCTCCCGATCACTCACATTCACTTTCCTGCAGGAGCAGACATTTGGGGATGAATGGGACATTGACAAGGATCAGCTTAATAATGATGATGACCAGGATGAAGAGGGAAAGAATGACCTCTCCTCAAAACATGGAGAGTAACCCACTACATAAATGAACTTTGAATTTATATGAAATGTAAAGCCAGAATGTCATGCCTCTTGGAGTGGCAGTGTAGGATAAATATAGTTAAAACTAAAGTTATCGCTTATGCATACACTTATTTTATTATTTTAAGGACCAGAGAGATAGACAACGCATTGCAGATCAGTGTGTTGTATACCCCTCTAGAGAGTCCTTGGTGGATAAACATTTGCTGGTCCTTGCAGACCTGTAACTTACACACATCATTCTGCAGCGTCTCAGTTAGTCCCTTCCAGGGCCAGGATTACATTTCAGGTGCCTCTAAGTATGGCACAATAGGCTCCCTTAGCTCTACATTTGATCACACTCCTCATATATGATACCTCCCCACTCACTCTTGCCTTGCACAGAAAATACCCATACACTATCAACTATTACATAGAACCGCTTTTATCCCCTTGGATGATAAAGAAGCATCTAGTGCATTGTGAAGCAATATACGGGAAACCTCTGGTATCCAAAAGGATAAATAAGCAGACTAGTACTAATGTGTGTGTGAACTGGCTTAGAAAACCTGGTAATTTATACAAGCCACCCTAAACCAGGTTCAAGAGTGTAGTGTGATGGTAGTGGGATTGTATTGACCATCCCCCTAACACTGTGGGAGTGGCCTGAACAGCTGAGGCTTCCCTTACAATTAGATACCCTAGGTAGTTCCCTTCTCTATTTCACAGGAAATTCAGACTTGGGTCCTTCACTCAGTGTATCTAAAGGCCACCTGCACAGCAGTGACCTAAAGGGCTGTATTTTTGAAAGATAAGTGGAGTAATTCTGGAGCAATCCAGTTGTACCATAGAGGACAATTAAACACCCATTTCAATTTTATTGGGGTTTTAAGCACCTGAAAAAATGAGAGTTCTCTGAAGCATTGTGAAGCATAGTGTTAGAGACCTCTTTAGCATTCTAGTGGATAAAACAACAATTTAAATCAATTGGAATCTTTATTTCTCCACTTTAGTGCAGTGGATTTGCCCTAGAGTGAAAATACGGCCCAGAGATTCTCTAGCCACCTTGCAGATGTTCAACACAATGATATCAGTTAACCCTTTGAGTGCCAGAGGGGTACGCAACACTTTGTATACCCCTCTGGCACCCAAAGGGTTACATGGCAGCATACTCTGGCATTATTGTGTAAAACCAAGGCATCTGCCTAAATAACCTTTTGGGAATATTTTAATATTTATTATTATTTATTCACATTACTTTCTGAATTTTTGTTTTTTAGATTGTTAATATTACGTCCTCTTCTGTTTTTTCTTCTGCTGGAAGACAAATGGATCATTTGTTTTAGAAACATTAGACAAATGTTCACCTAGTGGTACTGATACCACATTGACTCTTTCTGTCTATTGTGCTCTGGCTAATAATGGTCCTATTTCGTAAAAATGTTAAACTTACCAAGCTTAGGGAGTCCTTTTTTAAAAATAAAATTTACAACAATATAATTTGTGTTTGGATATATTTTTTTTATCAGGTTAAAATGCACTGGAGACATCTCCAGCACTCAAGGGTTAATTGTTTTTATTTTGTTTTGTTTTGTTTTGCTTTGGTGTTTCTCACGGACGAGGTGGCTCACCAGATCGCCCACAGGGTTTCTGCTGTTCTGGCTCACGATCCAGTTCCAGCCAAGAAGTTGTCCTCTCTAGTGGGAAAGTTCATCTCCACCATAGAAGCAGTCCCGTTTGCCATGGCTCACACCAGGGAACTCCAGAGGTTTGTGATCCAGGTGTGCAGGGGTCAGTTGGACCTCCTGAAGATGTCAGTGTCCCTCCCTCTTCATGTGCAACTGAGTCTGTCGTGGTTGCTCAACCTCTCCAATCTGCTGAAGGGCAAGCCCTTCCTAGTGTCCTTCTGGAACATGGTGATGACGGATTCCAGCCTATCCTGCTGGGGAGCAGTTTTGGGTCACCTGAATGCTCAGGGTCAGTGGTCTCAGGAGGAATCTCTCCTTCCCATCAACGTGTTGGAGCTTCGGGCGATAATTCATGCCATTCGCCACTGGACTTGCCAGCTGCAGGGCTGCTCAGTCAGAGTCCAGTCCGACAATGCCACGGCAGTAGCTTACATCAACAAGCAAGGCAGAACAAGAAGTCTTGCAGCTTGGTTAGAGATCAAGGCTATTTTGTCCTGGGCAGACGAACATGTTCCTGATATAGCTGCAGTTCACATTCCCGGCGTAGACAACGTCCTGGCAGACTTCCTCAGTCGACACACAGTGGACAGCGGAGAGTGGGAACTGCATCCAGAGGTGTTCAACCTCATTGTTCAGAGGTGGGGTCTTCCATGCATCGACCTGCTGGCGACAAGACACACCCGGAAGATTCCGACATTCTGTTCTTGCTGGAGGGATCCTCTAGCTCTAGTAGTGGATGCCATGTCCATTCCTTGGTTATTTCCTCTGGCTTAAATCTTTCCTCCCATCCCCATGTTGCACAGGGTGATAAGGAAACTGAGACTGGAGCGCTGTCCAGTCATTCTGATTCCTCCGTTCTGGCCTCTGCAGACTTGGTTTCCGGAGCTTCTGGATCTCTCAGTGGCGGAGCCTTTCCGGCTCCCTTACCGTCCGGATCTTCTTCTACAGGGTTGACTGTAGAAGGAGGATGTTTATCGTCTAGCTTTGATGGCTTGAAAACTGAAACCTCAATACTGAGGAAGAAGGGTTTTCTTCTGGTGTGGTGGCTACTATGCTTAGTGCATGCAAATCTGTTTCTTCTAAGGCCTACCATCGTGTCTGGTTGACCTTTCTCTCTTGGTGTGCTGATAGGAACCTGTCTCAGGATTTAGATCTGCTTATCCTGCCCTTTTTGCAGGACAGTGTGGTTAAGGGCCTCCGTTTGAGTTCCCTTAAGGTTCAGACTTCTGCTCTCACTGTTTTTCTTTCAGAGGCGCATTGCTATTCTTCCTGATGTCAAGGTTTTCTTCCAGGGTGTCGCTCATACTCAGCCTGTTTTAAGACTCCCGTTCCTCAGTGGGATCTTAATTTGGTTTTGGGCGTCCTTCAGTGCCCTCCTTTTGAGTCCTTTGCTACTATTCCTCTACGCCTGCTGACCTGAAAAATGGCTTTTCTCTTGGCGATCATGTCTGTTCGCCGTGTCGCGGAGTTGCATGCTCTTGTCTTGCAGACCACCCTTTTTGGTGTTTCACGAAGACAAGGCAGTACTTCGCAGGAGTTTCTCCTGAAGGTGGTTTCTGAGTTCAACATTAATCAGGAGATTGTGGTGCCTTCTTTCTGCTCTGACCCTACCTCTGACAAGGAGAGGGATCTCCACTTGTTAGACGTGATGCGTTGTCTCAAGTTTTATGTACATCGCACTGAGTCCGTTCAACAGTCTTACACGCTGTTAGTCATTCCTGAGGGTCCCAGGGCAGGGAGACCTGCATCCAAGTGACCATTGCGTCTTGGATTAAGTCCAGTATTCGTAAGGCTTACGAGCTAAGGAAGAAGCCTGTTCCCTTTTAGGTCATGGCTCATTCTACAAGATCCATTGGGGCTTCTTGGGCTTACAAGAATCACGCCTCAGCTGATCAGTTGTGCAAGGCTGCCACTTGGTCGTCTGTGCACGCCTTTTCGAAGCACTACCTTGTTGATGTGTTGGCATTGGCTGATGCCAGCTTTGGGAGGAAGATCCTGGAGACTGTCTTGCCCGTCTAGGATCTTCTTTTAGGTTCTTCAGTGCTCTTTCACTTTTGAGCCCTGTTAGCTCTAGTTCAGTGTGCTGTGTAACAGTTCCTGGGGTGTTACCCCTGTTCAGTGTCCGTTGACACTTCCTTGTTGTTGTTGGGCTATCTCTGATCTGATGGTTCATATATGCTCTGGTGACTTTGGGGGCCCTGCGCCAGGTCCTTGCTTTCCTTCCCGCCTCTGGGAAACTCAATGGTTGGACATCCCAAAGTTACCAGTAACCTGTATTAGACGACAGAGAAAAGAGGATTTTAGTTATACTTGTTAAATCCTTTTCTCTTAGTCCATACAGTTTACTGGTCTCCCACCCTGTCAAGGGACCATGCTTGGCTGTCCTGTGGCAGACCGTGGGGGTCCTTCGGGGTCATGCTCACAGGAGTCTTCTTTCCCTTCCACTATCTGGAACTGGTTGTCTAGCTGCAGCCAAGGAGGGAAGGTAGGCTCCACCCCCTGCATACAATTCTAGAATTGTTCCTGCCTACAATTAAAGGGGCGGATCGCCTACCCAAAGTTACCAGTAACCTGTATGGACTAAGAGAAGAAAAGGATTTACCAGGTTAAGACTAAAATCCTCTTTTTTTATGGTTTTTTTATTTTATTTTTTTTTTAACTTAAATAGTCTTCTTTATTAAAGAGACATGAATACTTCCTATTGATAGTAACCACCTATCTTTATCTCAGCAGAATATCCTAGAGGCCACTGTGTAATAATTCTGCCTGGGCCTCCATTTCACCCTTGATTCTGTTCTCATTCATCTTACTTATTGCTTACTTCCAAAGAAAACTTTGAAGGGAGTTGTAGGGTCATGAAGTTCATCAACAACGAATTGTCTGCTTCTGTTGATGTGATATCCATGGGCATGATTCATGTTGGGAAACCAGTCCATGCATATTGGATTTATAGTGGCTGTTAGAATTTGCTGCTACAAGTAAATGTTGCACTCGCCAATAAGTATAAAAAATGATTGGTGAATAATTTTAGTAAATCTACAGAGTGGTATTATACTAATATAGCTGGGGTTTGAAAATACCCAAACTACAAATAAAACATAGAAAAGACCAGGTCAGTTCAATGTTATCCACATGTGTATTAATATGATAAATATAAAAACAAACTAATTAAAATGAAGATTAAAAATACTGTATTTGTGTAATGGTGTTAATGGGAGTTCATGCCCCTTTTGACCTACTTCAGCATCCTTGACCACATTGAGCCTGTGAGCAATACAATATGCTTCTGCACTTAAAAGACCACTCAGTTTAAAACCTGGTGAACAAGCTGTTCTGTTCAGCAAATGTGAATAGTTGATTGGAGCCCCTTTGAGATCCAAGATTAGGAGAAAGACTATGTTTAACTGTTGACATAACCAACAACACATTACATTATAGTGTATGTGCCCGTTTAACATTATGATGAAGGTGGCTGAGAGATCTATTGGATAATATGCCTGATGAGAGCCAATAACAGCCAATTAACTCCTCTCTTTGTTGAGGAGGATCATCTAAGGGTTTCTAGCCACAACACATCATATTCTCTGTCTTATACATCAACAGCAAGGGATGTTCAAAGAGAAGAGAAATGTCGATCCACCACTATGGGATGCTCTTTAGGGATATAGATGGCGTGAAACACTGATTTACCTAAACACTGAAATAAGTAAGCAGAGGACTTTGCTGCTAGTATTAAGGCAAGTTGGACACCTTAGCTGGGGCTTCTTTTTATTTGCAAAAGTACAGGACTCTCTGGTGTTGATACTTTATACAATGCAGTCTATGTAATGGTGTGCATATTCAGAGACTTAATCTTCGTTTTAATTAGTCTTTAATCCTATTAATACAAATAGATTCCATTGAGCTTCGCTGGTCTTTGTTTCTGTTTCATCCTGAGATCTGCATTCAGACCAAGAATTAACATTGGTGGATCCATTATGCAAGTTTCAGCAGCCCTCCAGCATGTAGATCTAAAGAATGCCCCACACCACCAGACCATTTGGAAAACATGGTTATTCATTTCTGATCACTTTGTGACCCTATAGCTCTATTCACATTGGCAACAGTCCCCATAGATGTGGTATATTGCCATTTCCCAACAACTAATGTTGATCACTGTGGTAATGAAGGTATGAACTGCAGCCTTGTAGCTGCAATGCAGTTTTGTTTTTTTAGATGTAATTTGAACTGTTGTATATTGCAGATATCCAGTCATTGGCTCAACTACTTGAGTTGGACTTGTTCCCTTCAGTGTTGCTGTGTGTGAACTGTGGAAATAATACATTTGCTTAACCCTTGGAGTGCCAGAGGGGTATGCATTGCTTTGCAGTGCGTTACATGCCCCTCTGGTACTCAAAGGGTTAAAATATACATATTGTGAAATGAAAACAAAGTATAGCCTAGAGCTGAGAGTCTTCAGACTCAAAAGAATGTAAACAAATGAGATTGGCACATCACAAGTATGCGCTAGTAATAGTGATTACCTGAAGGTACTGCAACAGGTTTGAAATAATTGTTAAACTTTACTTAAAGGGATAGTAATGTCTTTTTTGAACAAAACATAATATTGTAGCTATTACAGAAATAAACTGATGAAGTCCCATCTCTCAAACCTTTATAGTTTGAGATATATACAATGATAAAGTCCCCTCCCCTCCCCTTTCACAGACGTCAGTTGTAAAGCTGACAGAAGGAGATTCGAGTCGCGGGACTTGATGGCGGCTCTTCAGCAGAGCCAAAATACCACTATCTAAAAATAAATACTTCATTGGAACAGTCTACAAAGTGTGCCTGGTTTGCAAGCACACTTTGTAGACCATTCCAATGAAGTTTTTCTTTTTATATTGCAGTATTTTGGCTCTGCTGAAGAGCCGCAGGACGGTCCCAGGACCAGGATCACCTTCTGTCAGCTGTACAGCTGACGTCTGTGAAAGTGGAGGGAGGGGGGAACTTTATCAAAATAATTGTTCATGTATGAATAATAATTAGGATTTTATTCTGGGAAAATGTACAAAGGTCTCCTAGTGGTTTGGTCTCTTTCAGGTTGTTACTCTTCCTTTCATTGTCTGTATTGTGATATTAGTATCAGTTGGTTATTTTTTGGCACATCCGGTGCTGCAGTTCAATGTGGCTATTGAAAACAAATGTAGCTTCAAAACCTTTTGAATTACACCAGAGAAAGGAATATGTATTCCTTGACACTTGTTGCTATAGTCATCCATGTTATCTAGGTCACACTATCAGAAGGAATACCTCAGCGCTATAAATCCGATTGCACAAAATAATACACGAGTAATGGATTAATCATACACTCTTATAAAATAAGTGTTTTGGATCAGCCCCAAAGATAAATCTGACTCTCACAGATACCTTAAAACACAACAAAAGAACTCTCAAGGCGATCCTAGCACTTATAATTTACATATACACAATTATCTTAAATGTATTTACTGCAGACCAGTCAGAAACTTTTTCATTTGTGCAAAGTTGTCTATAGCCTTTGTCTCAATCTTCTTTGTCTCCGATAAATCTTATATGCGTTATTTCCACAGATGTCAACATGTGAAGAGGAAACAATAAATCAGGGAGATCGTAATAATCACTTCAAATTCCAATAATATCCAACCACTTTTTAATTTCTTTGATCCAGCGTAGTCAGTGTTCTCTGGGTTAAAAGGCCTTCACTGCCACTCCAGAACTGATATGGTACCTTTGATCCAGCGTAGTCCGTGTTCTCTGGGTTAAAAGGCCTTCACTACCACTTGAATACCGATATTGCTCCTCCGTATCTTGTGCTTTGAATAAAGATGATTAGGGTTACTTCAGGTCATATGTATTTTCCCACACACCCTACCTGCGCTTACATGTTGGATTCTGTAGAGCAGCTCACATCCAATCCAATTGACCTCCGGTGTGTTCTTATTTCACTGTCTCCCAAGTATACGTGTTACAGATGGATGGATGGAAAAGCCAAAAATTAACATAACAATTTTATCCCTTTAGCAGGATAAGAAGTATCCACATACTTAATAGTTAAAACGTATCTATTTGCTGGTTACTCTAGAGTGAGTGACAAACGAGTCTGGTAGTAAATTGGTTAAATGTGTGTATGGCCTGTACAATGTAAAACACGCCCATCAAAACTTCTCACCTTCTCTACCCAGCATTAGAAACACTGAAAATAAATTATACTACTATAAAACCTATATTAAATAGCTCAATTCTTTTCGTGCAACACACTTCGTCAGGGGAAATCAATTGTGTTGCTTCTTTATATAGGGCTTATACTTGTGACGTCAAAATCCCTATGTGTAAATAGATATTCCACTCATGTTTTTCCTAACTTTATGTGTAGTGTTACAAAACACATGGAAACAAATACAAACAATGTCCGAATCTGTGCAAAATATTCTAAATCAATACAAACTTATTTAACCAGAACATTAATCATATAAAAAGACACTTAAGGTCGATTCCAATATTAAGACCCTTTGGTGTCAGTGTTTTCATTTCGTATATCCATTCTGCTTCCTTTTTCGATACAATATTAACTATATCACCTCCTCGACAATTACTTTTAATTTGATCTATTGCTGTAAACTTCAAAAGCGAGGGATCTTTATTATGGACTTTCTGAAAATGAGGAGGTTAATCCTTTTTAATGTTTCTTATATGCTCTCCCAGTTTCATATGTAGGCACCTAGTAGTTCTTCCAATATATTGTAGACTATATGGGCATTCCAGCATATATATAGAACATTTTTACTTTTGCACATCATAAATTTGTTATTTTCAAAAATTTCCTCTGTCTGGTTTGATTTAACCCCTTAAGGATGGCCAATCACACATGCGGCCGTCACTTAAAGACCACAGTGACTTCCGGTTCAGGGCTCCCCGAGCGGCGTGCCCTGAATTCCATGACGGTCCTGGCACGTCTTCAGTCCTTAACGCAAATCTACCCATGACGTGCCAGGACCGACAAGGTTCATTAAGGGGTTAAAAGAATGAATATTGCACCTTTTTTCTGTAACAGTTCTACACACTATATACACCTGTTACATTTAGAAAAGCCTTTCAAATTTTCTCAAAAAAAAAAAAAAAAAATTTTTGCTTTCTCAATTTATAAAACTGGGTACTAAATGTTGGAATACAACAATATTGAGAAAACCCCCTGTATTGTGAGAGCTCTAACAAAATAGTCACTAAAATGAATATAATGTGTAAACCACAACAGACAATAAATTGTGATAAAAATGTGGTATATAATAATTGGTTAGATAACGGAGTGTCTGGTCCAATCTTGTAACATAACCTGCAAGTGTTAATAAGTACCGGAATCTATCTAAAAGAAGGAAAAATTTACAAAAATGATAAATAAAAGCAGTTGAATAATAGCAATATCTATTAACCGTAAACACTAATAAATGAAATTGTCCGTTTAAAAAATTAGTAATGAAAAATGAGTTGGTAATGAAATGATAATCAGACGAATCCCTGAATCAAAAATGTTACCAGTATTTTGAACCAGATTGATGGAGATGGCGATGAGAGGAATATAGAGATAAAGATGATGATCAATCCTTGTATTTCTTAGGAAAGTGCTGCAGGATGAGATATATACTGGCCTTGTCCACTATTGTAAAATTGGAACTCGATGTAGCTCAATAACAGCGCACATAACAAAGAAAATAGAAAGAAGGGGAATAATCGAAGTGTAATCATTTATTTTAAAAAAATATAATGATGAGAGCAGGCTAAGAAATGAACTTACAAGAGCTCTTCTTGGGCTTTATGCATATAATAACGGGTCCTGTTCCCTGTAGCCTATATGAACTGCATCCTCGCTGTCCTCCTGCCAAACCTGATCGATTCTCCTTGTTCTTTTATCCTTGTATTTGGTACAACTTTCTGCTTTAGATGTAAATAGTCCAAATACTTTTATTTGAAATTAAAGGATCTTCATATCCAACAGATTCATAAGTAAGTACCACAAGATGGAAAACAATGGTGTTACCCAGGTGATTGGATGCAGAAGCCTCGTGGCGAGACGAGTATACACGCTGGGAACCTGATGGTAATGGAGAAGATGGGGCAGAGCGGGGAAACTCGCAGGGGGCGTGGAAAGGACCTGTGACTGAGATCAAAGTAATGATGTCCCAAATGTTTTCGCAGGCTTACTGTCTGCTTTCTCTAGCGTGTGTGGGAAAAAGTTCAGACACCTGTCAGTATTGATATGGTATTAGACGTCGGTGAGCCCTGGAAAATGCAGGAATGGCTGGCCCCACAGAGCATATGTGAGATTAGATTTAGACTTCCGAGAAGAGACCTTTTCATTGCGTTGTCATGTCTTTTTGTTATATATTTAGACAGTAATCACCACCACCCGTAACAATTTGATTCTAGTTTGAAAAACATGCTATTATGCATCTGCTGAGAATGTCTGGCTGAAACAAAGAACCACTGAGGTAACAGAAAACTAATGAGGTTAGATGTTCTATAATTAATTACCGGAATTGCAGTAACTAGGATATGAAAGAGCATTTGAGGTAAATAAAAGAAAACAAGGAAAACAGTCCTGCACTTCTCTATACAAATTTTAAATGTAAACCCTGACCATGGCATATATTAAAACCCCCACAGTACTGCACTTGCTTTATAATGAGGTTTGGTCACAAAATATGACTAAGCTTGTCTGTCTTGGCGTAGGGTTATAATATATGTATAATATATGCAATACACACGATTCACATTAAATAATTTGTGTGGCGCAGTAAAAGGATTTTTATTTAGTGATTGTGGAGTGTATCCTCATTCGTTGCTGTGCTCCATATTTTGTTCGCTTATCTTCTGTTGGTGTTTTAGCTCTGTAAGTTCCGTTTCCTGTCATATGAGGTAAATGTTCTGTAAACTACAAAGGACACATAATAAAAATATATAACTGTATATTGTAACGTTAGCGTATAATAAATGAACATACAATGTGTGTGGGTGTATATATATATATATATATATATATATATATATATAATACACACACACTGTATGTTCATATATTAAACCCTAACGTTACAATATACGGTTATATAAGACTGGTCAGTCCTGTCAAAATCTCTGCAAGGAGATGCAGGGCTTACAATGAACACACACATACAATACACACACTATATACACACTATACAAAATACACACAATATATACACACAATACACATACAGACGCACACACAATTCTATATGAACAACCCAACAAGCATAATGCTATATTCATATCACTATATGCAAAATGCTCCTTACTAAGCACTATACACACAAAGCTATACGCAAATTGATATATACAGAATGATATACAACACATACTGTACACATACATCAAATACTGTACGCCAAACATAAAGCGCTATATGTCAAATGCTATACACAAAACCCCATATGCCAAACACTTAACACCATATACCAAATGTTGTAGGTCATAGGCCAAATGCTATACCCCAAATGCTACAAGCCACATGCCAAACGCAATATGCCAAACACTATATGCTGTGCGCCAAAGGCTATACAGTATACTCCAAAAGCTATATACAAAGTGCTACATGCAATATGTTATACTGAAAACACTATACAGAATGTGCAATAAGCTGTAAGCCAAAACACTATACCTGATACGGCAAATGCTGTTTGTAACATGCCATATGCAAAATGTTATATGCAATATTCCAAACGGTATAAGCAAAACTATATATGCTACACGCCAAAAGCTACATATAAGATGTTACACACCAAAAGCTATATGCAATAGAAAAAGCTCTATATGCAATAAGAAAAACTCTATACTCAGTAGTCAAAATGCAATATGTGATATGCAGTAGGCAAATTGCTATATGCAATACCCAATACGCACAATGCTATTAGGCAGTAAATTAACGCAATACACTATACGCAAAACGCTATACACACAAAACACATACGCTCACACACATGCTCTCGCTCTCCCGTGCTGTTGCTCAGGCACCCTCTCACAAGCTCACACACACATTCATTGATTGAGAGTTGTGTAAAGCAGTGCTTTGCAGAGCATTGCACACCTTTTTGAACCTGAAAATAAATGTGTTTGTGTGTTTTCATACCTTGATAGACCTTAAAGAAAAACAATGATAGTTTGTTCCCATGCCAGCAGATTAAGTTAATATCCTGGGGCTAAAGTGTGATATCTCAGAATGGACCCACTCAGTTGTTTTTGGGTCTGAAAAGTGATCCTCGAGGCTGGACTAAACAAGTTAAGCCCAAGATTGCAGTTTCAGGTTTTCTTTGCAGAATTGCTGCTCCCATAGTCTGGAAAGCATCCTAAGGCTTCTCAGCATTACTTGCATGTTTGGCCATACAGTACATCCCCTGCTAGCCTCTATAATACTTCTGTTCTGCTGGTGTGTGGGTTTTGTTTAGTTGCTTTGGTTTCAGGTCATCAAAATCCCAATTTCATGGTTTGGGTATACAAATGGGTCTCGAAAATGTATTACATTACAGATGCTGTATCTGCCTGGGAGGTTTTGTTTCTGTGCCATTCTGTGTCATTCAGCATCCTGGTCCATATTAGAATGCTGGCAATGACCTGATCTTTATCAGGACAATTACTATGAGAGGTTTAGAAGTGTATACCAGATATAATTTCCAAAGTATGCTGTTGGTGTATTTTATGAAGAGGTTAGGAAAAGCATATTTCTCTGTTGTCCAGTGCAGGTTACTGGTAACTCTGGGAGGCATCTGCCCCTTTAAGTAGGCAGGAACATTTTCTAAATGTATGCAGGGGGGTGGAGCCTCCCTTCCCGCTCAGGCTGCAGCCTAGCCAGCTATCTCCAGAATTTTGTTCCTTTGGTGCGACGACACCAGGTGGAGAACAATCGTCGTTAGTTTTAGTTTCTTTTTTATTTTTCTGTCAGATATGGAATACCACCATTAGGCGTATTAACATCAGTATCCTCCATTGCGCATTGCTCCTCCTGTTACGCAGGGCTACCTAGAGAGTTCTCTGGTCATCTATGCCTAGCATGTTCTGAAGTTCTTGACAGCAACACAGGGACTTCCAGCCATGCTATTGAGCCAGTTTGGGTGCAAGAGTTTAAGGCTGTGACTAGGGACCTTAGGTCCACTTTACAGCTCTTTCCATCCCAGATACAGGGGGCACATCAATTATTGCAGACCCCCCTCTACTATCAGATCCTCCCTGCCTCACCTGCTGGGCACACCTAATGTGTCAGATTCTTCTGAGGAAGAATTGTTGCAAGATTCGGATATTGAGGTTGGCACTATTTTGGAATCTTCCAGGTCTCTTGGGGACCCAT
Organism: Rhinophrynus dorsalis; assembly: GCA_037306005.1. Classification (NCBI taxonomy): domain Eukaryota; kingdom Metazoa; phylum Chordata; class Amphibia; order Anura; family Rhinophrynidae; genus Rhinophrynus; species Rhinophrynus dorsalis. The sequence continues at coordinate 222,474,390 of CM074721.1, forward strand.
TTGAAGTTGATCCTGAAACCTCTACTGAGGGCCTGATCAGGGCTGTATTAACCACACTCAACATTCCCTTGGTTCAGGAAGTCCCTTCTGATCCCTCTGATGTTTTCAGGTGCTTGCTAAGCCCCTTACTTATTTTCCTCCTAACCCCCCTCTTGACCGTTTGGGTTCTGATGCGTGGTAAAACCTGGACAAGTCTGCTTCTGTGTCCAGGAAATTTGCTAAGCTTTATCCCTTTTCTGAAGCTGAGCTGGCTAAACGGGTTCATCCTCCCAAGGTGGGTGCTCCCATTTGTAAATCCACTGCTTTACCTGTCTCTGATGATTCTACGCTGCAAGACTGAACTGACAAGAAACTTGAGGTTTTCCTCAGGTCCATTTTTTGCTTCTATTGGTGCCGCTAGGCCCCCAGTGCTTGCTGTTGCATGGGTTAATGGGCTATTGCAGTCTGAATTGATCAACTCACTACGGCTGTCTGTCAAGATGCGCCTACTTGGAGAAATTGCGTCTTCTTGCCAATATCTCTGAAGCACAATTCTATGTCTCTGCTGCTGTCTTTGATGCTGTCTGCATGATGGCAAGGACTTCCACTACTTCTGTGGTGGCCAGGCATGTGCTTTGGCTTAAGATTTGGTCTGCTGACACTGCTTCCAAGAAAGTCTTCTTTCTTTGCCCTTTCAGGGTACTTCCTTGTTTGGGTCTGAACTTAAGGAACTAATTAGCGAGGCCACAGGGGGTAAGAGTACACTTCTACCCTTGGTCTTTAAGAAGATGTTGCCGTTCAAACGTAACCAGTCCTTTCATTCTTTCTTTTCATTCAAACTGAGACACGTTCGACGAACCAGGTGGTTCCATCATCTCCGCGTCCCTCTTCCAAGCCCAAGCAGCAATGGAAGCCTAAGGCCACATCAAAGCCCAAGACTCCCAAGACTGCTTTTGCATGACTCACCGAACCCAGGTCCGCATTCCGCTGTGGGTGGTCGTCTCCACCTCTTTCACTGGATTTGGGATGATTCAGTATCGGACCCATGGGTTTTACAGGTAGTGTCAGAGGGATACAAGATCCCTTTCTTTTCTCTTCCTTCTTTTTGCTTTCATCTTTCTCGATCTCCTCAGGAAGTCGAGAAAGGCTGTCTATTCGAAGGCGCTATTCAGACCCTTCTGGATATGGATGTCCTGGAGCCGGTGCCTCCTTCAGACAGGGGTTCAGGGTTTTACTCAAACCTCTTTGTGGTGACCACAAAGGACGGCGGATGCTGCCCTATTTTGGATTTGAAAGATCTCAATTGCTTTGTGATCAAGTCTCACTATCGTCAGGAGTCTCTGCTCTCCGTGATCGCTGCCATGTCTCCGGGGAGTTTCTTGCTTCTCTGGACTTTCAGGATGCGTATTTGCACATCCCAATTCATCAAGAGAGCAGGCGGTACCTGAGGTCTGCCTGCGACAGGGGTCATTTTCAGTTCTCAGCTCTTCCATTTGATCTGACGACAGCCCCTCAGGTTTTCCAACAGCTTCTGGGGGCCTTGATATCCGTCCTCCATCGGGACGGCATCAAAGTGACTCCCTACATGGACAACTTGATTTTGAAAGCCTCCCCTGTGGACCTTCTTCATCAGCAGGTTCAAACCTGCATTCAAATCCTTACCCATCACGGTTGGTTTGTCAGTTTGGACAAGTCCAGTTCTTGTCCCAGCCTAGCAACTGATCTTCTTGGGTCTTCTGTTCGATACTCAGAAGTGCATGGTATTTGTACCGGACGAGGTAGCCCATCAAATTGCCAACAGAGTCTCAACGATTCTTTCCTGGGATCAGATCCCTGTTCCAAAGTTGTCTTCTCTGGTGGGGAAGTTTTTCCACGATAGAGGCGGTCCCATTTGCCATGGCACACACCCGGGAACTTCAGAGGTTTGTTATACAGACATGCAGGGATCATCTAGATCATCAGAAGCTGTCGGTCTTACTTCCTCCTCATGTAGAGTTGAGCTTGGAGTGGTGGTCAGACCTTTCCAAACTCCTAAAGGGGAGATCCTTCCTGATTCCCTTCTGGACCAAGGTCACGACGGATGCCAGCCTCTTGGGCTGGGGAGCTGTTCTGGGTCACTTCAGCACTCAGGGGAAGTGGTCCATGGAGGAGTCCCTTCTCCCTATCAACATCCTGGAACTTCGAGCAATATTTCATGCTCTCCATCATTGGGTGTCTCAACTGGAGTACTGTCCAGTCCGAATGGAGTCCGACAACGCCATGGCAGTGGCTTACATCAACAGACAAGGCGGAACAAGAAGTCTTGCCACTTGGTTAGAGGTCAAGGCCATTCTGTCCTGGGCAGAGGTTCATGTTCCTGTCATTAACGCAGTGCACATTCCAGGCGTAGAAAACGTCATGGCAGACTTCCTCAGTCATCACACAGTCGACAGCGGAGAGTGGGAGCTACATCCCGAGGTGTTTTAACTCCTAGTTCAGAGGTGGGGAATGCCCCCAGTGGATCTGATGGCAACGAGACACAACAGGAAGGTTCCGGCGTTTTGCTCTCGGTGGAGAGACTTTCTAGCTCTGGCTGCTGATGCAATGTCCATTCTTTGGACATTCTCTCTGGTCTACATCTTTCCTCCTCCCCCAGTGTTAATAAGGGTGTTACAGAAATTGAAATTGGAACGTTGTCTAGTAATTCTGACTGCTCCGGATTGGCATAGTCAATCCTGGTATCTGGAGCTTCTGGCCCTATCTGTGGTGGAGCCATTTCAGCTCCCCTCTCGTCCAGATCATCTTCTACAGGGTTATCTGTGGAAAGAAGACGTTCATCGGCTCAATTTGATGGCCTGGAGGTTAAATCCTCAATTTTAAGGAAGAAAGGGGTTTCTTCTACTGTGGTGTCTACTATTCTTAGTGCCCGTAAGCCTGTTTCTTCCAAGATCTATCACCGTGTCTGGTCGACATTTGTGTCCTGGTGTGTTGACATGAATTCTGTCTCAGGGACTCGGTCTGAGTTCTCTTAAGGTTCAGACTTTGGCGCTTTCTGTCTTTTTCCAGAAACGCATTGCTATTCTTCCTGATGTCAAGGGTCTCTTCCAGGGCGTTGCTCATGTGCGTCCTGCCTTTCGGAGCCCAGCTCCTCGGTGGGACCTTGATTTGGTCTTGGAAGTTCTCCAACGTCTTCCCTTTGAGTCTTTGGCTACTATTCCTCTACGTCTCTTGATGTGGAAAATGGCTTCTTCTTCTGGTGATTGTATCTGTTTGCCGGGTTGCGGAGTTACAAGCTCTATCTTATAAACCACCTTATCTGGTGTTTCATAAGGATGAGGCGGTGCTTCGCACCTCTACGGAGTTCTTGCCTCAGGTGGTCTCCAAATTTCACATCAGTCAGGAGATTGTGGTGCTCTTTCTGCCCTAATCCCTCCCTTGACAAGGAGTGTGATCTCCACTTGTTGGTTGTGGTGCGTTGTCTCAAGTTTTATGTCCATCTCACTGAATCTGTCAGGAAGTATGACGCTCTGTTCGTCATTCCAGAGGGTCCTAGGGCAGGAAGACCTGCATCCAAAGTGACTTTTGCGTCTTGGATCAAGTCCACTATTCATAGATCCTACGAATTGTAGAATGAGCATGTTCCCTTTCGGGTCACAACTCATTCCACCAGGTCCATTGGGGCCTCTTGGACCTAGAAAATTGTGGATTATAGCACACTATGAATAGAACCTCGGGTATAAATCACGTACTACATACATCAGATCCCCATATACATATACCAAAAAAGAAAAAAGAAGAAACAAATGGGATCCTTATTGCGTCAATAAGGATCCCATTTGTTTCTTCTTTTTTCTTTTTTGGCCTCTTGGACCTCTAAGAATCAGGCTTCTGCCGATCAGTTGTGCAGGGTGGCCACTTGGTCCTCTGTGCACACCTTTTTGAAGCACTACCGTCTTGCCCATCTAGGATCTTCTCCTTAGGTTCTTGGTGCTTCCTTTACCGTTGAGCCCTGTTGGCTCTAGTTCCTTGTGCTGTCACACAGTTCCTGGGCTGTTTTTACCCCTGTTTCGTGTCCATTGACACTTCAGTTTGTTGAGCTCTCTGACCGGTTGGTTCTTAGAGATTCTGGTGACTTTGGGGGCCTTGCGCAAGGTCCTTGCCTTCATCCCACCTCTGGGGAACTCAATGGTTGGACATCCCAGAGTTACCAGTAACCTGTATTGGACAGCAGAGAAAAGAGGATTTTAGTCTTACCTGTTAAATCCTTTTCTCTTAGTCCATACAGGTTACTGGTCTCCCACCCTGTCAAGGGACCATGCTTGGCTATCCTGTGGCAGTATGTGGGAGTCCTTCGGGGCATGCTCACAGGAGTCTTCTTCCCTTCTACTATCTAGTCTAGTTAGTTCTCAAACAATTCTGGAGATAGCTAGCTAGGCTGCAGCCTGAGAGGGAAGGGAGGCTCCACCCCCTGCATGCATTTAGAGAATGTTCCTGCCTACTTAAAGGGGCGGATGCCTCCCAGAATTGCCAGTAACCTGTATGGACTAAGAGAAAATGATTTAACAGGTAAGACTAAAATCCTCTTATTAAATATTAGCTTTGAGAGAAAGCCATGAGGTTTACAGCTAGAACTTGCCAATGATTCTGTATCTATATGGAACACTTCTAGCTTTTGCTCCATTCCCATCGTTTTCCTAATTGCCTTTTGAAGACACATGCAGAAGTGTTTTTCCAACTTGGAATGTGTTACTGTATAACTTACTAGATATCACTCTGTCAAGATAAACCTTTAACTTTCCAGAGTGTCATGCCTCTCATTTCTGCATGCTCTGGGTCACTTTAGGTTGCCGGCCATTTCTCTCTCCTCCTCACACTCCTATGCCATGGCCATCTTTGGTGCATTGGTTCTATGGGACATATCTATGTAACCGTTCGTGCTAGAACAGTCCGAGAGGTGTCTTTCTTCTTCTCTGATCATGATCTAGTTTGTGGGTGTCCACAGAGTGCCCCACAACACGTGGATGGATTTTCACATGTTGCTGGTCAAGAAGAAAAGGAGAACACTACAATACCCACAGTCCCCCGTTACCTGAACTTTTCTCCGATTGGCCAATGCCTTTTCTGGTGGCCATTTTATTTCTCTTAGTTAACCTACTCAGAGGCCGGCTCTCCTGCTCTTCTCTCCAGTTTAACCCTTTGCATTCCGGATGAGTACTTTTTTGGGGGTCTTTCTGGTTGCTTTGTCTTAAACTGGGGATACTTTTAACTAGTTTTATTCAGTTCTAAACATTCTCCTGGATGCCTTAAACGGTCATATGGGGAAATCCAAAAGTGAGGATTTGGGGTCTTTCCTTACGCCCATCACTCACTGTTCCTCATGACATGCTGGTCTTCAAAGGAAATATTCTGGGTCTCTATTGCCTCTCATGTTCTGTGGCCCCTACTACTCCCTCAGAGCCATCCAGCACTGACCAAGACCCTGCTTGGGTGAAATCCCTGTCATCTGTGGAACCTAATCCTCCATTCTGGAAACCCTTTCATACCATTAAGCAGGTCGAACATGTTTTAGGGGGCATTTTCAGGTTATTGGGGCATCTTCTGAGGAGGAATTGGATACAGAAGATGATGAGGATATGGACTGTTCCTTCTCCTTTGGTGATCCCTATGAGGCTGACCCTGTTCCTGCTGTTAAGCATCTCATAAGAGTGGTGTCGGAGACCCTTCAGATCTTTGAGGCCTCTGATGGGGTATCTACTTCCCCAGATATATCCCAGAGAGGTAAGAAAGATTCCCCTGTCTTCCCCCACCCCCCAATAACAGCCTTGATCAAATTCTTTTGGAAGACTGGAAAACTCCAGATAAGATACTTTTCCTTAACAAACATGTCTCTAAGCTTTACCATTTCATGGATGAGGCACTCCCCCAACGGGACAACCCCTCCTTCTCAAAACAGTCCTTTCTGGCAAGGAAGTATCACAGTATCCCTAGGCAGCCTAGCGCTCCTGTGCTTCCTACCTCTGTATGGCCGGCGGCCGGCATGGCCTCCGGCCACTTCCTCATTCTGACATCAGTTAACAGGCACTAGCACAGACACCTGTTTATGGGCCTATTCTGGGTGGCCTAATTGGGTCCTGCCTCCTTCTGCTCCTTTATAATTCTCCTTGGGGCTAGGAGTCATTGCCCTTGACAAAAAAAACAACAAACAGGAGAGCGCTAACGTATGGTTCAAATGATAATTGAAATATCACAATAAATAGAAGATACGTCTGTACACATACTTCACGGTTTGAAGACCGGTGTCTGATTTACAACCGGTCTAAAGGCATGTGGGGACCAATGGTGCTGGTCCTCCCCACACAGACCTCTCCACAAGCGGCACTGATAGAAATAACTGGTCCGGTATTTATAAAAAAAAAATAAACGAATAAGCTCCATAAAAAATTACATTTATTATATAAAAAATTAAATAATTAACAAGTTCATTCACTGATCATCAATTGGAACGTACTTTTAAGATCCGCCAATCAAATAAACAAAACGTTTCAACCCAAGGAAAATAAATAAATGGACACAATAAGTGTTCCATATAAATTAATTAAATTTATCACAAAAACAAATTAAAAGATCTTTTTCCATTTGGGGCCGAACACACACCATAATTCCATGTTAGTGGTATATATCAAAAATATTTTACATAGAACGTTATGGCCGATTTAAATCATTTTAGATCAATTAAAAAAATCCCAAACAACTGGAGTAAACTTCAGACGTGGTATATTCAACCCACTAGTAAATTATATACACACTATAAATGAAAGATACATCTCCAGTTGCTGTAACTGCTCAATTTATAAGGGGATTATCATAAAACCTTAAACAATATACATTATACATCATTATATTACATTATTAATAGACCAGACTTTAAATGTGTATACCTTAAACAACTGAATGTAGGTGTTTCAAAATATTCTTAAAACATTCTCTCCACTAGCTCATTTAAACCATTTGGAAAAAGTGGTTTGTTTTTTTTTTTTTAAAAAGAGATTTTTATTGAAGGTTTTCTTTCCATTACAAGGTAAAATCAACCAATGAAAGAACACAAGGAGTACATAAAGTGTTTTTAACTTAAAGCGATAGTAATACGTCAGTATTACAAATCCCTATATTAAAGCCCTAGTAAAAAAAAAACGTATTGCCTCCAGAGTCATCTCTCAGACCTTTATGGTTTGAGAGATGAACGCTTCTAAAGTTGCCCTCTCCCTCCCCCTTCCCCGTAGTCAGCATTCTAGATGACTCAGGGAAATCCGGTCAGAGATCATCAGGCGGCTCTCCAGCACAGCCTGATCGCGTTAACCAAAAAAAAAAACTTTCACTGAAATGGTCTTCTACGTGTGCTTGGTTTGCAAGCACACGTAGAAGACCATTTTAGTGAACGTTTTTTTTTTTTTTTTTTTAGTTAACGCGATCGCGGCTCTGCTGCAGAGCCGCCTGATGATCTCTGACCGGATTTCCCTGGACCCGAGCTGGGTAAGGTTATCAGTGATGCCACAGGAGTCAAGAGCACGCTTCTGCCTCAGATTTTTACAAACCTTATGATTCTTTTTCCCAGGAAGATGTGTGGATTTCATCTTTCACACTCCCCTGCCAGTTTGAGTTTCCTCTAATCCCTAGCAAGCTTTCCACAAAAAGAAGCTGACAAGCCCACCTCCACATGACTCAAGTGTTTCTGGTTCATCCTTTTTTAAAGATGCATGGGAGTCTTCTGTGACAGACCAGTGGGTTTTGCAGGTCATTTCAGAAGGGTACCACAAAGACTTCAAGTCCCCATTTTTTTGTTCAGAGTTCCTCAAGGCCCAGATCAGGCACATCAGTTCATAGATTTCTTATCATTCCTGATGGAAAAGCAGGTGTTGGTACTGGTTCTAGCCCAGGAACATTTTTCAGGGTTTTAATCCAATATTTTTGTGGTCCCGAAGAAGGGCAACAGCATCTGCCATCTTATTCTGGATCTGAAATGTCTCAACCATTATATAGCTGCTCCACAATTCAAGATGGAATCTTTGTGGTCTGTCATCGCAGAAATGTGCCCAGGAGAGTTCAAAGTCCCTCTAGATCTTCAGGACCCTTACCTCCATGTCCCAATTCATCCAGACCATTAGTGCTTCCTTCCCTTTGCCTTTGAATGCAGTTTCTACCAGTTCACTGCTCTTCCTTTTGTCCTAGAATCAGCTCCAAGGATGTTCATGAAGGTCGCTGTCACAGCCGCCCTGTATCACGGTGCCCGTGATTGCTTGTTTTTGCTGTCAGTTAGCAATGCGTGCTTCCCATTTGTTGCCTGTGATTAGCCCGCCCAGTATTGCCTATATAGACTGGGCTCCTGCACCCTTTCACTGCCCTTTTGTGGTGTTTCTATACCAGTGCAACACCTGTCTGAGGATTCCAGTGTACTTCCTTGACCTGCCTGACTTCTCTCCTGTTCCTGTGCCTGTGTACCGACCCGGATAGCCTGACTACTCTCCTGTATTGTTCCTGTGTAACGACCCGGTTTGGCTGACGTTCCTGCTCCGGTATCCTGATCCGGCCTGGCTGACATTCCTGTTCCTGGATCCCGACTTGGCTGTGTTCCGCTTTGACTCTGACTTCCGGTGCCTTCCTGGTATGGCACCGCTGCCCACAGGCTTGTCTTGCCTCCGTGATTACACTGGTATTCAATAGCTGGTTTGCTCCACTCAGTCACCGGTTGCTAGTGCTGCCTCCGTTATAGCACTGGTAGGGCCTTTGTGTTTGTCCAGTACGTGGTACTGGTTTGCTCCACTCTGACCTTGGTATTCAGTAGTTGGTTTGCTCCACTCAGTCACCAGTTGCTAGTGCTGCCTCCGTTATAGCACTGGTAGGGCCTTTGTGTTTGTCCAGTACGTGGTACTGGTTCACTCCACTCTGTCCTTCCAGTCGCAAGTGTTGCCTCCATGATTGCGCTGGTATACCGTAGTTGGTTTGCTCCATTCAGACACCGGTTGCTAGTGCTGCCTCCATTATAGCACCGGTACTGCCTTCATATTTGTCCAATACGTGGTACTGGTTCGCTCCACTCTGTCCTTCCAGTCGCAAGTGTTGCCTCCATGATTGTGCTGGTACACAGTAATTGGTTTGCTCCACTCTGACACCGGTTACTAGTGCTGCCTCCGTTATAGCACCGGTAGGGCCTCCGTGTTGCTCAACACAAAGAAAATAGATGCTACCACGTTTGTATATATAATGAAATGCAACAGCAACATTGTAACAAAATCCTATTAGGGGACTCACCGCTCAAACTTCATCCGGGTGCTCACTTCTCAATCGGGTCTCTCTTCCGAGTGTATACATGAAGATAAAGGAACGAGTGGCACTTCCAGAGAGTAGTTAAAACATAAGTAGCTTTATTAGGCTCTTTAAAATGCTATGGCAAATTATAGCAGGACAGAGGTGAGACTAAACAAAGAATCCATATGAAACGGCACTGACCGCCAAAGTCTAACGCGTTTCGCGCTCATACTAGCGCTTAGTCATAGACACAAACAAACATAATCGCCATTGCTAATTATAAAAGGTTAAAATCAACAAATCAGAAAAACCTGTTTCAACATAGCCACCGCCAATAAGGGCGGACAAATGCTATATTCTCCTTGTTAACCCTTTTGTTCAACACCGAATCTACAATACAGGATCATCCATTACAGCAAGGTTCAAGAACCCCAGTCATGACTACTTTAAACTCACACATAATATTATAGAAAATATATATATATATGTGTTCAAAAACCTCACACAATGATAATTTAAGTATTAAGTCATTCAGGGGATCCAGAACCTAAATGTGGCTGTTAAAGGCATAATCCAATTTAGATTCACTTCACAATACTGACAAAGCGATTGTTCTAGTTACATAATATGGCTAATATCCCACTCAAAATTTAAGCCCAAGGGCATCCTAGTTTTTAACTGGAAAATCCAGTATGCTTCTCTCCTATTTAAGAGCTGTAACATATCACCCCCCCGAAATGGCAAAGTGACTTTCTCTATACCTTGAAAACTACAAAATGTAGAATCTCCCCCATGTATTTCACAAATATGTCTGGCTATAGCTGAGTCACTTTCACATTTCGAGATCTGGTAGAGATGTTCTCTCACCCGCATCTTGAGGGGGTGAATCGTGCGCCCAACATACTGAACAGAGCAGGAAAGACATGTAAAAAGATATACAACATTCCGTGTGTTACAATTAATATAACTTTTGATTTTATATTCTACTCCATCAACACTACATTTGAACAATTTAGAAACATTGGCTACCCCGCACGTTTTACATATATTAGCACCACAAGCATAAAAACCCACAGATGACAACCAGGTGGATTTTACTGGTTTGGACAAAAACAGACTAGGTGATAACATGTTGCCCAGCGTGAGACCCCTCTTGGCCACAAAATTACAACCTTTGGCTAACACTTGAACCAAAATCAGATCCGTCTCCAGAATGGACAACCTTGACCTCACCAAAGAACAAATCCTTTGATATTGTGTACTAAACGTAGTAATAAACCTAACTTTGTTGCCAACTTGGTCATCTTTCTTGTGACCAACATGACTAGTTTCTTTTAAAAGGGTATGTCTTGACAACCGTCCCGCAGCGTTATATGCATCGTCCACCAGATCTTTTCTATAGCCACGATTAAGAAATCGCTGTTGCAAGTCCTCCAATGCTATAACATAATCCTCCCTACGGGAACAATTCCTACGTAACCGCAGGAACTGTCCTTTCGGGATATTACTAATCTGATGTCGAGGGTGACTGGAACGGGCGTGTAGTAGAGAATTCCCTGAAGTGGGTTTTCTATATATATTAGTTACCACTTCACCAGTAATGATGTCACCCGTTAGGGTAACATCCAAAAATGGAATACTTACAGAATTAAAACTAAAAGTAAAACTTAAATTTAAATCATTAGTATTCAAAAATTCAATGAACTTTTTTGCTTCTTCCTCCGTTCCCAACCATATTAGCAACAGGTCGTCGATGTATCTCCCATACCACAGAATCGAATCACAGAAGGGGTTCATAGCCCCAAAGACGTGGGTGGCCTCCCACCAACCCATGAACAGATTGGCCAGAGAGGGGGCAAAACTAGCCCCCATTGCCACACCACGCCTCTGGAGGTAGAACACCCCATCAAATGAAAAGAAATTGTGGCATAGGAGATAATCGACGACCTGTAACAGAAAATCAGTGAGTATCTGTGTATAATTGGAAAATCTATCAAATTGATACCTTAAAGCTTCCAAAGCCAAAAAATGAGGGATACAGGAATACAGCGCAGCCACATCAGCAGTCACCCAAGACATACCGGTTCTCCATTGCAATTCTGACAACTGTCGTAACACTTGTTTAGTATCCCTTAAAAAACCAGGGAGTCTACCCACCAAAGGCTTCAAGTATTGATCCACCCACACGGATAATGGCTCATTGAGTGAACCAATACCCGACACAATGGGTCTACCCGGTGGGTGGTCCAAACTCTTGTGAACCTTGGGTAGGTAGTGGAAAACTGGAATAATAGGATGATCCGGCAACAAAAAAGTAGCCTCGTCGGAATTCATAATACCCAAACTAACCCCCCTACGGACCAAGTTTGAAAGCTTAGGTCTAAATAAGGAGGTGGGGTTATGTCGCAACACTTCATACGTAGACTTGTCAGATAACTGCCTAAGAGCTTCATTTCGGTAATCCACTGAATTAAGGACTACCACCGCTCCCCCCTTATCTGACATCTTAATAACCAAGTTGTTGTTAGATTTTAACTGGCCCAAAGCTTCCTTCTCTGCTACACTAAGATTATCATAAGTCAATCTAAGTGATTTCTGGTAAAGCAAGGTCAAATCTTTCTCTAAAGTTTTCTGGAAAATTTCCAACTGACTCCCACGCATATGCAGGGGAAAAAAAGTTGACCTTGCTCTAAAACCAGTATCAATGGTAGTGACACCCTGCCCATCATCAACATATGATTTAGATTCAAAATGTAAAGACATCAAATCATTATAAGCACATTGATCTTTAAACATAAATGGGATCTCACGCTTTTTACATTCCCTTACATCATCTGATACCTGATGGGTTAAAACATCACCCAAAGAATTTTCTTTCCAATAATATTTTTTAATTGTCAATGTCCGGACAAAACGATTTATGTCCAAAATAGTATCAAACAAATTAAATCTGTTCTCCGGTACAAAATTGAGACCTAACTCCAAAACCCTATATTGCAAGGGAGTTAGAGAAGAACCAGAAAGATTTAGGACTGTTAACAATGTTCCGGCAGGTGGTAACCCTGTTGGCTTGGATAACGCCTTGTCGACTGGTCTACATCTTCCCCTTCTTGTTGGTCGCTTATATGTCGTCCCGATTTTTGTTTTCTGTTTTTCTTTGGCTTGCTTTTCTTTTTGCTCCTGGAGTTTTTTGACACTTGTACAGATCCTTTATCCTCGACCGATCCAGAGGAAGCCTGATCATGCTCCAAAAACTCCACTGAGACTCCAGGATCTCCCCCCTCTTCATCCTCAGTATAGGGGTCAGACAAAGAAAAACTGACATGTCGGGTAGTAGATCCCAAGTTAGATCTAATAGTGTCAAAGGATCCTGATCTTCGATACTTCCGCTGCCAAATGTAAACTTTATTTTCTTCATAGTCCTTTTTGTCACGAACAAATTTTTTATGCTTGAAAGCGCTAATGTCATTATCCAATTTTTCAAGAGTGCGCTTCAGAACCTTGTCATAATTCAAAAAAACAGAAGATGAAGAATGTTGCTTCAATGCCTGTTGTGTCTTGGCTATATTAGGCTTGATACGTAGCAACTCCTCTTGTTTAAACGAGACTATTAACTCCATCAGTTTAAAGGAACAGTCCGATATTATAGAGTTCCATTTAAGGATAAAATTGGAATCATTGGTGTCAAAAGATGGAAACTTTTTGATCCTCAAACCACGTGGTATGCGTTTGACTTCCAAATATTTCTCAAACGTACTAATGTCCCACCAGGTTCTAAGCTCACTACAAAGCTCTTTTTCCAATCTTCGGAACAGAGTCTTGATATCCGTTGTCTCCAGGACAGCCCCATCATTAAAGGCATCTTCATTAAATAATGTTTCTACTCTGTGTTTTCGCTCTGTCACATCCGTGAAGTCTTGCAGGGCAAAAGTCATCACCTCCGTCTCTGCAGCCATAGTAAACAAAAATAGCGGCACAAAAAAACACAATAACGTCCCTTGCGGATGATAAAGTCAAACAGCTGTATGCAAATTCAATCAAAAAAGTTTGTCAAAACGGAGCAATCCTTGCTGTAATGGATGATCCTGTATTGTAGATTCGGTGTTGAACAAAAGGGTTAACAAGGAGAATATAGCATTTGTCCGCCCTTATTGGCGGTGGCTATGTTGAAACAGGTTTTTCTGATTTGTTGATTTTAACCTTTTATAATTAGCAATGGCGATTATGTTTGTTTGTGTCTATGACTAAGCGCTAGTATGAGCGCGAAACGCGTTAGACTTTGACGGTCAGTGCCGTTTCATATGGATTCTTTGTTTAGTCTCACCTCTGTCCTGCTATAATTTGCCATAGCATTTTAAAGAGCCTAATAAAGCTACTTATGTTTTAACTACTCTCTGGAAGTGCCACTCGTTCCTTTAACCTCCGTGTTGCTCAGTTTATGGCACTGGTTCGCTCCACTCTGAACCTCCAGTCGCATATGTTGCCTCCGTGAATGCGCTGGTATACAGTAATTGGTTTGCTCCACTCCATTTAACCGGCTGCTTTGCTACCTCCGTTATAGCACCGATAGGGCCTCCGCTAACCGTGTTGCACCAGCCTTACTAGGTATTTGGTAAGGCCGGTAGAGCCTCCTCCGTTCCTTGTTGTACCAGATTTGGCTGCCTTACCCGGTATTTTGGTAAGGCCGGTAGAGCCTCCTCAGTTCCTTGCTGTACCAGTTTAGACTGCCTTGCCCGGTATATTGGTAAGGCCGGTAGAGCCTCCTCAGTCCTATTGCACCATCTTCTAGGCTGCCAAACAAACCGTGATACCCTGGCAGGCTATGTCCATTCTCAAGAGGTTTCCTTAACCCCTACTTAGACAACCTCTTGATCATGGCTCCTTCAGAGGCTATTCTAACCTCACACATTCAAGAATGTGGTTCAAGACTTCAGGATGACAGGTTCCGGGATGTAGACTGCCATAACATCTGTGGCATTGTTGACTGTTCAAGATATAATTGAAGTTCTACCATGTACCTGGTGGTAGGTCCTTTGTTCAGGAGATGGAGTCTGGTTTCAGGTAGGAGCACACCCGTGCACACCACACGAAAAAAGGGGCCTGAGGATCAAGACCGTCATCTGCAGTGAGTGTTTTTACAGGGGCAGGTCCAAGGTGTCTGGAACTGCGAATCTGGATTACCCAGATACACCCTGGAGCAGAATACCAGTACCAGTTGCAATAAACCTGGAGTAGTAGGTTAGAACCTGGAGCAGGACAGAAGGACACTAAGGTGTTGGGGCATAGCACATTTAAGAAGTGGTACATGCAAGTTTGGACAGTCTTGGTCCGGGCAGGCAGCACCAATTCCAGAGAGATGCAACAGTCAGTAGTTCAAAGCAAGGGGTCACAGGGGTAGGCAGCACGGAATCAGTAGTTAAGTGAACCCCAGCTCCGTAACTTGAAAATCAAGCGGTAAAATAGCAGTCTAAGTCCACAACAACACTAGACCACAGCAGTTGAGCACAGAATTCTCAGGGAAGCAGGTTTAAATAGCTTCCATATGATAGACAGCTGGAGGCAATTAACCAATCAGAGTCCAGAGGCAGGACTAGGATGCAGGTAAACAGCAGGACACTGGAACAATACGTCAACAGGAGTCCTGTTGAAACAAGTCCCTCTGGTGGCTGAGTCAGTAAGTGCAGGAGTTGTAGCTACAAGGTTTCCAGTTCAAGCCAGATACAGCAGTGCCATGACAGCTGTATGCCCAGCCAGGTATGTGACCATGAGAAAGGGACACTTCCTCTAATAATTGTTTCCAACCTGTATCTTTAAAGGAATTGTTTCAAAGCTTCTAAAAAAAAAAAAAAAAAAAAAAAAAAAAAAAAAAAAAAAAGGGAATGGTTTGATTTACTGCCCTTAATTCTAAGACATTCAAGGGAACGTTTGAGCAATGTTTTGGCCACAATCCATGAGCTACTTCATCTTGTAATGTAGCTCTCCATTGTACACCACTTTCATCCATTATTATAACCTTCAAAGATGCATTCTCTACTTGAAAATCTTTTTTTAGAGTTTACTCATCTTGTCACCATAGAGATAAATTCACGTTTTCCACAATACAGATAGGGACTTCAGAGGAGTTGAAATGAGAATACCACTGACTGAGAAGTGTAATCAGAAGGAATGTCATATGCTGTCTGACCCACTTCATTATCAGAATTGCCAAGGTCATGAGGCCTAACAACTTCATGTATTCTGTGGCTGACCAATTTACCTGAGGCTGTATCCAGGCAGAACAAGATACATGTAAATGGGAAATGTTGTCCCTCTATCGATAATCTCAGGAATTTCTGTTGAGAATTTTGAACTCTAGCACTTGGCTGAATGACACTGCTTTCAAGACCCATTTGTTAGATATATAGAGTTGGCCGAAGCCTCTCAAAATTCCGTCAGGTGACCTTCCACCTGCAAGAAATGGACCACACTCCTTCCAAACTTATTTTGCCCTTGGAATGATGCAGAACTTCTAGACTTATTGTTTTAAAAAATCCAGGCTTCTTACCAGGCATCTGTCTGAAATGTCTAAAATTCTCTAAATGAAGCACCATTTTTTAAAAACAAAAGTCTGTTCTACTACCATTCTTACAGTGGGATAGAAAAACACTCCTCCCATCTGAGGCTCTCTTGATTCTTTCATCCAGCTTGTCACCAAAAAACTATGCATTCTGAATGGGGATGAGTGCAGTGGTTATGTTTTGACAAGTTATTGGCATTCCATGGCTTGAGCCAGTGGGCTTTTCTTGTCCCCACTGCCAAAGACATGGCTTTTGCTTGAAGACAGGTCAGATCAATAGAAAACACAATGAAAAATTCAATAGTTTAATTTCCATAAGGATGTCTTCTATAACTAATCTTCTTTACTCTCTCAATCCATATCTTCATAGCCCTTGAGATAAAGGTTAAGGCAGTCACTGGATTTTGTGCCCACCAAAGTGAGACATATAAGTTCTTTAGGTCATTTCAATCTTTTACCTAGTGGCTTTCAGAGGGAGCATCATCAAGGCATAACGTATCCGGTCAGATGGTTCCGCTGGTTAATGCACCAGCTGTAGAATCTGTTTAAGCCACAAGGCCGCAGGTTCTAGTCCTGGCAAGGTCAGCTCAGCCTTTCACCCTTCTGAGGCAGATAAAATGAGTCCAGGACATACTTGAATACCAGAGACAATCTCAATGTATTTTTCCTGGTAAAATACTTTCATAAACAACAAACAAACAACACTACCATGTCCACTTTAGGTGCTTCACAATTTTTTTCATCAAAGGGATGCATTTTGTGAGATGTCAAGTAGGTGTGTTTGTTTTTCTCCATCCTCCTCCATTTGGATGACACTTCTGTCAGTAGACCGAACTTCTGTTCCTTGTTCCAGGTTCATGGACTGATGAACAGCTTTCATCAGGGGATAAATCAGGGAAATGTCAAAGCTAGCCAGGTCATCCATATCTTCATTCTCTTCTGCAGACAGGACCTTGTCTCTTGTTATCCTTGTCTCTGGTTCCGACTCATCAAAGTGAAGATAGGGCATCTTTTTCCTGGATCCTAGGTCTTTTCTTTGATTGTTTAAACTCTTGCAGGCTGCCAATGATGACCAGGAAAAAAAATATTTTACTAAAAATATAGCTAGTGCAACATATAGGCAGATTTTAATTCTTGGTTAAAAAAAAATAATAATAAAAAAAAAAAAGAAATGAACTAACCTTTCTAGTTCCATAGGGGTATGCAAAGCATTGCACTCTGTCACTCAAAGGGTTAAGGTGACAAGTCCACTAAAAATTAATATTACTTCTTTTGCTTTAGTCTGTGCAGAATACAAATTATAGCAATCCTGGGATAAACCATCTGCACTTTAGGGAACAAGTAACAAAATCGCATTGATTTAAATGGGGCTTTAATTCCTTAAATGTTAGAGAGGTCTCCAGCGCACTGCAAATCAATATATTGGGGGAACTTTCTAGCATTCAAGGGGTTAAAAGTCAACTTAATATGCATTTTATTTGTTCCCAAATGCAGTTGATTTGCACCAGAATTGTACACATAGCCCAATGGCTTTTGAAACTTCCTGCTAATGTCACACAATTAGAAGCACTTGTTATGATACAGTCTGAGTTGGCACACCCAGCTTATGAGCAAGACATGCAGGTTTCTAGACAGATTTGACAAAACAGAGCATGTTATTTTGTTTTCTTAACCTTTAACCTGTTAAAAGGAACAATAAATATGCAGTAACTTGTGTTTGTTGAGTGGAAAGGAACACTTACACTGGGGTTGTGTGAGGCAAACCCATTTAGCTGACTAACTACTTGATTGCATTTGTCTTCCGACAAATGACTCATGTTGTTCTTAGGAAAAGAAAAAAAAACACTCAAACTGATTCTCAATGGCAATTTGCAAAACAATGCAGATACAATGTAAGAGAACCTTGTCCAATCCACCAACATTTTATATATGCAACTTTATTGGCCCATGAGGCAAATGCCATTCTCTGTCCTGGAACCATAAAACATTTGAGAAATATTAAAGAAATGCTACGACTATATAGTGATAAAAACAAACCCAACTTTACCTCTCTTGTTATCCATATGCTGGTATCACAAGCATCATTTTTCATAGTTGCATTGCCAGCACCTAATTTATTAAGTGCCCCCGGGCACTTTTCAAACACGTAGTAGGGCCTGTGGTCCTGCTATCAGACAAGATCAGGATCAAGATCCAGTCCAGCCATAGACCAGTTTTATCCCTGAGGTGAAAAGCACACGTCAGTAATATACAAGGAATTATTTCTTCCACCTCAGGGGTACAGTGGTCCTTCCCTGCAGGCGGATATGGAGGTGGAGGGGATATTTATCGATCAGCCACAGCTGCTTTAATAAATATCTCTGATTAAAAAAATTCTATCTAAAGGCCCAGCACCATCAAAACATTTTTTTGTGATAAATCTGCCCCTTGTGTAGGGTGGAAAAAGCACACTCAAATCCCCATACTATGCTAAAACATTACACCATGCCAGTTTTTTCTTTTTTACCCATTGTAAATAACAGGCTTTCTACTAGTGTACCAATAAAATTAATTCTATTAAATATTAATTCTCTAATACTGTAGTTATCCGGCTGCTTCATCATAGTCCCTTTTTTTAGATGCTGCTTGTGTAAACTTGACTAGCACACCTTATTTTATGGTGTCCAATATAAGGCCTGTGGGTCAAAAGTATCCCCCCCTTCCCCAGACTCCAGGGTGCGGACCACCTGAGATTTGTAAAAAAAAAAAAAAAAAAATCTTTTTTTTTTTTTTAACCTAAGTAAAGGCCTAACTACATGCCTGCCAGAACTATACAGTTCAAGAATAATTGTCTGTTAAATATCAGTTGTGTCACTGACTTGATCAATAAATAAATTAATCCATATTTGTCAATAGCTGACAGGCTATAAAATACCATTGTTATAAATTAAAAATTAATTTAGCCCTCGTGGCTTTCTGATCATGTGGCCTGTGATTAAAAAATTTGGACATCCCTCCCTACTTACTGCTGGAATTAGGGCTGAGTTGGGTGCATAGTGGTGCCACATATACTGGTGGGTATTCAGTTTTATTCTATAGAGAGACCACTGTGTAACAAGAAAAATGCTTTTGATTCAGTTTTTCAGTGCTACCTAGGACCTACATTAGGACAATAATTATACCAACTGGATCTCTTCCTCTCTATATAATGGGGAAAATTTAAATTGCAGGGTTTGTAACATAAATTAATTTATTAAGACAATAGGTAATAGGCCAATTTGAACTTAGACCCCCATTGACACACTGGGGGTTATGCACTAAGGTGGTGAGGTGATAAAGTAGAGATGACTTCTATAGTTATATCACTTATCCATTAACTATTATCTAAATAAATTACTTTATTCTTTGGAAAGCCCACGTCATTGAAGTGCAATATTGTCTTCCATTTTGTTCTATTTACACTTGGCAACTGGAATCAGGTAACTTACATATTGTGCTAGTAAAGTTGGGGGACGTCCCTAGCAACCCCACCCACTCTAATGACAAACCCAGCTAACTTGAACACCTAATTTTCTCTGACTCTGTTAAGCCCCACCCACAATATGACAGTGATTGCATAATTTGGACCCACCCACCCACACTTTTAATAAATCAATTTCTGGGAAAAGTGACTTTATTTAAGATGCTTGCACTAGCAAAATTAAAATATATGTTTAATACAGTGGATCTCAACCAGAGTGCCATGGATATTCACTCTGGGTAACCCTTCTTTTCTATAAAGACTTTTACAATAATATGAATACTGAATTTCAATTGTATATTTATGGAAATAGTTTAGCGCAATATGTTTGTTTTTTATTTTCTACCTGAGAGACCTAAATGAACTACTACACATATTTATTTATTTGTATCCTCCATTATTCCTTGGCAACTGCTCTATAATTTGTTAGGTGTGCCCTAAAAATGCCATCCTACGTGTTCATGGTGCCTTGCGCAAAAAAAGCTTGAGAAACTTTGGCCTTCAATGGGTAAAGCTGACTAGAATACCTGGGAACTCTCCAGATCTGCCCTGTTGACTTCGGTGTATAGAGTTAATTACCAGGTCTCCAGGAACAGGGACAGGTTTTCCAGCGGTGGTGGAGTTTCATCTGAAACTCTGCCCACTCCTCCTCCTCCTCACCCTGTTCTGCCCACTTCCCCATCCACTTTATGATATAAGGCTGATAAGCACCACCCATCCAATTAAGCCACATCCTATGAATGACAAAAATCACGTTATTTGCATCCCTATGATTGGCAGCACATGATATCTCTCCAGGAGGCTCAAGAGAAGTAATTTCCCAGGTATGCTGACCAAATGTTCCTTTTAATGCAGGACACGCATTAAGCATGCGCTGAGCAGTGTTTCACTGGTCCTATGCAACCCTGCAGAATTAAGTTTCCTTAAGCATCCTTTATTAAAGGTATAGTAATGTTTCATAATAAAAGCAGCTCTAATTAATCATCATAGTATTTGGGCCATGGAGAGTGTTATTTCAATACTGTCAGAGTTGTAGTTCAAGAGTAATTGAATGATAAAGTATCCCCCTCCCGCCCATTTTACTGATGTAACAGTGCGCAACTCAGAGCAGCAGGGTGTGTCCAAGTAGATTGCAAAGAGGGACAATCTTCAATTAAGATAAGCGAAAAAGCTGAAAAACCTGTCAAGGGGGGCAGGGTTTTCATTGTTCTCACAGTAACAAGATTGTTCCTTGCTGTGAGCTGTCTGGTCTATGGATCAGATTCCACATCTGAGGAGAGGACTTACACTAGGTAAAAGGGGTGGGAGGGGGATACTTTATCATTCAGTTACTCATGAACTACAACTCTGACAGTATTGAAATAACACTGTCTATGGCTCAAATGCTATGAAGGTATATGTTTCTGAAAACTAGACAACATACGGTAAATAATCAGGAGAATTTTGAAGTTTTTTATGCAGCTATTTTTCCAGAAATATTTTTAAATATTTTTCAAAATTGTGGTAATATTTTGTTTTTTTTGCAGTTTTCACACTTACATTTCAATATTACTGTTTATATCAAGCACAGGGTAGTTGAAAATTTTAAAAAATGCATTGATTAGCATTCAGCTCCTTCTGAGTATGGCAGTACCCCATATGCATAGGTTTCTCAAGGTTTGGGGAAGCTACGGGGCCCATATTGGAACATGCGCGTTTCCAGTTTCACACTTTGAATTTTTACAGCTTGCGGCACTGGTGCCATGTCTCATTTGGGACTGTGTACCAGTGCTAAAAATTTTCCCCCAAAAGTGTATATTTTTGGAAAGTAGACACCCCAGGCTTTCATTTGATGTATGTTTTCAAATTTTTTCGCAGCCATTTTACCACCAATCCCTTGTACATCTTGACATAAGTTTAAAAAAAAAAAAAAAAAAAACAACAGCATTTTTCACTTTGACTTCAATGTTGATGTGAATTTCAAGCACATGATAGGTGAAGATTTTTAAAAATGCATAGTTTAGTGTTCAGCTCCTTCTGAGTGTGGCAGTGCCCCATATGCATAGGTTTGTCGCAGTTTGGGGGAGCTACGGGGCCCAAATTGGAACATGCAAGTTTCCAGGTTCACACTTTGAATTTTCACAGCTTGCATCACTGGTGCCATTTCTCATTTGGGGCTGTATAACAGTGCTCCCCTCTAAGATTTCCCCCAAAAAGTATATATTTTTTGGAAAGTAGACACCCCAGGCTTTCAGTTTAGGTGTGTTTTCAAATTCAATACATAGCCATTTTACCACCAATCCCTCATAAAACTTGACGTAAGTAAAAAAAAAAAAACAACAAAAAACTGCTTTTTTTCACACTTAGACTTCAATGTTGATGTGAATTTCAAGCACAGGATAGGTGAAGATTTTATAAACTGCATTGATTAGTGTTCGTCTCCTTCTTCTGAGTACGACAATGCCACATATGCATAGGTTTGTCAGGGTTTGGGGGAGATACTGGGCCCAGTTGGAACACAGCATGTTCCTTGTCTCATTTCAGACTGTTTGGCAAAGCTGCAATGAATTTTACCCCCAAAAGTATATGTTGTAGAAGAGTAGACAACCCTGGCTTTCATTCTATTTGCCCTTTCAATATTTTCGCTGCCATTCTATCAGCAATCCCTCCCAAAACCTGCAGTAAGGCAGTGAAACACCATTTTCTCACAGTTATATTTTAGTGTTGCTCTGGATTTCAATCAGATGATATTTGCAGATTTTTTAAGTGCTTTACATTAGTGGTGAGTTACATCGTCTGAGTACGACAATGCCCCATATGCATAGGTTTGTCAGGGTTTGGGGGAGCTACTGGGCCCAGTAGGGAACGTGTGTATCCATTATTAGAGATGGAAAGAACTTAGGGTGCTTTGCTTCCCATTATATTTTGACAGTGTTAGATCTAAGGAGGGATGTGTTTTGAAAAATAAAAAAACAAGATATTTCAGGGGGGAAAAGTGGCCAAATAGTAAAATAAACTTTACAGCACTACTGCGTTGTGCCTGCATGGTAGCAGTCACCCTACTGCTTTGTGCCTGCATGCTTGAAGCAGTCACCCATGCAAAGGCCAGGATTGGAAGGGCAATCAGGACAGTAAGTGGGGGTTTCTTTCCGTATTCCCTGCAGTGCTTTTGTGGGTTTTTCTTTTGGGGGTTGGGGGGATTTTATAAATAAAGTGTACTACCCCGGGTTTGGGTGGAATTATTTCTGTTGCCCCTTGAAACAAAAATTGGGAAATAAGATGGAGCTGATACTGCAGAAAACTAAGTTTTAGAGTGGGGTTTGCCAATTTGGAAATCAAAAAAGAATTATATACTGCAGTCTGCATCATGTAAATGGCAACCTTTTTGTACCATGCCCTACACTTTCGCATGGTGAGGTATGGCTGCATGAGTTGATCGCACAGATCTACTCCACCAATGTGCTTGTTGTAGTCTTTGATGCAGACTGGCTTTCTTACTACCCCCCTTCTACGAACAGAGACTGCCAGAGTTTTGTCCTCATGCATGGTGGAAAGCATGTAGACATCTTTTCTGTCCTTGAACTTAACTGCCAGCAGCTCTTGTTGGCACAAAGCTGAGGACAACCCAGTTTTTAGTTTTTTTTGCTACAAGTTCTTTGGGCATCTTCCTGTAATTGCGCCTGACAGTGCCACAGGCCACGGTGTCAAAATAAAAAAGTGACTTAAATAAATGGGGGCTGGTGTAATAGTTACCAACATATAAATTATATCCTTTATTTAATAAGTGCTAAATTCGATCCCAAACAATTTTCCCATTTGTTTCCTGAGAACCGGGGCCAGGAGGGTCAAGTTGGCTGTCCTTGCCCTCGTAAATTCGAAAAGCCTGGGTATGGCGTGTGGCACTTTCGCACAATTTATAACATTTAATGTCAAATTTGGATCACATGGAGGGGATGTATTGCTTGAAACCTAACCTGCCTTTATATTTCATAAGGGATTCATCTATACGTATGTGTTTTTTTGGGGTATATACTTGGGCAAACTGGAGTTTTTACACCAGTATCATCTAATACTTGTTTATTTTACTATTCCCATTGTCATTGTTAGGGCCCAGAATTTCTTGAATTCTAAAAGGTTTGTGGGTTGCCATATTTCTTCCTTGGAAACAAACGCTGATGGGTTGGCGGCAATATATTGGCCTCCGTATAAGTTTGTTTGAGACACAATTTCCCCCAAAATTTCTTCCCCCAAAAATGAATAAAAAAACTGAACATAGGTAAATCCTGCCACATCCACTTGAATTCCTGGGTTGCCTGTGAATTCAGGAATTTGTGGGCATAAATTGGTTGGTGATACCCATTCATCAGCAGGAGTGGCAGTACTTGTGGCAGGTCTTGGGGCAATACTTGTGGCATTTCTCAGGGCAGATCTTGGGGCATTTCTCAGGGCAGCTCTTTGGGAGGTTGCTGGGGCAGCTCTTTGGGAGGTTGCTGGGGCAGCTCTTGGGGCAGTTGCTGGGGCAGCTCTTGGGGCAGTTGCTGGGGCACCTGTTGGAGCAGTGCGACTTTTTTTTTCATAGAAGGCCCTGCGTCATCACTACTAGAGCTGCTCTCACTCTCCGAAAACTGACTGATGTCAAAATTTGACACAGTGTCTGTGGCGTCTGAGTCAGACACCAAATAGGAATACGCCTCTTCACTGTACTTCCGCTGCATTGTGTACACCTACTCTAAGCTAAATAAATTACTAACTTCTACACCTAACTATACCTAACTCTCACCCCAAACGGTCACTATTCCTATGATAAATTTTTTTTTTGTATTTTGTATTTTTTTTTCTATGCTACTCCTAAACCTAAATCTATCCCTAAGCCTTACCCTAACACACATCTATCCTGAACCTCCCCAACCCAACTACCTATCTAAACTAGCTTATAATATAAAATACATTTTTAAATAAAACTTTTTTTTTCTTTTTTGTCCTACGCTACCCCTACCCCTAAACCTAAATCTAACCCTAAACCTTACCCTAACCCACATATACCTTGAACCTACCTAACCCAAGTCAACTACCTATCTAAACTATAACTATTTTTTGTTCTTTGTTTTTTTTTTCCTACTCTACTCCTAAACCTGAATCTAACCCTAAACCTTTCCCTAATACATGTAGACTAAACCTACCCAACTACCTACCTAAACTACCTGAAATACACTAAATAATTAAATTTTATTTAAGAAAAAAAAAAAAATGTAAAAAAAATACAAGGGGGATGGGGGAAGTACCACAGATCAGCAAAAAGCTGATCTGCAGCAACTGATCACTGTTAAAGTGATCGGGGGGGGGGGAATTTATTGATCACTGAAACACCAGTGATCAATGGGTTAATTTTGAATGAATTTTTTTTTTTTTTTTTTTTTTAACATAGAAACGCTATACAAGGTTCTGTAACACTGGAACACAAGCTCTCTCTCTCCACCTCAGAAGTGTATAAGATGGAGGGAGGCAGAGAGATGTGACAGGGACAGTATTTGTAAATACAGTCCCTGTTATTCTGCTTCTGCAACATGTGATTCGCTAATCTAGCGAATCACATGTTGTAACATTGTCTCTACTGGTTGAAACTAAGTGCCCCGGTATCGGAGCACTTAGCAACAACCAGCCCGCGCTATCCCATCGCTCTGTGCGGCGGTGATGGGACATTTTAACCCATGACAGTCCTGGACCGTCATGGGTCCTTAAGGGGTTAAAGGGAAGGTCTAGTTGATTTAGATACGTCCCATAAAATGTTAAAAAAAAAAAAAAAAAGGCTCAAGACTCGCATTCCAATATAGTGTCTTAGAATATACTATAAAAGTGTAATATTTTGTAAAAACAGTCTGTACATTCAATATTTATATCTAATGAAATAATGTACAATATTCAGCTTTATATACATTATTATGGAGACTAAGTTGTACTATGGAAGTGTTGTGTTAATAAATAGGCTTTTAATATAGTTTTTGGCAGTCTGCAGCCATTTATAAAATGATACCCACTCTAGTGAATGGTGCACAGCTTTGCTTGTACAATTGGGCATGCCTTTCAGTTCAGGGACCCGCTGGACCGCTGCAGAGATTTTCACAGGAGTGGGGGGGGGGCGTCTGCTGCGTTCTCCACCCCCCTGCCAGCGAAACAGGTAAAGTTAGAATTATATATATATATATATATATATATATATATATATATATATATATATATATATATATATATATATATACACACTACCAAATGGTGCACGACATTGCAAGCACGATTAGGCACAGTGCACTTTGGGGAGCCACTTGGCCGCAATAGCAGTGAGTTTTTCTGCAGAGATTTCCCCCAACCACTCCTGTGAAACGTTGCCCCTGATTCGCTGCCTATCTCCTTCCCCCTGCCGCCCGGGGGGGGCGGCGCATCTAACCAGAAACATTTAGAGAGAGAGAGAGAGAGAGATATGATATATACCATAAAATCTTGGGTATAATATGCACAATCTTTTTCCTCTTCACCTTCATTTATATATATATATATATATATAATTTTTTTTTTAGTTATTATATCACTGTAATAACATAAAAAAGAGGCCTGCCAGATTCCTTCCTGAGGGAGCTGCCCTGGGTGGGGCATCTAACCAGAAACAGTTAGAGAGAGATATGATATATACCATAAAATCTTGGGTATAATACGCACAATTTTTTTCCTCTTCACCTTCATTTTTATATATATATATATATATATATATATATATATATATATATATATATATATATATTTATTTATTATATTGCTGTAATAACATAAAAAACAGGCCTGCCAAATTCCTTCCCGAGGGAGGGAGGGAAGGAATCTGGCAGCCCTCAATTTTTTTTGAATATTTGATCATAACCCTTTAATGATCAAAAGGGATGTGCAGCACATTCACAATGCTTTATGCACTTTACTCTTTTATACATTGCATTAAAAACATGCATTAAATATGTGAATGCCAGAGACGTGGGTGCTTAACAATGGCAATCAACGGGTTAATGTGATTATTGCAGTCTGTTTATTTTGTATATAGGCATTTAAGTACCTGTTCCCTATACAGCAACCCTGTAGCATTTATCTCTTTGGTTTATCCATGTGATGAATTTCCAACTGTTTGTTGTATATGTATATCTGTTTATGGAAAAGTTGCACAACTGCCACTTAGAGCAGTTCTAAAGTTTTATTTTTATGCATATATTGTAGGGTAGGAGTATCCAAGTTCGGTTGTCAGAAGCTACCAACAGGTCAGGATTTAAAGGGACTGTAATGTCCCATAAAAACTTTTTATAGTTTTATAGAGCTTTAGAAAATAATCAGAATGGTGCAAACCCTATCTCTCAACCCGCTATGAAATAACTCATAGTATGGAACATAGAAAGATATAATGTTATAATTACTCATTCAGGTGTAGTTAGACATCAATTTGGATTTCTTTGTTGTTGTTTTTTTTTTTATACATTATGTAGTGAAGGGGTTCTGTTTTAGTATATTGTGCACAAGTTTAGATGTGCATCATGGCCCAGATATTAGGGTAAAGTGAAGAAATTCTGTGACAAAGTGTTGCAATGTTTTATTGTCCCCTGTGGTGCAGTTGGCTTCAATAGAATTATGGCAATTTTCTTTTGGACATAGATGTACAAATATCATGTTCCACCTCCAATAATATCATGTATCATGTTTGTGAAGGACAGGTAACATCAACAAATGGACAAACTCCATGATCAAAACTGCTTGCAAACTGTCACATGCTGAAATGGATGAGCCCTTTGCTCCCCCCACTGGTCCTCTCAGTCATCATCACCCCTATCTCAGAGCATCCTTGACCCCTGTGAGGTGGTGAAGGACCTTGAGCCCCCTCTCCATTATCTATGCATTCACTGGAATGGAGACTGTGGGCCACCCACTCAACCAAGGGCTCCATATCCAGGATGTTCCAGGGCATTAGCTCAAGTGCTGACAGGAGGTAAGTTCACTTTCCCACCGCTGAGATGCAATGGAAAAGTGTCAATGCATGAAAGCATGCCCAGAGTGATGGGGCCCATTGACTGCACACAGATGTACATAGGAGCACCAACTCATGAGGACCACAGTACATCAACAGTGAGAATTTCCATTCCATCAATGTACAGATGGCCTGTGATGACAACCTGTGGATCACTCGTGTGCATACTTTTATGGGAGCAGCCATGACTCCTACATCCTCTTGCAATGATCAGCGTTCCATGATTTCAAGAATGGGACTCTTAACATGAATGTTGGTTACGTAATTAAAGTGTAAATGATTAGTACTGAATTCTGACTGTAGTAAAGCTGATTCATTACACCTACATTTGCAATCCCCCAAATAAACATAGGGGCTGGGTGGGCTGGCCTGGCAAGTGTATTATGGCACTGCACCTCCCCGGTAAGATTTTCTGCAAACATCCATATGGGCATTAAGTAACATTTATAATTGAGGGATCACAGTGATATAAAAAAGATATCCTGTTACGACATCCTGAGCGATGAGAAAATGCAATAAAGTCCCCTCTTCATGCGCGTGAAAGAATGTATTTGCTTGCACTTAGATATCCATGATAAATGTTACATCAATCATGTGAGTTCTTCATGAACAGCTTACTATGAGGCCCACTGTAATGGGCCGTAGGCCGTTACTAAGGAGGACTGTTCGAAACTCCTCAGGTTAGGACTCACTTGGCCACTGGGCACCCCGTAGAGGGGTTATTTCGATCAATGGGACTTATGTTCACCGACCTGCCAACTTTTAGTCGACCAAGGGCTTTGGGGTTGACACAGTCGTAAGACTCCCATTTCGTCGAATAGACCCAGTAGGCAGCCATTGGATTTGTGTCGACCAGAGTGACGTAGGGGATGTTCGCTCAAGGACACCAGTTGTGTATAAAAGACCGTGGGGTTGCTCAATAAAGTGTGTTACTTGCTTTGAACTACGAAGGAATCGTGTCTTGTTATTTGGGTGGTTTAAAGAGTCCTCTCTGACTCCCATCTAAGACCCGGATACCCCAAGCTAAATTCACTCTACTCTGCAGCTGCAACCAAGACCTGGGACTTCGACTTCGCCTGCTAGCCTAGTCGACGAAAGATGAGAATGGATTCTTCAACTTCTGACGGGATTCGGCGACGCTGGTAGACTCTTCTACTCCTGGTTGAACTCAGAAGGTTCGACAACAGCTTCCCAGGCTCTGACAGAGTTGGGTTTAGAAGGCTGACTTGCACCCTCTGGTGGGGTCGAACTATATTGCTTTCCACATTCACCGGAACACAAAACTCCAGCTGGCCGAGGTCGAGTGAGAGGAGAGCGTAACAACGGCTGAGGACAACCCGGCGTCCTTAGCTTCCGTTATACCCATCACTTGTATTAAAATAGTAGGAATAACAAATCTTCCCAACAAATGTCATTGTGCCCCAAATGAGGTACATGTATCACCCTCTTTCTCCTACATATCCCAAGGAATACAGGATAGTATGTGGCTGCAAACCGTCCCCATTCACCAGCACATCACATGTAGAAAGAGGCCCATATCATGGAAAGGAATGTGATTGAATGCACCTTTAACCTTATGAAAAACAGATTTAGGTGTCTTAACCATTTTGGTGGAGCCCTCCAGTACAACCACCCCTAAAGTGTCATGTTAACCTGGCATGTGCTATTTTACACATTACCATGGACACTTGCTTATTATGGGATATTGACCCTGATCCTTTTGTGGAGGTCCCTGGATGAGGAGACCCTTGGAGATGTGGAGACACATGATCAAGGCATACTTGATGTTTTTCCTGTAAGTGTTATGTATGAGACCACCACAAATACATTAACTACATGATATCCACATGTTTTTTATGTGATAGGAGAACTCACCCACCCATAATCCTGTAAGATTTGTTTAACTATACAAGATGTTGAACTCCTGCTTGACCCTTGTCCACTGCTCATGCAAAGTATGTACCCCTGTCGTCCTCTGCTCAGATGGAACATCCCGACCCCCACCCTGTAACATGCATTATGAGATGTACTGGATAGCAAGCCTCCAGTGTGTTCAAAGGATACAGATTCCATTACATGGATGTCACCAGGTGATCATGTAAGTTGGACTTACATGCTCTATCTCGAAGTTCCTTTATTGGCTCTATGCCAGATCTGATGTATACTCATGGCCAAAAAGAACAATCTTGCAATATGCGTCATGTTTGTTTTCACACAGACAAGTGTGACATAATACACCAGAGAACCATGAAACAGATATATGCAGGGGTTAATCTCATGGATAGGATCTCATTCCTGTCCATGAGACCAGTGAATTAATTAGTAAGGATAAGACTATGGCTGACACTTTTAAACACATTCCATGCCACACCTTTAAACACATTCTTTTCTTCTGCAAATACAAGGGAAGCGACTATGGGCAAACAGACAAAATCAAAGAATTGCCTCCATCAAGCATATGGTTTACTGTGGACAAAGTCCAAAAGAGACTGAAAAAGATTATGGTGAATAAAGCACCTAGACTTGATGGCATACACCCAAGGGTGCTTATGGAATTTAATACAGTAATAGCAAGACCCTTATACTTAATATTTAGTGACTCACTGTCATCAAGCATTGTGCCCTGTGACTGGAGGACTGAAGAATAGATCGATAAACTAATTTGCTTGATTTTACTAAAAGGTAAGTAGTAATTTGGGCAAACATATTGTTGATGGTATTTGATCATTTGGTATCAATGTGAGCTTGCTGTGAAAGGATGATTGTTTAATTGGTTGCCTTATCATATTGTTGCAGTGGGGTGACTAATTGATTCTTAATTACCAGGAGGTATATAGGTAGCCAGCTAGATCAGGCTCACATTCTTACTTGTTTTATTTTTCCCTGAGGTGGGTAGTGTCCCACAATACGCATTGGAAAATTGACGCACTCTTTTAGTGCCAGTCCCTTAGCATAGCCCCCTGTGAAAAACTATCGGACGCAAAGTGCAGTACATGTCTTTATCCCACTTGTCCTTCCTGGACTATATATTGTACTGTGGGCCTTTATTTTGGGCCATAGCATCAGAACTTGGACCATCTTCGAGGGTGAGAGAAGGAGTTCATTTGGGGATATTAACTGCATGAGGGAGCAAACAGGAGAGACACAGTATTGTGCCTGATTTTTGAGATACATAAAGCCCAAGAGGACGGCAATGTGAAAACAAGGTCATCCATTAAGACTAGTGGAAAGGCACTTCTGTCTAAAAGGAAGGGATTGTTTTTACAGTAAGGGCGATAAAGTTATGGAATTATTTTCCTTGAAATGCTGTGCTTCAAGATACTGTAGTTTCTTTCAAAGAAAATAATGGATACCTTTCTAGCTCAGAGAAATAATAGGATTTTAGTCTTACCTGTTAAATCCTTTTCACTTAGTCCATACAGGTCACTGGTACTCTGGGAGGCGTAAGTCCCCTTTAATAGGCAGGGACAACTATGCAAATGATTTGCAAGGGGCGGAGCCTCCCCTCTTACTTAAGCCACCTTCTGGCCAGAGCCACTTAGATTGATTTGAGACCCTAAAACTGACCTCAGGTAAGCAAAAAGAAAGACTCCTGTGAGCATGCCCGAACAGTCTCCCACTGGATTCCACAGGAGAGCCAAGACTGGTCCCTTGACAGGGTGGGAGACCAGTGACCTGTATGGACTAAGTGAAAAGGATTTAACAGGTAAGACTAAAATCCTATTTTCACTGTCGTCCAATACAGGTCACTGGTACTCTGGGATGTACAAACATTGAGCTGATCCAGAGGCGGGAAGTAAGGCAAGGACCAGGCGCGAAGCCCAAGTCACTAGAACTGCTATGACCCAGTTAATAACATAGCCCAAACTGTAAGTGTCAATGGACACCAACCAAGGGAAAAAATCCCTGAACTAACACAGCACACGAAACCAGAGCCAACCAGGCTCAACAGTAAGGAAGCACTAAGGATCACAGAGCGGAAGACCTACACAGGCAAGACTGCCTCCAGGACCTTCCTTCCAAAACTGGCATCAGCCGAAGCCAGTACATCAACTCGATAGTGCTTAGAAAAAGTGTGCACAGAGGACCAAGTGGCCGCTCTGCACAGTTGATCAGCAGAAGCTTGATTCTTGTAGGCCCAAGAGGCCCCAATAGATCTGGTGGAATGGGCAGTCACCCGGAAGGGAACATGCTTATTCCTCAACTTGTAGGCTTCACGGATAGTAGCCTTAATCCAAGAGGCAATGGTAACTTTGGAAGCCGGTCTCCCTGCCCTAGGCCCCTCAGGAATGACGAATAGAGCGTCAGACTTCCTGATAGACTCGGTGCGATGAACATAAAACTTGAGGCAACGCACCACATCCAACAGATGGAGATCTCTTTCCTTGTCAGATGAAGGATTAGGGCAGAAAGAGGGAACCACAATCTCCTGATTGATGTGAAACTCGGACACAACCTTGGGTAAGAATTCCTTGGTAGTGCGAAGCACAGCCTTATCCTTGTGGAACACCAGGTAAGGAGGTTTACAAGACAAGGCCTGTAACTCTGCTACCCGGCGAACTGAAACAATAGCCAAAAGGAAGGCCATCTTCCAGGTCAAGAGACGTAATGGAATGGAAGCCAAGGATTCAAACGGTGGTCGCTGGAGAACTCCCAGCACCAAATTGAGGTCCCACTGGGGAGCAGGACTCTTGAAGGCAGGTTGAACATGAGTCACACCTTGGAAGAAAACTTTCACATCAGGAAGGACAGCGATCCTTTCCTGGAAAAACACAGACAAGGCAGAAGTCTGAACTTTGAGGGAACTCAGACTGAGCCCCTTATCCACACCGTCCTGCAAGAAGGCCAGGACAGTGGGAAGATGGAATTCAAGGGATAACTTCTTATCAGAGCACCATGTCACAAAAGTTGACCATATGCGATGATAGATCTTGGAAGACACAGGCTTACGAGCACTGAGCATAGTCGACACCACAGAAGGAGAAAATCCTCTTTGCTAGAATCGAGGATTCAACCGCCATGCCATCAAATGGAGAGAGTGAACATCCTCCTTCCACAGATATCCCTGAAGAGGTAGGTCCGGACGGGCAGGAAGCGGGATCGGATCCGTCACTGACATGGCCATCAACTCCGGATACCAGGACTGGCGAGGCCAGTTTGGAGCAATTAGGATGACAGGACAACGCTCCCTCTTCAACTTCTGGATAACTCTGATCAATAGAGGAAGAGGAGGGAAGATGTAAGCCAGGGAGAAGTCCCAAGGGATCGACAAGGCATCCACTGCTAGAGCCAGGGAGTCCCTCAACCGGGAGCAAAACACCGGAACCTTCCTGTTGTGTCTGGTAGCCATCAGGTCCACCACAGGCATCCCCCACCGCTGTGTGAGCATGTGAAACACCTCTGGATGAAGAGCCCATTCTCCGCTGTCGACGGAGTGACGACTGAGGAAGTCTGCCATGACGTTGTCCACGCCTGGAATATGAACTGCAGAGATGACAGGCACGTGATCTTCTGCCCAAGACAAAATATCCTTGACCTCCCACCAGGCGGAACCGCTTCTTGTGCCGCCTTGCCTGTTGATGTAAGCCACCGCCGTGGCGTTGTCGGACTCCACTCTGATCGGAAGACCGGTCAATTGAGACTCCCAGTGCTTCAGGGCAAGCCGGACAGCTCGAAGTTCCAGAACATTGATGGAGAGCATGGATTCCTCCAGACCCCATTTCCCCTGAGCACTGAAGCGACCCCAGACTGCACCCCAGCCCCGAAGGCTGGCATCCGTTGTGACTGTGGTCCAATGAGGAACTAGAAAGGATCTCCCTTTCAGGAGATGAGAGAGATCTAACCACCAGTGCAGACTCGACTCGACATGAGGAGGAAGAGAAACAGACAGATGTTGATGATCTGGATGATTCTTGCACGTCTGGATCACAAATCTCTGAAGTTCCCTGGAGTGGGCCATGGCAAATGGGACTGCTTCGATCGTGGAAATGAACTTCCCCACTAAAGACGACAACTTCGGTACTGGAATTTCGTCCATGTCCAGAATCCCAGCCACTCTGACGGCTATCTGGTGAGCCACGTCCTCTGGAAGAAACACCATGCAGTGGCGAGTGTCGAACAGGAGACCCAGGAACAGAAGCCTCTGAGATGGAATCAAGTCCGACTTGTCCAGATTCAGGATCCAGCCATGACGGTTCAGGGTGTGCATGCACTTCTGTAATTGCTGACGGAGAAGCTCCGCTGAGGAGGCCTTCAGTAGGAGATCGTCCATGTAGGGGGTCACTCTGATCCCATCCTGAAGGAGCACCGCTATCAAGGAGCCTAACACCCTCTGGAAGACCTGAGGGGCTGAAGTCAGCCCAAAGGGGAGCGCTGCAAACTGAAAGTGTCCCCTGTGGCAGGCAATCCTGAGATACCGCCTGCTCTCTGGATGAATAGGGATGTGAAGATAAGCATCCTGAAGGTCCAGGGAGGCGAGAAACTCCCCTGGAGACATTGCTGCAATCACAGAACGCAGAGATTCCTGGCGGAAGTGGGAAGTCACCACATAGGCATTGAGACCTTTGAGATCCAAAATGGGACGAGCTCCTCCGTCCTTTTTGGCTACCACAAACAGGTTGGAATAGAATCCTGAACCTGTGTCCCCTTGAGGAACCACCTCCAGGACCTCTTTGTCCAAGAGATCCTGAATAGCGTCGTCGAATAGACGCCTTTTTGTGGGTTCCTGAGAAGGACGAGTAAAATGGAACCGAAAAGGAGGAAGGGAAGAGAAAGGGATCCTGTATCCCTCTGACACCACCTGAAGAACCCATGGGTCCGCCACTGACTCCTCCCAAGTCCGGCGAAAGATGCGGAGACGACCGCCTACAGCCGGATGCGGACCCGGGTTCGGCGAGTCATGCCGAAGCAGTCTTGGAGGTCTTGGCCTTGGGGGCAACTTTGGGCTTCCAGGACTGTTTGGGCTTGGAGGAGGAGCGCGTAGCGGGAGGACCCGTCTGGGCCGAGGAGCGTGTCTCAGTCTGAAAGGAACGAAAGGACTGATTGCGTTTGGCTGGAAACTTTTTCTTAAAGACTGAGGGCAGAAGAGTACTTTTACCGCCAGTAGCCTCACTGATCATTTCTTTGAGTTCAGACCCAAAAAGCAAATTCCCCTGAAAGGGCAAGGAAAGCAAGGCTTTCTTGGAGGCTGTATCAGCAGACCAAATTTTCAGCCAAAGAGCGCGTCTAGCCACCACAGAAGAAGTGGAGGCCCTCGCCATCATGCGCACAGCATCAAAAGCAGCGTCAGCAACATAGTTCTGAGCTTCAGTGATATTAGCAAGGAGCTGCAACTGTTCAGATACTGGCGCATCCTGGCGAACTGCTTCAGTCAGTCGTTCAGTCCAGGCTGCAATGGCTCTATTAACCCAAGCCACAGCAAAGGTTGGGCGCATGGCAGTCCAATGGAGGCAAAAATAGCTTTAAGAGAAAGCTCTAGCTTTTTATCTGTCCAATCCTGCAGGGCAGAGGCATCAGAGACAGCCAAGGCGGTAGACTTGGATAGTCTAGAAACAGGAGCATCCACCTTGGGAGGATGAACCCATTTTGCCAACTCAGCCTCAGGAAAGGGGTAAAGTTTAGCAAACTTTTTAGAGACAGAGGAAGATCTATCAGGATTCTTCCATGCCTCAGAGACCAGACGGGCAAGAGTAGGGTTAGTTGGAAAACAAACAACTGGTTTAGATGGCTTTTTCTGAAAAACATCAGTAGGATCATACGTGGATTCCTGAGTCAGAGGAAGGTTGAGCGTATTCAGAACCGCTCTGATCAGACCCTCAGCCGAGACTTCAGGGTCACACTCATAGGGGTCCCCAATGGATCTGTTAGATTCAATAACAGTACGTTCCTCAGCATCAGAATCCTGTAAGAGTTCTTCTTCAGAAGAATCAGTGACATCAGGAGCTCCCTGTGGCTTAGGCAGGGAGGTCCTGATGGTAGAGGGGGTCTGCCAGACCTGGAGAGCCCCCTGTATCTGAGAGGGAAAGAGTTGAAGCGTGGATCTGAGATCCCTAGTGGCACCTTTAAACTCCCTCACCCAAGATGGCTCAATAGCGTGGCTGGAAAGCCCAGGGTTGCTATCTTGACCAGTACAATTAGGGCATAGATCCCCCACATTATCGGTAGACAGCCCAATGTGGCAAGAGGAGCAAAACGCCATGGGGGTAGCAGACCCCCCATCCTCCTTAGACTTGGGTCTAGCCCCTAGCTCCAGTGAAGTAGACATGCTCACAGCGTCAATATACCCCACTAATAACACTATCACCCAGAAGAAGTGTAAATGATTAAAGTTTCACCCCAGAAATGTCTAAATTCGGACTTATCTGGCCAGCGAAGGGTTAATCTGTTGAGGAGAGAGAAGGCTCGGTCCCTGCGTAGTGTACTCGCTTAGGAAAAGTACCACAAAATGGCGGCCGTCATGATAGCCACTCAGAAATGAGCGCGAACCAGGCGCTCATGGGAAATGTAGTTTTTCCCTTACAAGTACCCCAAACAGTGCCCGAAGCCCCCCTGAACACCCCACATACATAAAACACATTTCGGATGATAGAGCAGGAGCCTAGCATTAAAATGAGCCCTCTCTGAAGTTGCTGTGACAAGCGGTTCCAGAGATACGTCCCACACTGTGAATTCTCATAGAGAGTAAAGGAGCCCTTGCGTCTGAGAGGGAAAAAGCCGCGCTTAAAGGCGCGGAACACCATTTTTAACAAAGTTTGAGAAAACATTAAAAAGTGCCCAAACAAGTATGAAACACATAAGAAACATGAGTAAACGAATATCAAAGGCTCCAAAACCCAGAGAATACCACATAAATTGCATAATAACAGTAATAATGCAATAAAAACACCCTATGAGTGCTGGAGTGTATTGAAACTCCCAAATACAAGCCCATCAAAGGGACACTGTGGGGACAAGTGGACCTTCAGCACTCAATGGGTGACTCACCTTTCTTGCAGGACTTCTGTCTTCAGGTGACCATGATAAGGTGGGAAAGAACCAGAGGTAAATTCCCCAGTAGGGAAGCTGCTTAACACAAGCTGTCCCCTCTTCAGGGCATAAGGTCCACAGAAAATCCCTGGAAGCTGCACCAGCCACTTTAAAGAGGGCAATTCACAGCCATGGTCACCCTCCTAATGGTGGTATTCCATATTTGAATAAAAAAATAATAAAACACTAAGATGCATAGATGTTCTCTACCTGGTGTGGAAGCACACCAGGAACAAATCAATCTAAGTGGCTCTGGCCAGAAGGTGGCTTAAGTAAGAGGGGAGGCTCCGCCCCTTGCAAATCATTTGCATAGTTGTTCCTGCCTATTAAAGGGGACTTACGCCTCCCAGAGTACCAGTGACCTGTATTGGACGACAGTGAAATTGAGAATTATGACAGCTGGTTTCAGGCAGATAGGATGGTGACCCAGGGAAATATCCAGGTGCCATTTGGAGTCAAGAAATAATTTTTTTACACACTTGCAGCTTAACTGTAAATGGTATCAAAGGGGTGATATGGTCATAAGGCCTGTGCTGAACTTCATGGATACATGTGTTTTTACAGCCTAATCAACTATGTTACTCCTCTTTTCTAGACATAATGACTAGTAATAAACACTCATACTTATGTATTCTGTGTCATCATGCTAATGGTATCAGTGGCAGGGGCATCCAAGTTTGTTCAGTCCTGGGCCACATGATATACAGTCCATATGTGTGAGTGCCACAATATTTTTATTTTATTGATCACAATGGTGAATTATAGGTTGTTAGCACAGAACTGCACAGTTAAAGGCTTAGTACTAATGGATGATTAATTTTGATCAAGTCAGTGAGAATACTTGTATTTAAAAGACACCTATTCTCAAACTATACAGTTGGGCAGCCAGGTGATTGTTCCATACTAGTCTACAAATGTATGTGTCCTAGCTAAATACGTAAAAACAAAAATTCCTGTTCACACACTGAGGCCAAGTGGGTCACATTTGGACCACTGGCCACACAGATTCCCATGACTTAAGTCTTGAAATAGGCCATATTGTGTATTCGACCAATTGCAACAAAGTGGAGACTTTTGCAAACAGAAACCATTTTTGTCAAGTAGTCACTGAAGTTGTTGACTGCTAGACAGCACATCCACAGATTGCTTTGTGATATGTTGGCTACCTGTGGTTAAAACCTTGAGGGTCATGGGGTTGTGAAACACACTGAGAGGCAATGCATTAAACACCCCTTTAATCCTCAGGAGGCTAATATTACCACTGACAGCTCTGTCAATTCTCGGTTGTCCACTGTTGCACATCTGTGGGCAAGGAAATTGATCACGTGTTGAGAACAAGTTGTTTGCCTTAATACCTTGAAAATATTCCTAAGTTAAAGAGGGGTAATTGTGAAGCAACTTAAGTATATTACAGGTGAGGATATTAAACGTCAAATTAAACACCGATGGAAATGTTTCTAAGTTATCGTGGGAGATACACTAAGGTGTGATAGGGAGGTAATAAAGTGCAGATGACTTATCCAGTGATATCATTTCTCCATTTCCTATCTTATTCTTTGGATCCTATGCACTAAGATTTCTCCAACTTTGGAGATCTTAGTTCATAGGCTGTATAGAATATCAGGAAATGGAGAAGTGATATCACTGAAGAAGTTATCTCCACTATATTACCTTTATCCTGCCTTAGTGCATAACCCCCATTGAATGTTAGAAGGTTATCCCAGATATTGTCTTGCAATGCTCCAGGATATTATCGAACATTCTAGTGGTTTACAGCCCCATATATAGCAATGTGACCCCTGAGTCCAATCCTGCTTTGCATTTGTCACATTCAAAATTGAACAGCTTTAGCATTGTTATATTTACATATTGTCCATGCACATTTACCTTCATTCTGCGTGATGACAAGGACAGACAACAGTTCACTACTGCCAGCTGTTGATGAAAACAAACTCACATGATCATCCTGTTAGTAGAATAGCTAACTCTTGCTCCAACATGCATTGTCCAATGTGGGGATGATAAAGGACAAAAACCCATGACTGATAGAGGTGTGACTCACACACTGATCTGCACTGCATTGAGAACACCACTGGCAATCAAGGTGAATGCCACTGTTTAAAAAAAAAACAATATACACAATTTATCAATTCAATGCATATTTATTTCCTTACACAGCAAACTTCCTTTTTTTTGTTGTGTGTGTGAGGGGCTGAACTTGTGGACCTCAATGAGAGTCTGCTGAACTTTTTTTTGTGATGTTTGTGCAGGTGTAACTGTGGATGAGGAAGGTGTTACAAATGTCTCTGCCTGCCGTTCCTGTCTCTCTGCAGTGAGCTGTTGAAATCTGTTGTGCTCTTGGAACTCAACATGTAGTTGGCCCATCATGGCTACAACAGTATTCACAACCTGTTGAACTCTTGCATTGAAAGTAATACGTTGGATATCCACAGCAATCATTGTTGAAGCATTGCTTTCAAGGGTGTGCAGACATCTTCTGTGGAAACGCTGTGTGTCACTCACTAGCCCCCCCTGGATATCTAAGTACTGCATATCCATGGGCATTGTGTTTCTGCTCCCAGGTGCTGGTGAAGGTAATGTTGAAGCAGGTGATGCTGTTGATGTATCACATTCTGTAGCTGTTTCAGTTCATTCCACTGGTGCAGACTCTTAATATGCTGCAGCTGTATCTACTGTTTCAGATGCTCTGGTTCCTGTTGGTGCAAATGGTGATGCTGCAGATGTGTGTTCTGTTGCTTCTAGTTGGTCTCCTGTTGGTTCTTTTGGGAAGGTGCATACAGCACGGGAGGACTCTATTGGTGACACGTTTCTTCCATGCACATCAATACTCTCCTCCAAACGTGTGCCACATCTGCTTCTAACAGTGCCTGTGTTACAGGAGTATGGCTGGACTGGTAAACATGGTTGGGGCTGTGGCCTCTGGGCCTCACACACCAGATCAATGTGTTGATAGCCCATGGGACATGTACTGCCATTGTTTTGTTCTTCCCAACAACATGTGATGGGGCTGCAGGCTGGAATATTGATGTTGGAGCATCTGCATTAGATTGAGTGTGTTGTCCCCAGCTTGATGGTACCCACTGATTTTCTGTAGAAGGGGCAGCCATTGCTGAGATGTGGGTGATGAAAATCTCTCCTGTGAGGTGGATCATACACAACTGGCTCCTCCTGCTCAGATGCAGGAACTGATGCTGCAATGGAATAATAATAGGGTTTAGAAACATGGATGTATAAAACATGACTGTTATGCTGTGCTATATTTGTTACAACTGAACACTGACAAGACAATGTATACAAGGGAGTTATTGTCATGGCCAGTTTTGCTGTACCATTGGGTGGATATGCTATGCTGCAGGGAAGTATACCATGGTTTTAACCCTTTGAATGCCAGAGGGTTATGCAACACATTGCTTTGCATTTGTGTGCCAGAGAGATATGCAACACATTGAGAAGCCACACCTCTGTGGCACTCTACCTCTTCATATTGCCATAAACATATGCCACAGTATTTATTTAGATGGATGCCACAAGGGCACAGCTATGAGATAATTTTTGTAGACTTTTTCTGTAGTTCACACCTACATTTATGGAGGCATAACCTTAATTTTATTACATTTAATGCTGGCACTGTTGCAACATCATCCTATGGTGTTTTGGGGTCACGTGGACAGTCGTTTTCATAGAGTGATGCAGCAACAGCAACAAGACACTTGATCCCATGGAAGTACTTCATGTGAAGAATGCATGTTGCACATGAGCAACCTTATAAATAACATAACACTCAGCAGTGGGGGGAACTCAGTATAACTTAGAAAAACACATAGGAATATGGATTTTGTAACAAAGCTTAACTAGCACTTTAACTTGGAACATATGCGTGTTGAATGTAGACACCATGCTTTCTTATTCACACGTAATACGGAGATGATATTAATAAACTGGACTTGATCTACAGTTAGCAAACCTTGGTTCTCCATTTGTTAGTGACTTTAACTCCAATGATTGAAAAACAGTCTTTGGCTCTTTGAGGATCAGGGGAGTTAGTCACTAACAACTGGAGAGCCAAGATTGCTTAACCCCGGGTTCAGGCAAGCAAAGTAGGGTTTTAAGTGTATAGTTATTTCTATTGGAGGTACAACATTTTGTGCAGAGAATCAATCATTCTGCTTATGAGTAGTCTGTAAAGTGCCGTCATTTCTAGTATCACAGCCACCTTCGATTCCTGCCACTGCCGTCAAGGACAGTCTCTGCCACAGCAGCTACTGCTAACCATTTCAAGGTCATGTCTGTAGCTGAAGCCTTGTTTCCCTTATGTGCAATGCTACTTCACCCACTTTTGGCCTTGACTTTGCTCTTGCAGTCTGCCAAGCATTTTTGATTAAATATCTTGTGCGCTTACTTCTAGAAAAATTGATGACTGCATGCTCAACCTGTTTTTTCCAAGCGCCGATGCCCTTGGTCTTCTCTGTGGAGAACAGTATTTGCTTGTGTTGCTGCGTACTGCATACTAGGTATATGTTTTCCTCATAGGTGTACATGGGGTCCCTCAATCTGTCTTTCTTCTCATATTCCTATATTGGCTGTGTGGCTGTTTGGACATTAGGCTCTGCCTGCTGTGTCCTTGGGTGTCTGTGTGCCTTTCCACCACCCCTTCAGTGTCCCACTGCCATTTCTCTCCACCTTTTGTGTACCTTTATGTGGTTGGGAATCTCTTCTCCCTCCTTCTCCTCTCCCTCCCTAACCAGGTACCCTGTGCTCTCATTCCTCCTCTTCTGCTCCTCTCCCCATCCATCCAACCGCCACTCCTCTCCCTGCCATCTCTCTACCTCTCTCCTACCTCCCTCACTCACAATCAGTCTCTTACATGGGCACTCAAAAACACTCATGCTCTGTCAGACCCTTACATTCACTCACGCTGTATGAAACAAAATATAAATTATGTACAGTATGATAGATACAAATGTGGTGTTCGTGTTTATGTGATGGCGTATGGATAAAATGTGTGAAATATGTTCATAGGTGTGCTATGTGTTGATATATTGCAAGTCGTTCCTCTCCTCCAAATGATATCACTCTACCTCTCTCCAGTGAATGTACTGTACTACTCTCTATCTCTGTCTCTCACTATCTCTATCTGCTGCTCCTTGGCCCTGTGCTGTAGCTCAGTGAATGTCCACATGAAGGATATGCCAGTTTTTTTGGAGCTTATAAAGTGGGGATTGATTTGAAGTTGCAACTTTGTTATGTGCTGATGTGTTAGCTGGTTTGCTTTGATCCTCCTTGGTCTTGTGGAACATTTTGTTTCAAAGCTACATGTGCCTCTACTAACAAACCAAGAACACATGCTGTACCTTAAGATGCCCTTTTCACAAGCCCTAGTGACTGAGCATGATGTCATCATAGTGTTCAGTTACCAGGACTTGTCAAAAATGTCATATTAGGGATTCCGGTGACTGAATGCTCTGATGACATCATGATCAGTCACCAGGGCTTGTGAGAGGAAGAGGGCATCTTAAGGCACACCATGGAGAAGTGGCTCGGGCACCACTTTCTCCACAGATAGAGGGTATGCATAACATTACTCAGAGCAAATTGTATTATTTTATTTTAATGGGCAATGTTTCAGATTTGCTCTATTTTTCTTTAAGCGTGCGACCATTATAATCACATGCTCTCCATATTGGCACTATTTTTCCTTGAAGTGTGCAACATCAGAATGTTGCCCTTTTGATGTGGAGGCTCCCTGTATTGGCACCTGACTGTTTTCTTCAAGCACACTCTCTCTCTGTGTAACAAGAGTTTACGCATACAGTTTTGGGGGAAAGGCATACAGATGGCAGGCGCCACATCCCACTAAATTACTGGGCAAAATCAATGACAGAGGTCACACAGGCTTCCTCAGATGCCATGTCCGGTTGCAACTCTACCAACTAAGTGCAGAGCTGGGCAAGCGGGGCATGGTGTACTGCACCCTTGGCACCTAAACAAAACCAGCCATCAAGAAATATTACATTTATCAAAAAGCTAAGGCTAGTGCCCATTCATTATCTGTGAAGGATATAATATACTCATCATAAATTCCATCCTTTGTTTTTAAAGGGGATCTATCACCCCTATACAAGTGTGTGTTAAATGTTAGGTTATATAGCGACTAGGTGGATTTCTTTATTCATTTAATATTTTTTAATCCTATTTGGCCAAAAATTAATGTTTAAAGAGTGCACATTCGGACAGACTGCGGTTACCAGCTCTGTATCACAGTCTGTCACTCTTCCTCTGCTCCCCTCCCTCTAGGCAGCCTCCTCCGATGAGGGAGGCTTTCTGTCTGTAAGCTGGAGCAATCTCATTGGCAGAGATCTATTGGCAGAGCAATCTCATTGGCAGAGACAGCCTCCATCATCGGAGGAGGCTGCATAGAGGGAGGGGAGCAGAGGAAGAGTGACAGACTGCAGTACAGAGCAGGTAGCTGCAGTCTGTCCGGAAGCGCACTTTTTAAACATTAATTTTTGGCCACATAGGGTTAAAAAAAAAATAATAAAGAAATCCACCTAGTCGCTATATAACCTAACATTTAACACACACACTTGTATAGGGGTGATAGATCCCTTTTAAGGATCTGTCTGCTTTGCAGAAGCTTCAGTCATTGAAAAATTAGAATTGTGTCCTAGTACTAGTTGGAGGCCAAGATCATTTTTCCCTATATACTGTAAAGGAAACCAACTGGACATTTTTCAAAATATAAGTTAAAAAAATAACTGATCAAGCTTTATGATAGTTCTGTAGTTCTGCATCACCCATATGACATAACCTCAGTGGCTCTGAGGCGCTTGCAAGAGAACAAAAACAAAGTAATCAATGTATCAGACAAGGGAGACTTAGTGGTTGTTCTTGATGATATGAACTATCAACAAAAGGCGTTATAACATCTCAATGACAGGGACACTTTTACCACTTTGAGCTTTAACAATGTGTTATTTTACAAAATAAAGCTTAAACATTTGCTACAAGCTTTGAGTATGGATGTTTTAAATTAGAAGAGCATATTTGGTGCCATTAACTACATATTTACCTAGGGTACATAAGACTAGATGGTGTGCCCACTTGTTAGGCTCATCATCTTCAGCATTGGTTCACTCAATGAGGTATTGTCTGTGATGGTGCACCAATATACACAGACTTTAGTCTGTAGATTACCAAGATCCCACCAAACATGTGCTCCAAATTAAATGGCATG
This sequence comes from Rhinophrynus dorsalis, assembly GCA_037306005.1. Lineage (NCBI taxonomy): Eukaryota > Metazoa > Chordata > Amphibia > Anura > Rhinophrynidae > Rhinophrynus > Rhinophrynus dorsalis. The sequence continues at coordinate 222,518,014 of CM074721.1, forward strand.
AAGGTTTCTCTTAGCTCTCAGCAGATGTGACAGCTCTTTACTCATCTATCCCTTATAATCTTGGGGTTAGGGCCTTGCAATTTTACTTGGAACATTCTTCTAATTTTTCATCTACTGTTTTTGTTTGAACTTAAGGCAAGATTTTTTTTTCAGGCATTTTGGTCTTAAAAAGTGACCTTGCCTTATATTCAGGGTCGCCGCCCGGATGGGAAGAAAATCCCACCTAGCAGGCAGTCCTGTATATCTCCCTCCAACAGTACTCTCTAGCTCCCTCTACCTTTAAGAGTCAGTAATGGAGCCAGCAGTCTTACTGGAGTGTGGCTTGCCCTCCACACTGACGTAACATGACACAGGTCCTTCCAGACTCCATACACATTGATGGAAAGGTCCTAGAAGGATCTTTCTGCGTTACACGATATCAGTGTGGAAGTGGGCAACAAGTTCAAACACTCCATCCACTGGACAGCTCTTCAGGAAGAATGCTGTTTCTATTACTGTGACTTAAAGGTATCAGGGAAAGAGAATATCATGGGTGGGGGAGGAGTGTTTGAAATACTGAGTGTGAAAAACAAAAAAAATCCCCAAGATCTCAAGGGGGGTGCCTTATATGTGGGACTTTTTCTTTTCTCAGTTATGAGAGTAGAAGGGCACATCTCAACCAAACTGAGAATGAGAGGGATTAGGCTATAAATATAAAAATATTCTAAATGCCCATCAGGGCAATGCTGGATTTTTTAGTTTTCAGGGTAAAAAGACAGTGATAGTTTAATAGGAGGGATGATCTGATATAATATATATGTGGGAGGGAGGCATATTGGATTTTCAAGCTTAAGACTAGAGTTCCACTTGGACTTACTGCTGAGTGGGACATCATTCATAGTATTTGAGTTACCCCCTACTTTTCCTTTTGCCACAGAGCTTACATTGGACATCTCTCCCTGATAATTACAATATCAATTAATTAACACAGATGTAATTTTTAATATATATGTCTTGTTAGATATATATATATATATATATATATATATGGGATGCACATTTTGAATTTTTGTTTATTTTTTGCATTATTGTATACCATTCTTTTTGTTTAGCTTTTGTTCTGCCTTGTGTGTTATTCCCTTGATTTTCAGTGGTCCAATATACTTGTTTTAGTGTCCCTCTATGAGACCCAAATCCCTCTGTCCCTCTTTCCCGCCCTGGTGTCCCTCTTTTTAGGAGATCAGACTGGGTGATGTGTATATAAGTGTATCACATTGCTCCACAGCAATAAAACTCACATTAATGTTTGTATAAACTTCAGTATATTTGTTTATAAATTTGTCTGTGTAACTAAAATACCTTGGTATTGTTCTAAATCATTTTATTCAGCTACACAAAGATGTTAATAGGCTAAGAAATGACCTAAAACTTTTCAGTAGTGCCCCACCCACCAGCCTCACCACCAACAACGCTACAACACAAATGTGTCCCTCTTTGGCCATTTGTAACGTTGGGAGGTATGTAACACATCTTATATATACCCCTACTTTAGGTCTTTGTTTTTAGTCTATGATTATACAATATTTTTGGTGTGACATGCGTAAGACTGCTTATGAGCACTATTTGTCACAGCTTTCAGTGCCTGTTTAATATGTTTTATTTTTAATGTTTCAAGAAATATATGTTTTATGGAGCCAGTGTACATAGTTTTCAGAGTGCTGCCACAGATCTTATATTGGTGCACTCACAACCACTATAATCTATAGATACAGAGTGTCTATGGGACTACGCCTTTCATGATAACTAGACTGAACTGCATGACTTTGTTTTTTCATTTTAGTTTCTTCTAGTGGGACAAATAATGGATCACTGATGGATTCATAGCCTTATAACGCAGCCCTGGGTCACACACAGGTCTGCTCCCAGGTGAACAGAACTGCCAGCAGAGCAAGATCTACATAATCGTTTCCATTTCATAGTTTCCATTTAACTTTTTGAGTGCCAGAGTGGTGCGTTGGGTACCCCTCTGGCACTCAAAGGGTTAAGCGAGTAATTCTATAATTAAACAGGAGCAATTATGGGACAAACCATCTGCACCATACTGGAGACACTAAAATTCCCAGGGGGAGATGCACTAAGTGTGATAAAGAGGTGATAAAGCGGAGATTACTTCTCCAGTGATATCACTTCTCCAGCTCCATGTTATTCTGGGGAGACTATGCACTATCTTACTTTGGAGATCTTCATGCGTAGGTTATACAGAATAACACAGGAACTGGAGATGTGATATCACTGGAGAAGTCTTCTCTGTGTTATCACCTCTTTATTATGCCTTAGTGCATAACCCCCCTACCCCAGTTATAAAGATGGGGGGGTTTAACATCTTAAATGCTATCTTGATCCAAATGCATTGCTTCTTGTTGCAGACCTCCTCAGCCTTTATTAGGTTAAAAAAAGCAAACATTGGGGATTTGCATTCATCCTCTTTGGTATAGTTGGTTTACTCCAGAATTGCCCCTCTTTAGCTTAATGAAAACAGTCCTTAACGTGTGGAGGAAAGGTAAAGGGCACATACCTGAATTTAAAATCATTGGGAAGACTGTATCCCATTTGGTAGTCACTTCTTGTTCTCACTATTTGCTTCTGAAGATCTTTTATTGACCTGCTGTATCCATTAAAAATGTAGTTTGCAAATAGCAGTTTCCCTCGCATATACATCTAGCAATAGAAAAATAACAGACAACTATTATTATATTTTATTTATATACAATATTATAGAACACAATACAATGAGGCTGATGTGCTATGCTTATTGGGGCAATATTGTAGCATACCAGCAGCACCACAGGTGACATAAAAATTCCCATTGATTTAAACTGGGCATTAAACAAACCCCTTTAATGCTAGAGAGGTTTTGTCCAAATTACAAAGCAATACGTTGGCAACCTGTATGGTCTTCAAGCATATTTCTTTCAAAAAATGGTATATTTGATATTTTAACCCGTTCATTATGAGTGACGTGCCAGGACGCCACAGGGTACAGTCCTGGATGATGGTTCTGGCATGTCAAGGGTTAATGATCTCAGCTCTTCAAGGCGCACCTCGTTCATTGTGGGAAGGCTGTGACTGACTGCACTGGGACTGGAGCATTCAGTTTCAGCATTTCCCCTGTGGCCCGCACATGTGATCGCTGCTAGAGCGATCACATGTACCGGTGGAGCCACATGACAAAGGCAATGTAAGTAAACATTGCCTTTGTCACTGTTCTCTGCCTCTCTACCGTGTCAGCCTTAGTAAAAACAGAAGCCTGGTAGAGTAAAAGTGATACCTTTATTGGCTAACTAATGGCTCTAGAATGCAATCTTTCAAGATAGGTTAGGTCTGTTCTTCAGCCATATTTAGTATGAAGTTTATTTTTAATTTGCCTGAAGAAAAGACCTAAGCTGTCTTGAAAGCTTGCATCCTAGAGCCATTTAGTTAGCCAGTAAAGGTATTACTTTCACTCTACCTGTCTACTATGTTTACATTACTACATACTACCACTGCATATCATAGGAACACATAGTTAAGTGTTAAGCCTTACTCAAGTAGGCTATATTATCAGATCAATGTTGTATCTCCAATTGTCACCAAGAAAATAAATAAATACAACAACTCATGGCCATCTATATAGCTGTTCATTCAAGGTGACTATTGCCTCACTTGATGCAGCCAACACAGTATGCTGCAACTTTCCTGTCAGATAGCAGGGTGGTTGCAGAACAGTAGGCCTGCATTCTGCATTGCAGCCTATGGGCTAATACTGAAAATATGTTCCCAGCCATATTCACTATATCACAGACCCACAAGGACATGGACTGGTCAGCAGAAACATTCCCACCAATATTACAACAGGATTATCAAGGGAATACAGGTAAGTAAAATGGACAGTTGGAAGTTGGCTGCATTGCTGATTAGTTCTAACTTCGTGTAATAATATTCCCCTTGAGCACACTGACATTCACATCCAAATCATTCTGCACTTCCCTTACAAAAGCCTTGTACTTGCACTTATCCTCCTCCTTTCTGTATGTTGTTGTGATGGATAATTAGATTGTAAGCTCTATATAAAGATACAAACATACATTTAACCTAGTGGCAAAACGTTTGATATCTATAAGTCCCCATAGTTTTACAAAGCATTTTCCGGTTGACTCCCCATTGCACATATCTAGTACTTCCTTATTTTAGGATGTACTCTGATCATGCTGAACTAGGAATCTGAATACACCAATTCAAGACTACAGCACAGCATAGCTAAAAACAGTATCCAGAGCAATGTTTTCTCACAGTCACTACAGCTAAAATTAGTACCCTAAAAATGGATAACTGTAAATAAGTCTACACAGCACAATTCACTATCTTTGGGTATAGTAAACACTGATGTCAAATGTATTCACGTTGGAATGCAAAATGTGCAGGAGAAGATATTTCTGCCAGGAAAAGCATGCAGTGATCAGAGAGCGCTATCTGTCTCTAGGGGAGAAATTCCATCAGTCTTGTGATTCTTTGAAGCATTGCTCCATATACATTTTATGTATTTCTTTGGGAATATTTTACACTATATGAATCCCAAGTAATTACACAGCAAGAAATAGTTACGTTATTTATATGACAACATTGTTTAAAATAAACCTGATTTTTGGCAGCCCCCCCCCCCCACACACACACACACACCATTTCCCATATTGGTAATACTGACATTTTGGGCCTTGTGTGCATATGAAAAGAGATGGATTTTTTTCTAGAGCAAACCAACTGATTCATAGGGGAGAAATATATAAATTTGCCATAAACAAACAGCATTTCCTCTTGAAATACATATACACGCACAATGCCTGAACACTGTATTAAAAGCAGCAATCCAAAAAGATAGGGATCTCACATGGCACTCAGCCAAAATAATACATATCTAAGACAGTAATTACAAAAAAATATATATTTTTTTATTGAATGGCACAAATAAGAGGAGCAGGTGGATTCCGGAGCACAAACCAAATCTCCCTTCCCCACACATCTAATCTAGTCCCCATAAAATAAAATACAAATACTAAACATAATAAATACATCTACAATAAAGCAAACTCTATGCTGCTTTTCAAGCGACTGTACAAACCCATTATAGCTCCTATTGATTGATATCCATCTTGTCTAAGCACTCACCAATCTATGGATTTGTCCCTCTCCTGTATAAAGACCATTGAAACCAGACCAATGTGTTGCTTACTGGTTTTTAAGGGATTAATATATTACACAGAACCACTTACCTGGGTAGGTGTCTTGCAAAGAGCAATAGGGTATATTTCTTTATTTATTCCTATATTATTGCATTGTATCAGCAGTTTCCTGTATGTTTTTCTAAGCTTAATTTAATATGCTATTCATAAAAGACCATAGACCTCAACGATATCAATAAGAAATCCTACAGTGAAAATCCTGCCATGTAAGCATTTCAAATAAAAAATGCCACTGTCCAATTATAGACTACAGCACAATACCATTAAAACATGTATAATGATTTACCGGACTGTTGTATGAAGGACTCCTAGCAGCTAAGATATTTTAGTGAATAGTTTAATAACCACTCATTCCTATAGGTGTGGCTATTTACATTCTATTATATCAATGAATATGAAAAAAGAATTTTAAAAATTGAGCTTGACAGTTTTAGGAATTTTAGGAACTCATGGGGTTCCTCTTATGTGTAGTTGTAGTCTTGCTTATCTTCCCTTTCCATTTCTGGTGAAAAGTTACCACATTTACATGTTACACAACCAAAAACAGCTTTAACCATCTCTGACTATCTGATCACAACTTAAACTGGTTCCTTCCTTTAAAGCTAGGATTCTTGGGATGGCAGCGTGAAGTTCCCTGAAACAGGAGACCCACTGCAAATTTCAGGTACACCCATCCGTTAAAATGCTCCTGGAATTGAGCAGTGTTAAAATGCAGTTCACAAGACCTAAATACATATAGGACAAAACGTGCAACTGCTTTATCTACCGATCACTAACAATAGTAACTGTACTGCATACAGATGGGGAGTAAATACAACTTCAACTTTTCTAGTTGTATGTGACATGTAACCCACAATCTGATAGTTGGATGCCTCACAATGTGTATCTGCCATCCAAGAAATTAAACCAATGAAGTAGAAATTAATCCCTAAAGGTCCATGACAGCGTAGTATTTTGGGATATTCCTGATGTTGCAGAGGTGTTGCTGTCAAAATGACTGAGCTAATGATTACACTTGCAGAAATGAATGGATATTTCAAAAACCTGCACTCTCAAGCACTTAACAAATGCAGTTTGTGAAATGGCTTGAAATCTTTATTTGTCTGTTACCTGAGTTAATACTGCCACCCAGTGTACAAGGAATAAAGTTGTTCTAGGAATGCACTGATGTGATTCTGAGAGAAAATAGTCACACAAGGTTTTTTGCATGTGCTGCTCCTGCCTAAATCATATGTACTAAGTTATTTACACCAAAAATTATCCTCCTTATACGGCTTGTGCGTGCCAAGTGAAGGGCAATTGGCAGTTTGTGGTGTTCCATTCCTCTGCAGCTTGTTTCCAGACATGTACTAACAAGGCACATACTAACAAGGGACAGAAGACTTTTCTTTACTAATAAATATTATTACAGATTTTAACCCTTTGAGTGCCAAAGGGGTAGCCAGCTCATTGCTTTGCAATGCATTGTGTACCCCTCTGGCACTCAAGGTGTTAAACTGTTGGACAGCTTCATTATATTACTAAATCTGCAAAAGAATGTTATTAACAAATCTTAGTGACAGACAACCTCCATTTTGACTATACATATTCAGTGCATAATATGTGACATCATAGCTTAGTAAATTGAGGATATTGAGTCTTGATATTGATTGCAGCTCCTGATTTAGCATTGAATCGCCTTTGTACATTCACCCCAATGTTACATTGTTTCACTATCCCTGCATTCACAGTTCCTGACACAAAGCTCTCTGGAAACAGTTATTCATGGAGCTAATTATCAAGGGCATAACCATATAGATAAATATGCGAAGATGAAAAAAAAATGCTAAAAATATAGACAATTTGACTTTATGCATTATGCACTTGCAGAATGCTGTCACTTCAACCCTTTGAGTGCCAGTAGGGTACGCAACACATTGCTTTGCATTGTGTTGTATACCCATCTGGCACTCAGGGTTATGGGTTTGAATGTGTATGTTTTAAAGCGGAACTTTCAGTTCATACATAGTCACCATGCATTCATTAAACGCATGGAGACTAGCTTTGAAATAGATGTTTTACCTTGAAAAAATAGCCCAGTGTAAAGGAATCGTTCCAGTTTGGGGACTGACAGGCAGGTTAGTGTGGTCCGCGTGCACACAAGATGTCTGCTCTGTAGCCTTTCTTCCGGTCTCCAAACGGGAAAGATTCCTTTACACTGGCCTATTTTTTCAAGGTACAACATCTATTTCAAAGCTAGTCGCAATGCGTTTAACCCCTTCCCGACAAGTGACTTACCAGGTACGTCACGAAAAAATGTCTCTTAGTGACAAAGGACGTACCTGGTAAGTCACGGAAGTCATTCGCTACAATGGGGAAAAAAAAAAACCGTCGTTAAGTGACGGCCGCGTGCGCTCGCGGCCGGTCACTAAGGGGTTAATGAATGCATGGTGACTAAGTGTGTACTGAAAGTTCTGCTTTAACAGTGGCCTGCCTTTGTGCAGAATGGTTGGTATTTAAGGCATACCAGGAACATGCCAGGAGCTACGTTATGCCGTTGTACCAGTAGGGACTCCTTGCGACCCGTGAGCTCACTGCATGTAATGATGTCATACTTCAACAGGCGGAATGAGTCTATCCGGCTCTACAGGAACAGAAAGCAGTACAGGTTACAACATTTACAAGCATGCACAAATATGGACTTGTTGTTTAACCCTTTAAGGAATAAAGACTTGTATAATGCACTAGCAAAAGGGGCATGGCGTTGCCCGTGGAGATTAAGACCTTCATTGTAAGGGTTAAGCCCCAGGTCTTTGAAAGGCAAACAACTCCCCTGGTTACATTCCCTGTGCAGAAATGGAAGAATTGCACTTTTTAGATTATATTATCACTGTCCATTGTTTTACATTTGCAGCACTGTTAGATGGCAGTCTTTTACATAGGACACTACTTTAACCATTTCATAAGCAAGGATGTCTGTTCCTGTATTCAAAGGGTTAGAATTTTCTGCTCCTGTACTCAGGGGGTTAGAAATTCTAACCCTTTGTATACAGAAGTACACATCCCTGGTTATGAAAGGGTTAAAGTGGTGTCCTATGTGAAAGACTGCTATTTAACCTGCTGTAAATGTAAAAAATGGACAGTAATAAAATATCATCGAAAAATTTTAGATGATATTTTATAACTGTCCATTTTGTACATTTACAGCAGGATTATATAGCAATCTTTCACACCACTTTAACCCTTTCATCAGGGCTCAAAATTTCCACTCGCCATTGGCTACTCGCCCTGGCGAGTAGAAATTCAGCCCTGGTGGGTATGTTGTGGCTTGCAGTGGCGAGTAACTTTTGATGTCTGGCTAGTAGCAAAGGACTTCAAGTTTTAAGCCCTGTCTTTCAGTGCCCTGATATAATTTTACATCAATAGCCTTCGTAGAATGGGCCATGGAAAGGCAGAATAGGTGCGGGACACGTTCTGTAGCAGGGATATATGGGCTGTGAAGGGGAGAGATGTGATGCGGAGGGAGAGCCTGTTGTAGAGGGTGAGACAGCCTTCAGGACTGAACGTAATTAAGTTAGTCCATTCTGATTGGTATTATAATTTTTTTTTTCAAGACCAACACAATTACAATAAAATGTATAGAAAAACTATATCACACTGAAATCATCAATACCCAGGATCCTTCTTGCAATTAATATAGCAACGTGTTTGAAGACAGAATTACAAAACATACCTGTCTTCCATAGTGGAGCAGTATATTATTAATAACATCACACAATATGACATTTGCCTTACCATGATCGCAATGTTGCTGAGCGCTTCTCCGGTCTCTTTCTCCCCTCCTCTGTGGCAGAATGACACGGCGGAGTAGATCACTCAGAGAAGCTGACAGAGAGACCGGAGCAGCGCTCAGCAACATTGAAATCAGGATAAGGCAAATGTTATACTGTGTGATGTTATTAATGATATACTGCTCCGCTCTGCAAGTCAGCTAGTGAACATCAGGTCCACTTCTGAGTTGGTGTGTGTGTGTGTGTGTGTGTGTGTGTGTGTGTGTGTGTGTGTGTGTGTGTGTGTGTGTGTGTGTGTGTGTGTGTGTGTGTGTGTGTGTGTGTGTGTGTGTGTGTGTGTGTGTGTGTGTGTGTGTGTGTGTGTGTGTGTGTGTGTGTGTGTGTGTGTGTGTGTGATGAGGGAGGGTAGGGCTATTACAAAATAACCTGAAAAGAAGATACAACAATAAAGTAAAGTCATTTTTTAGAGACCACTGCTGAAGTACAATGCTGTGAGATCGTTAGGACTTAAGACATTAGGAAACCGGTTCAGTGCTTTAACACATTATAAGTGTAGGGGAAGAAGGGTAGGGGCAGGCACCAGACAATGTGTTCCAGCAGTGTAGCAGTGAGTGGTAGCTGTGTCTGTCAGTGTGTTCAGCTGGATGGTGGGGGCGAGCCAGCTCCTTGCAGTGATTTTCACAGGAGTAGCAGTAAGGCATATGAAGGCAGTATGGAGAAGACATGAATGCCTCCTCTTTACTGCCACCCCTGGAGGCTGAGAATTGGGAACCATGCCAACCTTCTACTTTTATTAATACACATTTAGCAGCAAGGCATTGCTCGCCCCTCTGATCTTTAAGGGATTAAGGGGGTAATTTACTAAGCACGACCGCCCGATGCCGCAACAAGCTGTGGTCTGTGCCTTCACTGGAACAGACCTCTATTAGCAGCTGAGCATCCTCTCTGTCTCTAGCACTCTAGTAATGCAGAGCGCTGAGAGATCGCATCATCTCCCAGCATTCTGCATTACTGGAGAGAGGACCAAGCGGGAGGTCCAGCTGCTAATAGAGGTCTGTGCAGAAAGAGGCACAGACTTCTCCTGCCACACCGTTGGACCACCAGGGAGGAAGGAGATGGACACTGGGGGTCAATGGGGGCAATGTGGAGAGCTGGACATTGGAGGGCAACGTGGAGAGGATGACATTGGGGGGGCAATGTGGAGAGGATGACATTGGGGGGGCAATGTGGAGAGGTGGACATTAAGGGCAATGTGGAGGTGGCCACTGGAGGCAATGTGGAGGTGGCCCATGGGGGCAATGTAGAGATGGACATTGGGGGTAATATGGAGAGGTGGACATTGGGGGGCAATGTGGAGAGGTTGACATTGGGGGGGCAATGTGGAGAGGTGGACATTGAGGGCAATGTGGAGGTGGCCACTGGAGGCAATGTAGAGGTGGCCAATGGGGGCAATGTGGAGATACCCAATGGAGGAAATGTGGTTGGGGGGCAGGCATTGCAATTTTTGCACCAGGGCCTGGCTACTTCTAGTTACGCCTCTGAACAATTCCCATTGATTTAAATGGAGTTTAACTCTCTAGCACATTGCTTCATGTTGGTTTATTGGAACTTGGATGTCACCTATAGTGCATTTGGTTTGCTCCAGGATTGCTGCCCTCTTAGTAAATCAGCCTCAGGTGCCTATGTGTCAGTTATGCCTCATCAGTGACAGAGGGATATGCAGAGCATTGAGGAGCAAAGCTTTGCACAGTCCCCTGGCACTCGAAGGTTTATCTATTTGCTCACCAGGCTCTGTCTTCTTGTACTAATACACTATGAAATATCACATGATGAATGATTTACAAGGAAAGGCTGATTATATGCCTGGCAAAATTATTTTATTCTGTATAAATCTGAACTGGGGGGTGATCCAGTAGCATTACGGAAAATCTGTCAAATTACATGTTGTTTGAGACGATATATTATTTTATTTGGACGTGTTGCTCTGGGAGTAATGCAAAGTAATAGAAAAAGGGAAATCACAGTTCATTTCAAATGATATATCATGGATGGACAACTTGTTTCTGGACTACAACTCCCATCATCCTCAGATGGCCTTTGAGATTTGTACTTCAATAAATGTTGGAGGGCCACAGGTTGCCTAACCCTGATATATATATAACATTAGAAGAAGAATGTCATCATAGTGTAACCTGATGTTCTCATGATGAGACATACAGACCTGCATGCAGGGCATGCTTCTGTATCGATTCCTCTTCTCATAAAGCTGGTCTAACACATCCTCTCTGTGATCTTCCTCTGAATTGAGTGATGACACAACACACACCACAATGATCTGTTCTGGGGAAGTCATCTTGTTGTTTATCAGCAGGTCATACTCAAAGTCTGTGACATAGGGAATCTGGTGATTGTTACACCTACATATCCGACCTTCCTCCCCCAACATTAATCTCTGAAGGACAACAGGGCAGGTGAAATGTGACATGTACCACAGCTTCTCAGGGTCTTGTTCAAGGGTCAGCAGAAGAAATGATGAGATAGCCAAGGTCCTTCAGGATATTAAAATCATAAATTATATTTAATTGAACCAATATGTACAGTAACTGTGAATGTATGAAATCAAGGTATTTAAAAAAAACAATTATTGAAAAAGGAAAAAAAAAAGAGGACTAACTGCCATCCCAAACAGAAAGAGGAAAAAAAGAAAATGCAAGGGCACGCTTCAATGGATTAAAAGAAAATGATATATCTGTAAGTACAAAAATCCCTTTTCTCTAATGTTTCTTTGGGGGAACAGGTACCATGGGGACCTCTAAAAGCAGTCCCAATTGCACAGGAAGAACTTGGATGGGAAGAAACCTTTCTGTTAATAACAGTTTCCAAAAGTCTTTTCCCAAAACTTTCATCTGAAGAAGCATAAACATGAAACTTGTGAAACTTATAAAGGTGTACACTGAAGTCCATGCTGCTGCCTTGAACAACTGTTCTGCAGACTTCATGCTTATTAGCCCACATAGCTTTCAGAACTCTATTGGAGTGCTCTCTGAGATGGATCTGGACTGGCAGATGATTAGTAATATAATGTCTGAGTGATAGCACTACGAGCAATTCATGTATATTTCCATACTGTTATCCTATGAGGGCAGAACTGGTCAGACAGAACCACAGTAATAGTACCTACTACTGCAATAACACGGAGCTATGTATGTAAGATGTAAGGGAGTGTACTGCAGGTGATATATTTACCACTGGTTTTATCTACACATTTCTTTGTTCAATACAATATCAACTGCAATTGAATCCAACCTTTAGTGTTATAGCTCTACTGCTAGTAATCACTACCTTTCAATGTGTTAAGCTCCCTAGAACATATGACATGAATATTTGGCGGTGCATAGTCATTATTTTGATATCTAGCCTGATACAAATATTGCACCATCGTGAATGGTATTGCACAACCTTACCCTGATTTACTGAGGCTGTGAGCTGCTGATGTATTCTTATTCTGGCTTGACTCGGTAGTGCTTTGGTCTTGTTTGACATTTACATTTTGGAAAGAAGATGGTCTGCAATGGTAAAGTAATACAGCACTTCATTTAACTGAACTTTACACACCAGTTAAACTATCACTCCTATACATATGTATTGTCAAGGATTGACTTTCAGACAAAAGTTAACTCTTTCTCCTTGAACTCATAACTAACTGTTAATAAAATTGTTTTTTTCAACCCTCTTGCTTTCAACTCAGATTGATTTCAAGATACCAACCTAGTCACTGGTCCATCAGTTTCACAATCTTACTGACTGTTGAGCGTTGCGTTGCCCAGCACCACTTAACACTAAAAGGAACAACTGCTACTCTTATCAGAGGTATTGCATATCATGCTTTTTGTGTTACATGCATCTCTTGTTTGGTGCTATTTTACCTGAAAACAATGCTTAAATATCTGCTCAGGTAGACTTACATTGGACACTAACACAAACAGGTCACTGTCAGATTGTGCCATTTGTATCTAAATATTACTATAGTCATTGCACAGTACTTGAACAAGTTTGAAACAATCTGTGAGAAACCATCCAACCCTCCTTTCAATGTGTCTCCTTTTCACACCCACCACACATTTTTCTCCCATGTTCCCAATCATTTTACCCAGTTATTTCGCTTTAAAAACAATCTTTAAAAATATAAACAAATGTATTCAGAGCATGCATAATGAATCCAATATATAACTGATTGATACTTGCTACTATACAGTGTCATTTTGTGAGGGCTGATACCCAATGACTGTGTGCAAATGTACTATCTCTTTTTCCTACCTGGGGGAGGTGGAGCTCTGGGGTGTACCCCACCTCATAATGTGAGAATGAGAAGGGGCAGACAAGAAACGTCCCTGCAGATGAGGTCCATCTGTGTTTGATGCCCCACTTACATCGCCTTCTTTGACAGGCTGGGACTTTGGATCAGGTGAGGTAACTGGGAGCACTGCAGCAGACTTAATTTTGCGTTTCCTTGATGTTCTTAAAGGTGCTTCTGACATCTTTTGAATATGTGGGGAATCAAGCCCTGAGGAAGCAAAAAAACTGGGTCTAGTGATGTGGCATGCTAGTACAATTTTATGAACGCTGTAGTTCTGGGGATACTCAGAGTTAAGTTTCCGGTATTTATTTTGTGTCAGAGGTATTAAATACAGATGTTTTAACTGCAGAAGGTATGTCCTGCTCCTACTCTTATTGCCATCTAATGAGGCAGATTGTTAGTATATTCCTGAATGAGTACTTGTGTCTCTTTGAATCAGTTATCTTGATTGGCCATATATACTCAAGAAGAAATATGCTCACAGTCTGCCATGTTGTGCATCATCAAGCGCTTGGAATATACATCCCTGTATTAAAACATACCAATGGTGTTATTCCAGTGGGGACTCCAGATCACCCAAGGAAATTACACATTCCTGCATCAGGAAACATAGTGGATCTACCATCTCAAATAATGAGAACAAAACTCACCTGCTACTTTAAAGTTGCGAACAGCATGTAGTAAATGAAAGGTTGTATTAAAAACAACTAAGTGAAATTCATTCCATTAAAAGATTCAGATATACTTTGTTTTATCTTATTTGTATGTTTGTAAAATGTAGTACTTATCCATAAAAACACTCAAGTATTTGAGATTACATATGTGACAGTTTAGCAAATATTAGTAACTAGTTGAACAGCCCGTTACACGGGCCACAGTGCCCCTGGCAGCCGGTCGCGGGGCAGTCACGTGCAGTGGAGACTGCCCGCGCCAGGCTGATACAGAGCTGGATGCTTCTTCGGAGCGCCCAGCTCTGTATTAGCCGCGCCTCGGGCAGTCTCTACTGCGCATGACTGCCGCACACGCAGCAGTGTCTACTGCACATGTTGGGCGTTACACACGATTTAGCTAATTATTATATAGGATAAAGTAGATCTCTGTTTAGGGATATCATTACCCATAATAAATATTCATTAATAGTATTTACATTTAATGGAGAGCTAACATCTAATAATAACCTCTCACTTCCAGAAAATAGTAATGGCCCGTATGTCACAGCTTACCTTGATTCCAGCATGCCGCTTCAAGCGACGCTTGAAATGATGCTTCGGCGTCAGCGGCTGTCCATGCCGCACAGATTGACGCAGGATTATGGCAGCGGTTGGATGCATCAGAGCAAGATACGTCATCTGCAGGCGCGAGGCTTCTGAATGAAGCAGGCCTCTGTTTTATGTGTTTGCTTCCTGTAGTCTCCTCCTACCTACTTCCTCCCTCTGAGCTACTCTTACTTACTTCCTGAGGAGGGGTTTAAAGGGCAGACTGAGTCCTGACTCAGTTGCCCTTGCGTTGTTGTACAAAGCAGTTCTGTGTCCTTGGGTTCTGTGTATGACCTGGCTTCTCTGACCATCCAATCCGGTGCTGACCTGTGGCTCTGCCTGACTATTCTTCCGCCTGATCCCTTATAGTGGACAACCAATCTGGTGCAGACCTGTGGCTCTGGATGACTACCTGAACTGTGTATGACCTGGCTTGTCTGACTATCCTCTCTGGTGCTGACATGTGGCTCTGTCTGACTATTCTATTGATTGTTCCTCTTATTTAGCAGACACCCAAACTGGTGCGGACCTGGGGCTCTGGTGGACTAGCTATACTGACTGCAGGCGTGAGTCAAGTATCCACTCTCGATATACTGACTGCAGGCGTAAGTGTAGTATCTGCTTTCGCTATACTGACTGCAGGCGTGAGTCAGGAATATTCCTCACTCATCGGATCAAGATTTCGTGTTCCGGTGTCTGCTCCTGTTCCAGCTCCTGGTTCCAGCTGAGACTAGCAGTGGCTTCGGACTAGTCTTCAGCAGTGTGGTCAGTCTTGGCAGTCTACTATTCCTGATAGTAGCACTTACTGGCTGTGACCATCTCCTTGTTCCTGCCGTAATTTCATTGTACGCTATCTTTATTGTTATTTAATAAACTGTATTTTACTATACAGTACTGACTCCTGAACATCTCTGGGGAACCGTGACACTGTATGAATTTTGTCTCTTATCTTTACTCAAGAGAGAACATTGTTAAGCAGTACTGGTTGACATGTCCATGGAGGTGTGACTGCTGCTGGCAATCTTTTTAAATGGAGGCAGCAGGGCGCATGAGCCTCTTTAACTTAACCAGAGGGGTATGTGAAATGCATTGAGAAGGACCCTCTGGTCCTTTAAGATTTAAGATTACTATGTGCAATGGACAGAGTTTGCGGTCCTGTGAACCTGCTAGCAACTATCATGTCTGCTTCCATGGACATGACATCTAGGACTAATTGAAGATATTTTTTTAATCAAAGATCAAGAGGAAATTTTCCAAAAGGACTATTAAAGGGATAGTAATACTTAAAATGTAAAAAAAATATGTTGTAGGGTTTATCACCCTGAGTAAAACAAGAGTACTCCCACTGCTGAAAGGTGTTTCATTCAAAAGTTATTAATTTTCAAAGTTGAATTTTTTAGGTGTAATATCACGGTGGCCTGAAATTGTACAGTGGCGCTGTTGCTACACGATCCTATGGACAGCTCTGGTCCCGGGACCATAAATCTCCATAAGATGGTGTAGCAACAGCGCCACCATACAATTTCAGGTCACTGTGATATTGCACCTAAAAAATTCAACTTTGAAAATTAATAACTTTTGAATGAAACATTTCAGCAGTGGGAGTGCCCTTGTTTTACTCAGGGGGATAAACCCTATAACATATTTGTTTTTACATTTTAAGTATTACTATCCCTTTAAGATTGTCTGGCCATAGTAAGATGTGTGTGTGTGTGGGGGGGAGGCATTATTATGAGGTGTTTGATCTCCTTTAAGTTTTTTCACACTTTATAATGGAACTAGGACAAAATGCAGTTATTTGACTGAATGGAGATTGTCATAGGTAAAACATAACAAAGAAAAGCCACATTCATATTTTTACAGTGTGATTATTTATTGCTATGAGAGGTGTATAGAAAATAAAACCAGGAAGTCCACATGGCTCATATATTGCACACTCACCAGAAGCCAATCGATAGTGCTCCATCCAGTCATCTGCAATGTTTCTGATCTTTCTCTGAAGCTTTTTAAGTTCTGTAGCTGCATTGAAGTCATTTAAAGGGCTAATATGATCCTCAGGAATTTCAAGTGTCTTTGCCAACTCTGATAAAACAGACTTAAAAAAATAAAATAAAATAAACTATACAGTGTGTATATATATATATATATATATATATATATATATATATATATATATATATATATATATATATATATATTAGCCAAGCTAAATTTAAAAATGTTGAACATTCAGTTTTTCTTTTTAAACTTTCATATAACAAATGCCATTTTCAGATTAACAATGAGTAAATAGTGTGATGTGCTGGAAGAACTGATCAGTTACAGGTAAGATGCACATTTACCCAGTACTCACTAACAGTCCCCCTCAGTATTCAGACACCTTGTATATATGCTAAAAACACTGAATATTTATTATATGAACAAAAACATAACTGATATAACTAAATATCACATACTTACATCTAGCATACTTAAAACATATTTTTCATATACTTCCCTAAATATCACCATAACATTACTTTTTAAGGCAGGTATACATTTTCTTGTTCAGAGACCATTTATTTAAGGCTGTTTTTGCTGTTTGTATTGAGAAATGACTAATGTGAGCTAATTGATTAAGTGGCCTACTGCTCTTGTACTGAGAAATGGTTTTATCTTATCTTAGCCTACTTAAAGAAAATTCTGAGCAATAATATATATATATTATTATCACAGTCATACCACTACTCAGTTCCTCCTAACAGAGACTGAAGATTCCATACTCATCCTTACCTCTTCGTAGAAGCTGAAGGACATTTAACTATCCTTACCTCTTTACAGAGGCCAAAGGATCCCCATAATCCTTACCTCTTCACAGAGGCCAAAGTATTCCCATAATCCTTATCGCTTCACAGAGGCCGAAGGATTCACATGATCCATTCCTCTTCACAGAGAATGAAGGACTCACATAATCTTTACCTCTGCCTATTCAAATTCCTAGGGATCATACTAGTTCACATTCACTCCCTCATTGACCAGCACTCAGTCCAGGCCTCACTCTCTCAGGTCCAGCTCCAGCACATCTAGGGCATATGAACTTCGCAATGAGGATCAACTACCAAGGGAGATGTTTTATCTCCCATCTACTCTCTTTCTTTTCTGCCTCTCCAGATTCTGCCTCTCAAATACCTCTAGACCAGCCAGCTCAATAAGATCTAGTTATGTGGTCTAGTTTCCTCCAAGGCTAGAATGAACATTCCATGTTTCACCAACCCCTTCATCTACTACAACTGCTGTCTAGATCGACAGCACAGCAGGTTCGGACTTTGCAGCCATACCTCTTTTTACCTCCACTTTGCCGCTATTTGAAATCTATCCTATATCCCATCAATGGTCTGGCCAGGCAATCACTTTCTACACCAAAAATATGGCTACATCCCATGTAGTAGACAAGAGAAGATCCCCATCCCCTACGAACAAGATGTTCCTTCTGAAGCTCACTTGTCTGGCCATGCAACATAAATTCTTTATTTTCAGTTCCTATATTCCAGGTTCTAGCAATACAACCACTGAATCACTCTCCTTTTTCAATTTACAAGTCTTCTTTCAAACCCTCCTTTCAGTGAACCCAATTCCCTCTCACCTCCCGAAGTTCAAAAACCTCATAATGCATTGAACCATTTCACATCGTCTGCATATTCCATCATCGAAAACACACTAGCTTCCAGCATCTGGAAAGCCTACAATCTGGCTTGCAGCTCATTTCAACATTTCATCCATAACACCAAACCGCCTAACCCTGTCTCATCAGCAGTCATACTCACTTCTGCAGCTTACTGACATTCATTGTTCAAATTAGGCCCATTCACAATTAAATTATACCTGTCAGACGTGCAAAACTACTTATCCCTTCAATTCCCACACAGACCTTCCCTATTTTCAAACTACCACATTTAAACTGTTCA
This sequence comes from Rhinophrynus dorsalis, assembly GCA_037306005.1. Taxonomy (NCBI): domain Eukaryota; kingdom Metazoa; phylum Chordata; class Amphibia; order Anura; family Rhinophrynidae; genus Rhinophrynus; species Rhinophrynus dorsalis. Next base: position 222,536,596 of record CM074721.1, read on the forward strand.
TGAAAGGCCTACTTAAACAATCTTCACATCCACCCTGTGCCCTTTAGCCCATCACGGGCCCCATATTCAGACAATTATATGATTTTGTCCGTAGTCATCTATATAATCATTCCACCAACATCATTTTCCTGGCAACAATTAGACTATCCTTTCTTGGATTCTTGAGGCCTAAGGAATTTACAGCCCATTCCCGCTCATCTCACTCTCTGATGAAATTCAACCTCACCTTCCATCCAAACCATTGTGTCCTTTTCCTCCCGATTTGAAAACTGAACCAACAGGCTGGCACTAAAATACCTTCATATCATCCTTTCTAGATCAGGCTTCAATCCATATACATTCTATGGTCACTCATTCCACATAAGGCCCTCCTCCTCAGCCTCAAAAAAATCAAGTCCCCGCATACATCATCAAAAGTCATGCTTTTCTCCTTATATCCCAGACCCCGCACACAAGATCATCAGCTCTTACCTTGCTAGTACATTAATCAAAAAGGGGGTTTAGGACACTCTGTAGCCCTCATCGACCCAGGACATGCTTCTCTCATATTCATAATTTTTTGTGTTCAATAAACTTACATTTCGATTAATCATTTTTTGGCTTTTTTTTTTTTTTTGCCGACCACGTCAGTTCTTCCCTGGGACTCAACATTACCCGGATAGCACTTTAAAGGGATAGTAACCCCCCCAAACAACGTGACGCCAAAAGACAGCAATCGTATAAACATACTGAACTCCCTTAGTCCCATCTCTCAATCCTTTATGGTTTGAGAGATGTAAGGCAAGACAGACCTCTGGTCCCTCCCCCTTCTGTCTGACGAGCTGTAAAGCTGTCAGAGGCAGAATCCTGTCGGCCGACTTTCAGAGGTTCTGCAGGAGCGCTGTCATCTAGATATCTCCGTATAATTACTTAATCAGAATGGTCTACAACATGTGCTTGCAAGCCAGGCACAGGTTTTAGACCATACCCATGAAGTAATAATATGGAGATATCTAGATGACAGAGCTCCTGCAGAGCCGCCGTCTGGTGCTGGAAGCAGGATCTCATGACGTCCGCTAAACAGCGGACGTATGAGAAGGGGGAGGGAGCGGAGGTCTGTCTTGCCTTACATCTCTCAAACCATAAAGGTTTGAGAGATGGGACTAAGGGAGTTCAGTATGTTTATGCGATTGCTGTCTTTTGGCGTCACGTTGTTCGGGAGGGGGGTTACTATCCCTTTAAGTTCACTCATCCATACTCTATATATCAGCTGGAAGCCCTGACCACAACTTACATTTTAAGCTCTGTGATGTCATATGAGTCAAACATTGTAGACTGTAAGCTCTTTGGTGTGATGTGGTATGTACAATGTAGATTGCATGTTCAGTTGGCATGTGAGTCATACATTGTAGATTGCAAGATGTGTTGTCATGTGGGTGAACCTTATGGCAGAGCTTGCACTTTACAGAATGTGACCTACTATAGGTGATTTTCTTTATTATATGTTTTCGGCTTAGTAGCAGGGACTATTCAAAATTCTCTAAAATCATTGAGGGTGATGTTCTAAGAAAAGTGGTACAATTCAGGCAAAAACCAACTGCACCATTATAATTATAAATAAAAAAATAATTGAAAAAATTCAAGGGGTTAAAAAGCCAAATCTAAATCAATGGAAATTTGTATTTGTCTCCTATGGTTTATTTGGATTGTGCCAGAATATCACCTCTTTTTTTGTAGTACATCAGTGTTGATGTTTTTAAGAAGAATTCTAAGGAGGAAGGGGGGCAGTCATCAGAGCTCCACAAACTGGAGGCTACTGTGTTATTGTAGTTATTGTAATGCTATTTCAAAGCCAATGACAAGCTGGAGACCTGAGGTTTTGTTACTTAATTGCAGATGCCCCCATGTTAGAGCTGGCAAACTTAAAGGGATAGTAATGTTTCATAATAAAAGCAGCTCTAATTAATCATCATAGTATTTGGACTTTGGAGAGTGTTATTTCGGTTCTGTCAGAGTTGTAGTTCAAGAGTAATTCAATGACAAAGTGTCCCCCTCCCGCCCCTTTTACTGATGTAACACTGATCAGCCAGATCAGAAGGGAGGTGCCCAGGTAGATTGCAGAGAGGGACAATCTTCAATTAAGATAAGGGAAAAACCTGAAAAACTTGTCAAGGGGGGCAGAGTTTTCATTGTTCTCATAGGAATAAGATTGTCCCCTTCTGTTATCTGTCTGGTCTATGGACTGCATTCCACATCTGAGAAGAGATGGCTTACACTAGGTAAAAGGGGCGGGAGGGGAACTTTGCTTGTGAATATCTCTCAAACCATAAAGGTTTGAGAGATAAGACTTATATCGTTCTTCATGTTTCTTTAATGCCTACAAAATAAAATAAAGATAAAACAAAGTATTACTATCCCTTTAACACGGTTTTGGCCACAAACATGTAACTAAACCTCACTGTTTATTATCTATAGTAAGTCTCAGGTTGTTTATTTGAAAATGTCAGAATTTGACGTACAGACTTCCTTTTGTTTGTTTTTTGTATATGTAACCAAGATATAATTCTTGCTGGTCTCCTGACTACACACACATGTAACTATTTGGACACTATTAATAAGCTAGCCTGAACTCGCCAGGAATTTCTATAATTTTGTATGCATTTTGGGAGGTTTTGGCTCTTCTCCTCTTTTTGGTTGGTAGCTCACAGCAAAGATAATGTGGTATTTTTGCTTTTTCATTGCATTATACTAAATACATGTTCACTTAGATTTAAGGCAGATACGGACTTGCATAATCTGAGGTGTCATGACGGGGCAGGCAAACACATACTAAACATTTCCCTCTAAGGAAGGTCACAACATTATCTGTTGGTGTGTGTGTGTGTATGTAAGTATGTGTGTATAAGGTCGATGCCTTATAGTGGCGGGAGTGTTTACGTGTGTTATTGAAGCCGAGATCTATGCCATCAGTTCTTCAAATCAGAAAAGGAAGAAAGCTCACAGCGCTAACTCATCAGAAAATATCCATAAAATAAATCTAAATTAAATATAAGTCTATAGATGAAAGATATATATAGCAGCAAGGAATGAGAGGGTTCTCCAGTCCCCCTGACATTAGGCCTAGACCCAAAAGTGAAAACACATACAAACAAACAGACCTGTGCTCCTCTATAAGCTGTGAATAATGTGTGCCCTGTAATGGGCATATATAATAATCCTTAGTAAATCTAAGTGAAATAAGTGAGAATTTAGTCCCACAAATTGGCCAATCCGTGTATAAGCTTAACAACCATGCCAAGGTGTCTCACTTTATGGTAAGTCCTACTCTAATACACCTACAAATATTATCTAAATTAAAAATCCCAGAAGAACGATGTTCTTCAAATCATTCAGGTTTATGCCCCTACTGTTAGCCACATTGATGGTGAAGTTGAAGAATTTTATGATGATTTATTATGCATCTACAAACAGGACAATTACTACTACAGATTTATAATAGGAGATTTCAATGCAAGAATTGGTAAGATCCAAAATGGGGAAAATCAACTGACCACATGGAACTTGAAAAAGAGACAATAGAGACAACCAATTTGCAGAATTGTACATCATGAAAATTGTTCTACAGGAAAAAGACCCACAGAAAATGGACATAGAAAATCCCTAATGGTAATACAAGCAAAATCAACTTAATACTTAAATAAAAAAACAATAATCACTGACTGCTCTTTCGTAAATAATTTTAACTTTGGAAGTGACCATCGTCTACTGAGCGCAAAAGTCAAAGCTGACTGTAAGAAAGAAAGAAAATGATCAAGATTTATGCTAGACAGCTACTGAAAAATCATAAGGATTTTGAGATAGCACTGTATTATCCCTTCAGTGTGCTGCAGGACCTTCCAGACACAGACATGTCAACCCACAATGAAAAAGTTATTGAGACTATCATAGACGCTGCCCATGCCCTTGCACCTACTTGAAAACAATAAAAACCAACCCCAATATAAAAAGAAACAGTTTGTCATGGTTCCCAGAGAAGTTCAAGAGTCAGTACGGTATAGTTAAATGCAATTTACTGACAACTGAAAGGTAAGCAAAATATATACAATATATACAGCAGTAACAAGCAGATGGTTACAGGCCAGTGAACTCTGCTATCAGGAATAGTAGGCTGCCGAGCCTGACCAATCTGCTGGAGACTAGGCCTAAGCCACTGGTAGTCTCTGCTGGAGCCAGGAGCAGGAACAGGAATACAGGATCTTGAGCCGACGTAGCGGGCGTACCGACTCAAGCCTGCAGTCGGTAGGAAGCGATATCTGACTCACGTTTGCAGTTAGAATGGAGCGAACTCTGACTCACACCTGCAGTCAGAATGGGAAATAGATAGCTGACTCGCCTGCAGTCAGTATCAGAGCTGGTCTTCCAGAGCCCCAAGTCCGCACTAGGTTGGGTGTCTGCTAGGTACAAGGAACAAACGTAAGAGTAGTCAGACAGAGCCACAAGTCAGCACCAGGTTGGGTGTCCACTATAGGGATAAGCAAAAGAATAGTCAGACAGAGCCACAGGTCAGCACCAGTTTGGATGGAAGACTAGCCAGGTCATACACAGAGCCCAAGGTAATAGAACTACTATGAACAACAACGCAAGAGTAACTGAGTCTGCCTTTTAAACCCCTCCACAGGAAGTAGGTAGGAGGAGTAACTCAGAGGGAGGAAGTAGGTAGGAGGAAATAGGTAGGAGGAGACTACAGGAAGCAAACACATAAAACAGAGGCCTGCTGCATGCTTAAAGCCTCGCGCCTGTAGATGATGCTGAAACCAAGGTAAGCTTTAACACAGTTGCCATGATGAAAAAGCGATGAGAAATTAAGCAAAATGGCAATATTCGAAACAGGGTAGAATATGTAGAAATGTGTAAGACCATAAGGTAGTGCATGAAAGAAGAAAAGAAAAAGTTCAATGTTGAGCTCATCAAAAGGACACTGGAAGAAAATCAAGCACTAAAGAACGCAAAACAAAAGCTATCCAAAAATAGGAGCCAAATGTTTGCAGTAAGGATGGTACAACAGCAAAAACTCAACAATAAATATTAAAATGAATGGAAGAATTTTATTCAGATCTTAATAAGGATGAAGGAAAACAACTGAGTGCACATCCAGAGGCTAAAGCTGTGCCATAAGTTTTGGTAGAAGAAGTAGAAGCTGCAATAAAAACAATGAAAAAACTGCAAAGCTCCTGGACTTGATAAAGTTACTACTGAAATGTTAGAATCCGGAGGTCAACCGTTATTAAAGCCCTAGCTAAACTATTTTCAAAACGCCTACTACTCTGCAAAGTGCCTGAAACATAGGGAAATGCAGAAGTCATCCTACTGCACAAAAAAGCTGACAATGTGGATCTAAAAAACTTCCGGCCAATAAGCCTATTGCCAGTGGTCTGCAAGGTTTTCACAAAGATACTATCAAGAAGAATGGACACAATACTTAACGCAGCACAACCTAAAGAACAATCAGGCTTCAGGAATGGTTTCAGTAATATGGACCGTATGCATACTCTGCAAGAAGTTATAGAGTGACATAATTAATACAACCTTCCATTATGCATAGCCTTCATTGACTTTGAAAAGGCCTTTGATTCAGTGAAAAACAAGCAATAATTGATGCCCTGATCAACCAAGGAATATATAGAACATATAACAATATCATCCAATCAATATATGAGAATGCAACTGCATCAATACAGGTCAACAATGATAAAAGTCCAGATCATCATAGAAAAAGGGATCCGACAAGGAGACACAATTGCCCCAAAACTATATTCTGCTTGTTTAGAAGAAATTGTCCACAAACTAAATTGGGACAAAAAGGATTTAAGATCAATGGAGACTACTTACATCACTTATGTTGGATTTTGCCTTTGATAGAGTGCCTCACAACAGGTTACTGCATAAATTAAAAGGCTTTGGTTTGGGCGGTGTTATCTGTACTTGGGTTGAAACTGGTTAAATGATAGATGGCAGAGAGTTGTTGTAAATGGAACTTTTTCAAATTGGTCTAAGGTTATAAGTGGGGTGCCGCAGGGTTCAGTCCTGAGACCAATGGTTTTAAATTTGTTTATTAATGATCTAGAAGTGGGAATTGAAAGTAGCATCTCAATCTTTGCTGATGACACTAAACTATGTAAGGAAATACATACAGAAGATAAACTAAGTGAATGGGCAGAAAAGTGGCAGATGTCATTTAATGTAGATAAATGTAAGGTTATGCATTTGGGCTGTAGAAACAAACGTGCTACATATACTCTAAATGGGAATCAACTTGGGAAATCCTCATTAGAGAAAGATTTAGGAGTACTGATAGATGATAGACTTCATAGCAGTGTGCAGAGTCACTCAGCTGCTGCAAGAGCAAATAGGGTGCTAGCCTGCATAAAAAGAGGTGTAGAAGCAAGGGATGCTGATATTATCCTACCTTTGTATAAATCCTTGGTTAGGCCTCATCTAGAATATGGAATACAATTTTGGGTGCCTGTTCTAAAAAAAGACATTACTGAACTGGAAAAGGTGCAGAGACGTGCAGCAAAAATGATAAAGGGATTGGAGGATCTGAATTACAAAGAGAGACTAGCCAAACTGGGTTTGTTTACATTAGAGAAGAGACGTCTAAGGGGTGATATGATTACCATTTACAAATACATTCAAGGTCAATACAAAGAACTAGCGAATGAATTATTTACACAAAGAGGGGAGCTAATAACAAGAGGTCATCTATTAAGACTACAGGAAAGGCGCTTTTGACTAAAACAAAGGTAGGGATTCTTTACAGTAAGGGCAGCAAGGCTATGGAATTCTTTGCCTTGGGATGTTGTGCTTGCAGATAATGCAACTGCATTCAAAAAAGCAATGGATGCCTATCTAGCACAGAACAATATTGACAATTATGAAAGATTGCTTCAAAGAAAATAGGATATTGATCCGGGGAACTATTTGACTACCAATTGGATTCAGGAAGAATAATCCCCCCACACACATTTGGGACTAGATTGGAAATGGATCCAGAGGGTTTTTTTTTGCCTTCCTCTGGATCAACAGAGGCAGAAAGCAACGTCTATCGAGACAGGAAATGTTTTGGATTTATACTCTCCAAACGCTGGCCCCACAGGGGTTCAATGAACAGTTTAGTCTCATTAGTTATATTTGAGCAGTATTTTTATGGATATATTTTATAAACTGGAATGATAGCAAAGGGTGATATGTGTGCTGCCATGTTTGGATGGGATGCCGAGTCAGCATCTGGGGTTGTCATGGCAACTGACACGAGCGGACCCTGCGCCATATTCAAACATGGGGAGTATAAAAAAGCATATGTAATAATATTTGTAATGTTTTGAGTGTCCCTGAAGAAAGTCCAAATACAGACTGAAACTTTGGGCGTTTTTTAATGCTTTTATAAAAGTGATATTTTAATGAAGAGTGTGCTAGACTGGCTGTGGAGAATACATGACACATGAGCATGATTTTGACAGAAGTGGCCAGGGGACCAAAGAAATTTCTGCAAGGAATTCTCCAGCCCAAACTCTCCCCTGTTCCAAAAAAATAAACATGGCCGACTATCACCGCTCCACCAACCCACACACCAACTGCCTCCGTTCACATTCTGGCCTCTCTCTCCTCCTGCTCTTTGTCCCCTGGCCTAGATTGAACTTCCTTTTGCTTCTCATATGCTTGCTTCCACTGTTTGTATACATTTATGTTATCATACAATGCATTACATATTCAAGGCATGCCACACAGAAAAAACAGTATATGTATCATAAAGCCACAGATAAGGACACATATTTGTGGCAGCTACAGTGCTCCACACACGTTACAGTGCCATTCATAGCACTTACCTGGTAGGATGGCTTTACCCGGGTGGGTTACCTTGCCACCACCAGCAAGGGCAGTGGCTGCAACACAGCGAAGTCCTTGAGGGACCGATACTGTGGACCCCGGCAGGACAGGGATAGGAAATCCAGGCAGAAGGTAGGTGGGGATGCAGGATTTGGAGCACATGGCTGCTTGCTCAGAACCAGTGGGATCCGGGCACAGAGTCATGGAGGTGGTAGTTGAAGGAAGGGGCTCCGGAATCAGGGTCCACATAAATCAGTGTTAACATACATCGGTCCAACAGGTTTCTTTTTGTACACTATCTGGATGCTAAATAAAGAGTTATTCCTGGTGCTTTGCAATGTATAGGAGTCCCAAAGTAGGATGCACACACACAGGGGTTATTTGCACAAACGCCAACCGGTAATCTTAATAGAAGTCCTCCCTCCGCAATTAGTGCAAGTAGGGTTACCCCAGTGTCAGGCAAGGATGGACTGTAGGTGATATGCAAAATTCCTAACTTTTTAGGGTTAAAATGATAGCTGTAGTCATGATAGGTTAGAGCAAACTGACAATTAAGTACTTATTAGTTACTCAAAGGGTTATTTATTGTTTCCAACACACCTCTGAATCCATCTGCTGCTCTGTCACCTATCGTGACTACAGCTATCATGTCAACCCTGAAAGTTTGGGATTTTGCACACCACGAATTTAATTAAGGTGGAATACAAACATGTATTATATTTTGTGATCTGCATTTGATGTCTGTCTACATATGTGCTCTGTTTTCTTAGGTGCTGTAAGGATATGTTGTTACAATCTCGTTAGCCCTGTTTTCATTTCAGTCAAACAGTGGTATAGATAAGTAAATTAGATGACAATGATGATAATAATCATAGTAAATCCCATCAAGAAACACTTAGGCACATAACTCACTCCTTGGATGCTAGAGATGTCTCCTGCTGCTTAAAAATACAGTGGGAAATTTGCAAGCATCTAAGATGTTAAAGGCTCAATTGTAGATCATTACCATTTTCTTTGTGCTCTTCTTGCCATCCTTCTCCTTGACCTTTTTCTTGTTTGCCTTGCACATTTCTCTGGCTGTTCTGGAGGAAAAATTTTCACTAATCAGAAGTATCCCCTAAAAAGATAAACCATCAACAAGGTTCTGGTGAGCACGAAAAGGACAAAAAGACCTCCACTGTACAGAGTACAGAACCTATATAATACACTTATCTCCAGCAAGGAATACCTAGTTTCACAGCCCCACACTGAGGAGATCCACAAGGTCAAAAAAAGCTTTCTGTGGATAGGTTGCATAACGCATATGTTTTCAATCCATGCTTTGTGGAATAAGCTGAGAAATCAGCAAGAGACCCATATAAATATGGGTTTGAAATTTAAAACATGGCTGCATTGAGTGCATGTTGGTACAAGAAGTTTGGGAATGCTGTATATATGCTATAGGTCTCCTCAGTGTGGGGCTGTAAAACTAGGGATTGCTTGCTAGCTACAAGTAATTCTAAAGTTTCACACATGTCGTGTACACATACTGTATAAAATTATATAGGTACTAAAACAGATAAAAGCATATTAACTCATTACTTGCTTTATTTGACACCTTACCAACTGAACTACATTTTCTATTTAAACACAATCATTCCTAAAGACTCACTTCCTTCCTAGAAAAAAAAATTGCCTTTATATCCATAGAATTACATTAGCTTGAGTGAAATGAAACCAACATAGCAGAGTACTGACTGGGTAATAGCAAAATAATGAATTCAGGGATGCGATGCACTAAGATATGACAAAGGTGAGAAACTCTCCAGTGAGAGAAATCACTCCATTTCCTATGGAATTTTATGGAGTCTCATATTCAAGTTGTAGAGATCTCTGCAGAACAGTATCACCTAAAAAAAAATTGTGATTTTGAAAGATCGTTCAAAATCACCTATATTTTGTATTAGACTTTTTTTAAGAAGCATTTGTGTTATTTTGATGTATAGATTATTGCCATGCAATCACTTCCTGTCTCAGACCTACATTTTAGCTTCCTGCCCACTCAGCAATCCATTGCCTAACTCCCCCTGCAGCGGAAGGGTTAAGTGTTCATGAATGGGGGAAACAATGTAGGATTAAAACAGGAAATGTCTGCATGGTATTTCTTAATTAGCATAATCTATTAATCTAACTAATACAACATATAGGTGATTTTAAAAGTTCTTTCAATATATCAACTTTGGAGAATCTCTCAATGGAGAGTTCATCTCATTTTCAGATCACCTTAATGCATAACTCAACATCAGCATCACTGATACAAAAAGGATATGCCAAACGCACACCTCTCACCTTCTCTGCAGGTGCAAAAGAAGTATATAGGGAAGAGTATGGAGCAGAAAACTGCCAGGGAAAAGAGAAGCTTAAGTTCTTTCCAGCTGAGCAAGCACAGGTTTAGATTCCCCCACTGATAGACATGTTGCTACAGCTCCCCCTACCTCCAGGCACATGTCATAGCCTAGGAAACCACCTATCAACTGCTATACTCCTTTTTGACACTTAGATGGTTTATTTTGTCCTTGAACAAATGGACACACAATCACCTTTACTTTCCCCACTTTCAGTCTCTCGCTGATTTTCTCTCTTAGGGGGTCGATTACATAAAATGTGTTATTAAAGCGGAACTACCACCGCTAAACAAGTTGATGTGTAATAAATCCCCATCTGGCGACTAGCTGCTCAGTAGCTCTAGTCGCCAGAATTATTACTTAATTCAATAGAACTCTCTATTCTTCCTGGGCTGACAGGCAGGATGGAGTGCAGACATCTTTCAACAGTGACGTCTGCCCGCCTGCGCTGTCAGTCCCAGCCGGCTCTAGGTGGCATTGCTAGGAGCCGTCCAGCTCCAAAAGGGACTGACAGTGCAGGCGGGCAGACATCATTATTGAAAGATGCCTGCGCTCCGTCCTGCCTGTCAGCCCGGGAAGAATGGAGAATTCTATTGAATTAGGTAATAATTCTGGCGACTAGCGCTACTGAGCAGCTAGTTGCAGGCGGGGAATTATTGCACATCAACTTGTTTAGAGGTGCTAGTTTCGCTTTAAAGAGCACTTTCTCCGATGAAAGTCCTCTTTAAGTTAGTTCTTAAATATTTACTTGTCTGGTGTGTATGTGTGTATATAAGGCAAGGATATAGAGCAATCTTTCATATATATACTCAAAGGCAATCCATCCAGTTGTGTTGAAGACCTCCCTTGCATTACAGGGATAAATGCCCCATTATATCAATACCAGTATCAGGGGGATCTTCTAAAAAGAAAGCCAGGTTACCTTATTGTGCATGTCATGAGCGTAGTTAGTTTGCCCCAGAATTGATCCACTTTTGTCTTTATGCATCTACCCTTATATAATATCAGAAAAACAGATTTCCTTACTTAGTAAGAAACTTCAGTATATGAATCTAGTTCCAAATCACTCACCCAACCCAACCCACACACTTCCTTTCAATCTGACTTATTTTTTATTTAGTTTTTTTTCCTCTAACATTGAGGGAATCTTTTGGTTCCGTGCATCCTACAGTACCAATAATATATAACATTTACTCACCACGTCTTCCATCTGTGGAGGAGATACATCCACAAGTGGTGAGAGAGACAGGCGTACAGTCTCATGCTGCCATTTATAGCACAAGCTCACTGAATACTGCCCTGCAATTCTAATGGACAGGTATTCATTAACCTAAAGAAGAGGGGAAACATCATTAATGTTTGGAAATAAGTAATGAGTGGATTCTTCCATTAACTTTTTAAGGACCATATGGGTGTGCAACGAATTGCTTTGTAAAGATATGCACACCCCTCTGATTCTTATAGGGTTAAGTTATGCTCCAAGTCATCCAAGCACCCAATTAACTGTCCATTCAAACAAACAGACCTACACAGTGGTCAGCTGCACATTAAGCTATATAAGAGCTTAAAGGAACAGATATAGTTTAATCTTAAAATATATGTTGTTCTACAATTCGTGATAAGTAAAACAAGGCACTCCCACTACTGAGAGATGTTTCATTTACAAGTCACAAGATGGCACTGTTACTAAGACTTTCCCTGGAAAGCTTTAATATATCCAAATAATAATTGTGAACTTATCAGACCTAAATGAACACTGAAACAAAAATACCTAAAACACCCTGTTGTAACATCACTGATATGTAAAAGTTGCCATAATTTGATAAGAACTTAAAAATATGTGACAATGCATATGCTCTCTTTCAGTAGGCTTGGGAAAACATTTTTCTTGCATTCCCCACTTCCTGGTTAAGCTGGATTGTTAGGGACCAGGAACCAGACAGACACAAAAATATGAAGTGCAAAACACCTTTATTAAAATAACAAAAGTAAACAAAACAAAATTGAGATCCAGAAGTGTAAACCAAAAGACAAGCCAGGGTCAGGAACCAAGACAGGTACTCAGCCAAGCCAGGGTCATGAATATGGTGATCAGTGAAGTCAGGAACAATGCAGGAGCCAGGGACATCAGAGGAAGTCAGGTCATACACAGGTAATCAGCAAAGCAGTAGAACACTCTTGCAGCCAGAAGCAAACACAAGGACAATCAGGTAGTGAGCCAAGCTGCTTTAAATACCCTGGGAAGGTTGGCTGTTGGCTGATAGCAGTCAGGTGAGCAAACACAGACAGGTCAGCTGATTCAGCCTGATCCAGCAAAGGGAAGGCAGCAGTAATGGATAGCAGAGCACTGGATTAGCTCAGACAGCAGAATCAAGCAGCAGAATAGAGGAGCTCCGCCAAACCTTGACAGTACCACCCCCTTAACGACCCCCCCACACACACACACGGGGCAGGACCAGTTTTATGGGAAAAGTGTGCACGGAAAGCACAGAGCAGGGAGGGGGCATGCACGATCTAAGGCTGGAACCCATGAGCACACTTCAGGACTGTACACCTTCCAATGGACAAAATATTGAAGCCTCCCTCGGAACCTACAAGAGTCAACTATGGAGCGGACCTCAAACTCTCATGGCCGTCAAAGGGCACTGAATGGGGTCAAGAAGTGACCGTAGTGAAATGATTGCATACCAGGGGTTTCAGTAGAGAGACATGGAACACGTGTATCCGCATATTCAGAAGAGGGCTAGGGCATAGGCCACAGGGTTATGAGAGGGCACTCGGAGGTGGAGGTTTCTGGAAGACAACCAGACCCTCTCCCCGACCTGGTAGCAGGGTGTGGGTAGGCGTTTAAGATTAGCATGGAGCTCCTGGGATTGTTGCGAGCATCGCAGTGACTCTTGGACCTGCACCCATTTGGAACGGATTCTCTGGAGATGATCCTCCAATGCAGGAATCCCCTGGGGAGAGAACGAATCTGGAATCATGGAGGGTTGATACCCATAATTCACCATGAAGGGGGAGAGCCGGGTAGAAGCCAAGACAGCACTGTTATGAGCAAACTCCGCCCAAGGTAGTAGGTCTGACCAATTATACTGATGGTCTGAAATGTAGCACCGCAGGAATTGCTCCAAAGCCTGATTAGCCCTTTCAGCGGCCCCATTCGATTGCGGGTGATAGGCCAAGGAGAAGGAGAGTGGGATACCTAGTTGTGCACAGAAGGCCCACCAGAATCCTGAGACAAACTGGCTACCCTGATCGTAAACTATGACTTTAGGAACCCTGTGTAGCCGATAGACCTCCTTGACAAAGATCGTAGCCAATTATTTAGCGGATGGGAGTTTTTTGAAAGGTATGCAGTGAATCATTTTAGAAAATCTGTTGACATGAAGATGACTGTGTTACCGTTAGACAAAGGGAGGTCGACTATGAAGTCCATGGCAAGGTGTGACCATGGCTTCTACCCATTAGGTATTGGTTGGAGAAGACCCACTGGAAGGTGACGGGGTGATTTAGTCTGTGCACTGACTGGACAGGAAGCGACAAAGACAACAATATCTTTACATTCTGGCCGCCAGAAAAGATGGGAAACCGACCAGAGAAGCTGGTTCTTACCAGGATACCCTGCTGACTTCGTATTATGATATGTGGAAAGTACCTTGATACGGAGGTTACTCCAAGAAGGAGTCTCAGCAGGAGCATCTACTTGGGTGGGCTGTATTCTCTCCCCAAGGGGAGATGTATTGCTTGTACATATGGTGGCATGTACTCGGTCCGGAGGGATAATAGGACTAGGAGGGCTCTCCTCCTTAGCGCTAGAGAACTGTCTGGATAGGGCATCAGCCCGGACATTCTTGGTACCTGGCAGGTAGAGACAGAAAAAAGGCCCATCGGGCCTGTCTTGGAGTCAAGCACTTAGCTTCAGACAGGTATGTAAGGTTTTTATAATCAGTGAGGATTAGGACTGGCACTGAGGTTCCTTCGAGCAAATGCCTCCATTCTTTGAGAGCGAGCATTATAGCCAGCAACTCGCGGTCACCAATTTCATAGTTGCACTCCACAGGACTTAGCTTCTTCGAGAAATACCCACACGGGTGCAACTGGCTCTCAGGAGTAGGACATTGAGACAGGAGGGCGTTTACTCCTATCTCAAACGCATCGACCTCGAGGATGAATGGAAGCTCAGGTTTCGGGTGCGCCAAAATGGGTGCTGCGGCAAAGGTGACTTTTAATGCTTCAAATGCTTTGATGGCCTCCGAAGACCAGTGCGTGGAGTTACAGTCTTTTTTGGTCATGTCGGTAAGGGGTTTTACAATTGAGGAAAAATTGTAGATAAATTTCTTGTAGTAATTAGCGAGCCCAAGGAAACGTTGCAGGGAGAGGAGATCTACGGGTCTTGGCCATTCGAGAACAACCAAGAGTTTCTCAGGGTCCATAGTGAAACCGAGCTCTGAGATTACATAGCCCAAGAAGGTGACCTGTTTACAGTGGAACTCACATTTTTCTAAATTGGGCGTTTCCCGGACGTGTGGGGCAAGTTCACAGCATATGCCCTGCCTTACCACAGTAAAGGCACAGGTCCTCCCTCCTTCTAAAGGCTCTTTCAGCAACCAAAAGGTGAGTGAACCCAAGTTTCATGGGCTCCACCTCGCCTGAGGTCTAGAGACTAGGAGCGTGGGAGGAGAGGGAGGCACGGGGGAAACGAAAAGCTTGGGGCTAAACGGATGGGATGCCTCCACAGGCGCTGCCTAAAGGAAGGTCTCTCACGGATACGGGAATCAATCAATATGCAATATGAGACCAATTCCTCTAAATCTCTGGGGAGGTCCTGGGATGCAATCTGATATTTAACTGTATCCAAAAGCCCATTAGAGAAAGCAGCCATGAGAGCTTCATTATTCCAACCTGTAACGGTTTGTTTGACACACAGACACAGTGGTGTAGGATAAAACACAGTTTTATTGAAAACACAGTAATAAAATAACCTTCACAGGTCCTGTAGTATATCAGCAGAATAGTACAGACACACGACAGGTTATAGATACATATGCCTACACAGGTCCAGCATAAACATAAAGTCTACAACAGTCTATACTGACACAGGTCAGGCAGATATGATGGATTGCCAGAAGCAAGGTCTTGCATGGGTTAATGATCTTCAGAGTGTAAACAGTCCCATGTGCAGAGAGGTCTGTGATGGGGCTCTCTGTATATAGAAAGCTGCAGAACTCGTAACGCCCCAAAACCAGATAAGCAGAATTAGCGTGAACAGCCTAGGCAACAATGGGAACCGAGACACATGAGGTATTCCCATAGCAATAACGGAGACAACACTTGCACTCTGCTGAAGTATACCGGAGGCAACCAGTGGCTCACCTGCCGGAGCAGTAACGGAGACAGACTCTAGCACTAAGCAGAGGGAGTAACGGAGACTAGGCCCAAGGTAAACTGCCGTAGTAGTAAAGGAGACAACACTTGCACTCTGCAGCAGTAGAACCGGAGGCAACCGGTGGCTCAACTGCCGGAGCAGTAACGGAGGCAGGCACTTGTACTGAGCAGAGACAGAAATGGAGACTAGGCCCAAGGTAAACTGCCGTAGCAGTAACGGAGACAACACTTGCACTCTGCAGCAGTATCACGGTGCCCGTGATTGCTCTCTTTTTGTGTCAATTACCAGTAGGGGGCTCTCCATTGGCTGTCTGCTTTCAGCCCACCCTGCATTGCCTATTTAGACTGAGCCTGGGCACCCTTTGGTTGCCCTTTCGTGTTGTCTCTATGCTGCTTGTATCTACATTATGTTCTTGAGCTTCCTGGGCCCTTTGCTGTGTTCCTGCTACCAGAAATCATCCAGTTCCTGTAGTTACCTGTCCAGTGGTTCCTGCTTCCGTTGCTGATCTGGTTGGAGTCGCCGTTAGGTCACCGTTTCCTGCTGCCAGTCCCTGCTGCCGTTCATGATTCCGGTTGCTCGTCTGAGTGCCGGTTCCTGTTTCCACCTGCTGGTTCCTATCCAGTTCTCCTGTAGTCAGCTGACGTTCCCGAGTCGTGTTGGCGACATTTCTACTCTCTGCCGGTTTATCCAGTATGCAGGTGCTGGTTCGCTCCACAGCCGCCCGGCTGTTATTGCAAGATACGATTAACATTCCACGTACAGGGTACTTGTTCGCTCCATAGCCATCCGGCTGTTATTGTCGAGACGTATAGCTTTCCAAGTGTGTGGGCACTGGTTCGCTCCATAGCCACCTGGCTGTTATTGCAGGATACGATTAGCGTTCCACGTACAGGGTACTGGTTCGCTCCATAGTCATCCGGCTGTTATTGTACAAGACGTATAGCGTTCCCAGTGTGTGGGCACTGGTTCGCTCCATAAGCCATCCGGCTGTTATTGCAGGATACGATTTGCGTTCCACGTACAGGGTACTGGTTCGCTCCATAAGCCATCCGGCTGTTATTGTACGAGAAGTATAGCGTTCCCAGTTTGTGGGCACTGGTTCTCTCCATAGCCACTCGGCTGTTATTGTCAAGATACGATTAGCGTTCCCAGTGTGTGGGCACTGGTTCGCTCTATAGCCACCCGGCTGTTATTGCAAGATACGATTAGCGTTCCCAGTATGTGGACACCGGTTCGCTCCTTAGCCATCTGGCTGTTATTACGTATACGTATAGCACTCTCCGTACAAGGTACTGGTTCGCTCCACAGCCTCCCGGCTGTTATAGTAACTCATGTGTTCCGGTTTCCCAGTACACGGGTACTGGTTCGCTCCTTAGCCTCCCGGCTGCAGTTGCACCTTATTGACTTGCTCCCAGTACTAGGTACTGGTTCGCTCCACCACCCTTGTGCATTACTGTCTTCCCAGTACGCAGGTATGGGTGGTACCCGGGTGTTCCTTGGCTTGCCACTTATGCTGACTTAGTCTCTTATGTCATCCTTGTGACTGCTGTTGCCACCTTTACAGTCACTGAGGCTCAGTGGTTGCCATTCACTCCTTACCAGGCTGCCTTGCCCGGTATATTGGTAAGGCCGGTAGAACCTATTCTATTATCAACGTGGGTTGCCTTACCCTGTATTGGCAAGGCCCGTAGAGCCTGTATATTGCTGTCTGTCTATTGGCTGCCTTGTCTGGTATATTGGCAAGGTCGGTAGAGCCTCTATTCTTGAGTACTAACTTCCTGGCTGCCTTGCCCGGTATATTGGCAAGGGAGGTAGAGCCTATCTATTCCTAGTACCAACTTCCTGGCTGCCTTGCCCGGTATATTGGCAAGGCCGGTAGAGCCTATCTATTCCTTGTACCAACTTCCTGGCTGCCTTTCCCGGTATATTGGCAGGGCCGGTAGAGCCTGTATCGCTATTGTTATTATTGCTTTCCTGTCAATAAAGATATATGTATGAATGTGTACGATACCCTATGGGGTTGTCTTAAACTTTTCAATAAAGTTGTGTTTTTACCTAACTTTGCGTCTGAGAGTCTTAACAAACCGTGACAAGCAGTATAACCGGAGGCAACCGGTGGCTCAACTGCCGGAGCACTAACGGAGGCAGACACTTGCACTGAGCAGAGGCAGTAATGGAGACTGGCCTCTGATACTCTGCAGGAGGAATGAACCCAATTGCCAGACAGTCAGAATGTCGCCTAGGCGACAAAGCACAGGAACACCAACCAAGCCGGGTGGAATCATGGAGCAGGAACGTCAGCCAAGCCGGGTCGTATCATGCAGCAGGAAAGTCAGCCAAGCCGGGTCGAATCACGGAGCAGGAATGTCAGCCAAGCCGGGTCGGATCACGGAGCAGGAACATCAGCCAAGCCGGGTCGAATCACGGAGCAGGAACGTCAGAAGAATATTCAGGCAATCCGGGTCGGTACACAGGGGCAGTAGACAATATGCAGAGTAGTCAGGCAGGCCAAGTCGGTACACTGGGAATCACTGAGCAGAAATAAGCACTGGTAGTCAGCCAGAGCCACAGGTCTGCACCAAGTTGGATGGAAGACTAGCCAGGTCATACACAGAGCCCAAGGTAATAGAACTGCTATGAACAACAACGCAAGAGCAACTGAGTCAGGACTTAGTCTGCCTTTTAAACCCCTCCACAGGATGTAGGTAGGAGGAGCATCTCAGAGGGATGAAGTAGGTAGGAGACTACACGAAGCAAACACATAAAACAGAGGCCTGCTGCATGCTTGAAGCCTCGCGCCTGTAGATGACGCTGAAACCAAGGTAACTTGTAACAATACCAGCCTGGTTCAGGAAACCTCTGCACTGGTTAGGGTCGGCCAGGAGGACCTTGTTAGAGATTGCTTTAGTGTTAAAGTGGTTAAAAGCCCCATTTAGATGAGTAGGTATTTATATTTTACCCCATAATAGCTAGAGTTCTTAGCGCATCAGCCTTACTGAGTGTTGTTCCAATGACAAGCAGTCTCACTGGGTGTATTCTAACACTGCAACATTGCAGATAAGTGTTATTAATTATACTGTGCAAAAATAATGGAAACATCTTTACAGATGTCCCTGTTGCTGGTGATATTTTCTTTAAACCTGTTTCACCTGTTCTACATTTCAATATATTTGTCAGTGGTCCTGTTGAAATTAGTTTATTGTTACAACATGAAACTTCTGAAGTTGCTGTACTATAAAGAACCAGAATAATTCTGGAGTAAACCAAGTGCACCATATGGGACAAAGAAAAAATTCACAGAATTCCCACTCATTTAAATGGGGCTGTTAACCCCTTGAAGGCTATAGAGGTCTCCAATACATTTCAAAACATATACTGCATTGGCCGTTTGTGTTTGTATTTTTTTAAATCTAGTTTATAGATTATAGCTTGTGCTAACTGAGGAATGTTATGCAGCCACTTCCTGTCCTATTCCTACATTACCTCCTCCAGTCAATGTCCACCTCTGCATTTCATTGCCTACCTCTTCTAGAATCAACAGTTTACGCATAAGCCAGTGGGGGGCACTACAGGACTAAGACAGGAATTACTTGCATGGCATATCATAATTAGAAAAATCTATAATATTAATAAATCAAAAATTAGCCACTAAATAAAAAGTGGCTAATACAAGTTAATCTATGATTCTGAAAGTTCTTTCATAATCACCTAAGTTGTTTTTAGGTGTTATAGTCCCTTATTTAAATCAGGATTTCTATGTCTTCCCTAAACAGTTGGTATACTCCAGAATTTCTCTGGTGGGGATGCACTAAGGTGTGATAAAGAGGAGATAAAGCAGAGATATTGCCTACAGTGAGATCACTTCTTCAATTCCTATGCTATTCCATGGCGCCTGTACATAAAATTTGTCAAGAGGGAGAGATCTTAGTGCATAGGCTCCAAAGAAAACATAGTAACAATGATATCACTGGAGATGTAATCTCCACTTTCTCACCTCTTTAGCACACCTTAGTGCATTATCCCCCAGTTCTCTTAGTACATCAGCATCACTCATGTAATGTGAACAGAACATTCTGGGGGTTATTCACGAAGGCGTGATAAAGAGGTGATAAAGTAGAGATGACTTCTCCATTGATATCACTTCTCCAGTTACTATATTATTCTATGGAGCCAATTCACTAAGATTTCTAAAGTTTTGGAGATCTTAATGCATATCCTCCACAGAATAACACAGGAACTGGAGAAGTGTTATCACTGGAGAAGTCATCTCCACTTTATCACCTCTTTATCATGCCTTAGTGAATAACCCCCTTTGTGTCTGTACTAGTCTTCTACAGGTTGGCACATCTAAATAAACTATATATATCTTCCATCCTGCACTCAGTTCAATGGAGAAAATAGTTTAAACTTATTTTAGTTCATATCATTACCTGTAACAAAATGGGGTCAGATAATGTTGTCTTCCGAGGCCAGTCCCATTCTTGTGTTATTCCCCCTTCCTTATCAGTCAATACCCCACTTATATGATTGTATTGCAGGGCGAAGGTGCTACTATAAAAACAACACAAGCAATAGATCAGTGATTCTCATGCTCTTATATACAGATATAGAGGACAGCTGTTGATGGACTACAATTCCCTTCACCCTTAGCCTGGAAACAAGAAGGGAAAACAAAATCCCACTGAAACTATTTCCAATTTTGCCTCAAGAGCAAAATTAATTCATGAATACACAGATTTCGTCCTGGTTCCACATCCTTACCTTCATTGAAACTAACTCTGAATGCTGTTCTTTGCTAAAAAGTTATCCGGTATTGTTTAAACAGTATTTGCCAACAAGGCTTCCTTGCCTTTCCAGTTGTAGAAAGTACCTTTACTCTAATCTTAAAAGGGATAGTAATACTTAAAATGTAAAAAAAATATATGTTGTAGGGCTTATCCTCTGAGTAAAACAAGGGTACTCCCACTGCTGAGAGATATTTTATTAAAAAATTATAACAGTTGAAACTTGAATTTTTTAGGTGCAATATCACAGTGACCTGAAAATGTACAGTGGCGCTGTTGCTACACCATCCTATGGAGATTTATGGTCTACAGACCAGAGCAGTCCATAGGATGGTGTAGCAACAACGCCACTGTAAATTTTCAGGCCACTGTGATATTGCACCAAAAAAATTCAAGTTTCAGCTGTTATAATTTTTTTAATAAAATATCTCTCAGCAGTGGGAGGACCCTAGTTTTACTCAGGGGGATAAACACTACAACATATTTTTTTACATTATAAGTATTACTATCCCTTTAAAGAATGCCCCTTGTTTATTTGCTTAGCCCTATCGGTAAAAAGTTCCCCAGATAGTTCTTTTCTATTGGCTTTCAATATATTATCAATATTATTATTTATTTATATAGAGCCAACTAATTCAGCAGTACTGTACAATATATGTGTATATAGTAATCATATTTCCCTTGGACACCTTTTCTCTAATGTAAACAACCCCAGTTTGGCTAGTCTATCTTTATAACGAAAATATTCTATTCCGTTTATCAACTCTGGCTCATGCCTCTGTCTTCTTTCCAGTTTAATAATTATTTTTAAACAAATACTAAACCCTAAAATTAATTAGGTTTATATATCCTTAAATACCCTGTACTTCACTCTAGCGTTTGTAAAACTCTATTTATTTGCTTTGGCCTAAAATGTAATCTTACATATGCTCATTTCAACCTTTTCCAATGCAATCTTGAAGTGATTGTCTGTGAATGGGTACATATAAAATAACAGCCTTTCTGAATATAAGAGCATGGGTACCAATCACAATAAATGTACTAACTTTAGCTATCATCTCTCATTACAAACAGTACAAACAACAGTAAACAAATTCTCAATGAATAAGACAGGTTACATGTGGATTGATACCTAAAAAGCACAAAGATTCTGGTGCATGGGGAACCAAAGTGAAAAAGTTTCTCACCTTTATCTTCTATAGTGCATTAACAAAAGACTATATATATATATATATATATATATATATATATATATATGTAAAAGGCTAATATAAATCTGCTATAATAATACAATTTTAATAGTAAAAGCCCGACAAAAAAATATACACCATATACAGCATGTCTCACTGTCAAGTATATCCAATATCCTCAAAGACTCCCTTCCTTCCCTCCAGCTTTATACCTGCCCTTTAGTTTTACGTATAGCAAAGTAGTAGAAAGAAAATGAGAGTGTGAGAAAAAGAAGAAAACCCCTGAACAAAGAGGACCCATCTGTCCGGGGACTTCAACCACATTTTTTTCTGCAGCTGGGAGTTCTGTGTTCCACATAGCCAAAAAGAAAATGATTTAATGGTAAGTTCACTAAAACCCTCTTTTGTCTTATATCCAGTGTGGAACATAGGAACGATGGGGATTTACCAAAGTATTTACCACAATTCCTGAGAGGGAAATGAGAAAAAACCCTCCCCTGGAGACCACAGGACTAACTGGTACCATATAAACCTCAGATGTCAACAGACACCAAACGTGTACACCAAACAACTGAACAAGACCAAAGAACCAACAGTGTCCAGAACTCCACAAAAAGTAATTTAGGAAAGATGTCCTTAAACAGGCACCACCTCCACAAGGACCTTCAGAACAAAGCTGGCCTTAGCTGAGGCCAGTACAATGACACAGTAATGTTTCTCATTCAGTAATCCCACTGACTTGCATATTTCCCTGGCTGTCGAAATTTGATACACTGATCTACTGGTTGAATGATAATAGAGCTTTATGGACCAACAACAAGTAATGCTGTAATGTAAGATATATGCTGACAGCAATGGGAGATGTCCAGTGCGAGGAGACAAGGACACTGCTAAGGCGGTGTGTGAGATGCCGAATATTCTCCTAAACATATGAACCTGTCTCAGGAGAAATCTTTCAGTGTGCAGAACTGGATTCCGTGTATACAGTACCAGTGGTCATAAAGGATGGTGGGAGTCACTGCTGGTAAGTAAGCAAACATATTAACCATACTGATGGAGGAAAGACATATTACTTGCTAACAGTGTATGTGTGTTATACCTAGTGGCATGCTAGCAAAATGGTCAGTTTTCTAGCAAGAAGTCTATTTTGCAACTGGGATACTGTGTAATACAATTATATAACAACTAATCTTCGCAATCACATAA
This sequence comes from Rhinophrynus dorsalis, assembly GCA_037306005.1. NCBI lineage: Eukaryota > Metazoa > Chordata > Amphibia > Anura > Rhinophrynidae > Rhinophrynus > Rhinophrynus dorsalis. Next base: position 222,559,412 of record CM074721.1, read on the forward strand.
ACAGAAAAACTTCCATCTAATGAGAGACTCCTTTGAGACTTTTAGTCTATGTATTAATGATGTCCGCTATGAATAGACTAATTTTCATCATAATATGACTGTGTTGTTCATTATCCATGTATTTGCAACAATTAGATTATGCATACTAATATTTGTTTAAGATATGGGATATACTTGAAAATGAAACATACCTGACATCTTTTATTACAGCAATTTTACTATTAAAATGTTATCTTTATGGCAGATTAATATTTGCCCTTTTACATTTATTTATGTTTTTGTTTGTTCAATTTGCCTTTACTGTCAATGGAGTGGCAAGTGTGATTTAGTAGTGGCAACTCTAGGCTAAATGTTTTTATCTATCATATATATATATATATATATATATATATATATATATATATATATATATATATATATATATATATATATATATATTTTAGTGCTTAAAAGAGTTGTGAATAATTATTGTAATCCAACACCAAGCCTAATAAGTAACACATGGAAGTTTATCTGAAGTGAATAATTTGTTCAATGAATCATATATTCCTGGTACTAACCTGTCAGGAAAGCAAACACTGCCATGCCCAAATGGAGTGAATGTGCCAAGTATTGTCTGATCTGAGGAAAAGATGTTAGTGTAGAGACCCCCACATGGCAGACCAGAGTAGCTCTGACACACAGCCAGATGTCCAGAGGGATAAATAGACTGTGTGTTAAGGGAAAAATTTTATGAACCTTTAGATGACCCATTGAGTTAGAATTACAAACACATTATTTCTAGCAGTTTAAGGATCAGAGGGTTCTGCACTGCACTGAGAAAAAAATATGTTGCACTCCCCTGGCTTTTAAAGGGATAATAACTAAAAAGTATGTCATTTTTAATCTGACAGAAAAGAGCAAGCTTTAAAGTTACTGTAGCACAAAGATACGAGTAGGTACACTATATAACACCTGACTTATCAGGGGTTTGGTTTGTGTGTGGGGTGCAATAACCAATATCACTGTTTATATCCCCTCCCTCTCCATTGCTACTGCTGTGGAGTAAATCATTCAAATCATTTACTATATTATTTCCAAGCAGAAGGAAAAAATGCTGGGTGGAATATATGAATCTGACAGTGTAGCTCTGCTCTAGGATGTACTAGAGCATAGGAATACTTTTGTGAATGCTGCCACTCTCACGATGCTGGCATTAAGACTTTACTGCAAGCAAGTCCCGAATGCCATCCTAAAACATATGCAGAAAAATTGAGTCATGTTATGCTAATTTCTTATACAATTCATTAATATATAAGGAAAAACAAGGATCAGAGGAAAGGAAAGCCCAGAAATGGCCATACACCATTTCTCTCCACCTTCCCCTTGGTGCAAGTAGTATTAAGGGAAAAATCCTATTATCACATACCCCTTCCCATTTCTAAAGCATTGTACCTTCAGTATATAATTACTTTTATTGATAGATTTGCCCGTATGTGTGGAAATATCTGTGTGGTACTCTTGGGTGAATGTACAAATTTGCCAGCGCAACTCTATTGGAATTAGCCTCCGACATCAGTGGCTGCACTTTAGGGTATGCACTACAGTGTATGATCCCTTCTACACCTAATTTATTACATAATTAAAACAAAACATAGAGCAAAGGAATGCCCAGTAACTCCCATAGGCTGCCCTATTGCCCTCCTCTTGGTGTAAGTAGTGTTAAGGGGGACATTTTTGGCATAAATAGATTACAAATTTTATGTTAGGCAGACACAGGGTTATTCCGATTGTTGTTTTTGCACAGAATCATATTCTTACATTCATCCTTTTGTGTTTGTGGATGTGTATCAGTGTCTATCACTGTCTGCATGATTCTGTAGTGTCACAAGGGTCACAATCTTTATGAATTAAGAGTCTTATTTATGAAGTTCTGGTAGTATGACCTGCATGTTCCCTGTTAAAAGTAATCCGTCTTTGATAGGAAGCTTGAGAGTAGCAATTATGGAGCACAGCAACTGCATCATAGAGGAAAATGTCCAAATTCTGATTGACAGAGCAATGTGTTGGAGAGCTCTTTAACATTTGTGGGGTTAAAAGTCTCATTTTAATAGATGGGGATTTAGATTCCAGAGGGAAATTTGGCAAGATGGCTGTGGTGTAACAGTGCTTTCCATCAGCAATCTGATGCCATCTGCTCCTCTGTAGCCTACTTGCTACTTATTTATATTATCTCTGGGGTTGGCAGCCACACCCATCTACTTGAGCCAATCATCACTTTTGTATCTTGGATGAGCCATGCACAAAAAACCTAGGGACTTGTTTCACGTTCGGCCTGCACATTGGTCTTTCCTCTGTCCAGTGGACTTACCCCTGAAGTCAGAAGAAGTTGTGGAGCAGTCTGGAGGTGCCTCTGCCCTTTGGCATTGGAGCCATGAACATTCTGGATTCAAGGTCTACAGCCAGAATTGGTGCCTGGGGCTGAGCCATTGGCCAGCAGGTAGCTACTGTGGCACTGAAGCTTCAACCAAAATAGTGAAGAGAAGCCTGTGAGTCTTGATTGTGTGTTATTTAAAACACGTGACTGTAAATGAGGTGTAAATGTAAACATGAGCCCAGATGGAGGATTGGTTCGGCACCAGAACAGCCCCGTGATGCTTGACTGTGTAGACACAAACTGGACCTTGCAATGGGTTCCACATCCGGTATTATTTGATCTGTAAAGCCTTTCATAGAAGGCGCTTTTATACATGTCTATTTTAGCTATATTTATTCAAAAAATACTGGAAAGTATCTACAAAATAAGAAATAAAATATTTATTCTATCTATGTATTGTTGCATGCAATATTCATCCCTCACGACCTGATCCAGTATTCAGAGGACAACTTTCAGTGTCTGCATATACATTTACATCTATCCGGTGAGTGCAGCATATTGAGGACTGATTGGTGGGAACCCATATTAAAGGTGTTACACTTAGAGGATCTCGTCTTTGAGCTCTATAGTGAGGAACACGCATGGAGTTTCCCTGTTCCTGATTTGATCTGCACTGAGAACCAGTCGTTTGCAGCATCACACTGTCCTATGCTCATCTGAACGGCCGACTACATCGAGAGTGTATGTCTTTGGGGCAATTCACAAAGAATATATCTAGTAAGTGCACTCAATGAATGTGGGGATATTTTTTCAAATTACGCTTTCTTCTCTTCTATTTTTTCCAGGGTGAATAACTCCACTAGGGCACAATCTCTGCACTTTGGGTTCCTTTCCTGCATGCTGAGTATAAAGCAGGTCTCTCAACTGGAGGATGCCACTGTGCATATATAACCAGACCTTGTACTTCTTACATTTCAGGTAGAACATTTAAAAACCAAGACAGATGACCTGTAAAATTGCATCTGATTGATCAGTATCTAGACTGTTTGTCTTTTTGAGAGGCTGGAAGGCTCCAGTCCCACCCAATTTGTTGAAGACTGGATAAAAAAAAAGTTTGGCAATGGTGCACTCTTCTCAGCATCCTTCTTTGTTGAACAATTTCACTGAGTTCCCACCATGCTGGGTTATCTGCTTCACGCTATGCTAGCTGAGCTACTGAATTACAGAGATAGTGACTGTCTTCATACCTTGGCCAGGGGAAATGGCACTTTAATAATAAGAATGTACATATATCCATCTTCCCAGATTATTCTTTGGATGTACAAAAAGCAAGATAGCACTTGAAGAAGCACTTGTGTGGCAAGCAGATTACATAAGCACTACATTTTGCAGCTAAATAACTAATGCTGGATAGCCAACGTCCATTCTACTTCAGTTCTGCAAGTGAAGTCAGTGACTGGCTGGACCATAGACTTTCACATTCAATCAAAGTTTTTTTTGCCTACTGGAGTATCCTTTTCTTGTTCCAGAACTGCTTTGAGTTAGTTCCCTTTTTACCTTGGTTTTGCTTCTCAATTATCTGCCTCCATGTTAGCAAAGGCTCAAGGCAGTAATCTTCTCCTGTTATGAGAGGCAAATGCTTGGCTCTCATTGGGCCTGCTTCATTTATCAAATTATTGATTGGGATTAAAGCCCATCATAAATTGGGTATGGGTTTGTTTGTTGTATTCAAGAGTTTATGTTCTTCATTTTCTTTCTTTTCTATCTCTTTTCCTCCTCCAGCTTCTTTTGTATTACCCTAGTACATGAGTTTGAGGTTTTGCCTCCATGGCTCCATACATTACATTGCCTTGTATGGTAGAGGTACTCAAGGATGGGTCAGTAGTCTCATTTCCTTCTAATGGCTGATGCACCTTTTATAGGTATGACCTGAAATGTTAGAGGTCTAAATGTAAATGGTCTTTTCAGGTTCTAAATTAATTTTTTGAATTATATATATACTAGTTGAACAGCCCGTGTACACAGGCCACACTGCCAGGCAGCGACAGCCGCGGTGCAGTCATGCACAGTACAGACTGCCCATGCAGTGGCTGATAATGAAGTGGGGCGTTCCGAATTCAGACCTTCGGTGCGCAGAGAGGGCTACTGTCTGAATTTGGAGTGCCCCGCTCCGTTATCAGACGCGGCGTGGGCAGTCTGTACAGCTCATGACTCCAGCGCTTGCAGCCAACTGTACTGCACATGATGGCTTCTGACAAACATACATTAGCAAATTATTATTTAGGATATTTCAATTTTGATAGCAAACCTCCCTACCTAACTCAATTATCTTTTCACTCTGCCTCTTATAAGTGTTTATCTAGGCTAGATATAGCCATCAGCAACCCTGATTTACTTTCTAAACTATTACAAAAAATAGCTGCTCCATATAAAAAATACCACACATTAACACCTAAAGACTCATAATATAGAGCAAAAATCAAGAATTCACGTATTGAAACAGGAACAGAAAACGGTGTGCAGATCGGAATGTCTCTTATCTTCATACCTGGGAACTTTCAGTTGAGGGCTACCCGGAGGGTAGTCCTCTGTTCAGCAGGGGGTAACAAAAATGACGCTAATCATGTCAAAAAGGGGCGGTGCTTAACTCGAGTGTTGGGGGGGGGGGGTTTAACCCTTTGAGTGCCAGAGTGGTACGGAATGCATTGCTTTGCAATGCATTCCGTACCACTCTGGCACTCAGAGGGTTAAATGTGTCACACAGAAGGCTGGGGATGGAGACACAACGGGAGAAAAAGCAAATGTGCAGAGTTTCAACAGAAACTCTCCACATCCGGAGGAATCTGCCTCTGCCCCGGAGACCCGGTAAAGCTCTGTCAGAACCGGAGTCTCCGGGGCAAATCCGGAGAGTTCCCAGGTATGCTTATCTTCCATATATATGACTCAATACTAAACAAACAAATGACCTGCACCACCATATATATGAAAATCTTGATGGCCCCAAAGGCCTTTGATCATGACTAAGCGGCGTGTAGGTGGGAAACGCGTTGATCAGGAACGCTAAGGTCTGCTATTTTCCACTCTGTACAGTAAGCTCCTGTGGTGTTTGTACATGTCCAAAAAGGTAAGTCCTATTGATTTTTTATGATTGAAGAATAAAAGAAGAATTTTTAAAAGAAAACCTATTGTTTGTGGCCATCAAGATAAGGTGGTGTGGGTCATTTGTTTGTCTAGTATTACTTTCTAAACTGCCATCAGCCAAATGTCTCCCCAGGGCTGTCTTAGATCACTCCCCCTTTAGATTTGGTCCACAGTTTATACCTTCTAATCCCCAGACTAGGCCACTGAGACTTAGTTTCCTTAGAAGTCCAGAGCAAGCAGGAAACTTTTCTGGAGGCAAATGTGGGCTCTGTGGCTGGAGCCATGTGATTCTTTTAAGGCTTACACTTGAGCTACTTACATCTCACTGAGGAAAGATGTGTAAGTAATGGCTCCTTATATTCTATTGAACAGCAAACAGGGGTTGCTTACATTGCTGGCCCTTCCCCTAATAAGTATCAGTCCTGGTCTACCCTTCAATGATAACTGTCATTACTACAGGCCTAATACACTTGAAAAAATATCCTTTTTCAGTATCCATCTTTGGCTGAACCCCACTCTGCCAGAGTTTTGCAAAATGCAGGGATTTTGAAGATGGCCTGTAAAGGGCAATAAATACCTCCACCAGATTGTCTCAGAAAATGCACTGCTTGAGTCCAGCTGCCTTCAGTCTCAGTCTAACATCCCTAATAGTATGCAATTTCACTGCTACCAATTAAAGCATGCTTTCCAAAGACAGTTTATGGATCATCTATTAAGGATTCAGAAAAAGCACTTGGAGAAGTTCTTGATGAGAGAGTGCCTTATGAAGGCACTTTCCGTGATCTATTCACTACTCATTGACAGTGACTCTCTCACAAGGTCCTCTAGTTTAGCTAGATGGCAGGGCATCATTTCTGTTCTTACTCCTGATCTATGGCATGATGATTCACGATCAATACCCAAAACTTTAATTTCAGCAAGAGACTGAATGATGGAACTTAGAGTCCTGCATCAAATACACTATATGCCATATGCTGTTTAAAATGGTCTAGAGGCGACACGATAAGTGTCATACATGCTATGTTATGTTGAGGGCCTTTCCTCCACATCTCTTGGTTATGATCAGTTATAAAAAAACGTTTATACTAATATACTTTCTTTTTTGATAAATTAACTGTGACCCTTTGTCACTTTACTGGGCTTGGTGGAGGATGTGATTTCACCTAGTGGAGAAAGAACCCTGCTCAGAACCCTTTTATTATATGCCAGTAAGGCCATTATAATCAAATGGAAGATCCCTTGGCCTCCTACCTATATTATTAGCTTAATTTGGCAAATTAAAATATAGTCAAAAGGCTAGAATGCCCTTTCACGAATACACAGATTTAATCACTAAGAATAATGTATCTTGTTGATTTTCCTCATCTTGATCTAGGATGGTGTCTTGTGTGTGTTTAGCATTAGCTTTTCTTTTACTCTCTAGAATGAACTTGATAACTTTTCCCCCATCTCTTCTTTTTTTTTCATGTCTCTCTCTCTCTTTTTCCTTCATTTTTATTTTTCTGCTTTCTGTCTTGTGTTACTAAGATTTCATAAATAAAAACGTTTAAAAAAGAAAAAAAAAATTAATGTGGATTTTCATTATCCCATATAATGCAGCTGGTTTGCTCAACAAATGCTAGTCTTGTGCTTTCTGCATACTTTATTATTCACAGAGATGCAATAGTCTGGGAAGCACTAACCACACCACAGAGATGTTAACCTTACCCCGCTAGCACCCAAGGGGTTAAAGAAGAGAGCTAATAGTGATTGCAAAATACTCTATTCATATGAAAAGGATATTAGACCATTGAAGAACCATCATTCAGGGCATAATGGAGTTTCCTCAGAGAAACATTCTCCCGCTTAATTTCAGGGATCTGTGGTTTTCCATTCACCAGCACAAATGGAGGATGCTTCGTGGCCTTCCTTTGCCTCATTAAAGGATCTTTCTTGTTAATATCATAATGTCGCAGAATAACTGGCCTGCAGAATCCCTTCTCCTTCAATAACGCTGCTTGCTTGTTTCTGTCGAAATGGAAAATAAATGAAAATTAAATTAGAGTTTGTATATTTGAAAACATTTTTAAAAACTGCCTATTTATCAAGTTAGCCAAAAAGACCAACAGATACATAATTCAGATGATATTCACACTTACTTTTGCATGGTGAGCTCCCTGGGTGCGGTCTTATGCTAATTTAAGCTACTGAAGCTATCAGTGCAGCACCAAGCTTAATCAGAATATATGAAACTGCACTGAGAGAAACTTTTCACTTTCAATTTTCATATATATACATTCATATCCATCTGCTGGTCATTTGGCTAACATGACACACAGGCAGTTTTGAATAAAGTTTTCAATTAGTCAAACTTGAATTCAAGGTAACAGCCACTGTAAAAAAAAAACATGATTCAAATGTATTACTGTATTTACATTCCATATGTAAAACATTTCTGTCCACCTTCACTAAAACACGGAAGTAGCTTTGTTTGTGTTTATATGCTAGATTATTATCATATCCACTTCCTAATTAACATAGATTGTCCTGGATTTATTTGGCTGGGCTGCTCTACACATAGGACCTGAAAATTCTCTTAGTGGATAAAGCATTAATAAGAAATCTTATGTGTATACTCACAATTAAAACAATTCAGTGGAAGACCAGAGATGAATTGGTATTTTGCATAGGGTCCCTTTCCTAGTGTATAATTACCTTGCTGCACTTTCCCTCAAAAATAATGTAATGATTGTACTTAACCTTAAAGGGGATAGTAATGTTTCATTATAAAAGCAGCTCTAATTAATCATCATAGTATCTGGACTTTGGAGAGTGTTATATCAATTCTGTCAGAGTTGTAGTTCAAGAGTAATTCAATGACAAAGTATACCCCTCCCGCCCCTTTTACTGATGTAACACTGCTCAGCCAGATCAGAAGAGAGGTGCCCAGGTAGACTGCAGAGAGGGACAATCTTCAATTAAGACAAGGGAAAAACCTGAAAAACTTGTCAAGGGGGGCAGGGCTTTCATTGTTTTCATAGGAAGAAGATTGTTCCCTTCTGTTATCTGTCTGGTCTATGGACTGCATTCCACATCTGAGAAGAGATGGCTTACACTAGGTAAAAGGGGCGGGAGGGGAAACTTTGCTTGTGAATATCTCTCAAACCATAAGAGAGAGAGAGATATAAGACTTATATCGTTCTTCGTGTTTTTTTAATGCCTACAAAATAAAATAAAGATAAAACGAAGTATTACTATCCCTTTAATGCTCTTAACCCAGTTCTGTATTTTTGTATTGTATTATTTCAACTTCTGTTAAGCTCTGTGTACATGTATGGCCCTATATAAATAAAGATACATACATACATACATAAAATGCAGGATGTTAAAGAGCTTAAATTCTGGACAAAACCAACTACACAATATAGAGGATTTAAACATTCCCATTGTTTTAAATTGGGATTTTAATCTCTCAGGTGTTAGAGAAATCTCCAGTGCATTAAGTTTGAGACCTCTCTAGCATTCAAGGGGTTCACAGTCCATTTAAATCAATTAGAATTTTAAGACTGTTTATTCCCTTCTATGGTGCAGTCTGGATGCTCCAGACAACTGTTCTGCTGCTTTCGGCCTAAGGACATTAAAGCCCTAATTGTACAACCCCTGGCTTCTCTTCCCCAGAGCTGGTGCTGTGAGCTCTGGGGGGGTGGAACAACTGATAATCCATTTTGGTTTCTTCAACACTATACCCATCTGCATAGCCAATAGGAATGAGGCTGCTACTGACTACTTCATGTCTTTCAGGAGGTGTGACAAGAAGCCAGGGCAGACCTGTACAATTAGGGCTATAATTTATAATGCTGCTTCTCCTAGAGCTGGAAGGAACATCAACTAGTACAAAAACTGGCTTTAACACGTTTTATTTCTAGGTTTTCGTGTTAGTTGCCATTTAAAGCAATAGTAATGCTTAGTATAAACATGGTTTTATTCTGTAGTTTTATATTTGTGTGACTGAGCACAGGTAAATTCTTATAAAGCAATATTTTGCTAGCTACTTTATGTGACTAAAATGGAAGATTGCTGGGTAGCGCCACCGCGACAACCCAAGCTCCACCAGTTGGTTGACCAGTCAGCCTCTGCCAAGGAGAAAAGGCTGATGTCACATAAATGAATAGAAAGGTCTGGGCGGCACATGAGTCTATGAGTAAGCGCAATACTATGCGCGAAATGCGTTAGACTATATTGGTCTTGTCTTCATGTCTGTTTGCCATATTTGTTTTTTAACACTGGAATAAAGTACACTTTTTACAAACGCCTAATTGCATAGGATTTGTGCCGCCCGGACATTTCTATTCAATTGTAAACATTTACAGGTCGGGAGAACCTGATTGGGCTGAGCACTCGTGGACAGAGGTGAGTCCACTTTGGAATTGATTGCTTTAAGAGAAGCTTTCTGTATTATTATTCCACTTTCTGTCTGCGTAGAAGCACTATCGCTTGGTTTTTGATGTCACATAAAGAAGAGGATAATAAAACCTAAATAACTGGCAAAATATAGCATTTTGAACAGTGTGGTTAAGATCAATCACACACACTTAATTACCAAACTATTACATAAAAAATGTTTACTATCGCTTTAATCCTCAGTGATCAGTTGCAATTAGTTAACGTAGCAACCCCAATGTATGGATACCTCTTCAGCCTCCAAGGGGTTAAACAGTATTTCTTGGGAGTCCTAGTAATTCTTCCTGTTGTGTTTTCAAATGACAGAGCTACTAATAGAAGTTTTTAAATCCAAGGTAAAATGAATCATTTAACCCTTTGAGTGCCAGAGTGGTACGAAACGCTCTGACACTCAAAGGGTTACAGACCAGAGGGGTATTCAACGTATTTTTTCTGCATTGTGTTGAACACAGCCCTGGTACTTAAAGGGATAGTAACCTTTCACAATAAAATCAGCTCCAAATAATCATCATAGTATTTGGGCCATAGAGAGTTTTAGTTCAATACTGTCAGAGTTGTTGTTCAAGAGTAAACTGAATGATAAACTATCCCCCTCCTGCCCCTTTTACTGATGTAACACTGCTCAGCTCAGAGCAGCAATGTGGTGTCCAGGTAGATCACAGAGAGGGACAATCTTCAATTAGCATAATGGAAAAACCTGAAAAAACTGTCAAGGGGGGCAGGGCTTTCATTGTTCTCACGGTAAGAAGATTGTCCCTTGCTGTGAGCTGTCTGGTCCCAGGACCAGATTCCACATGTGAGGAGAGGTGGATTACACTAGGTAAAAGGGGTGGGAGGGGGATACTTTATCATTCAGTTACTCTTGAACTACAACTCTGACAGTATTGAAATACAACTCTCTATGGCTCAAATACCATGAAGATTAATTGGAGTTGCTGTTTTTGTGAAAGGGTTAAAATAAAATAATTTAAAATGTGCAATGTTATACTGTGATCTCAGCTAACTGATAGCAGTGTTCAATATATAATATTTTAAAGGTACAGTTAAGCAGAGTTCTGCCATACTGCATACATTTGTATCTGGGATAGCTGCAGCCTCTCCACTGCCCAGGCACACAGGGCTTTCCATTCCATGTCTTCTGATTCTGAATCTTGTTTCTGACAAATCCATCCTTGATTAAAGATAAAAAAAATTTAATAAAAAGGAAGGAAAATTCCAACCATCATGTAATGAATTCGGAACCTCTTGGATGCTAAAGAGGTCTCCAATGTATTGCTCTGTAATGTAAAAATGTGTTTGAGATGTCTCTAGCATCCAAGGGGCTAAAAAGTTAGTATCTGTAATAAACTATTATTTATTTCGAATTTTCACAGCCATCACGTATAAAAATAAAGTGGGGATGTATAAAAAGCCTTTTTAGTGCATACTTAATAATTGTCACCAAAATTCACTTCTGGTCATAATTATAAAGAAGTAAAGTCACTTCTATAAATATGTCTGAGAATATTCTGAGAAAATTTGCACCTGAGAATATATTTTCACACACATACACATAGCCATCACTATATACTTCTATTAAGAACAGGTTATACCTGGTGTTAAAGTGGATGTATCACCTATGCACAACATCCTCTAAATAGTTAGGTGACACATCCAATAGCATTAAAGCGTTATTATTATTTTATTTTAAGCTTCCGTTTGGTTTAAATGTGACTTACAAAAGTATCTGCTGCAGCCACTTCCGGGTGACTGCAGTTCTCTGAGGCTCTCCGTGGTTACAGAGCTCTGCCTCTGCTCCCCTCCCTACTCCGATGACAGAGGCGTCTGTCAGTAAACTGGAGCGGTCTCATTGGCAGAAATCGATATCTAGCCAATGAGATTGCTCCAGCTTACTGACAGAAGCCTCTGTCATCGGAGGAAGGAGGAGAGTAGAGGCAGAGCATCAGGCTGCAGTCTATATGGAAGTGGCTGCAGCCCAAACTTTTATAAGTCACACTTAACCAAACGGAAGCTTAAAAAGAAATAATAATAACGCTTTAATGCTATTGGATGTATCACCTAACTATTTAGAGGATGTTGTGCATAGGTGATACATCCACTTTAAGATTTAATCCCTAAAACTGCCTTTATTTTTGAAACAATTAGCAAATTTCTTTAAAATACATTGGGACACAATTCTTATTTGGCCAAGACCATTTCTACTACACCTTTCAAAAAAGTCAACTAACTGGAGTTAGCACTTAGAGAAAATGTTCCTACATTTTTATACATATCTTTATGTCGCATTGAGACACTTCTACAGACATTTTGTTTATAACTCCAGTTTTATATCTCCCCCAAAGTTCTTACCTCTGTCTTCACATGCTCTGGATGACATAGAGAAGCTGATCGTGACTGGTAAATGTGATGCAGTGCTTTGTGGAGCTAAACAGAAAATAAATGGTACGGCTTTTTCATCCTCATAAACAAAATGCAAATCTAACAAAACCTATGATCCTTTGATAAAAGTAAGCGGGGGAACTCAGAGGTACTGACTGTAGGAGATTGTACCCCAGATCTTATGTTTAAAGGGACACTAATGTCCCATAAAAAAAACAACTTGTTTTGTAGAGGTGAAAAAAATAAAAATTATTTGCAGCAAATCTCATCTCTCTAACTACTATGGTTTGAGAGATATTCGCATTGAAAGTTCCCCCTTCTCCTCTTCTCCTGACTTCAGCGCTGTGCTGACAGCAGGAGAGCCCAGTCCGTGGACCAGCTGGCTGCAGAGCCGAAATCACATTACATAAAAATAATTACTTCATTGGAAAGGTCTAAAAAGTGTGCCTGGTTTGTAAGCACACTTTGTAGACCGTTCCAATTAAGCAGTTATTTTTAAATAAGCGATTTCGGCTCTGCTGAAAAGCCTCCTCAAGTCGACCGACTCGAATCTCCTGCTGTCAGCTGTAAAGGGAAACTTCATTGGAAAGGTCTACAAAGTGTGCCTGGTTTGTAAGCACACTTTGTAGACCATTCCAATGAAGTAGTTATTTTTAAATAAGCGATTTCGGCTCTGCTGAAGAGCCTCCTCAAGTCGGCCGACTCGAATCTCCTGCTGTCAGCTGTAAAGGGAAACTTTCAACGTGAATATCTCTCAAAACATAGCGGTTTGAGAGAGAGAATTTGTGCCACATAGTTTGCTTTTTTAACCTCTACAAAACAAGCAGAATTTTTTATGGGACATTACTGTCCCTTTAAAGCTTGGAATATAATTGCCACCTTATAATGGCCTGCTTATCGCTCTAAAGTAATGGTACAAATGGACTACAATTGGTAAGACGAAGCCCAATATCTTTTGGAAACTAGGCACACTCAGGAAAGTAAAGAAGTAAAATGTGCCTAAAGAGCAAATAAAAGCACATGTGATAAAATCATAAAAAAAATCTTATTGTATAAAAATAAAAAATGAATGTATGGAATGTATATGAATTCAAGGTAAGTTGGAGTGTGCCCATTACATTTTACCTATTCTTCTTAAAATAGGGCATGCATATCCCTAATAACCATGCATGCTTTACTTGATGTCTCATCATTCAGTAGACTGGAGCTATTGCAGCTGATATATTTATTATTGGATTTTATGTAAGAAAGTCAAAGGTCAGAAGTCTATAGAAACATTTAGAGGTAGACAGGATGAATTTTCATATATGGCAGAAACCAGCACAAATGTAGGCCTCAATCATACTATAGGGCCAGACAGTGAACGACAATACGCCAGACAGATGTGACAGTACTTTTCCCATTTCAAAATGAAATATAAATCACCCCTGAAAAATGTTTTTATGTAAAATAACTTTTTTCTGCCTTTATTTCTGTTCAATTTTTGTCATATCTCTTTTCTAAATAATCTGTATCTTTTTCATCCACCTCTTTCTAAATTTACCTCTCTCAACCATCAACTCAATGCTTTTTCATTTGTTTATTAATGATCTAGAAGTGGGAATTGAAAGTAGCATCTCAAACTTTGCTGATGACACTAAGCTATGTAAGGAAATACATACAGAGCTGGATGTTTTTTCTCTGCAGAAGGATTTAGATAAGCTGAGTGAATGGGCAGAAAAGTGGCAGATGGCATTGAATGTATATAAATGTAAGGTTATGCATCTGGGCTGTGAACAAACATGCTACATATAAACTAAATGGAAAACTACTTGGAGAATCCTCATTATAGAAAGATTTATGAGTATTGCTAGATCATAGACTTCACAGCAGTGTGCAGAGTCACTCAGCTGCTGCAAGAGCAAATAGGGTACTATCCTGTATAACAAGATGCATAGATGAACGGGATGCTAATATAATTGTACCTCTATATAAATTGTTGGTAAGGTCTTATCTAGAATATGGAATACAGTTTTGGGCACCAATTATTAAAAAATACATTACTGAACTAGAAAAAGTGCAGAGATGTACAACAAAACTGATCAAGGTATTAGAGGATCTAAGTTATAAAGACTAGCCAGACTGGGTTTGTTCACATGAGAGAAGAGACGTCTAAGAAGTGATATGAATACCCTTCACAAATACATACAAGGTCAATACAAAGAACTCTCCAGTGAACTATTTACTGAAAGAGCTGACCTAAGAATGAGAGGTCATCCATTAAAACAAATTGCACCCTATGAGATCATAGTTCAGGGGTAGGCAACCTTTGGCTATCCAGCTATTGGGGACTACAACAGCAGAATGGGGATGATGGAAGATGTAGTCCCCAACAACTGGAAAGTTAAAGGTCGCCTACATCATCTTAGTTTGTTTTTTAGATCCAGATATAACTAGCATTGCATTATACTCACATTTGTTTCCAGCAAGCCTGTTTTGCATAGCTTCTTGTCTCCCCTTCTCCTTCCCACCTTCTGCCTGTGTCGCATTCATCTTGCTTTTATTATTCTTCATACTGTCTCCATTTTCAGGAGGAGCTCCTGCCCCGGGCCCCTTGCTCTCGCCTTCCTCAGGGGCTAAATTTCTGTCAGTTGTCACCCGTTTGCAAGCCAATGGGTGCCTTTTGTTGAGCACTGCTCCCTCAATGAGCTCCTTCCAGCTGTAGTTAAGCACATTTACCACTCCTTGAGGGAATGTGATCTCATACTGGGAAAAGAAGTGCAGTAGTTTCCCTAGTTCATACAGCAGTGTTGGGGCAGCATATTTATACTCATCAATTGGGGTCATGAACTGCTCTTCCTCAGGTAGGAAGTGGCTGGCCTTTTGGGCGGCATTTTCTGTACAGGGCTTAGACAGATTAGTACCACTGATGTCAGGAAGAACTGGATATTTTTCTTTTCGCTCCTTGTCTTCCTTAGGTAGCGCTGCTTGCTGTTTTTCAGCTTGGCCTGATACACCTTTTTTGTTTCTGTTGAGGCTGATTTAAAGAAATAAAATTATGTAGTTTAATAACAAAACTGAGGAGAAAAAGAAAAGATTTATCAATTGCATGTAACTAGATAAAATAAATCTGCCTACACTGATATTTATTACTGTTTGAGTGCCAGAGAGGGGTAAAAAGAAATACTGGTAGTAAAAGAGTTAAAGGAGTTGTTCCCAATGCCAATCCTTGGAAGCCAGAAACAGTTCAGGAGTTTAGGATCTCCTGACACATGAACTTTAGATTCTATTAGTGATTCTGTCCTGAGCTGGTAGGCCCTGGACAAAGTACGAAGTAGTAGGCTCCTTAATTTCTTGTTTGCTAGAGAGGTCTATGGCATCCAATGGGTTAAGTAATAACTGCCAAAAGTGAGTACTCAGATTTCTAACATCACAATTCTGACCTTAACAGTAAATCAATTTCACAGAATAATGAGATCACACACAGGTTCATTCATTGCAAAGTGCTTACATCTACTTAACTTGGAGGAGAGAACAGAGAAATGGGATATAATAGAAACATTCATATACACAAAGGGACTCAATAAAGTATAGGAAGAAAGTACATTTCAAAGGAGTAAAAATGTTAGGTTAAGACGTAATAGTCTAAAACTAGAGGGTCAGAGGCTTGGATGTAATGTAAGAAAGTGTTACTTCACTGAGAGTAGTAGATACACTAAGTGGAATAGCCTACCAGCAGGAGTGGTAGAGGTTAACACAGTGAGGGAATTTAAGCGTGAGTAGGAGAGCATAAGGCTATCCTGAACATAACACAAGACCAAGGACCAAATAACGTTTGAGGTTTTATCAATAAAAAATGGGCAGAATAGATAGGCTGAATGGTTCTTATATCCTGTCAAATTCTGTTTCCTACTCCAGCTTGTTTAATAATTAGTTTTCACACCTATCTGCATATTATCCTGCATTTGCTCACTTGGCTTCAGACATTGGGCAGAATTCCCTCTGTCCCAAGCCTACCTGAGAATCTGGAGAGACAAGGACTGAATTATCATTTGGGAGAAATACCCACTCATGCAGGGTGCCAAAATACATGCCTAAAAAATGAAGGACCTAGGAAGGAATCAATCACAAAGGATTTTTTTTTAAATTGAGTGCCCAACCGTGCTGTTCCAGAATGGAACTGCACTCCTGAAATGGAGTATGTAAAGTTACCTCCGAAGAAGCCTTGAGCAAAAGGTCATCTATATAGGGGGGTCAAAGAGATCCCCAGCACTCAGTTGTGAGCCGACAAGGCAGATATGACCTTTATGAAGACCCTCTGAGCAGACGCCAGACCAAACGGAAGGGCACTGAATTGAAAATGACTGTCCTGAAATGCAAAGTGTAGAGATAACTGATAATCCAAATGTTTCGGGATGTGTTAATACTCAATCCTGCTTGGGTTTTGGGGGGAGGATGTGCCTGCAGGGCCTGGGGAAATGGTGCCCTAGGTGTGTACCCGAACTGGCAGGGGTAACAAAAGCCATGTGTCTTCTTCAGAAAAAAAGGAATGCTTTGGAGTAACTTGAAGTAGCAAGGTACTCTTGCCTCCTGTGGCATGGCTGAGAACGTTCTCCAGCCCAGGGCCAAACAAATATTTTCCAACAAAGGGAAGAAAAACAGAGATTTCTTGGAAGAGTTGTCAGCCAACCAAATCTTAAGCCACAGTGTGAGACCTGCAGCCACTGAAAAAAGCCAAGGCTATCTTTGAGAACCTAGAGGCATCAAAAGCTGCCTCAGTGAGATAAGAGTTCACTTCAAGAATCTCGGGAAGCAATGTCACCAGTTCATCCTTGGCAGCATTCCCCTTGGATAGCATCCAGAAGCTGACCATCCTAGATGGTCATAGCCCTGGTAACCCAAGCAGTGGTAAAAAAACAGGATGTAATTTGGCATCTCTGGCCGAAAAGTTTGCCTTCAGCAAGGAGTCAAGATGCGTATCCACCTCATCCTTAAGGGTTGCAGCATCTGCGGGCTGGGGGGGAGGGCAGTATTCTTGGCGAGGTGATAAATCATAAAATACCATGTTAAAGCCTAAGGCATAAAAAGAATCAGATTAGAAATGTGCCTATTAAGAACAACTTTCTTCCAGGAGGACCTGGTCTAAGGAATTGTAAGGACTGGAGGGAAAAGGAGTACCTTGTTTTTTACATCTCTTAAAACTGTAAGGAGCAGAGGAACCAGAGTCAGGGGCCTCTGCGACATTAACGGCTCCAGGACTACCCTAATATGTCCCTCAGTCAAGGGGTGAGGGTCATCCTAATAGTAATCCAAAATCATCTCCATCAGTCTCCCTTTCCTCAGCTGAGGAATAACCTAGGATTTGTGTGCCTCCCAAATACAGGGTTCAAGTACCTGGTGAGGGTATAGGGTGTCTGTCCCACAGACCAAGAGCTTAAGACACCCTGAATATATTAGGGGATAGAGGCAACTGAAGAGATAGAGCCTTAACCCGAACTGGTACCTGTTCAGCAGAAGAGGGCTCCCCTGGTGGTGGTGTAGGGGCTACAGAACAAGAGGGAAATAATGTGACAGGATACTCCCCAGGAATCCCAGTTTGATATGAGGAGCAATGGGTTAAAGGAGTCAGAGGGACCCCAGAAACTTTAGCCTTGAACTTACCCATCTTGGTTTCTGACAAGGTCAGAAGACCACACAAAGAGCAAAAGACAGTCATAAGAGTAGAAAAATATAAAAAGAAGAACTTATCTAACTGCAAGGGGTTAAACTGGCAAACAGGAGTGAGAGACCAGCATCTACACAGCATGCAGAATTGAAAAAGGAAGAGCAGTACTCAAACACCACTTCTTCCCATGCCAGAAAGACCAGGAAGCAAGCTCTTTGGAGAAATCTATTTTTTTTCCTTAAGAAATGGCAATGTGGCCCTCCAACCATTCGAAAACTGTGCCCCTCTTAAAATTAGAAGGGGGTCCCAACAGTTGTTGCTAAATAGCATGGGTCACACAAAGCACTATGAGGCCACCAACAGACTCCTAGTTTTCACCAGAGGTGAAATATGTCCCAGAGAAGCTTAGAGAATTCATCCAAAATGACACTATGCTGGCAGAGGTATAGCTGAGCCCCCCACAGCCCCATCATGTAATATTGGACTTGGAGGCCTGGGCTGGGGCCCCCAGAGAGGTCCATTAATTCCCACTGTTTTTTGTTTTTTTTATATAGGAACAATTTTTTATTGAATTTTTGTTTTGAACAAGAGTAACACTTATACAGACAATGGGTACAGAAACTCGGTGCATCCATAATTATAACGCAGAAAGTAGGTCAATGTCCACACCACAAGACACATTGTGCATCATCCACATCGGTAATAACAGCTAAGTCTCAATAGCAGCATAAATATCTAGGTGGATGGTATAGGACCTACCATCTAGTACTTGACATCAGGCACAATGAAATATTGACAGTATAAAAATGTTCAAACAGCCTTACCCAAATATAGAAAAAAGAGAAGAGAAAGGAAATTAAATAGAATAGAGACAGAGAAGAGAGATAAATGGAGAAGGGGTACAAGAGCATGGAAGGAAGGAGGTGGTAAGGGAACAGAGGGAAGGAAGAAGGGAAGGGATGAGGGCGGGAATAAACACACAGGGAGTGGTCAAGGATGGCCGGCCCAGGAGCGGTCAGCACCAAACATCAGTGGGTGTCTCAGTAACCTTGCCACAAGGACCAAATCTCATTATAGACATGTAAGCGAGTGGCAGCTGAAAAGTGCATTCTTTCCATTAGTAGGTTATCATCACAGTGCCCGTGCTTTCTTCTGTCACTCTCTGTATGTGGCGCTCCCATTGGCTGAGCTTAGTTTGGCCCGCCCAGTATGGCCTTCTTATACCGGGCCTCTGGCACCTGTTAGGTGCCTTTTCGTGGTGTTCCTGTACCAGTGCTACTGTGTTACTGTGTTCCTGCGTTCCTGTGTACCGACTTGGCCCGTTTGACTACTCCTTCTGGTTCCTGCTCCGTGATTTGACCCGGCCTGGCTGACGTTCCTGCTCCGTGACCTGACCCGGCTTGTCTGACGTTCCTACTCCGTGATTCGACCCGGCCTGGCTGACGTTCCTGCTCCGTGACCTGACCCGGCTTGGCTGACGTTCCTGCGCTGAGATCCGGCCCAGCTATTCTGCTCCTGTTCTCCATATCGCTTGGGCAACATTCTTACTTCCGCTTAGTTGGCCTAGCAGACTGAGTATTTCTGTGGCCTCCATTACTGCTGAGCCTTCCGTTAACTCTTGCAGAGCACTGTTGCCTCCGTTACCACTGAGCCTTCCGTTAACTCTTGCAGAGCACTGTTGCCTCTGTTAACACTGAGCCTTCCATTAACTCTTGCAGAGCACTGTTGCCTCCGTTACCACTGAGCCTTCCGTTAACTCTTGCAGAGCACTGTTGCCTCTGTTAACACTGAGCCTTCCATTAACTCTTGCAGAGCACTGTTGCCTCCGATTACCACTGAGCCTTCCGTTATTTCCACAGAGCTATTGTTGCCTCCGATTACCGCTCCGGCAGTTAGCCGTGGTTGTGTTCCGTTAGCTCTTGCGGTGTATGGTTGCCTACGCTACAGCACTGGCAGGGTGCCATTGGCTCAATTTTACCAGCTCTTGCAGAGTATCGTACCTCCGTTACTGCACCAGTCAGGTGTTATTGGCTCAAGTCCACCAGCTCTTGCAGAGTACCGTGTCTCCGTTACAGCACCGGTCTGGTGCCATTGGCTCAAATCCACCAGCTCTTGCAGAGTACTGTGCTTCCGTTACTGCACCGGTCGGGTGCCCGTGGCTCAAGTCTGTTCAAGCTCTAGCAGGGTATTGTGGCCTCTGTTACTGCTACAGCAGAGAGTATAAGTCTCAGTCCTGCTTTGCAGACTTAGGTGCTTCCACATCTCGCACCACAGTCTCTTGATAACCATTACCATCATACTGGGGGTTGCCAAACACACCACATCAGAGACTGATTGCTATCTATGAACTTTAACCCATGCTGTGCTGAAGTTGCCTTGTTATGCCTGACCTGTGACAGTATCTAACCTTCTTCCCATTGTATACTGGGCCTGTGTGGGCTTATGTCCATGATTTATATTTTCCTGTCTATTCCACTGTGATACGCTATAGCCTGCTGTGGGTATTCTCATTGTGTCTTTTAATAAAACTGTGTTTTATTCTAACCTACTGTGTCAAACCGTTACAGTTATGAGCTATCAGGTGTCTCACCGCATCTAACTGGGGAATGGCCGCAGATTTCCAATTACGAGCCAGGAGGGTCTTAGCCACCAGCAAGATAAGTCCTATGAGGACCTTCGTTGGAATCGGGACTCGAGTTGGTAGAACTTGAAGAAGAGCTATCGTCGGATATATACCTCTAAATCAATTGAGGTTGTCTCCTGAATCAAAGTAAATATCATAATTCATAAGTAATATAATTTAGGACAAGACCATCAAATGTGTTCCATCGTGCCCACACACAAGCAACCTCTCCAACATTGGTGTGAGATTCTGGGAAATATTCAGGCCAAGTGAGCAGGGACCAGATACCACCTATACAACACTTTTCTAGAGAGTTCAATATGGTTAGTACAATGGGAAATGTGGGCAGGACATGATATAGCCGTAGCCCATTGGCTGACAATTCCCGTCCCAACTCCCTCTCCCACGACACCATAAAAGGGAATTTTCAAGGTCTATTAACCAACAGTAGTGCCTCATAACATAAGGAAAGGGTTCTCTGAACAGACAGAAGATACATGCATGCTTTAATTAAGCAGTGTAACGGCAACACAGGCCTGGCCAAAGCATGAATGTATGGGGAAAGGGCATGTCGGAGTTGTAAATGCTTATAGAAATCTGTGTTGGGAAGGGCAAATTGGGACCTGAGGTCCTTAAAGGTTCGAAATAAACCATCAACAAACAAAGTATCCAAAATATCAATACCAGCTTCACTCCATGCGGAATAGTTAGAAGAAGGTATCACGAATTCCAGGGCTCGTAAACGGGAAGCGATAGTGAAGCCCTTCAGAACAGATATTCGGGCAGCAAAATACTTCCATATATTTAAGGAAAGAACAGTAGAAGACAGAAGTCCTGCAATGTCTCATCTGGTCTTCTGTAGCAACCATAGGAGGTCCCTGACCCTATGATGTGCTGCTCTTGAGTCTTCTAGGTCCACTCAAGCCACCTCTCCTGGTACGGCATGAAACAACAAGGTTTGCGCCACCCTGGCTGCCCTGAAGTAGTGTTTCAAAGAGGGTATGTCCAAGCCCCCCCTCTTAGTTGGCACAATAAGCCATTTACTGGAGATCCTAGGAGCACCCGCACCGTGAATAAAACGCAGAAGATCCAATTGCATCTCTGTTAGTAAATGATGTGGAACCTGTACCGGCAAAGCTCTAAAGAGATAAAGTAGCTTCGGTAATACATTCATTTTTACGGCTGCAATACGCCCAAACCAAGACAACATTAATTTCGACCAGGCCTGGAGGTTGTGTTTACTGTTAGTCCAAAGAGTCCTCAAATTCACACGAATTAGATCATCGCAATGTGTCAACAACTGGACTCCCAGATATGAGATCTTCTCCAATCGCCAAAGGCGTAATAGGCACGTAAGGAATCTACAGCCTGATGACACATATTCAAGGGCAATGCCTGGGTCTTGGACTGGTTAGCTTTGTGCTAAGATACTAAACTATATTCATCTAGAACCTTCATCAAAGCCGGAAGTGATTCAGACGGATCAGTTAGTGTAAGTAAAATATCATCAGTGAATAAACTAAGCTTCACCTCTTCACGCCAGACTGAAAACCTTATATAAAAAATCCACTTGTCTAATCCTCGCTGCCAGAGGTTCCAGCGCTAATACATATAACAGTGGAGAAAGAGGACATCCTCGACGGCATCCATTAGTAATGTTAAAAGGCTCTGAAAGGAAACCAGCATACAACACCCGTGCAGTAGGGGTGAAATATAAAGAGAATACCGACTGAATGAACTCCGAGGGAAAATGAAACCACTCCAGGACCGCCCTCATGAAGCCCCAGTGCAGACGATCGAAGGCCTTCTCCGCATCAATTGCCAGAAAAAGACTCTCTATCCCAGACCATCCGCTAAGTCAATGATACTCATTACCTTCCTCCTATTATCGGAAGATAGCCTACCCTTCATAAATCCGACCTGATCATAATGCAATAGTGCAGGAAAAATGGATTGTAAACGAGAAGCCAATACCTTAGCATAAGTCTTGAGGTCTGTGTTTAATAAGGAAACAGGAAGAAACTTCAGACAATGAGTCGAAGGTTTTCCTGGTTTCGGAAGAGTACAAATATTTGCTGAAAGCATCGTGGATGGGAAAGACCCCTTCACATAACAAGAATGAAAGAGTGGTAACATGCGAGGCAACAACATTTCTGCGACCCGTTTGTAGTAACCTCCCGAAAAAACATTTGGCCCAGGGGTCTTATTACTCAGAAGAGAGTCTGGTCTGGAGCAAATACCTCTGGGATTGTGTTAGGCTAGGCAGTTTCATTGTGTCTAAGAATGACTGGATTTCAGGGATTCCAGGCTGTGTAGTTCCAACGTCAGAGTGCAAATTATATAGGTCTGTATAATATTTTGCAAAAGCATTTGGGATCATAGCCGGGTTCATCAACTTTTCCCCAGTGGGGCAAAAGATGAAAGGGAAAGATGAAAGGGAGTACCTTTTTAGCCTCCTGCTTCTTTATTCGCCTAGCAAGAAAAGATCCAGCTCTGTTACTATGAGTCTAGAACCATTGTTGCATTTTCTCCAATATCAATTGGGTGTGATACAACTGGATCGAAGAAATCTTCTGTTTGAGCTTGACCATGCAATCCATTTGTCCTTTGTCAGGAACAGACGTAACTTGAGCTTCTAAGTCTGACAGGTTTCTCAGCAAACCAGCCAATCTAGCCTCACGTTTTTTCCTCTCTGCCGATGCCAAAGCGATCAAGTGTCCCCTAAATACTTCTTTGTGAGCCTCCCACAATGTTTCTGGGGAGATCTCAGCAGTCTCACTGAGTTCAAAGTATTCCTAGAGATAGTTCTCAATAGATAGAGCTACTTCCACCCTGGCCAGCAAATGTTCATTCAATCTCCATTGTCCAGAACCAGTGTACCGGAATGTCTCAGACAATTCCAAGAATAAGGGGCATGATCCGACCACTGGATCACCCCAATGTCACAATGCAGCACCCTCTGTAACACCTCCTTGTCCACCCAAAAATAGTCTAGGCGCAAAAATGTAGCGTGTACCTGTGAATGAAACGTATAGTCATGTCCCGTCACATTCAGGACTCTCCAAGTATCCAACAGAAGGATCAGCAACTACATTAAAATCCCCACACACAATTTTGGAACCCTGTGCATTGTGCAAAGCAGCGGAGAGGGTGGATCTTAGAAATTGAACAGAGTTAGAATTTGGAGCATAAACATTCACTAATGTGTACGGTACATTGTTAATTGTAAGAACCAGAACAAGAAATCTCCCATTTCTATCTTTTTTCACCTGATGTACAGTGGTTGCCAATGACTGATGTAATCATACTGACACACTTGCACGTTTGGACTGTGCCCTAGAGTGGTAACCCACTGGGAAAGAGCAAGTAAGAACCGAAGGAATCTTCCAAGAGGTAAAGTGTGTCTCCTGGATGCAAAGTATCTGCGCCCCAGTCTTAGCTGCCTCCTGAAATAGTAAACGCCGTTTGTGAGGGGTATTAAGCCCCTTCACGTCCATAGACAGAACCTTAATACTCATCACACCAATATAGAGGCTGTCACTTTAAAGGCTCATCCTCTGCCCATATCCTGAGAATGTAATGGTCATTCTGTATAGCAAGGGGACGCACCCATAAGAAGCTTAAGAGACAAAACACAGTATCCCACCTAGATGAGAGCCATCTCCACTCACCAGGAGTGACGCTCGCTCCCACACCACCTACCCAAAACACTACAGACAAACAAGAGGGAGGGAGGGGGAGGCTGGGTTGGGCACATCGGGAAAGAAGAATGAATAGGCCACAGCCAGCCCAGGTAGAAAAGACATGGGGAAAAGACAAAAAGAAGAGGAGAAAAAAAGGAAGGACAAAATGTCGCCAAACATGGCGAAGACAGAAAAGTGCATTGAGACTCAATCTTAACACTAAAATCTGTAATGCATGCACATAGCTCATACCCAGATGAGACAGGGGGAAGAAAATGTCAGCGAAGAGTCAATGCCAATGCTGAGGGTAACTATAAAACAAACCGTTAAGGTAGTAATCGCCATGCTAAACTCCCTGTGAAAAACCATAATTACAGTGGATATTGTCTAGAGAACTGTAAACAGTTCACAATCAAGGGAGACTACAGAGCCGCATAATGCAGGGTCCTGAGCTCAATGCGCACACTGGGCGTGAGTGTCACGGTTTATTATGACTCTCAGACACAAGTTTTAGGTAAAAATCAATTTTATTGAAATAATAAATTGATAACGTAGGATGGCAATCACATACATACAGATATATTCAGAATATAACAAGACAGAAGGCAGACTCTACCGGTCCTGTCAATATACCGGACAGGACAGTCTGAAGTAATAGAATGTTAGGCTCTACCGGCCTTGCCAATACCGGGTAAGGCAACCTGCAGATGGAATCGCATAACGGTTCTACCGGCCTTACCAAATTACCGGGCAAGGCAGCCTCAATAGATTCATAATGTAGGCTCTACCGGCCCTGCCAATACGTGGCAAAAGGTTCTACCGGCCTTACCAATACCGGGCAGGGCAGCCCAGAGATAGTAGCAGCAGTCAGATGGTAATGGCAAATTGACAGGATCGTAAGCAACCCAGTGTACACACACTCAGACTAACAGGGGAATCGTAAAGCCGCAAGGCTTTGGAGCAAACCAGCGTCCGCACGCTGGGACCAACACTGAATTGTATAGCCGATAGGCTTAGGAGCAAACCAGTGACCGCACACTGGTGTAACAAGCGAGTTTGTATAGCCGCAAGGCTTTGGAGCAAACCAGCGTCCGCACGCTGGGACCAACACAGAATTGTATAGCTGATAGGCTTTGGAGCAAACCAGTGACCGCACACTGGTGTAACAAGCGAGTTTGTATAGCCGCAAGGCTTTGGAGCAAACCAGCGTCCGCACGCTGGGACCAACACAGAATTGTATAGCTGATAGGCTTTGGAGCAAACCAGTGACCGCACACTGGAGTAACAAGCAAAGTCGCCGACGCGACCAGGCAGGAGGTCGCCAGGATACAGGAGACAGGCGATGCGATGACAGGAACCAGCAACGATCAGTCAGGTCAGGAAACAGCAGAGAAGAAGTTCAGCAGGAACTGCAACACCAGAGACTAGGCCGGAACCAGGACTGGAAGTACTCAGCATGCAGGAATCACTGGAACAGTAGAGATCAGGAACTCAGGAACACATGAGATCAGGAACTCAGGAACACTGGAACAGAGGCCCAGCTATCACTGGCATAGTGATAGCAAGAAGGTCAGAAACAACACGAAAGGGCAACCAAAGGGTGCCCAATCCAGGTTTAAATAGGCAAAGAAAGGCGGGCTATCTGCAGACAGCCAATAGCAGCCCCCTACTGGTGACAGACAAGGAACTGCAGCAATCACGGGCACTGTGATAGTGAGCTATATTTGCTAAAGAGTACTTAGGGACAAGGTGCATGGGTTACAGATCCTGCAGAAACAATATATAACTAACCATATACATTATTTTTGCAAGTTTGTGTCACCCTTCCCCCACTGAACCCATGGGGCCCTAAAGGACCCCGACCTGCCTTGTCCACCCCAAAGCTGAGTCCCTTTTTTTTTATTATTATTTTAAGTTCCTGTACCAGAACCAATACCCAAAATCCCCATTACGACAACAAGGATCAGCACCCACCTCTATAGGCTACACTAACCGCGGCTGCCTCAGAGGAATCGATCAGGGTGGTACCCCCACCCCCGCATCAGCCCGGACCGAGTCCTCCAACTCCCCCACAGCCCATAACACCAATAGTCATAACAAGCGGCAGTACATTAATATTAGGAGCATGCAGTCACAGAAGCAGCAGCTGGAGAATCTGAGGGCCCATATCCGAGACCTCAGCCCATTGGAGTGGACTGAGGTGTCAGAACTCCCACAGAGTCCCCCGCCAACCTCAAAAAACTGATGCCCTTATCCCCAGGTATTCAGGGCTAAGTAAACAAGGTAAAGACCATGATGTTCAAGGATGTCAGGATTCTCGTCCCCTCTTCTAAGGTTGCAATGGTAACTGTAGATCCATTTCGTGTCACCACCAATTTGACTGGAAAGCCCCATCTGTGGCGGATCTCCACCTGCCAGAGAGCCACGGTTAATGGCAGCAATTGTTTCCTCAATTGAAGTGTTGTGGAGGAAATGTCAGCAAACAAGCGTATTTGTGAGAACGGGGCCGGCAAAGGCTCCTGCTGTCTTCCATTGCGCATAATTTCTTCCTTGACATGGTAGTAATGCAGCCGCAATATTACATCCCTAGGCACCTCTTCTGGAAGGCCCCGAGGGCGAAGGAGGCGGTGGATACGGACAATAACCAAATCATTGTCAGAAATATCTGGTAAGAGACTTGTGAAGAATTCCTGGGCCCAAACCTTCAGATTTTCAGGGCTCACAGTTCCCGGGACTCCACGTACCTTAATGTTGTTGCGGCGGGAACGGTCTTCCAGGTCGCATACCTTGCTCCTTAACGAGTTAACCTCTTTCACTAAATCTGCATGGCTATCTGCCAGGCCGTTATGTGAGTCTATAACTTCATCAACTTTCATTTCCAGACGGGATGTACGTTCGCCTATTTCTCTAATGTCTTTGAGCAAGTAATTTGCAATATTCTTCATGTCTCCCTTGATCTGCGCCCGTAGTGTACCTAGGAGTGCTTTAATTTCCCCCACAGAGGAGCCACCACCTCTGGAGGACGTAGACTCTGCATTGTCCACCTCCGACCCTTCCTCGTCTGAACTGTTATGCTGCATTGCTCCACTTTATAATATGCCCCGTAGGGCAATTCCAGAACTAAACAACTTCAACACAGGGAAATAAATTAATACCAGCAAAACTCCCATTGTTATTAATGAGGCCTTTAACCCCTTGATTGCTAGAGGTTAACATGCATTGCTCACCAATGCCCTGGAGAGACGCCCCCCTCAGCAATTTAGGAGTGAAAAGCTCAGCTTCAGTCCATGGGAACTTTTATTGTTCCCTAGTGCAGTCACACTAAAGTAAATATCTCTGCTGCCGGAATTTCAGAGCTGCCTTGGTCACTTCTGTAAATGTGACCTCTTTTGCCATATACACCTCCAGCCAGCCAATCATGAAGGACTGCACTTGTGGTGCAGCTCTGATTGCACAACATTTAGAGAACATGTTTTGCTAATAAGTTTCTTTTTCATTTCTCCTTTCCCCTAACTCTCCACTCTTTCATTCTCAGTCCTTATTTCCCCATGGTTCTCAGTTTCTTCTTTGCTTTCCCCAGTCTGTGTCCTTCTCCCCTACTTCAGTCCTACTCTCCTACCACACCAGTCTTCCCTCTTATTCTCCCCATCTAATCTTTCTACACCCTTCTATGTCCTTGAATCTCTCTGTTTTCTCCCTTGTCACCCTTTTATCCTTTTTTACTATTTCTTGTCTTTCCGCCTGCATTTCTGTAGCTAGTGAAGGGGTAATTTATTACATTTTGACGTGTAAATTTGGACATGTATATTTGTATTTGTTTCCTGGTGCAAGCTGATACAACGTAATCATTTATTTTAATGGTGCTTTTAATATCTTCAATACTGGAGAGGCCTCTAATGCATTATAACACATACTAGTGTAAAAACCCATGTATACAGGCCAGCATTCTGTGCGTTCGGGCATTCTCTACTGCCCATGACTGCAGTGGATACTGGCTGTCAGTATCGCAACCAGTAGAATTTCTATGTAAGGAGGTAATTATTCTGGCGACTATCACTATTAATAATAAATAAATACAACAATCTCCACGCATAGCTCCAATCTCAATTAGCTCAATATTCTGGAATAGGGAAGAAGATACGTCAATAGAAAAATATTATCTCGTATGACTATTACCTAATATATCATATACCTGAAAGACACATTAGTAAAAAGCTAATACAATATATAACATCTAACCAATCAGATCAGGAAACGTGCAAAATAAACACCCCTAATAGTTATAGCACACATACACCCACATGCAGTGCGTATGGTGATTAAAGTCTCTCCAATTTCAATTAGTCATGCAAATACTTAGATTAATGTCCATATATATAATCCTCCTGCAGTCCTGTTTGTCTTCTTATTGTTGTCAAAACCTCAAAACAGAATGTGCAGAGAAAGACAAATCATAGGGTTGTATATCTTTTCTTTCAGCACCCCCTTCTCCCCAAATGCTACTTACAAACTGCTAATTGACAGATAGCATGTAGGATTCTTTCTGTATCCTCTCTCCACACTTCTTATTGTGTCCCCCTTCGTATATTTCTCATCAACAAACAGGACCAGATGGATGTCTTTAGCACCTTTTCTTACTTATAGATTTATCGCACTATTGCAGTGCACTGTACTCGCCTTTCAAAATAAGCTTCAAGTCTTCCGATATTGCACACAAATTTCTTTATTCTAAAACACATACATCATCTAAAATCAACAGCATCATCTAGAATCGCAACACCCAAAAACCCCATAGTACTTTACCGGAGACTCAAGGGGAATCCAGCTAACGACAGACGCCGTGTTTTTGCCGGGGAATGAGAAGGAGTTGGATTCCCCTTGGCTTTTTACTAATGTGTCCTTCAGGTATAAGATATATTAGGTAATAGTCATTCGAGATAATATTTTTCTATTGACGTATCTTCTTCCTTATTCCAGAATATTGAGCTAATTGAGATTGGAGCTATGCGCGGAGATTGTTGTATTTATTTGTAATTTAATAGTTAGGTGTACTATTTATATCCGCTGCAATCCCCATCTTTTTTGGCTTTGTGTCCATTGTGACTATCTGTGCTCCGTTCCATCCTGCACTGAATTATTTGATAGATATTTAATTTCGGACTATCACTATTGATCAGCTAGTCACCAGATGGGAAATTCTTGGGATTTAACTTTATGTTAATATAGAAAAGATATATATATATATATATATATATATATATATATATATATATATATGGTTAACCGGAGACAATATATATATATATATATATATATATATATATATATATATATATATTGTATCCTGTTGGATAGTAATGGCTCTTTAAAAGACTTTTGCGGAGTCTTCTGTATATTAATAGTAACAAATTGCGCTATGTATAAGATCTTACTTGTGTGTAGTTCAAAAGTTATGCAGAGATAAAGATCCCTCGCTCGCCCCTTTCTGGATGCCTCCCATGGATTCTCTATTCGTGTTGTGAGACTCGACAGCTGCAGCAAGGGACAAACTTCAGTAAGTAAGTATAAGGGAAATCTTGTCCCCTTGACGAAGATGGGCAGGATTTCACTTTGCTTACTGAAGTGTGTCCCTCGCTGCAGCCGTCCTGACCAGACTGCAGCTTCTGCATGACGTGGCAAGAAGGAGCAGGCAGGGGATCTTTAGTGCTGAATAACTTTTGAACTAAACACAAGTAAGATCTTAGTCATAGCACGATATGTTACTATTAATATACAGAAGAATCGGCAAAAGACTTTTAAAGAGATATTACTATCCTTTTAAGCTGCTATGATGCACATTCGTTTGTAGCAATGGAAAGGTCAGGGTGGGAAGGCAGTATGGATGCTACTCTCTCTAGCATGTGTTTAAGAACGGATTTTAGGCCTCAGAAAACAGAAAGAGCCCAGGTAAATTAAATCCTTTGAGTTCTGGGCTGAGCAATGCACTGCTGTACAGTGCATTGCTTGCTCCTATGGAACTTAAGGGATTGAGCATATATATGACCCCATAATCATGTTTAGATACTGTCGTTCCTTTAACTCCTTGAGTGCTGCACAGTGGCATAACTATAGGGGTTGCAACTGCGACCGGGCCCATGCACTCCAGGGGCCCGGCCACCCCCTGAAACCCCTCCAATTGATCCCTGCAATCTCCCTCCGGCGCTCTAGTAATGCAGAGCGCTGGGAGATGACATCATCTCCCAGCGCTCTACATTACTAAGAGGACCGCGTTGGAGCTCTAGGTAGGAGATGGGAGCATTGTTGAGCTTGAGGGGCATTGTGGAGAGGGGCCAATGTAGTCGAGGGGGGCCAGTGTGGTGGGGGGACCCGTGGCACTTCTTGCACCAGGGCCCGGAGGCTTCTAGTTATGCCTCTGGTGCTGCAAATGCCTTCAACTTGTTCCTGGTAACTGTACATTTTTCTTTATTAACTCCTTGGAGGTTAGAGATGTCTCCTGGAAACAACTCTAGAATCCAGAGGGTTCTTCAAGAGAATCTAACAAGTTTGGTATTTGGTTTATTTTTTGAGGACCAATTGACAATCATTTGGAGCAGTGGGAAGTGTGGTAATAACTGCTCTCAGAGCATATATAAGACCAGATTCTAGAACAAAAGAACCTATTGTGATATTTAAGTGTATATGACCCCAGGCATGTTCATATGTTGTTGTCCCTTTAATTTGAATGTCATAAATCTCTTCAAACTGTATGATTTAAAAGTAATTCAAGTGAAAAAATGTAATTTTGGGGATGCCCTTTGAACAATTTGTATTCTCTAGTAATTGCATTTTGCCAATTTAGTGCTTATGTATGCAATTATGTTTTTTTAAGCTGTGCATATTTGGTATATGTCTACTAAAGGAATCAGGTTCATTATTGTTATTTGTTATGGGTGGGGAATTTGGGGGAGGAGCATGATTGGGGCAGAGACTGAGGACCCCTTATCAGAGTTGCAGGGGGTGCCCCCTGCATTTTGTGTTATGCTTATGGATGCTGACACTCAGTCATAAAGAGGCCACAACCAATTTCAATGAAAAATACATTATATATATATAATATTATATTATATATAATAAAAGAATGAAAAAGCAGTGAGCGATTTAACAGAAAAGTTGACTGGTACAAAGTGCTGTAAAGCAGCAGTGCAGGGGTTAAAACCCTTGCACCTAAAGGCAGCCTGAACATACAGAAAGTAGTATAGAACTGAAGCCGCATATGCTTAAAAAAGACTAATTGAGAGAACAGTGCCAGTACACCCTTCCAATGATGAATTCATTTTAAACTGGATGTTAGTTGCCGGGGGTAAAGTGGAGGGAGTCTTTGCTGAAGAGACCTTTTTTGGAACTGCCCTCCTCCTGGAGGAGGAGTCTTTACTATATGGTTCCTGCATGCCACATTGGAGAAATGAGAAACGAAATTTACCAGAAAAACTATCAACATTGACTCTTGCTTGTTAATAACTTACCTGTTAATAAAATTTGCGAGCCGTGGATTGATGTTCATGTATTTCATGTCCAAGGATAACTCTTCAGGCATTTTCTTTGCGCGTTTAATTGTTCTAGTTTTCACCTGATCAAAAAAATGATTTGGATCATTATGGTGATCGGCACATAGGGTGGACAAATAACAAGCAAAATAGGAGTTGTACCTGGTCATAGAAGTACAGAGGTCCTGGGCTCAGCATCCTGGAAACCATTTATTTTCTATTCAAGGCAAAATGAGAGATTGCTGAGAAAAGTAAATAATAACTACAGAGTTTAAATACATGATTTTATAAGTTGAAATAGTAGAGTTTTAGCCGACTTTATAGTCTATATAAACGTTAGAATATATGCCTGCCAGGCCTGTTTTTTTCCAGACTTCTCAGAACGGCATTGCTAGGTAATGGCTGAGGAGGCTAAAGCACCAGCAGGGAGATGCACAAAGGGTCAATGTTATGGCAATGTGCTTCTGGTGATGTGTGGCAAGCACATTGTGATCGGAGACAGAGATGAACATTGCCATATGCACTAAGAATTAGGGATGCAATGGGGGGGGGAGGTGTCAAATTCATCTTGTTGAACTGCTATGGATATGGAAGGGATGCCCTCCCTTACTTATCACCAGCTGTTCGACAACCCTGAAGCCTGAATACATTCTCTCTGAGTGGAGAGGATGTACTCAGACTTCAGCACCACAAACAGCACCACAAACCCTTTCATTGACATAGGGATTTGCATTGCATACAGCTGTATCACTGAAAGGTGTAAAATAAAGTTGTGTGAAAAGTTGAAGCTGAGAGGCTAGATAGGGGACACAGTAACATGCACAATGCACAAAATGGTGAGCCTTAGTAAGACAGGAATACCACTAAAAGAATTCAGGCACTGTTTGCCTGTAAAATGTATAGCTTATAAGAGAGATATAAGACTTGTTACTGCACATTGCATTATAGTTGTGTTGAACAGAAGCTATGTGGATAGTTCATCATGCTGCCCCTCCAGTATACCCTCACATCTCCAGCTTGCACAGTGTTTCTGGAGATGTGAGGGAATGTGACCTGGCTAACCAGTGCAGCAAAATACACACATTCTCCTTCCTTGCCCTTTGCACTTTTGCCCTCTTCCCACCCACTACTTTCCCTCACCACCTGTTCACCCATTCATATGACCTTCCACTGTACAAAATAATACATTGTATTGAAGACATTGGGCAATATGTATAGACTAAGTGGAGACAAGTGTACTGTAGAGAACAAATAAACATTCCCATTGCTTCAAAATACATCCAAGTCCTTTCCAGTATTCAAAGAGTTCAAGACCTATTTAAATCAAATGGGATGTTTATCTTTTTTCTACAGTGCACTTTGTTTACTCCAGAAATGATACAATTTGCCCACTGGGCTTTATGTGTAAAGACAAAATGCACCAATTCTGGGGCAAATCAACTGCAACACAGGGGACAAATAAACAATCTAGATGATTTAAAGGTTTTAACCTTTTCAATGCTAGAGAGGTCTGCAATGTATTGCTAAGCATCTCCAGCATTCAAGGAGTGAAATTCCCTCATTTAAATCAATGGGTGTTTGGAGATTTTTTTTACCCATCACAGCTTATACAAGACCTTTCTCTTCTACTATTTCCGACCCTTACTCACCTTTTCATCCTGTGCCTGACAAGCAGCACCTTCTCATCCACTTACAAGCATGCAATAATCATAACCATCTTAAAGAAATCATTTCTGGACCCAGCTACTGACCCATTTCTCTTCTCTCATTCACCTCCAACCTCTCGAAAGTCTTGTACACAACCATCTCTAAAAATTCCTCTACTCTCATTCCTTGTTATATCCCCTATAATCTGTTTACACCCTCATCACTCCACTGAGGCTGCCCTCACTAAAGTGGCCAAAGACTTGATATCTGCTAAGACAAAAGGTCACTACTCATTCTCCTGGATCTCATTAGCAGCCTTTGACCCAGTGGGCCACCTGCTCCTCTTCCAAGCCCTCCACTCACTAGGCCTTTGTGACACTGCCCTCTCTTGGTTTTCATCCTACTTCTCCAACTGCTCTTTCAAGGTTTCCTATTCTGTCTCCACCCCTACCACTGTCTGTTGGAGTACCACAGAGGTCAATCCTGGGTCCCCTGCTCTTGTCAGTCTACTCCTCTTCACTTGGGAAACTAATAAACTCCTTTGGGTTTCACTGTCATCACTATGCTGTTGACACCCAAATCTATCTTTCCTTCCCAGACCTCTCTTCTACTCTCCTGTCTTATGTATCTAATGGTCTCTCTGCTGGGTATTCCTGGATGTACTCCCATCATCTAAAACCTAACCTAATAAAACTGTACAAATCATTTTCTCTCCCACTCCAACCAGCCTTACCTGGATATTTCACTCACTGTTAACAACAATATCACACCAACCACCAACCTCCAAAGCACGAAGTCTGGGGGTCACCTTTGATTCTGCCCTATCCTTTATTCCCCATATCCAGTCAATCTCTCAACTCCTGCTGCCTCCATCTACGTAACATCTCTAGAATTCAACCTTTTCTCACCAAAGAGACTACCAAAATCCTAATCCAAATATCATGTCCCATCCTGTAACTCAATCCTAACTGGCCTTTCTCTCACTCAGCTAACCCCACTACAGTCCATAATGAACTCTGCGTCCAGACGAATCTACCTTACACATCACTTCTCTAATACTGTTCGTCTTTGCCAATTCCTACACTGGCTCCCATTAGCATTTAGAATTAAATTTAAAATTCTGATGCTAACTTAGAGAGCATTTACTAACAATGCCCCCCACACACACACACACTTGCCATCTTTGCTCTGGACAAGATCTTCTTCTCTCTGTAGTTCTTATGTCCTCCCATTCCTGTCTACGGGACGTCTCCCATGCTGCACCTGAGCTCTGGAATTCCATACACTGTCCCATCAGACTCTCCCCTCAGCCTTCAGACTCCCCCTGAAAACTTGCTCTCACAAGCAGGGTCGTTTTGTAATATTTAATGTCTCTATAGGTCTATTCTCTATTGTACAGCACTGCTGAACAATTGGTGCTATATGAGTAAAGGATAAGAATAATCATAGTAATATGGAGCAGCTAATTTGGTGCACTGTGCCTTTCTCGGTTAGGACCATTGTTCCATTATGTGCCTACTGAGAAATTAACTCAGGAATAACAGCATAATATAATACCCAGTCTTGACTCACCCTTTAGCTATACTGAAATAAGGTTTTGTCATTTGAAAAAGGAAAAATCCCTTTAGAAGACGCAACAAATATGGGCATCGTAACAACAGAGGCAGTTGTCTCTTTTTGTGGCTCCCTATTGACAGACCTGAAGTTATTTACTGTTTAACTATTTAAATTCCACAGGGATGTGCAATGCATTGTAAAGCAATGAATGTAACACCCTACTGGCAATCAAAGGGTTATTATACATTATAATGGGGTGAATGTAGGAATCAGCCAGTCCTGCTCCATTGGCATTAGCCTACAATGCCTGTAGCACTCCAGTACATGAACTGATCACTGTAGTACATACCAGCAGACACACTCCTCTTTCATTAAGACTAATGTCAGCAAGCCCCTTAAACCTGCCACATAGCATGAGCAGGGAAATGGAGTATTTTTACACCATTTCCTTTCCACCTTGTTTAGTACAGAGTATTAAACCAAGGATGCATGAAAGGAACACATACAAACACCCTTTGACTATACGTTGTCCTTACTGGCATCAAGGGGAGAATTTTAGGTGTAAGCAGATCAGTAACTTGGTGTTAGTGCATAGTAGTCCCCTGGTTTTGCGTGGAATCATATTCTTACACTGATCCGAAAGTCAGCGAGAATGCCAGCAATAAAGGGTGATGTATTAACATGCCACTTGCATCAAGATGGTAATGTGGTAGTCTATGGGTGTTTTTGGGTATTCATTTCCTCTGCCCAGCATTCAGCCCCATACATTAAGCAAAGTCCAGGGGAAATGGCATACTTTTACTTCATATTCCTGCTCATGTTACTAGGAACGTTTCCAGAGTTTGGTCGTGTTAATCCTTTAACCCACCACGGCTTACCCTTTTAGCACTCAAACGGTTAAGGACCGGTGGGGTGTGGAAAGCATTTCAAAGCAATGAGTCCCACACCCCTCTGGTTTTAAAGGGTTAAAGCTTTAAAAACTAAAGAATAAGTTGTGGCAGGCATGAACTACAGAGGTCATATCCTCTAGTACAGGGGGTCAAACATTTAAGACTGAGCTCCCCATTTTACTGTCAAAACATTGTGGGTCTCTCTCTCTCTCTCTCTCTATATATATATATATATATGTATACAAACTTAGATAATGATAGTGGCACCCCCTAATATAATATGTTTGAAAAACTTGGTGGTGCACGTCCCATAGGAAATAAGTAATTAGAAGTACTCAGCCTGAGGTGTCCCAACCGGCAGAGAGGCACAGCATACACCATGGATAAATCCAATTATGTCAATTTATTGTAGAAAACTTCATCTTTCTGCTAGAACAATCTAGCCAAATGTTTTCGGTCCAACACTACGGACCTTCCTCAGGGCTTTCCTCAAGGAAATGAAAAAAACAGCATTTTATAGGTTTTCCTGTCATAATTTTTGCTCAATTGATTCATTTTAATAGGGACTGGATAAAAGGTATGAACAGTCATTCAAAACTCCCAAATGTCCCTTTTTTGGGGGTGCTGTCCCTCTGAGGTGAAAATCCCTATATCCCTCATTCCTTCCCTGGTATGCTTCTTTTAGGTGACCAGACTATGTGGTGGGTATATAAGTGTTTCACACTGCTCCAGAGTAATACAACTCAGATAATGTTTGCTGAAATTTCAATATATATGCTTATAAATATTTTTGTGTAAATAAAATACTTTGGGCTTGCTCAAAATCTTTTCTCCAATTACACAAAGAGGTGGCAGTAGGTCATCAAGTGACCAAACCTGCTCTACCTCTAGTTCTACCCCAGTGCATAAGATATAATTCAGAATGCCCCCCATTGTGGCAATTTCTCCTGTGGGAATGTGTATTCTCTGCTTCTCTCTTCCTCACTATCACTGGAAAAGAGGGAGGCAGAGAACACTCACAAAGGCTCACAGCGATCATGAAGTCGATGATGGACCACGACCGTCACACGTCTTTGAAGGTTGGAAATATGTGATGGACCTGGCCTGTCACTTGTAGTTAAGGGGTTAAAGTCAGGTGAGCTGTGATTACCTTTGCATGTGGAACTTCCACAGACCGGTGCAAATCCTTGAACTTTTAAAGGCATCTTAGGCTGCTGGAGCACCAGCCCACCCTGCTCTCTGGATAGTCTGTCCCAGAGATCCTTAACGTGCAAATCTCTGCAAACATCCTTTACCTTGCATAGCAATTATTTCTCTATTAAGGATGAATACAGTGGACTAAAGCATGTCTTATATACCTTCCATCAACCACTGTACCACACTTTCTCTTGCACATCCTCCCCCCCATTTCATATATAATGGGGTGAGTGACCATGGACATCAAAGAGTGTACCCTGGAAAGCTCATCAGCATTTCCCTGTTTCAGATGAGCTCTGTGTTCCACAGTGAAATGGAAGGACTGTAAACTAAGGAACCATCTTGTCATCCTCCAGTTTTTCACTTTGTTCTGACACATAAATGTCAGAGGAGTGTGGCCAGTAATTAATTAACCTTTAGAGCCCACTTAATAGCAAGAAACTAGTTCTCCACTATGGACTAAAACTTTTCTTGAGGGTTTAACTTTGTGTTCGAAAAGAAAACAGCGTGATCTTCACCATGATATTCCTAGGAAAGGCCTGCACCCAATCCAACATCAAAAGCATCTGTCTGAGCTTTAAATTCTCTAGAAAAGTCTGGAGTTACCAAAAAACATTGCACACAGAGAGCTTATTTCAGGCTCTGAAAAGCCAGATCTGCTACCAGGGACCACTTAACTGGGGCTCTAGCTTTTGTGAGGTCTGTTATAGGCATTGGTATTTTCACAAAATAGGGAATGAATTTTCAATAGTAGCAGTCAATCCTAGAACCACCCTTACTTGTTTCTTGGTAAACAGCTGTGGCCAGTTTTATATGGCTTTCAGTTTCAGTGTCTGCGGTTTAACCAATCATTTCCCAATTGAATAGCCTAGTTACTTGGCTTCCTCCAAGCGAATGGTACACTTGGAGGAATTGGCAGTTAACACAGCAGAACAGATAGGATCAAGCACTGCTTGAACTTTTGGGAGATGAGATTCCCAATCGGGACTATGAATGATTACATCATTCAGGTATGCTGCAACATATCAAGCATGGGGCTATAGAATCCTGTCCATCGTTCTCTTGAATGTGGTAGGATCACCATGTAACCGAAACAGTGTATTGAAACAGCCCACTGGCTGTTTAGTAAGTAACCTTTTGTTAAAAGGATAGTAATGTTTCACAAAAAAGCAGCTCTGATTAATCTTCATAGTATTTGGGCCATGGAGAGCATTATTTCAGTACTGTCAGAGTTGTAGTTCAAGAGTAATTGAATGATAAAGTATCCCCCTCCCGCCCCTTTTACCTAGTGTAAGCCGCCTCCCCTGAGATGTGGAATCTGGTCTCTTGACTGGACAGGTTGCAGCAAGTGACAATCTTCTTACTGTGAGCATAAGAAAAACCCTGCCCTCCTTGACAAAGGACGGCAGGTTTTTCCTTATACTCACTGAAGATTGTCCCTCGCTGTGATCCATTCGGACAGTCTTGCTGTTCTGAGGTGAGCAGTGTTACATCAGTAAGAGGGGCAGGAGGGGAATGCTTTATCAATCAATTACTCTTGAACTACAACTCTGACAGTATTGAAATAAAGCTTTCCACGGCCCAAATACGATGAAGATTAATCAGAGCTGCTTTTTTGCTAAACATTACTATCCCTTTCAGTCTTGAGCTGACATATAATGTGCTTTAACCAGCCTTTCTATCAATTCATCAACATTAGGAATTGGGTAGGTGTTACATTTTGAAGTATTATTTAACCCCTTAAGGACTACATGATGTACTATGACCGTCACTGTCCTTAAATACTTACTTATGTCTGGCCCTGGCCCTGATGGTTTATATCCAAGGGTTCTAGAGGAACTCAATGCAGTGTTAGCAACACCACTCTTTTTACTCTTTAAAGACTATCACCACAGGCCCAGTGCCACAAGATTGGCATAAAGCCAATGTAGTGCCTTTATTTAAGAAGGGAACTAAAACAGAACCTGGGAATTATAGACCTGTGAATTTGTCCTCTGTCATGAGAAAAGTGCTAGAAGGGATAATAATGGATTATATTCAGGATTTCACCAACAGCCAGATGAAGCCTCCATAGGACACTAGGCAGTATCCCAAATTGGGGCCCCCTGCCAGCTTGCCCTCCCCCACACTCTTGTTACAATCCTTTCTCGATTTACCCATTTTCCTTGTGAGTAGAGCTAATAGTACAAACTTAGTAAAAGACACAATTAATGTTTTAACCCCTTTGATGCTTGAAAGATCACCAAAGCATTGCATTAGGCACCTCCCTGGCATCCAATGAGTTAAATATAGTAAAAAAAATGTTCGACAGAGCTTAAAGCAGAACTACCACCCAGTATAAAGTCGCCCCCCAATAATTAGGCATATGGCAACTAGCTTCTTAATAGTGTTATTATCTGCCACAAGTACCACTATCTGAAGTAATCCTGTTCCTTCCGAGTCTGACGGCCAGGCTTCTTGCTGTAGAGCCGTCTGTGTGCCTGCGCCATCAGTCCCTTCCAGCGCCTTTCGGCTCCATGCAATGCCTCATAGAGGAGACTGGGAAGGACAGTGCAGGCACTCAGACGTCTCTAAGCCAAGATGTCTGCGTGCAAGTCTGGTTGTCGGTCTCTGAAGAAACAGGATTACTTCAGATTGTGGTACTTGTAGCAGATAATCCTATTATGAAGCATGTCGCCATATACCTAATTATTGGGGGGCAACTTTATATTGGGTGGTAATTCTGCTTTAAAATAGATATGGGGTTACACTAGAGATACCACAGAGCTTGTAACTGAAATGGAGCAACAATAGTGGCACAACAGAGCTTGCAATTGAAATGGGACAACACTAGTGCTACCATATAGCTTACAATTGAAATGGGGCAACACTAGTGATACCATATAGCTTACAATTGAAATGGGGCTACCATTGATACCACACAGCTAACAACTGATGGCAAAATGGGCAAAGAAAGAGCAGAAGAAGGGAACAAAGGAAAGATGAAGGGCATAATGGGGGGAAGCCCCCAATCTGTGTCTCCCTTTCTCTGCCCCCCAAGCTGTTTTCCACTCTTTTTCAGTTCCTTAGTCTGTTTCCACCTCTTTTTCTGCCAGCCTAGTCTGTTTCCCCATGTTTCTCTGCCCCCCTAGTCAGTTTCCCCATTTCTCTGCCCCCGTAGTCCTTTCTCCATTTTCTCTGCAGCTCAGTCTATGTCTCCCATTTACTTTCCTCCCAGTATGGATAATCTCTTTCTATAGCCCCTTTTTCTCTCCTAGGTTTTCCCCTAATTCAAACAATTACCAGACAGAATTCAGCAGCTCCCACTTCCAGTTAGGGCAGGGACAACACATCAACAAGCTTTACTCTTGTATAAAATGTAAATAATTCTCTGGAAGGATAATAGAATTAAAGAACAGTGCTGTGTGTGATACTGGAGCTTATCTAAGGGCTCTCAAGTAAAGTGGTGCATAACACAAAAAGGACACACACTCCCACAGACAACTTCCATTGTGGGATTTCTTAAATTTATAGTCTTAACGATGGCTTATAGTGCTGGTATAAACTACAGTGATCATATGCTAGTTGCAGGCTGGTGATATCTATGCCATTGTCTAAATCCAAGAACTACTGTGGCATACTCGTACATCCAACCCAGTATGTTTACATTTAGGGGAGGAATCGTATTCAGTGTGCCGACCTCTTTTTTATTCCTTAGCAAAGGTTTTTGAAAAGAGCAATAAAGGTTACACAACACATGTATTCTTAATGAAGGAAATGTTTTAAATCATTATACAACCTTTTAAAAAACGTAATCCCTTGCATGCTAGTGAGATCTCCAAATATGGAGTACAGTTTTGGGCACCAGTTCTTAAAAAATACATTATTGAACTGAAAAAAGTACAGATTTGCAACAAAACTGATCAAGGTATTAGATGATCTGAGTTATAAAGAGAGACTAGCCAAACTGGGTTTGTTCACATGAGAGAAGAGATGTCTAAGAAGTGATATGATTGCCCTTTACAAATACATACAAGGTCAATACAAAGAACTCTCCAATGAATTATTTACTGAAAGAGCTGAGCTAAGAATGAGAGGTCGTCCAATAAGACTAGAGGAAAGGCGCTTTTGACTAAAACAAAGGCAAGGATTTTTTACAGTAAGGTTATGGAATTCTTTGCCTTGTGATGTTGCACTTGCAGATACTGTAACTGCTTTCAAGAAAGCAATGGATACATATCTAACACAGAACAATACTGAGAATTATGAAAATAGCTTCAATGCAGATATGTTGTTGATCCAGGGAACTATCTGACTGCCATCTGGATTCAGGAAGGAATGTTTTTTCCACTTGGAGTTAAATTGGAAATGGCTTCACTGTTTTTTTTGCCTTCCTCTGGATCAACAGGGGTAATTTGGCATGGGCTGGACTTAATGGATGCATGCCGTTTTTCAGCTTCGTCCACTATGTTACTATTGAAGGCCTCTCTAGCAACCAAAGGGTTGCAGTGAATCTATAATCAGGTTGTTTCCCTTTGTCAAGTCTGTTCCCATAAGGATGGACCTGTCAATCCTGCCACATGGATATGCACCCAAACAGCCATTTTGGGGCTCAGAAAACTGACCCTCTTGGTTGTCTGACAGGTTCATTCAGTGAAAATGCAGCCTGAGATTTGGTACTTCCTGGCTTCCCTACCACATGCTGCTTCATCAGCCACTATGGACAGTATAGTGGATCCTGACCTGAGCTGGATCCTGACCATTATGGTATACAGAAGGCAGTGCTGTCCCAAGTGAAGTGCCAGAAGTGGACTTAGATGGCCACATGCACAAAAAAGGGAGCAATTTCGGCCAAACCAAAGTGTGTGCATGTGTGTGTGTAATATTTCAGTTGTACCCAACCTTTAAGTCTCCATTTGACCAATATTTGGGCCAGAAGATATTGAAGGTATTTTTATTCTACTTATTTACAAAAAAAGATGTTTTGATGCTTTTACATAAAGATTTGATCTGAAGTTGTCTGTTGGAGTGAGTGTCCTTTTTGTGTTGTGCATAATTTTCCCCCAAACCTCCATTTATTTTGCCCCCCTCTTACTTACCTACCT
Source organism: Rhinophrynus dorsalis (assembly GCA_037306005.1). Taxonomy (NCBI): domain Eukaryota; kingdom Metazoa; phylum Chordata; class Amphibia; order Anura; family Rhinophrynidae; genus Rhinophrynus; species Rhinophrynus dorsalis. The sequence goes on from CM074721.1 coordinate 222,601,576, forward strand.
TTGCTGGCTCAGGTGTGTGTGGGGGTGCCTCATTCCTGGTGGTCCAGCAGCATGCAGCATGGAAGGAAAGGTCTGTGCCTTCTTCGGCACAGACCTTTATTAGCAGCTCCCGAGTTGTCCTCTCTCCAGTAATGCAGAGCACAGGGAGACAGTGAGGGAGCTGCTAACAGAGGACTGTGCCGAAGAAGGCACAGACCTCAGCTTGCCGGTGGGGAGATCAGTCTGACCTTCCCCCTGGCCAAACTTTTTGTTGCGGGCCGGTTTGGCTTTGAGGCCCCCCCAACTTCACCAGGCCCTAAGTAGGTACCTAGGGTGCCTTGCCCATGATCAGGCTCTCATTACACTGTGGAAAATAAGATTATTAGCAGGAATTAACATGGTTCTATGAGGAACAGATCTTGCCAAAATAATCTTTAGAGCTTCTATGAAGAAGTAAGTAGCAACCTAGATAATGATGAAGTAACCGATGTAGTATATCTACATTTTGCAAAGGGATTTGATACAGTGCCACAAAGGAGGATGGTGTATAAAATAAGGAAATTGGGGCTAGGGATAACCTTTGCTACTAGATAGAAAACTGGTTGAAGGATAGGAAACAGCATGTGGTTGTAAATGTTAACTTTCCAGTACAGTTAAAGTTGAGAGTGGATTACCCCAGGGTTCATTACTTGGTCCACTGCTTTTTAACATGTTTATAAATAACCTGGAAACTAATATAGAAAATAATTTTTCAATATTTGCAGATGACACTTCATTATGTAGGGTAATAAATTGAGTACAAGATGGGCTCAATCCAAATGTTAGAGTAAAAATTATTTTTTAATGGCTACAATATAAAATAGGCGTTTTTTTTTTTTAAGTATTACTATCCCTTTAACTTTCCTGTGATAACTTGAGTCCCTTATCGGGTTTTCTTGGCTAACGCAGACATTTGAGTTGCTATTTACGGTGTTTTCATAATTTTCAATGGATGAAAACACCTCTTAACTTTAACACATGACGGCTCTTTTTTTTGCCGGTATTTTTTCACAGCACAGAAAAAGCAGCAGTCTCCAACATTTGGATTGAGCCCGATGTGTGTTCTCTACAGAGGGATTTACATAAAATAGCAGACTGGGCAAACTAATTAAATATGAAGTTTAAAGTGGAAAAGTGTAAAGTTATGCACTGGGGAGATAAAATTCCAGGACTACTTATGAACTTAATGGAAACTACTTAGGAGACTTGTTGCTAGAGAAAGACCTGGGAATCCTTGTAAACTATAAAACTGGAAACAGTGACTAGTAGCAAACAGCAATAGCAAATAAAAATCATGTCTTGCATAAAAAGGAGTATTGAAGTAAGAGTGGATTACATAATTCTGCCATTGTACAAATCATTGGTAAGACCTCACCTTGAATTTGCAGAGCAGTTTTGGGCGTCAGTTCTGGAAAAAGATATTCTAGATTTGGAGAGAAGACAGAAAAGAGCAACAAAATTAATAGAGGAAATGGAGGACTTTACGTCTGAGGGACGTCAAAACAAGGTAGGTTTATTTACTCTAGAAAAAATAAGACTAAGAGGAGATCTTGTTACATTGTATAAGTATATGCGAGGACAATACAAGGATCTCTCTGGTGAGTTTTTCATTCCAAGGAGGTATCAATCAGCAGGGGAAGGTGTTTTTCACAGTAAATTCTATTAAATTGTGGAATTCTTTGCCCAAGGATGTAGTAATGGTAAATATGGTAATGGCAAATTATTTAATCCCCTGCTGATTTTTTTTTCCTTTCAAATACTTTATTGAAAAAAAACAACAGCAATCCCCTGCTGATTTTGTACGTTTGCCCACTGACAAAGAAATAATCAGTCTGTAATTTTAATGGTAGGTTTATTTGAACAGTGAGAAACAGAATAACAACAAAAAAAACGCATTTCAAAACAGTTATAAATTGATTTGCATTTTACTGAGTGAAATAAGTATTTGATCTCTTTGCAAAACATGACTTAGTACTTGTGGCAAAACCCTTGTTGGCAATCACAGAGGTCAGACATTTCTTGTAATTGGCCACCAGGTTTGCACACATCTCAGGAGTGATTTTGTCCCACTCCTCTTTGCAGATCCTCTCCAAGTCAGGGCCGGCACTACCATTAAGGCAGGACAGGCAGCTGCCTTAGGGCGCCGCAACGGAGGGGCGCCGAAAAGAGGGAAGCTGGTATTTTTATTTTTTTTAAATACATAAATCTGCCGCGAGGGAGCGCTGATTTATACTACCAAGCGCTCCCTCGCGGCACCTATGTGACACGCCACAGAGAGACCCAGGCTCTGTAGTAATATCATCTCCCAGCGCTCTGTATTACTGAGAGCAGCGCGCGGGATGGCACACCGTTAGACTACAAGTGATTCAAGGTAGGGGATGAAAGGGGCATTGTAGAGATGAAGGATCCATTGTGGAAGGGAGAATTGTGGAAGGGGCAATGTGGAGATGAAGGGTCAATGTGGAGATGAAGGGAGCATTGTGGAAGGGGCAATGTGGAAGGGGCATTGTGGAGATGAAGGGTCCATTGTGGAAGGGGCTATGTGGAGATGAAGGGGGCATTGTGGAGATGAAGGGGCCAATGTGGAGATGAAGGGGGCATTGTGGAGATGAAGGGGCCAATGTGGAGATGAAGGGGGCATTGTGGAGATGAGGGGGCATTGTGGAGATGAAGGGGGCATTGTGGAAGGGGCAATGTGGAGGTGGGGAGAGTGTGGAGGTGAATATGTGGGCGGGGCAGGGGATTGTGGCAAGGTCGGGGGGGGCATCAAAATGCACCTTCACCTATGTATACAAATATCCTTGCACCAGCTCTGCTCCAAGTCATTAAGGTTTTGAGCTTCCTCCACAGATTTTCTATGGGATTAAGGTCTGGAGACTGGCTAGGCCAGTCCAGGACCTTAATGTGCTTCTTCTTGAGCCACTCCTTTGTTGCCTTGGTCGTATGCTTTTGGTCATTGTCATACTGGAATATCCATCCACAACCCATTTTCAATCCACGACCCATTTTCAATGCCCTGGCTGAGGGAAGGAGGTTCTCACCAAGATTTGATGATACATGGCCCCGTCCATCGTACCTTTAATGCAGTGAAGTTATCTTGTCCCCTTAGCAGAAAAACACCCCCAAAGCATAATGTTTCCACCTCCATCTTTGACGGTGGGGATGGTGTTCTTGGGGTCATAGGCAGCATTCCTCCTCCTCCAAACACGGCGAGTTGAGTTGATGCCAATCAGCTTGATTTTGGTCACATCTGACCACAACACTTTCACCCAGTTCTCCTCTGAATCATTCAGATGTTCATTGGCAAACTTCACGGGCCTGTACATGTGTTTTCTTGAGCAGGGCCTTGACCTTGCGGGTGCTGCAGGATTTCAGTCCTTCATGGCGTAGTGTGTTACCAATTGTTTTCTTGGTGACTATGGTCCCAGCTGCCTTGAGGTCATTGACAAGATCCTCCCGTGTAGTTCTGGGCTGATTCCTCACCGTTCTCATCAGGACCGGCCCAAGACATTTTCCTGCCTGGGTCCAAGGATGAAATGCTCCTCCCAAAACCAAAACACGCCCACACCCACGCGAGAGCCTAACCTCCAATTTCAAAGTTCATTTCACCACATTAAGCACGTACGTCTAACTTTTAAACATAAATCAAAATTAACCCTTAATGTCAATGATAGAAGCATGTTTTATGAATATCTTCAGATTTGTCAGATTAACTAAACATGTCCTAAACATGTCATTGATTCACAACATTAAGGGTTAATATCAACTGTTTAAAGTATAACAATATGTTCTTAGTGACCTTAGAATTTACAAAAATTATGAAATTCTAAGTCCGGTGAGCACATATGGTTCTATTTGAAATGGAAGTTATTACCTTTCTGCTGATTTACATCATGAGGCTTAAACTATTAATATCAGAGTCTAGACACTATCCACCTCCACACCCTATCCACCCTGTCCTTCTCCAGACGCTGTCCACCCTGTCCTTCTCCACATACTGTCTACCTCCACACTGTCAATCTCCACACTTCCCACCTCCACACACTATCTACCCTATCCTCCTCCCCACACTGTTCACCTTGTCCTCCTCCACACTGCGCACCTCCACACTTCCCACCCTGTCCGCCTCCACACACTGTCCACCTCCACACCCTATCTACCTCCACACTGCCCTCATTGTCCATCTCCACAATGTCCATCTCCACACTGCCCACCCGATCTACCTCCACACTGCCCTCATTGTCCATCTCCACAATGTCCACCTCCACACTGCCCATATTACCCACCTTCACACACTGTTCACCTTCATACACTCTCCATCTCCACACACTGTCCAACCCCACACACTGTCACACCCCACACACTGTCCACCTCCGTTCCACACCCTATCCAACCCCACATACTGTCCATCTCCACACCCTATCCACATTGTCACCCATTGTCAACCTCCACATTGGCCCTCCATTGTTCACGTTCACATTGTTCACCTCCACAGTGTCCCACTTGTCCACCTCCACATGTGCAGCAGGATGGCTTCTCTGTTCTTCTTGGGTGCTCTGCCTCTGTCCTCATATCCTGCACATTGCGCTCAGATCACAAGATCGCACAGGCATGAGCAGTCAGGGAACTAGCTTCCCTTCATTGAGTCTGCTCATGCGTGTGCGACCTTGAGGTCTGCGCACCATGAGAAGGATAGAGGAAGAGGCAGAGTACCCAAGAAGAAGCTCACTGTCAGTGCTAGACACTGACAGTGAGTCGTGTTAATGGGGGGCGGCACTCTGGCGTGGGGGGGCATGGGCATGCTCCTTAACACTTCACCTGGTGATTTGGCTCTGCCTTGGAGCGGCCAATTGCCGCCCCTGTCAAAGTGAGATTAGAAGCACTCCCTTTATGAGAATGATCCTAATCTCAGCTTGTTACCTGTATAAAAGATACCTGGGAGCCAGAAATCTTGCTGATTGATAGGGGGTCAAATACTTATTTCACTCAGTAAAATGCAAATCAATTTATAACTTTTCTGAAATGCGTTTTTCAGGATTTTTTGTTGTTATTCTGTCTCTCACTGTTCAAATAAACCTACCATTAAAATTATAGACTGATAATTTCTTTGTCAGTGGGAAAACGTACAAAATCAGCAGGGAATCAAATATTTTTTTCCCTCACTGTAAGAGAAGATTAAATGCATTTCTTTCTAGAGGGAACATACAGTGTTATACTGTGTATTAGTATGTAAAACAGGAAGTTACAGTAAATAGACTCATTTGGTGGCAGGCAGGTTTATATAATTCTCATTTTTTCTGGGTTATGAGGTAAAAGTTGAACTTGATGGACTTCTGTTTTTTTAATCTAATTTACTATGTTCCTATATCAGGTCATTATTTGCCTCATCGTACCTGTAAGATAATGAAATTTCTAGTTGAATAGCATCACTGTTTACAACCTGGACATTATTCTTAGCTGCAAATAAGATGGAGTCTTCCCGTTGGGTACTCCCATAATGAACAGGACTGACCAATGAGTTGTCATCCTTCTCTGTATTCCTACCAGTCTCACTATTTTGAACTGGGTTGTCTCTCATTAATGCCGGCACTGAGTAGTAGGTCTGATGTTTTGCCTTTTCTTTATCATACTAGTCTCCTTCCAAGTCAATCTAAAAAAATGGAAACACGGTATCTGCATCAATTTGATTATTTCCTGATGAGTTCTTGGTTGTCTTCCCTGTGGATACCCATAACTCTAGAAAATCAGGAAAGTCTCTTCCTATCACCACCTCATGGGATAAGCAGGGAACTACCCACACTTGATATTTTAAAGTACACACAGAGTTCCAACATTAACTTCAGCTGTGGGATACTTCTATTTATCACCATGAACAACAATTTCCATTTTCTGCATATGATCTATTCTATATCAGGTATTATAGACTTGCCTACTAATGTGACCATACTCCTTGAACTGAGCACTGCTTTAGACATTTTCCTATTCAAACTCACATAGCACCAATGAGAATGATTATGATAGTCATTACAAGCAGAACAAACACATTGAACCCTTTGAGTGCCAGAGGGGTATGCAATGCATTGTGTACCGATTTGGCACTCAAAGGGTTAAACATAAATTAATAAGGTCCCACATTTTCACCCACATTGCATTCCATCAGTCCATCTTTAAAGTATAGTACCTGGCTGTATAGTCAAACACATTACAATCTTAAACTTTTATAACATAGTCTGACCCCAATTAGTAACATAGTTGATGAGGCTGAAAAATACAAGCTTCCACCAAGTTCAGCACAGCCAAATCACTGCTGTTGATCCAGGGGATGGCAATATCCCCCCCATCTAAGCCATTTCAAATTATGCCCCAAGTGGGTAAAAAAATTCCTTTCTGACTTCAAATGGCAGTCAGATAGTTCCCTGGATCAACAACCTATCTGCACTAAAGCCATCTATCATAGTTCTCAGTTCACTTGAAGGCTTGCCAGGATTTCATCCTTCAACATGTTGTAGTCGCTGACTTGTGCTGGCTCTAGGTAATAGTAAGCCTTTTGAGGTTTTCTTCCCAATAACGGTGCCAGTATATTCGTCCACTTATTTGTCAGCTATCTCTCTTTTTGTGCTGTGGGTTCAAATGCCAGAAGGTACACCTCAATATCATCTGCTGTGGTCATCTTTTGTAGGTAATTATTTGCCTGAATCACCTTAGGTCCTTGGTATCTCTCATCAGGGTCCCAGTTCAGCCTCTCACTCAGACATGGCTTGGATCTCCTGCTATAGTATATGAGTGGCCTTTTGCTGTTCCTCACTGGAAAGTCTAAATGTCCTGTGCCACAACAATCTGTTGCGCCATGCTCTCAGTGCTCTTCTTTTCTGTGCTTTGGGCGGAATGACAGAATTCTCTGCTTGGGCCAGCACCAGGTGCTGCAAGGGTGCACTGTTCTCAGCAGTGTTTTAGGTTAATTGAAGCACAGGAGACGTTCAATGACAGATTCAAGTGTTTTATTCAATTAAAGCAGCAGCAGGAGCAGGTAAAAAAAACATAGAACAAAATCCTTGTTCTTTCTGAGCACAAACTAAACACAGGAATTTCCTAACTGCAGCTGGGTGGTTTTCCCACTCACCAATTAAAGAAAATAAATGTCATATGGCAAAGTACCTGACACAGGGAAATCCTTATTTGCAGCAGCAGCTCAGCTCTCCTGGCTGGGGTAATGGTGAAAGCAAATTAAACCAGCCTTGCCTTTTTACCACTGCCTCTCAATTAAAGTCAGGTGAGCTGCAATTACCTTTGCCAGAGGAATTTCCACAGACCAGTCCAAATCCTGGATTGAACTTTTAAAAGCATCTAAGGCTGCTGGAGCACAGGCCCACCCTACTCTCTGGATAATCCGTCCCAGGGGCCCTTAACACAACCTGCAAGTCTCTGCAACACCCTTTACCTTGTACAGCAATTATTTCTCCCTGTGAAATGTAACTTCTCTAGTAAGGAATAATACATTGAACAAAAGCAGGTCTGATATACTTTTACTGCTACTCCAAGGAGGGTATAATGTTAAAGAAGTCGATTTTGAAAAAGCCTTACATTTAGATTGTTCTCTTATCTCCCAAGCCCAAAACTGATGATGTCAGGAAAAGATTAACCTTGTCACCAGTTATTAATCATGTGATGAATGTTTGGCCTTTTTTTTGCTACCGGAGGGTTAGATTAGTTGAGTGGGTCTGATTTTATTTTTGTACATTGCCTGAGCTGTAGTATTAGGAAATGTATCTATGTGAGTGTCAGAAAGGTATTCAGAAAGCTAAATGAGGAATGTAACCACTGAGTGCCATAAATGTCTGCAAAACATTGGAGACTTTCATGTGTTCCCTACAATGCAGCTGGTTTGTCCCAGAACTGCACTTGCTGAATACAGCCCTTTATATCCAAGCTGTGGTAAGGAGTTGGGATAGGCAAAGAGAGCTAAAAAAGGGTAACAGAACTAGTTTTTCCTGCTATACAATGAGTTGTTTACCCCTCTTCTCCTCAAAGACTAGTGTAAGTAATTTACAGGAATGCAGAATTATCATTATACAATAGTACAAATGGAAGGCAGAGAAAAGAGCTTGTAAAACAAAACATAAAAATAAATTAAAGGTTTGACACTCGTAGCATTAAATGTATTTTTTTAAAACTATTATTGATTCATCCCTCACATTTTAACCCCTATGGTGCAGTCTGATTACCTCTAAGTTGCTAAAGGTCTATTTCACATGAGCAACAGAATTGTCACAGGCCCTACAACATTTCTGGTGCACATGTACATACATGAACCTCTCTCCTGTGTTCAATCACCAAATGGAATGCAAGAGGTTGTGTCTGATGATCGGCTCATGTGAGCATCAGCCAATATTACTGGCAAGTGCCCATCTGGGTCAGCCATTCCCTGGAGGTTGAGATGAGCACTGTAACCTCTAACTCAGCTTGTGTGGAAAGTCTGCTCTTGGCCCCTGGGGTGCTGTGGGCAGACCTTTCTTACTGCAGCCAGAATGAATGCAATTAAGTTGAAGCATGCTCAGCTTTGTTGTGATCATCCGAGGGGATAGCTGCCCATGTGAAAGGCACCATAGTCCAGCATGTTTCCTTTCACCTTGCGCAACAGATTCAATGCAGCATTGTTGCTTTGGTGTCGCAGTGTGAATGGGGCCTAAGGCCTGAATTCTGTTGGAGTTGATAACTTTATTGCTAATTTTATGTACAAATTCTCCCACAGACTCCAATAGAAATCCATGAGATAAAACTAGTTATAACAATTATCACCAGCAAGGTATACTTGCCAAAATCTAACCTTTTGGGTGCCAGAGGGGTATGCAACACATTGTTTTCCAATGCGTTACATAACCCTCTGGTACTGAAAGGGTTAAAAAAAAAAACAGGGTCACTTTCCCCATGTGCAGTCACTAACGGTCCTTAGTACAGTGTAGTGTGATGCCAGCATAAAACCTTGTACACCATCAGTCCTAATAGATTCTAGTTATGCCCTGGGAGAATATTTTTGTGTTGGGCAGTGAGGGGCCAGTAGAGGTTTGCACCAGGGCCCTCCAATGACTAGTTTACACACCGTATAACATATTTAAACCTGCACGTTGACAGCAGAAGAGACATTCCCTACCTCTAAATAATACATTAAATTATATAAATAAGCAATATTAACATTCTGAGAGGCTCAGTACCTATTAAACTTTTAATGGCAAGCCCATAGGAAACCAAGACAAATCCATGGACAGTATAATACAGGGACAGGGTGCCAAAATCAGGGACAGCTGGCTGGCATGGAAATGTGATTTAGGCCTTAATCAACCTTCTTATGAGCTGAAACAAAGAAAGCTAATTTTGCCTACTTATACAGAGAAAATGTCCTTTGACTACAAGTCCTGACCAAAGCATGATCCTATAAAATAATTGATAACTTACTTTGAGGTGATAGGTTGAATAGAAATAACTCCACTATATCTCGGTGTGCAAGGAGTAGGAAGCAGAGCCTTTGTGCCTGTGTTACACTGAATGCCTTTCAGTGCTGAGTTTGAGAGTTGGTTGCTTGGTTACGCTATGCTTTCAAATGAATTGTGTATTCAATTCCCAGAAGTACTTCCAAGGTATACATTGTTTAATACTAAACAGTTAAGTTAGATAGCAATTGCAAATGGAAACACCCTTTTTTATGTTGTAGCCAATATACATTCAGTTCTCCTTACGCAGTTTCAGGTTGCTCAATAAACCTTCTCTTGAAAAAACATACACAAAGAAAGCTATATTCAGGTAGCTAAAGAAGAGTAATTCTAGGGCAAGTCAACTGTACCATAGGGGACAAATGAAAATGCCCACTTATTCATGAAGTGAATTGAACCCCTTGAATGCCACAGAGATCTCCAACACATTACAAGGGAATGTGTTGGAGATCTTTCTAGCATTCAAGGGGATAAAATATCCATTTAATTTGATGGAAATTATGCAAATTGTATTTCCCCCCCTATGATGTAATTGGTTTGCTCAAGTATTGCGCTTCTTTAGCTTGCTGACCAGGTATGGTGTTTGACAAGTGATGGAAAGAAAAGTGTCTCTGTGTGAACATTTCTCAGTTCCTTAAAAAAAAAAAAAAAAAAATAGCACAATAGGTTACTGCCTGGATTCAATTGTCCCCTGTACCAAAAAAAGCAGCAGATGGTAGTTTTTCAAGCACAGTAAATAATTAATTTACCTGTGCTGAGGAAAGCTACCGCATGGAATAAGGTACATTGGGTACTAAATTTTGCACCCATTAGAAGCCATGAGAAAGAATCTGAATTTCCCATTCAATTCCATGCCTTGGGCAGTAACATGAGTTAAGGAACTCCACTTAATCACCAAAAATCTAGACCTACTCTTTTTGGTGCAAAGTCCCCTAAGGCATGTTTAAAGGGATAGTAATGTTTCATAATACAAGCAGCTCTAATTAATCATCATAGAATTTGAGCCTTGGAGAGTGTTATTTCAATTCTGTCAGAGTTGTAGTTCAAGAGTAATTGAATGATAAAGTATCCCCCTCCCGCCCCTTTTATTGATATAATACTGCTCAGCTCAGAGCAGCAGGGTGTGTCCAGGTAGATTGCAGAGAGGGACAATCTTCAATTAAGATAAGGGAAAAAGCTGAAAAATATGGCAAGGGGGGCAGGGTTTTCATTGTTCTCACAGTACAAAGATTGTCTCTTGCTGTTATGTAAGCATTTCGCTTACCTGCTGAGACGGCCTGGTTTCCTGGTGGGCAGCCAGCTTCCGCTCCATCTGTGCTGCAGAGTGCAGGCGCGCGTCAAGGGAATCCCCTGTGACGTCGCGACCCAGCTCTTAAAGTCATAGTACCCCAATTGCTCCACCTTCTGGAGGTGGAGCAATTGGTACTTAAACTGCATTAACACCACATCAGTTGCCCTTTCATGGTGTTCCAGTGCAGTTGCGTTGTCTTAGCTCTGTGTATTACTTGGTTTGTCTGACTATCCGATCTGGTGCTGACCTGTGGCTCTGTCCGACTATCCGCTTTGTGTATGTCCCTTGGCATGTCCGATAACCATTCTGGTGCAGACCTGTGGCTCTGGCTGACTACCTGTTCCGTGTATGACCTGGCTTGTCTAACTACCCACTCTGGTGTTGACCTGGGGCTCTGTCCAATGCATATCCAGCATACCAATGCTCTAGTGGATATCTTATTTGGTGCAAACCTGTGGCTCTGGCTGACTACCTGCTCCATGTATGACCTGGCTTGTCCGACTATCCATTCCTTGTTACTGGGGCTTGTCTGGTGATCCTATAGGAGTGGACCTAGGTTCAGACATTCCTTGCTACCTCTGCCTATCGATTAAGTCTGGTTTCCCTACAGTTGCGGACCTGGGGTTCAGACTGTTATCCTTTCTGATTGTCTTTCCATATAGTTTGGTAGCCTCCAGGTGCGGACCTGTGGCTCTGCAGACTACACATTCGTTTCAACTACTGGGCCATACTGATTGAGTTTCTTACGGAGGTAATCTCCAATTCCCTAGAGGTGGCGCTAGTTCAGTTGAATACGTATTCCTGTGGTTTCCGTCTACTGCTGAGACGTGCCTTACTGTTTTATTATTTCTGCTCAATAAAGTGATTGTTACCTATAAGTACCTGTCCTGTATTAATTTGTACGAACCGTTACATGTTATCTGACTGGTCAAGCAACCAGATTCCAAATCTGAGGTGAGCAGTGTTACACTAGGTAAAAGGGGTGGGGGGGATACTTTATCATTCAATTACTCTTGAACTACAACTCTGACAGTATTGAAATAACACTCTCTATGGCTCAAATACTATGAAGACTAATTGGAGCTACTGTTTTTGTGAAACATTACTATCCCTTTAACACTGCCAACACAGGAATTGAAGGAGAAAAAAAAAACTGTGACCAGTGGATGTATTGATATGAGGCTCTAATCAATCAAGGCGTTAAAGGTTTTTTTTTTATTCTTGCTTGTTATAGGCAACGGTATTTTCTGTGCCAGGCAGCAGTGGATAGAAATGGAGATTTTTGTAAGGTTTTGACATTCATTGTTTCACAGCCATATGTAAGGACTGGGAGGACACACTAGTTAAAAACTTTACGCTTGAGGCAGAGTGGTGAATTTGTCTTAAAGACAGTACTATTAAGTACAGCTCTGGCCCGCAGCCTGTCAATCTTGCTCAGTTCCCCTTCCCACATAGTGCCCTCCTCCGAGGATGGAGGATTCCTGCAAATGACCTGGCATGCTTTCTAGCAAAAGCGCATCCAGGTCATTGTTCATGAAAAATCTCCGTCCTTCATTATCAGTGCCAGTCCGTTTCACTCTGTTAGGCAAGAAAAAATAGAGAAACAACGCAACAAAACAAAAACGCCTCTAAGTGTAGTAGTCTATAAAGATGTTCAATTGGTAAAATCCCCTATACCCTTTAAGAAATGTACTGACATCATAAGGAGGCTTCTCCTGCCTCCCAGTTTAACAGCATGCACTGGATTGATGGGAGTCACTCCAGGCAAATGACACACCTTATAGATGTTCCCACTGAAGGTTATTAGATTAAATGTAGTTCCTAAAAGTCAGCCCTTATGTACTAGAATAACATTCGGACTTTAAACACCGCACTTGTGATCTTATGGGGAAAATAAGAACATAAGAAATGAGTGAAAATCAAAAAGGTAAAAAGGAGTCAGGCAGGGAAGCCCCTATAAGTTATATAAGCTTAAGGGGAGGGAATAAACCAAAGGAAAAAGTTGCTCTGTTTCTCTATTTCTTCTTACAGCTCTCTAGAGACATTGGGTCCAGCTCATGATACCCACAAACAAACAGCAGCACAAACAACTATCGCAGTCCTATTAATTATTCCACTCGTGGACTAGGCACACACATAACATTCCTCTTGCTGCCTCTGTTAGGCAAGACTTTGAAGCAAACAGCTATGTAAGTGAGACAGCTAAAGATTGGGGACTTTCCATCACTTCTCTGCTTATAGAACTCCCCCTGCATCCAAGTAAATAAAGCGGCCTTGCGGCTGTGCAAGATATTCCATATGTACATGATGCCCAATATCCCGGTCTTTGGCATACAGTGCAGCTCCATGGTAGAGGAGTTCTGTGGAGAAAGGTAGAAAAGCCACCAATGCACTCCACAAATGCAGGAAACCAGACTAGCACTGATTATAAAGGACAGATATCATGAACGAGCTCTGTCTGTGCATGAACAATGACCTGCACGTGTTTTTACTAGAGAGCCCGCCAGGTCATATGCAGGAATCATCCATCATCAGAGGAGGTGGGAAGGAGGCACTATGTGGGGAGGGGAACTGAGCAAGCTTGGCAGGCTGCGGGCCAGAGCTGTACCTGCAGCCTGAAAGAAACTGACGTCACAATATGAACAGCTAATATCTCTGCAACTACTGCATTAAAATAAAAAACGGATTACAGATTCAGCAACATTGAGCTGTAATAGGAAGTCACGTTTAACTAAGGTGAGAGTTCCCTTTTAAGTCCTTTTTTGCCCCAATTTAGTTTGCAGAAAATTTTGAAACAAGCAGAAAAGCGTGACTTTTTTTTCTTTTTTTACAGATATTTCCTTTTCTTCTGTGTATCTCCACAGCACCGGAAACAATGGGCTTTATCTTCCTCCTCCAGCTGGTAGGACCGATTATTTTTCTATATCAGCATTCTCCACCCCTTCCGTCTCAGTTATCCTATTAGCCGAGCAGAGTGGCCTTAAAAACATCTTGAATCTAGCATTAAAAATGAATTGTTAAGGGTGGGTGTGCAGTAGAGATACACAGAAAAAAAGGACATTTTGGTAAATAAATTTCACCCTTTCTTCTGTGTATTCCATGGCACCGGAAACAATGGGATATAACAAAGCCTCTTGTTGAGTGGGCTAAGTTAAGTTAATATCCCTTAAAACAATCAATATATATCTTACTTATATATATACACCCATATATACATACATTGCGTATCTAATCTGAAGGAAGACTCCTACCGTGATTCATGTCGGAATTACTGCCTGCAGAACTTGGCGTCCAAACTTGGCCTCGGCTGAAGAGCTTACATCCAGTTTGTAATGTCTAATGAAGGTAAACACAGACGTCCAAGTGGCAGCTTTACATATGTCAGTAGGAGTAGAGCCCATGGAGGTAGATACTGCTCTAGTTGAGTGAGCATTAACTTTAAGAGGCAGAATAAAATTTCCCTCTTTGTATGTAGATATGATACATTGCCTAATCCATCTGACTATCAATGGTTTAGAGGCCGCTAGCCCTTTCCTTTTCCCTTGAAATTTAATAAAAAGAGAGTCTGAGGACCTAAACTCCTTGGTTCTCTCTAAATAAGCAGTAACACATCTTTCCAGGTCTAGGGAGTAGAGTTTTGCTTCCTTATCTCCTGATGGGTTATTACAGAAGGAAGGTAGAATAATTTCTTGATTGAGGTGGAACTCAGATACTACTTTACCCCTAAAGCTGGGTTTCATTTTTAGGACAACTTTATCTTGATGAAAAACCAAGTATGGACTTTTACATGATAGTGCTTGGATTTCATTAACCCTTTTGGCCGAGGTGATTGATGTCAGGAACACTGTTTTCCATGTTAGATGTTTGATGGAGGTTTGATTAATAGGTTCGAACAAATTAGAGTCTATAAGTTGGTTTAATACAATATTTAAATCTCAGGATGGTACCACCTCCCTGATTCTAGGACGAGATTTCTCAATTGCTCTTATAAATCTCTAGATCCTTTTCTGCCCAGTGTTTAATAAGTACGGCCGACAGGGCTGAAATCTGAACCTTTAGGGATGCTGGGCTGAGACCCATGTCAAACCCCTTTTGCAAGAATTCCAATGCTGTGGAAACGTCTTGCTTTGTGATCTTATTCCTGATACACCAGCACCTGAAGGTCTTCCATACTCATATATTTTGTTAGTGGATGATTTTCTACTTGAGATAATGGTATTTGCCACCTTATCTGAGCAAATTCTTGATTGTAAGTGTTGCCTCTCAACCTCCATGCTGTCAGATGAAAAAGATCTGGGTTCTGATGAAACAGAGGCCCCTGATTCAATAGGTCTTTCCTCTTCTGAAGTGGGAATGGTTCCTGGCATGATAACCTCACTACCTCCAAGTATCATGTTCTTCTGGGCTAATTCGGGGCTATTAGAATAACCTCTGCTTTGTCCATCTTTATTTTCCTTATCACCTCCCGAAGCAAAGGGATAGGTGGAAAAACATAGGCCAAGGAGAATGTCTGTCGTTACATTGGTAAAATACCTCTTATATTTTGAATTCTTTTGAGTTGCCATAAGGTCTGTTTTTGGCTTTCCCCATTTTCTTGTGATCTTATGGTATGCTTCCTGATTTAGAGACCATTCTCCTGGGTTTTCTCTTGTTCTGCTTAAGACAGCGATTCTCAACCTTTTTTAGTGCCGCGACCCTTTGATAAAATTTCCCAAGTTGTGGCGACCCCTTACAGTAAAATTATTTTCGTTTCTCCATCATCACTGTAATTTTGCTACTGTTATGAACTGAAACATAAATATCTGGTGGTTTTAGGCGACCCCTGGCAAATCGTCATTCGACCCCCAAAGGAATACCAACCTACAGGTTGAGAACCACTGGCTTAAGAAATCTGCCTGGTTGTTTAGCTGATAGTGCCCTTAAATTCCTTTCTGCCCACTGAAAAATTGGATAGATCCCTTTGTTTAGAGTCAGACTCATTGTTTCTCCTTGGTTTTTATATATTATACTGCTGTCATATTGTCTTATCTTAATGGACCGTCTTGTTTATTAGTAGTTGCTGAAAATGGAGGAGTGTGTATCCTATTTCTAGAATGTTTATACGTAACTTCATTTCTTCTGGCCTCCATCTTCCTTGAATTATTTTGGAGTTCCATGTTCCTTCCTAGTCTATGAGACTTGCATCTGTGTATATAATTTCCCAGTGATGACCCTTTTTAGATTTCTCTTGTTTGTCCACCAGTTTAGACTTTCCTTGATCGCTAATGGAAGAGATATTGTCTGATGGGGATCCTGCTGATAAGTCCAGTGTCTTAAAAAGTATACCTGTAGACATCTGGAATGGTATCTTGCCCATGGGACTATCTGTATTGCTGATGTCATTAATCCCAGACATTCCAAGATCTCCTGAGCTGTCTGTTTTTTCCTCTTTTTGAATTTTTGGATCTTCCTGATGATGTTCATGATTCTCTCTTTTGATAGAGATGCTACTGCTTTTAATGTGTTTATATTCATTCCCAAGAATATTATGTTCCGATTGGGTGTTAACTGGCTTTTTTCTGTATTTATTAGCCATCCCAGACTTGTTAGATGTATTCTTACTCTCTCTGTACGGGACTTTGATAACGCTTCTGTTTCTGTGATAATTAGAAGATCACCCAGGTATGGAATGATATGGATTCCCTCCTTTCTTATCTGTTCCAGAGCCGCCGCTAGTACCTTTGTGAATGTTCTTGGTGAGGTGGATAGTCCGAATGGGAGACATCTGAACTGGAAATAATATTGATCTAGCCTGAATCTGAGGTATTTCAGATCCTCTGTTCTCACAGGTATATGATAATAGGCCTCCTGAAGATCTATTTTTGTCAGGAAGTTGCTTGGACATATAAATCGGATGCCTGAATTCACCGACTCTATCTTGAAATGTCTTTGATGCATCTGATTGTTAAGAGACTTTAAATTCAGGATTATCCTGCATGCTCCAGATGGTTTGGGCACTGCAAACAAGATCGAGTATATCCCTGATCGTTTCTCTTCCCTTGGAACTGGTTCTACCCCCTGTTTCTTGATAAACTGTTTTACCTCTGTCTTGAAGAGTCTGGCCCTGCTTACATTATTTGGGATTCTTGATTTCTTGAATATCTGTACTCTGGGGGTTTTCTTGAAATCCAGGGGATATCCTGTCTCCAGGGTCCTGTGGACCCATTTGTATTTTGTCTTCCAGTGTTATACAAAATTCTGCAGGCAGCCCCCTACCTGCTCTGGAGACAGGAACAGCTGCACTTCAGAATTCTTTTTTGAATTATGTCTTTTTGGGGAATTCCCTTCTGAAGGATCCCCTATTATTCTGGGTATATTGCTGTCTTCTACCTTCTGGCTGCCTACCCTGGTATCTTCCTGGTTTATGAAAGGGATAGTTTCTTGATCTAAATTGAGAGGAACGAATTGGGGATGATCTTGGTTTCCTTCCCTGTGGTAAGAATGCGTTGTGTCCCCCTGTCATCTTTTTAATTATTTCCTCCAACTGTTCACCAAATAACTTTTCTCCCTTAAAGGGCAAGGAAATGAATTTGCTCTTTGAAGGATGTTTGCTTCCCAAGACTTCAACCATAGCTCTCTTCTAGATGAAACAGATAAGGCTGAAGCTTTAGCTGAATATCTAACGGAGTTAAGGGATGTGTCACATATAAAGCTGTTAGCCTCTTTAATAATAGCCACCTCCTTCAACAACTTTGATCTGGAGACAGATGAGTCAATTTTCTCTTCTAGGTTGTTCAACGAGATTTGTTTTGTTCTGGAGACTGATGCCACTGCAGTAGAAACCTTTAAATTGTTTCCTATTAAAGAATACTGTCTTTTTAATACTGACTCTATTCTTTTCTCCATCGGGTCTCTTAGCGCTGATCCATCTTCTAGAGGAATGGTTGTGTGTTTTGCTAAGCAGCAGACTGCCGCATCTATCTTTGGAGGATTGGACCACAGTTTCACATCTTCTTCCAAAAAGGGATACATCTTTGAAAATCTTTTTGTCACTGATGATCTCTTACAGTTAGGGAAAAATTATTTGATCCCCTGCTGATTTTTTACGTTTCCCTGCTGACAAAGAAATTATCAGTCTATAATTTTAATGGTAGGTTTATTTGAACAGTGAGAGACAGAATAACAACAACAAAAAATAAAGAAAAATGCATTTCAAAACAGTTATAAATTGATTTGCATTTTACTGAGTGAAATAAGTATTTGACCCCTTTGCAAAACATGACTTAGTACTTGGTGGCAAAACCCTTGTTGGCAATCACAGAGGTCAGCCGTTTCTTGTAGTTGGCCACCAAGTTTGCACACATCTCAGGAGGGATTTTGTCCCACTCCTCTTTGCAGGTCCTCTCCAAGTCATTAAGGTTTCGAGGCTGACGTTTGGCAACTCGAACCTTCAGCTGCCTCCAAAGATTTTCTATGGGATTAAGATCTGGAGACTGGCTAGGCCACTCCAGGACCTTAATGTGCTTCTTCTTGAGCCACTCCTTTGTTGCCTTGGACGTGTGTTTTGCGTCATTGTCAAGCTGGAATACCCATCCACGACCCATTTCAGCCCTGGCTGAAGGAAGGAGGTTCTCACCCAAGATTTGACGGTACATGGCCCCCGTCCATTGTCCCTTTGATACGGTGAAGTTGTCCTGTCCCCTTAGTAGAAAAACACCCCCAAAACATAATGTTTCCACCTCCATGTTTGACGCTGGGGATGGTGTTCTTGGGGTCATAGGCAGCATTCCTCCTCCTCCAAACACTGCGAGTTGAGTTGATGCCAAAGAGCTCGATTTTCATCTCATCTGACCACAACACTTTCACCCAGTTCTCCTATGAATCATTCAGATGTTCATTGGCAAACTTCAGACGGGCCTGTACATGTGCTTTCTTGAACAAGGGGACCTTGCGGGCGCTGCAGGATTACAGTCCTTCACAGCGTAGTGTGTTCCCATTTGTTTTCTTGGTGACTATGGTCCCAGCTGCTTTGAGATCATTGACAAGATCCTCCCATGTATATCTGGGCTGATTCCTCAACGTTCTCATGATCATTGAAACTCCATGAGGTGAGATCTTGCATGGAGCCCCAGACAGAAGGAGATTGACAACTATTTTGTGTTTCTTCCATTTGCAAATAATCACACCAACTGTTGTCACCTTCTCACCAAGCTGCTTGGCAATGGTCTTGTAGCCCAAGACTGGCCTTGTGTAGGTCTACAATTTTGTCCCTGACATCCTTGGACAGCTGTTTCGTCTTGGCTATGGTGGAGAGTTTGGAATCTGATTGATTGCTTCTGTGCACAGGTGTCTTTTATACAGGTAACAAGCTGAGATGCACTTCAGGCTGGAACGCACGTCGTCTTGGCGCCAAAATTAATCCGAAGGGATAAAGCATCTCTGTGCAGAGCCCTTCTCCTCTCTCACTTTGCTTCCAGTTAGGTTGATGATGCTGCCCGTCACATGTCCCGGCTCATGCACCAACATCATCTCCATTGGCTACAGCTCACCCTGTATCTCCTCTCGACATCTAATGTGGAGGAAGGAGTACTGGATTGTTTTTAGATATCTTATACCTTTGTTTTTTCTACATCACAATATTCCACTGTAAGGCACACGGAGGCTACTCGCCTCACGTCCTCCAGCTGGTAGGACTGAAATAAACTGAGGTGGAAGGGGTGGAGAATGCTGATATAGAAAAATAATCTGTCCTACCAGCTGGAGACGGAAGATAAAGCCATTGTTTCCAGTGCCGTGGAATACACAGAAGAAAGCGTTTTGAGGAGATTGTGTCTCCTTGTCTGATCTATTTTTCTATGTTGATGAGGACTTGACCTGTATATATATACACTTGCACATTCATATATTGATTGTAAGGTATTGATGTACACTCTGTCTACCGAGCAAAAGTTTTAGGCAAGTGTGAAAAAGTGCTGTAAAGTAAGAATACTTTCAAAAATAGACATGTAATAGTTTATTTTTATCAATTAACAAAATTATAGAGAGTGAACAGAAGAAAAATCTAAATCAGCCTCAGTTGCTTTGCTCTCTTAATGTAATCCCAGACAGACTCAATGATGTTTAGATCAGGGCTCTGTGGGGTCCATACTATCACTTCCAGACTTTTCTTCTTTACCATGAAGATAGCTCTTGATAACTTTGGCTGTATGTTTGGGTCCGTTGTCATGATGCAGAATAAATTTGGGGCAAATCAGATGCCTCCCTGATGGTATTGCATGATGGATAAGTATCTGCCTGTACTTTTCAGCAATCCAGACACTCATTCTTGTACCACTTTCCAGCCCTTCGGTGAACAAACTGCCTTCAGCTACCACCAAATAGTTAAAATTTTGACTCCTCAGTCTAGAGCACCTGCTGCCATTTTTCTGCACCCCAGTTCCTGTGTTTTCGTGCATAGTTGAGTTGCTTGGCCTTGTTTCCACGTTAGAGGTATGGCTTTTTGGCAGCAAGTCTTCAATGAAGACCACTTCTGACAAAACTGTTCCAGACAGTAGATGGGTGTACGAATTCTGAGCTGATGACACTGCTGGACATCTGATTGCGAAGGGAAGTAAGCATGATGTTTCTTTCATCTGTTGCCATCTGTGGCCAATTATATCAAACAGGTGCTAATGATTATCAATTTAATATGTGGGTTGAAATACAATCTAACTGAAACAGAAACAGCTGAGTAGGAGGAATAAAACTGGGGGAGGAACAGCTAAACTCAGCTAACAAGGTGAGGTTGCTGAAGAAAACTTTTGACAGATTAATGTCAAAAGTCATATACCATGGCAAGACTGAGAACAGCAACAAGACACAAGGTAGTTATACTGAATCAGCAAGCTCCCCCAGGCAGACATTTCAAGGCAGACAGGGGTTTCCAGATGTGCTGCCTAGAGCTCAAGATTTTGTGGGGTGCCTGAGCTATGCTTGCCATACCTACATTCTGAATGATGGATGTGACCAATGCAATTTCAATGTCCCTGCAACACTTTTACACCCCTTTACATACTATTATTTAATCCCTTGATTGCTACACACATTGCAAATCTTTTTTTTTCCTTGCTTGTTATAGGCAATGGTATTTTCTGTGCTAAGCAACAGTGGATAGGAATGTTGGTGGGGTCATGGGATGGGCTAAAAGCCTAGAGTGATTTACTCACCCTCATGATGTTTCATTTACTGTTCTCATCATCTAGCTAAAATGAATCATATTTGTAATTTATTTCTGAACATTGTTTTCTAAAACTTTTTATATAAATTGTATCTGTTCATATAGAAATTACACATCAGTGTTTTTACTTTTTTTGCAAGTCTTTTAAATTTTAAGTATAACTCCTTATTCTATGTTCTTATATTAAAAGATGACTAGGTTAAGTGTTTCCTTGCATGGTAAGTCTTTGCAATGTGTTGTACACCCCTTTGATCCTTAAAGAGTTTATATTCTTAGTTATATAATTTCATTTAGTATGCATGTGTGTGCAATGGTTATTCGCCTGCAGAGGTGCAGTTTTAAGATTATGGAGCAATTTTTTTTTTTTTTTTTTTGCTGGTGCTGCGATATTTAGTGAAACAGATCATTAGTGACACTCAGCCATGTGACTGCAAGGAGACAGCCTTTCATGGAAATTATTTTAACATGTTGCAAAGTATGTACATTGAAGACCTCTCTAGCATTCAAAAGCATTAAAACCCCTATTTTTCATTCTAAATCCTCTGCAGGGAGTCCATAGAAGCAGCTAGGCTGTACCCCTGGACTCCCTCCTCTGTAGAATAGCTCCTACTGATACCTATAGATATTTCTGGCACATACACTGCCTGGGGATCTGGTGATTAAAGTCTTTGCCCATCTTGTCTGCACACTTGCACCATCAGTCCCGGGCTACTGTAAAGCACTGCAGCGTGCCACATGGTAACCGGATTTGAGAGAGAATCGCTTTCAAGGTTCCCCCCTCCCTGACGTCAGCACTCTAGCTGACTGCAGTGGAATCCGGTCCCAGGGGATGCTCTTCAGCAGAGCCGAGATTGCGTTATTGCTAAAGAAATCCTTCACTGGAACGGTCTTCTACGTGTGCTTGGGTGAAACCACACGTAGAAGACCTTTTCAGTGAAGGATTTCTTTTGCAATAACGTGATATTGGCTCTGCTGCAGAGCAGCCGGCTGGTCCCTGGGACGGATTCCCCTGCAGTCAGCTAGAGTGCTGACGTCATGGAGGGGGGACTTTGAAAGAGATTATCTCTCAAACCATAAGGGTTTAAGAGATGACACTGGGGGCATTTCATTTGTTTTTTTAAGGGCTACAAGATGGAGCTTAGTACAATTTAAGTATTACTATCCCTTTAACATGTGCAAGTTCCGCTTTAATCTGTCCATTTTGATATAAAAGGGGTTTTCTGATTCTGCCATTCAAACCACTTTAAGGACATGAAAACCAGTTTCCTCAAATATTTATCACAGAATATGGTGTCTGTACATATACATATATCGATAACTTGGTTACACCAGTTGAACCTAATCGATGTGATATCGTTTGGTCATCTATAATGTATTAATATTATGTGATTGTCCCCATGCGCAGGGCCTTAGCGCTTTGTGTGGGGCACATTATTCATGCTGTTATTTTGATTGTCTGACTTCATTTACTATGTCGCTTTTTACATATACAGAATGTGGCTTGTCTGGGCTCTGAACGATCTGCCCTACATGGGACTCTGTTGCATTGCAACACCAAATAGCAAATTGGCCGATTGATCTTGTCTTTAAGACAGCCACAACCGCTTGTAATATGATCACTGTATTGCGTTTATGTACGGTCCGACATGACTTCATGTGACACATTTGGTCCGCTAGCGACCGACTCTAAGGAATTATGAGGCCACATGAAGGAGCATACAGCTCCCATGAGCCTCTCCAATCAACGCATCGGGTACATGTGACATGATTTGCCGGACACACAGCACAGCTTGACACGGTTCTTGCGCTTTCCTCACCAGGTAGCCAGTGATGTAAATATGATTTACTGTTCTTATCTATGTTTTTAACGGGGATATTTTCTGTCTGTCACTTAGTCACATGTCGGTGCTGATGTCACCGCCAGCGTTCCTAAGCCGACCTTGGCGCCAAACAGTGTTTAAAAGGGTTGTTTGTTCACACTATCACTGTCTTGAGAAAGGCCAAATTATGTGGCTGAAACGTTGACCAATAAATCTTTTTCTTTCATACAAGAAGACCTGTGAGTGCTGCTTTAACTCTACATATATATCATATATATATATATATATATATATATATATTTATTTTTAGATAACAAAAGAATGAATACCGCAGTCAACAATGTTCCCTTTATCAAGTTAGAAGCACACTAAAACATTCATTAAAAGCCTGACAAAGGAAAGCACAAGCTGATAAGTAACATATCACATAAAGTTCATAGCATGTGGAATGCCAGGAGGAGGGGGACGGGAGAGAGACAAAGAGAGAGACAGATAGACAGACAGACCAATAATACATAGAAAAATCATATAAGGAAGACAAGTAAACATGAACTAGTACAAAGTAAATAAAAGGAAATATTATGTAAAGTTTTGGTAATGTGTGAGGAATCACAAGTCCTTATTTAATCCAGTGTGTTAGGTATTGAAAAACTGTTCATCCTACTTTCAAATATCTTTCTCTCTCATGTATTTTTGAAGTTGCCTCTAAGTATTTTGATTTTAAGATTATGGATGTGATGGTTTCTCTTGGGGAAATGATGACCAACTGGAGTATGTTTTTTTTTGTTTTAAAGTATTTTTCTATAGATTAAGTAAAGTTTGGGCAATGTGTGTGAGGAATCCCAAGTCCCTATTTAGTCCAGTGTGTTTGGTGTTGAAAAAACTGTTCCTCTTACTCTCAAATATCTTTCTCTCATGTATTTTTGAAGTTCCCTCTTGTATTTTGATTTTAAGATTATGGATGGGGTGGTTTCTCTTAGGGAAATTATGACCAACGGGAGTATGATTCTTCGTTTTAAAGTATTTTTCAATAGATTGTCTGTATGTTTCGTTCCTAGATTACGTTGTAGGCCTGTTTTTTCAATGTAACATCCAGTTTCACATTCAGTGCATTGTATCATATGTACAACATTTGATGATGTATATGAATATAATGTTTTAATTTTGTAAATGTTGTTTTGTGTTGTGCAGTATTGTTTTCACAAATGTGTTGACATGATTTGCAGTGAGATTTGTTGCAAGGTTTGGTCCCATTATTAGTATTTGTCTGTTCATTGGTCAGTTTTCTGTTGATCAGTTTTTGTTTCAGATTCGGTGGTTGACTGAATCTAAGAATAAGAAGTTGGGGGAATATGTCTTTTAACACTATATCCTCTGATAGTAGAGGCTGTAGATTTTGATGTATGTAGTCACTAGTGGTATACATCTAGCACATTCCTTCTCTTTGTACTGATACAAGTGAATCTGTTAATACATGAATCAGATGCTGGACCCTGTTTTAAGAAAATTATTGGTGCTACAATATTGCATGGGCCTGCAGGGGTTAAATTGTTAAATGTTTGTATGTTATAACATTATGGTCTTCAATTGTATGTGTCCCACTGTCTGGCCCAGGTTTGATTAGGGTTTACTTCCCTAATCCCTTTACCACTGTTGTGTATTCACCATTGTTGTCTGTGTAATGAGATGGTTGTGTATTCACCATTGTTGTCTGTGTAATGAGATGAGTCTGGTGCTGTGGTTGTCTGTAAAACCTGCTTCCATTGTGCTATGTGTTAATTGTATTAATCTGTTCCTTTCCTGATTACATGTCACATTCCCCTTCCCCTGTCAATGTGGCTATATAAACCCTGGCCACTTCCAATAAAGCACAGTGTTCTTGGACTACAACAACTTGTGTGATGTGTCTTATTCTAGGAATGGTGTAAAGCACCCCCTTTGACTCCCATTCCTCAGATCTTGACAACTTGGACCAGCACTGCTACCCCTTTGTAGCTGCATCCAGGATAGAGACAAAACGGCACAACGTCCAGAGACTACATGGGTCCCCTGGTTTCCGTTACACTGGTGTTAGGAAGTGGGATCTCTCTCTCTCTCTCTCACTACCTGAGGGTCCAAACCACCACCTGGGACACCAACAGAGTCAGGATGAACTTCCAGTATTACCATGGAGTTGAAGAAGGGCTCAGTTTTCTCCAAGAGGTACAAAAATGTCTAGCCCAACTCAAGAGTATCAGCATGGAGTACAACGCCCGCATCATTGTGGACGATATTACTGAAGAACGCAGAAGAGAAAGAACTAGAGTATGGGTGGAGGCTCTGAATCTGGGATTTGTGCTTAACTCTCAGCGGTATTCCAAAATGCTGAACCTTCAGAGGTGGTTGGTCCTTGGAACTAGCCCCAGTGAAAAAGCAGACGCCAGGCTGGACCTCTATAGTCAGAGAGAGATAGACTTAGAGGATGAGTTTGAAGTCCTGCCCTTCCGGAGCGGCCTGGCTCTTTAAAGGGCTACCTTCCCCCAAGAGGCTTTGGCCCCGACAGCCCTGGATTATTTTAGCATGCACTTTCCCATGAAGAGGGTTTTGGGGAGGAAACCACTGATCTCCTCCAGCAGCTTAGATTCAAATGCCTGTTTCACCAGGGTCCAGTCTTTACCCCTGGGCTCTATTCTGATCTGGATCTCCTGGTTAATGTGGAATGGTTCCTAGAGATGCACTACTGGTAGCTGCAGGAGGATGAGAAATGGAGAACTGTTCTTGAGTTGCAACTGGAGCAGCAGAGCCCAGAGTCTTGTCCCTAGCAGCAGTCAGAGATGCAGGCATGAGGGGTGCTAGAACCTCATCCCCAGTGGCAGTCTGAGGTACAGGGATGTGGGTGGAAGAGCATCATCCCCAGTGGCAGTCACAAATGCTAAGATGCGGGGCATCAGAGCTTCATCCCAAGCAGCAGACAGAGTTGTTGGGATGCGGGATGCCAGAACCTCATCCTCAGCAGCAGTCCAAGGTACAGGGATGTGAGGTGGAAAAGCTTCATCCACAGCAGCAGATAGAGGTACAGAGATGTGGGGCGGAAAAGACTCATTCCCAGAAGCAGTCTGAGGTACAGGGATGTGGGGTGGAAGAGCCTCATCCCCAGTGGCAGTCAGAGATGCCGGGCACCAGAGTTTCATCCCCAGTTGCAGACAGAAATGCTGTTCCTGCGGGATGCCAGAGCCTCATTCCCAGAGGCAAGTGGTGATACCGAGATGCAGGGCAGCAAAGTCTCATCCCCAGTGGCAGATGGAGATGCCAGGATGTGGGGTGCTAGAGCCTCATCCCCAGGGGCAGATGGAGATGCAGTGATATGGGGTGCCAGAGCATCATCCCCAGCAGCAGTCAAAAGTTCAGGGATGCGGGGGCGGAAGAGTATCATCCCCAATAGCAGTCAGAGATGCCAGGATGAGGGAAGCCAGAGTTTCATCCCCAGTGGCAGACGGAAATGCCATCCTGCAGGATGCCAAAGCCTCATCCCAAGCAGCAGATGGAGAAATCGAGTTGGGTGCCAGAGTTTCATCCTCAGTGGCAGACGGAAATGCTGTTATACAAGATGCCAAAGCCTCATCCCCAGAGGCAGATGTAGATAACAGGATAAGGGGTGCCAAAGCCTCATCCCCAGTGGCAGTCCAAGTTACAGGGTTTCAGGGCAGAAGAACTTTATCCCCAGACGAAGTAAAAAATGCAGGGATGTGGGGCGGAAGAGCCTCAACCCTAGCGGGAGTCAGAGATGCCGGGATGCGGGGTGTCATAGATTCGTCCCCAGTGGCAGGTGAAAGCGCAGAGACTGTATTTTTATAAGAGAGGACTTTGTCCAGGTGCAATGCCCCAAAGACAAGAAGGAGATCCTGGGCCTAGCAATGTAAGCACTGCATGCCAGTAGCCCTTTCATCAGCTTGGAGTCCAGGGTCCTAAAAAAATGGATCCCAACCCAATCAGTGATACAAGTAAAGCTTTTGTGGGAGCTAAAAACTTCAACTTGTGCTATATGTTAATTGTATGAATCTGTTCCTGTCCTGATTGCATGACACATCTCCTTCCTCTGGCAATGTGGATATAAACCCCAGCCACTTCAAATAAAGTACACTGTGTTTTTGGACTACAAGTTGTGTGGTGTGTCTTCTTCTAGGAATGGTCTAAAGAGTCTCCATTGACTTCCATTCCTCTGATCCTGACGACTTGCACTAGCATGGCTACCCCTTTGTAGCCGCATCCAGCAGAGAGGAAATACATAGAGGGCTGGATTTTTTTTCTCTGCAGAAGGATTTGGATAAACTGAGTGAATGTGCAGAAAAGTGGCATATGACATTTAATGTAGATAAACGTAAGGTTATGCATTTGGGCTGCAGAAACAAACATGCTACATATACTCTAATAGGAAAAAACATGGCAATCCTCATTCATTAAGATTAAAGGAAAGACGAACTATTGGACTGCCATTTGGCATCAGGAAGGAATTTTTTTACCCACTTGAGGCTTAATTAAAAATGGCTTCAGTGGTTTTATTTTGCCTTCCTCTGGATCAACAGGGTTGTTTTGGCATGGGCTGGACTTAACAGACATAGATTTTTATTTTTTTTCAGCCTCATCAACTATGTTACTGTGTTACCTCATGTGCAAATTGTTTTTCTTACTCACAATCTAGAAGAATCTAAGGGCTCAGTGCAGTATCCTGCAAGTCCCTTTATCTAGTTTATCATTAAGATAAGGTTGTTTAATGAACCATTCCAGAATTACAGCCTAAGGTTGTCTCCACATTACTCAGGAATCTATCTTATCATTCCACCCTTCTAATAACAGAAAAGAGCAACTGCATTCTTTAGATGTTGACAGATATATTAAGCAATATGTTGAAACATAATATTTAGAAAATATACAATATTGTTTATCATTCCAGAAGGAACAAAAAAGGAAGACCTGCTTGTAAGTCTACTTTAATTACCTGGATAATGTGGACTATAAATCAAGCCTATAGACTAAAATCAAAGTCAGTTCCCTTCGCATTAATGCCCATTCCATCAGGTCTATTAGTACATCCTTGATATATAAAAATCAAGTGTCAGTAGATCAGATGTGCAAAGTAACAACATGGATCTATGTTCATATATTTCCTAAGTTCTACAAAATCAATATACTTTCATAAGCAGATGCAAATTTCGTATGCTAAACTCTGCAAGATATTTTAGATAAATAAAGACAAAGTTAAATGCGCTCATACGTAATGTGTATAAAGATACTTCACCCGTTCAAAAAATACACTTTAACTGGGCAGCAATGAAATAAAAAACTGTAACACCACCACCACTATAAGTGTTATAAACATACCTGGGAACTCTTAGGGTTTGACCCTGAGACTCAGGATTTTGACCCACACCTCAGGGTCTCAGGGTGAAGGGCCAAATTCTCAGGGTGAGAGAGGTCTGTGTCACCTACTATATGAATTTTCCCAATTAAATGCTTCCTTAGACTCTAAACTGGTGCCATTAGTACCAGAAAGACAGTGGGAGATGTCCTGCTTGTCATGTTTGTGTTCAAGCAGTGAGTTATCCAAACTGTAGCATGTTAAAGGGATAGTAATGTTTCATAATAAAAACAGCTCTAATTAATCATCATAGTATTTGGACTTTGGAGAGTGTTATTTTAATTCTGTCATAGTTTTAGTTCCAGAGTAATTCAATGACAAAGTGTCCCCCTCCCGCCCCTTTTACTGATGTCACACTGTCCAGCCTAAGCAGAAGGGAGGTGACCAGGTAGACTGCAGAGAGGGACAATCTTCACTTAAGATAAGGGAAAAATCTGAAAAGCTTGTCAAGGGGGTCAGGGATTTCATTGTTTTCATAGGAATAAGAGTGTCCCCTTCTGTTATCTGTCCAGTCTATGGACTGCATTCCACATCTGAGAAGAGATTGTTTACAGTAGGTAAAAGGGGCGGGAGGGGGAAACTTTGCTTGTGAATATCTCATAAACCATAAAGGTTTGAGAGGTAAGACTTATATTGTTCTTCACGTTTTTTTAATGCCTACAAAATAAAGTTAAAACGAAGTATTACTATCCCTTTAAAGGTCCCCCTCACAGGGACTGGAGCACCTCTGTGTTAGAGCAAGCAGGCACATATCGCACAAAATCTACATTAACCCCTTAACGACCAGGGAATCCGGAACCGGAAGTGACTTAACGACCACGGAGCAATTTTTTTTTATTGCTCCGTTGGGTTCCGGACTACCCGAACAGCGTGCAGCTGCGGGGGGAGACCGGAACTCGATGACGGTCATAGTACGTCATCGGTTGTTAAGTCAAATCGACCCTTGACGTACTATGACCGTCAAGGGTCGTTAAGGGGTTAAGGGAAGCTTTAAGGGTTAATATTTCAAAGATCTCAAGGTCAGCTCATCTTGAAAGTTCCCGGGTATGGTTATAAAAACACCAAAAATCTACAAAATATTATTCCTGCGCTCTAACGTAGTGAACTTAAATTAAATATAATATATATATAATTTAAGTTCACTATTTTAGGGCGCAGGAATAATATTTTTAAGACATTTAATATGTTTTTTCCTCTTCCCATCTCTGCTTTGGGGCCACTTCGGGGCGTTACCATGATCCTTCTGTCCCAAATTTACAGATCAACCCTTTTCATTTACTATGTTGGGTGACAGGGTGAGGGCAGAGCATACTGACAGAGAAATGTAGACATACACCCTAATAAATGGTAGATGCTTCGAACAAATGACCTGTGGACTTCTCTAGCATTCCATGATTAAGAAAATACATTTGAATCAATGTGAACTTTTATTTGCCCCTGTGACGCAGTTGGTTTGCTCCAAAACTGTAGTACTTTTTTTTTTAGTATCTCAAACCCACAGTTCTTAATCTACTAGCCATCCCCTTCCAACGTGACGAAATGTGACTCTCGGGAGTTAGAGTCCTCCAAAACTATCCCATCATATCCCTCCCTGCTCCTCCCACACCATAGAGAGCTGTCATGTGCTACGGCTACCTCTCTTTGGTAACATGGCGGGTCTGGAAGTGAAGCGAGAAAGCCCAGGTCTTGAGGAGGAGGATGGCGAGAAATTGTTGAACGGCCACATAGAGGAGGACGAAGGAGCTGTTGCAGGAGATAACGCCACAAAAAAGAAGAAGAAGAAAAAGAAGAAGGGGAAAGCGGGTGAGAATAATATGACTTAGGTCAGACAGGAGCTGGCTGTCACGGGCCCTTATTAGTGTGGCTCCCTGAGAAGAACAAGCATACGTTACTTGTGTCCCTGATAGGCTAGGGCGCTGATTGGAGCGCTGCTGGGTGAAGTGTTCTTGTCAGCAGAGATGGGCCTGACACTTAACCCTTTGAGTGCCAGATTGGTACACAACGTAAACGCTCAAAGGGTTAATGCTTTACATGTGCTCACAATAACCATTTGAGGACCAGAGGTGGGCAAAGCATTTGTTAGCAATATTTTGGTATGCAGCGCATTTCGTAGCAATATGTTGCACTCCCGTTTGGTTCCTACGCCATAGAGAGAGTGTGTATTTTACAGTAATACACATGGTTCTTACCCAATCACCAGAAAAACAGATTTTAACTCTTTGAGCACCAGAGGAGTATGCAGCGCATTGCTTTGTTATTCATTTCGTACCCTTCTGACACTCAAAGGGTTAAACTCTGATTTCAGACTCGCCTATTTTAAGGGGGTAGGTGCTGACTGTGAGTATAAATAGCTATATTTTATATTTTTGTTTGCTTCTAATGCTAATATGTGGAACAGCAAATTCATTTGTCTGGCAAATGAAAACTTTTTTTTCTTATGGGACAGTTACAGTGGAAATTACACTGTATGACCCCTTAGCTGTGTTTGAAATAGCTTTCAAAATCACCTATACATATTAGCCATTTTTATTTCAAACAGTAGTTTGAGATGTTTAGATTTTTCAGTTGTGTGTGTTTGACATTGCTTACAGGAGGCAAATATAGTTTTTGATACCTTTTATTGGCTAACTAAGCAGATTTAAATGCAAGCTTTCAAGACCTTAGGTCTCTTCCTCAGGCATGTTATACAGATAAATATGAAAACATCCCTCTTAAATACAAGTACACATCGCTTACAGAGACAGCCCTGTGTCAAGTTTAAACATTTTACACTGCTTCCTCCCTGCAATATATATATATATATATATATATATATATATATATATATATATATATATATATATATATATATATATATATATATATATATATATATAAAAATTGAGTTTGCAAGGTATTTCAATGGAACTTAAATTATCATAGGATTTTACTTCCACTGTACTGGCTGACTTTCCAATACTTCTACACACAGTTTTTAGTTATATCTTCAAATAATTAAAATGTAAAAAAAAAAAAAAAAAAATCTGGTCATTAGTTGAGAGAAACAATTATTGCCTTTTTTATGATCCATTTTCAATCCAATTGTAATTATTTATTTATTTTTTATCAGTGCTGTTTGCTTAAAGCAGGGCTCAAAATTTCCACTCACCACTAGCCAATGGCGAGTGAAAATTTAACCCTGGCGAGTAGAAATTCAGTCCTGGTGGGTATGCTATGGTTTGCAGTGGCGAGTAACTTTTCAGGTCTGACTAGTAGCAAAGGACTTGATTTGCATTCATTTACCATTGTTATCTACCCAACATTGATAACGCTCTTCAGATATGCAGTAATGTAAATTATTGACAGTCTAATGCTTGGTTATATGACACCTTTTTATCCTGGTCACAAGAATACCTATTGACCCGGAGGATTGGGAGGAGGGGGTTGTTAGGGGAATGAACAATTTATAGTAAAAAATGTTTTATAGACCACTTTTTTAATGTTAGTCTCTTTTAACACTAAATTACTTTGCCTAATATTAAATATAGAAACTTTGTTTGTGTTTGATCCTTTTAGCTAACAAAAGCAGTAGGTGTATTACAGATAAACTATAATGCAGTTGAAACTGCCCCTACCCCCGAGTACTTTTCTGATTCTCTTAGCTCGCATTTAAGTCCTTGCAAGGATCTCCCTTCACACTAATGGGTTGAACCACAGTAGTGCTTAAATCAAATGTTCAAGTACACTATTACACCCATTAGGGCTATTAGTTATGGCAGCTGTTATTACTAATTCTCTCATACACTAATTTTTATGTGTAAATGAGTGTTAGGCATACCTGGGAACTCTCAGGGTTTGACCCTGAGACTCAGGGTTTAGACCCAAATCTCAGGGTCTCAGGGTGAAGGCTCAAATTCTCAGGGTGAGAGAGGTCTGTGATACCTACTACAAGATTTGCTACCATTAAATGCTTCTTTATTATCTAAACTGGTGCCATTTGTACCAGACAAACAGCAGTAAATGTCCTGTTGGTCTTATTTGTGTTTAGGCAGTAGGATCTCTAAGTTGTAACTTGTTAAAGGTTCCTTGCGGACTGATTGGAGCACCTCTGAGTTAGAGCAAGCAGGTTCGTATTGCATAAAATCTACATTATAGGAAGCTTTAAGGGTTAATATTCCAAAGATCTCAGGGTCAGCTCATTTGGAAAGTTCCCAGGTATGGTGTTAGGAGAACTATGTGATCAATCCTCTCAAGCAGCTGTTCAGAGCAGTCACCAGAGGGCAACATGCCTACAAAAAATGTCTTTGTGCATCCACCCACCCACCAAAAAAATAAATGGCAAACTACGTATACAAAAGCCACTTTTTTTTATTTTTAATTTATCAGTATAAGCAGTATTTGCTTTTATGTAGGTTGGTAAATAGCAGTAAAACCACACCGTATATTACTTTTTGTGAAAAAGAAATGCTACATTAAAGGGAAACTATCACCCCGCAAAAACTTTACATTAAGTCTTCATCTGGCGACTAGCTGCTTAGTAGCGCTAGTCGCCAGAAATATTACCTGGTTTCAAAGATTTTCGAGTTTTTCGGAGGCTCACAGTAGCAGGAAGCACGGACATCTTGTCATAGTGACGTCTGTGCGCCTGCGCTGTCAGTCCCTTTTGGAGCCGGATGGTAGTTCCCCTTTTAGAATCCTCACTGCTCCTGCACGTAAGGAAAAACCTTTCATACTGCAGGCCCAGTGTTTAAAGGGATAGTAATACTTCGTTTTATCTTTATTTTATTTTGTAGGCATCAAAAAAACATGAAGAACGATATCTTATCTCTCAAACCTTTATATTCACAAGCAAAATTTCCCCTCTCACCCCTTTTACCTAGTGTAAGCCATCTCTTCTCAGATGTGGAATCTGGTTGTAAGACCAGACAGGTAACAGCAGGGGACAATCTTCTTCCTATGAGAAAAATGAAAGCCCTGCCCCCCTTGACAAGTTTTTCAGCTTTTTCCCTTATCTTAATTGAAGATTGTCCCTCTCTGCAGTCTACCTGGGCACCTCCCTCCTGGTCCGGGTGAACAGTGTTACATCAGTAAAAGGGGAGGGAGGGGGAGACTTTGTCACTGAATTACTCTTGAACTGCAACTCTGACAGAATTGAAATAACACTCTCCAAAGTCCAAATACTATGATGATTAATTAGAGCTGCTTTTATTATGAAACAATACTATCCCTTTAAATAGACATGGCTACTTCTCAGTATGTGTACCCCAAGGCTCTGTTCTGGGACCTTTTCTCTGTCTACCCTCTCCCTGGGGCAACTGATAAAATCTTTTGGCTTTAACTACCATCTCTATACGGACAATACACAAATATATCTCTCTACACCCTCAATATCACCTGAAATACATCAGCAGGTCTCAGATTGCTTTACTGAATGTAATTGGTTAGTTCTGAACACAGCCACATCCCCAGTTATAAGAGGGTGTGCACACCTATGCAACCAGGTTCTTGTGAGTTTTTTATTTTTCCCCCTCAACGATTTCAGTTTGTTTTGTAATTGAATTGTTTGTTATAGGTCACATTAAAGGTGGGAAAAGTTCTGAAAAGATTTATCTTTGTCTCATTCACAAGAACCTGGCATTTTAACAGGGGTGTGTAGACTTTTTATATCCACTGTATGTACTTTGAGGAAATCTATTTAGTGATCGTAATGTCTACTTAAAAGTATTTGGTCAAGCATTATTTATAGTGAAACTAATAGATGTGTAAGTGCTTACTGTTGTGTAGTTCAAAAGTTATGATAAAGATCCACCCCCCCCCTTTCTGAACGCTTCCCATGGAGTCTCTATTTGTGTTGTGCGACTCGACAGCTGCAGCGAGGGACAAACTTCAGTAAGTATAAGGGAAATCCTAACCCCCCTTTACTTACTGAAAGGAATAGTATTGTCAAATTGAAAAGAAAAAAAAAAAAATGAATATTGTAGCTATTGAAACATGAAACTAAATGACCCCAGTCCCATCTCTCAAACCTTTATGGTTACCCCCTCCCTTTTCACTGACGTCAGCGCTCTAGCTGACTGCAGGGGAATCCTGTCCCAGGACCAGGGGAGGCTCTTCAGCAAACCAAGTACACTTTGTAGACCGTTCCAATGAAGTTGTTATTTTTCAATATCGCGGTCTCAGCTCTGCTGAAGAGCCTCTGCTGGTCCCCTGACCGGATTTCCCTACAGTCAGCCAAAGCACTGACATCAGGAAAACTGGAAGGAGGGGGTAACGTTCCCTGCGAATATCTCTCAAACCATAAAGGTTTGAGAGATGGGACTGGGATCATTTAGTTTCATTTTTCAATATCTACAATATTCATTTTATTAAAAACATTTGACAATACTATTTCTTGAAGTTTGTCCCTTGCTGCAGCCATGCAGACCAGAGAGAGCTGCAGCAGTGACGGGCAGCAGATCTTTCTCTGTATAAATTTTAAATTACACGATCGTAAGCATTTAAATATAGCGCAATCTTAGTTTTATTATAAAGAAGACTCGACTAAATACTTTTCAGTAAACAGTAGTAACCCTGTAACCTTTTGAGAGCCACAGGGGTAAACAACATAATTCTTTGCTATGTATTGCGTACCTCTCTGCCACTGAAAGGGTTAAGGTCTAAGTAAATGGTTCTGTACCCTGTCTAAGTTTTTCAGCAGGTGGATAAATGTATGATGGGCAAAACACATATACTTGTTTACGCTTTGTTTCAGAATGGGTGTGGGAAATAGCAAGAACACGTGGAGCTGTTTACATACATCAAAGTGGAAGTGATTTAGCTAAGAGTGTGGGAACCCTGTCTGGGATGGCGTGAGAAGGTGTAATTTGTATAATTTAGCATATGTGTAGTTCATGATGGTTTGTAACCCCTTGAGTGCCAGAGGGGTACACAACGTATTGCAAAGCGTTGCATGGCCCTCGAGCATGTTAAGGGAGGAGGAGGAGGCATAAGTGTAAATCGGGTTTTGTTTGTTTTTAGAGACAAAATAAGGAGGGTCCATGGTTGGTGGCCTTATAAGTTGCTGAGGGTGAAATTTGTGCATATTGTATTTGTTTGAGGTGGTGGTGGTGGTTGGTAGAGCTGTAATTTGCTGCCGGTGCAAGAGAGGCACCTTTTATTTCTGTTTGAAAATGAAATGGTGAGGAAGTCACACCCCTGTGTATGTCAAGCTGAGGGTGAATGGAGGAGATAAGCATGGGGTGTGTGGCACACACAGGGTGTGTGTGTGTGTGTGTGTGTGTGTGTGTGTGTATATATATATATGTGTGTATATGTGTATATATATATATATATATATATATATAATCACTTTTTAAGCCATTTCAGAGGGGTATGCAGTACATTGGATACTTCTATGGCACTCAAAGGATTAAAATCAGACCTTTGTTGTGGGCATCGTGATCACTCCTGATGTACACCCAGTTGCTGATCTGACAGCTGATTCATCTGGGAGATCAATAGAGCAATGCAGGAGAGTAGCATGGCTCCCCTGCTACTAGGGTTGCACCGATACCGATACTAGTATCGGTATCGGTGCCGATACCAGCATTTGCGCGAGTACTTGTACTCGCACAAATGTGGCCGATGCCAGCACCGATACCCTGTGTCAGGGTCGGTGCTGCAGAGAGGGAGCCCGGGGAGCTGCTCACAATGCTCCCCGGTTACCTCTCTCACTCTACAGCGTCGGAGCATTGCCGCGGGTTACCATGGCAACGCTCCGACGCTGACCTCTGCCGGGGCTCGCGAGAGAACAGCGAGCACCCGGCAGAGGAGAGTAAAGGAGGCAGGATGGGGCAGGGGGTGGTGAAAGAGGCAGACAGTGGGGTGAAGAGGGAGAAAGAGGCAAAGGGGGGGGGGGGATCAGGAGACCAAAGGAGGGGGGCCAAGAAGAGGCAAAAGGGTGAGTCAAGGAGGAGTGGGAGGAAGGGGGCTCAAGGGGGTAGAATGAAGCAAAAGGTGGGAGAAAGAGTAAAAAAGGGAGAGTCAAGAGGTGATGTGTGTGTGTGTGTATATGTATATATATATATATATACATATACATATACACACACATATATATATACACATAATATTTTTCAAGTACTCACCAATACAAATTACCAATACTTTTTTTTTGCGGTCATTTGCCAGTTTTCCAAGTACCTAAAACATGTAGGTACTTAGAAAACTGGCAAATGACCGCAAAAAAAAAGGTATCGGTAATTGGTATCGGTGAGTACTTGAAAAAAGTATCGGTACTTGTACTCGGTCTTAAAAATTTGGTATCGGTGCATCTCTACCTGCTACAGTTCTTTCTACCAAAACTACCAAGTAGGAGTAGGTAGAATCAGGGAAAGCCTCCCACATGACATGATGTGGAAGACTTTCCCTGACCCCTCCCACTCCTACCGGGAAGTTCAGGTAGGATGGAAGCAGGGGAGCCATGCTGCTCCCCTGCATCTACGCTATTGATCTTCCAACCAAATCAGCTGGTAGACCAGTAGCTAATGCAGACACACTCAGTCGCACACATGAAAGTGCACGCCCATGTGATTGTGTGCCTGCATGCACAGTATAGTAAACAGGTATACTCCTGAAAGAGAGGGGAGCTTCTGTGTCAGTTAATCATAATTCTGGGATATGAGTTTGATTCCCTGCAATATTATGTATTTTTTTCTCTTTAAACATTTATTCATTACTTATTACCCATTTTAGGACACATTGATAGGAGCAGCCTCTCTTATATTAATGTTTCAAACTCCTTAGGTCCCTATCTTGGGGAAAAAAAATTAAAATAATGTGTATTTGGAAAGTCCAGTCTAGCTTCAAAGTCCATTTATAGCATAACTTTATTTATAAATAGGTATTTTGGTATGTGATCTAATTCAGCCATATCACTGCGTAGGATGTCTGGGAGTCGTGCTTGGCATACCTCTTTAAACAGATAATGTTGCTTTCCAGATGTGCTCAGGGAGGGTAGCAAAGTTTGAGATAAATCAATAACATGGTAGGATTAACTTGAGGGTGAGTCCTTCATACAAGATATAGTCCTCTGCGGGAGGAATCCACACTCTGGTGACATCACCATTATTATGACTGACACTGCAACATTTCATGTATACTTGCAGCCCTGGCATTGCATCAAAGCCAGTAAACACTAGACTGTTGCTCTCTGAAGATATAAGGTATTAGTAGGGTCATTTGTGACGTCGTGTCTGGTGTCATTAGCAAAGCATTTGAGGGTGTGGCATAAAGCTGGAAGAATGTAACCTGTTTTCACAGCTTTTGTTTGTTTGAACTGTGGCTTTAATGAAAGTATTTTACTGTTGAATTAAAAAAAAAAAAAAGAGCCTCTTAGTATATCTGCCTGTTTTAATAGAAGATTTCTTTCTCTAGATGTCCTTTTTTGGTATTGAATCCAATAATTTCTGCACATATATTGATTGGTCTTAATAATAATAATAATAATCTTTGGACTTTATAGCTAAATTCTCAATCTGAGGCTAACCATCTGCAGGAGACAAAAATTCAGAAACTACCATTGATTGAAATGGGGTCTTTTTACTCAATGTGTTGGAGATCTTGCTAGCCTTCAGGCTGTTAAAGGGATAGTAATACTTCGTTTTAACTTTATTTTATTTTGTAGGCATTAAAAAACCACGAAGAATGATATAAGTCTTATCCCTCAAACCTTTATGTTTTATGAGATATTCACAAGCAAAGTTTCCCCCTCCCGCCCCTTTTACCTAGTGTAAGCCATCTCTTCTCAGATGTGAATGTGGTTGTATGACCAGACAGATAACAGAAGGGGACAATTTTCTTTGTATGAAAACAATGAAAGCCCTTCCCCCCTTGACAAGTTTTTCAGCTTTTCCCTTATCTTAATTGAAGATTGTCCCTCTCTGCAGTCTACCTGGGCACCTCCCTTCTGATCTGGTTGAACAGGGGGGGGATACTTTGTTTGTGAATATCTCTTAAACCATAAAGGTTTGAGAGATCAGACTTATATCATTCTTCATGTTTTTTTAATGCCTACAAAATAAAATAAAGTTAAAACGAAGTATTACTATCCCTTTAAAAGCCCCATTTAAACAATTATTATGCAGTTGGCTTGCCTTTTATACGTAAGGTACAGTTCATTTCTGTATTTTTTACATTTATGGAAAGACCAAATAGAACAGATCTCCTCTTTCAGTCTTAGACATAGTGTCCCCTGAGTTTAAAATGAGTTGTTTTTTATGCAATTAATTTTAACTGTTTGACCACATTTCAGGGCAAGATGCAGAAAAAGATGTTGGGGCTTCAGCTGCTGCTGTTGAAGATGTAGCTGGACAACTGGAGAAGCAAACACTGGAGAATAAGGATGAAGACGAAGAAGGCATGTACAGTACATGTGTGACTGGCTTCAATCATATAATTCTACGTATACTGCACTATCAATATAGCCTGGGGCATACAAGTTATAGGGCACAATGTTTAAAAGGATAGTTAGTCAGTTATAAATGATCCCGCTCCCGCCCCTCATGTATGCTGCTTCCTCCTCCGATATGGAATCAGGTCCTGGGACCAGATGGCTCTCAACAAGGGACAGTCTTCATCCACTGAGTATAAGGAAAACCCTGCCCCCACTTGAACAAGGAGGGAAGGATTTTCCTTATGTTCAGTGAAGATTATCCCATGCTGCACTCCATCTGGACCTGCATGAGTGGCAGCGTTGTGTAAGTAAAAGGGGCGGGTGGGGGATCGGAGCACTGTTTATTTTCTTATATTACTATCCCACAAATTATTTTGGTTAAATTGGGCTTTTATCATTCCTGAATGCTAGTTACCCAGTCAGCTTCTGAGCAGTGTATTGGCACCATCTCTAGTGTTTGTTAAAGACCTGTCATCTTGATTCATATTTGCATATTTGAAAACATCATTAAAACTGCCTATGTGTCATGTTAGCCAAAAGACCAACAAACGTACAGTTAAGGAAATATTCATACTTGATACTGTATACTAATATATTCTAATTGCAGTAGTGTTCAGTACCAGTGACATTTCATATGCTAATTAAGCTCTTTGCTACATCAGGAGACTTTTACTTTTCCAAGTAATAAGTATGAATATTTCTTAAACTATACATTTGCTGGACTTTTTGTTAACGTGACATTTAGACCTGAGGTCCTCCAGCTTTTGAACACTAAAATTACCATTACCCATGGCAGCTAGTGGCTGGCCAGGGCTGATGGGCATTGTAGTCCTCAAAACTGGAGTACCGCTGGTTGCCACATCTGGCCTTACACACTAACCACCTGCTCCTTTTCATCTCTATTTTATTTATCATTACTATCCCTTTAACATATTTTGCAAGTCATAAAAAGGCAGCTTTGTTCACACTTGGGTGGGATGGGGCTCTGCTCTCTCTGCATATCTGTTCTGCCCAGTGTTTTTACTCTCCATGTTGATAAGTCTGACATTATCCCTCTTCTTCTTCTCCTGCTTAGTCCTTTATACATCTCCTCCTCCTTTGTTTTTCATTCTCTGCAACCGATTTTTCCAAATGTACCCCTCATTCTCCACCTTTGCTGAACTCCATCACAAACAATGGCTTATATTTGGAAGTTGCCGGTGATATAGCTCGGTTGCTTAATGCACCAGCTCTAGAATCTGTTCATAACTTAGTCGCAGGTTCTAGTCCCGGCAAGTTCAACGCAGCCATTCCTTCTGATGTTGGTAAAATGAGTACCCAGGACATATTTGGAAATGAGACAATCTCTGTATATTTCCTGGTATAATAATTTCATAAAAATAAAAAAGTTGCAAGCTTTTAGCCTTCACCATATTTCCTGGGTGACAGCAGCTTTCTGTGGATCTAGATTTTGCCATCGCTACTACAGTATCTCTTTATTTTCTAGATGGGGAGTGTGATGGTGATGGAGCAGCTGGAAAGAAGAAGAAGAAAAAGAAGAAGAAGAAAGGTGGTAAGAAGTGTATTAAATACATAAAAACCCTTTATGGAAATGGGTTCTGATGCATTACTGGAGCATAGGTAATCAGTATATATGAACTGTAAATTAGCACCCATGTATGTGCCAGGAAATACTGGCTAATGAGCATACATTGACAAATACAGCTAAATATCTCATAAACTGCAGTTTTAAATAAAGAATGGCATATATATATGGTGTGTGTGTGATGTTGAAAGCCATTTCAAAACCACCCATGTCCTTATAAACTGCTCCATTATGTGATTTTTAGAGGGTTTCCAAAGTCACCTATATTTGTTGATTTAAAGTAGCAGTAAATGTTTTCATAAATTTTAAAATCGTTTTCCTGCTGAGTAAAAAATGGCACTTCCATTGCTGATTTCCCCCTCCCCCCCTCTTCAAAAGTGTAGTATCTGGAAACCGAGATCTAGGGACCTTACTTCCTGAAAGACCAAACTGACAGGAGGTGAAAAAGCGGTAATCTCATTCTATGGAGAAATGTTGTTAGTGACTCGCCTCTCCTCTATGAAATCTGGCCACTAAGTGGTAGTTTTAACCCCTTAATGACCCTTGATGGTTCTGGCACGTCACGTAGATTTGAGTTAAGGACCTATGACATGCCAGGACTGTCATGCAATTCATGGCTCCCTGCGCAGCTGCACGCTGTTGGGGGTGCCCTGAACCGGAAACAGGAAAAAAAAATGTTCCGTGGTCCTTAAGTAACAGCCACATGCTCGATCAGCCATCCTTAAGGGGTTAATATAAAAAAAAAAAAAGAAAGTAAAAACCAAACCGTTTAAAGCTGTAATATAATAAATGGAAAGATGCATGTGCCAGCAGTAGGCGTACCCTTTTTTACTCTACAGGAAAAGCCATACAATGTATGTTTGTTTTTTGTGTGTTTTGTTTTTAATAAGTTTATTGATCCTTTCAAACTATAGTTTCAGATATATTAGCTTTGTCATCTAAAGCATGTTAGCTAATACCTCTTGGTAGGAAATGGCATTTGAGACGTAGAGTGTAATATGAATATCTGACGCACACCCGGCTGTGCTGGCTAGTACTGCCTAATTTGCATAAACTAACGTTTAAAGCTAAATATCTCATAAACTGTAGCTTTAGATAATGAATGGCTAACCTAGATGATTTTAAAAGGTCTTTAAAAAAATAACTCATAATAGTTTTCCACTTTAAAGAAATATTGCATCTATAAATTGTGGCATAAAGGATCAATAATCCCTGGAATTTATTTAAAGGGCATGAATCCTACCAGCGTCTCAGAGGCAAAGCTAGGTACTTACCGTGCAAATCTCTCAATTCCTTTAGGAATTCCTGAGGTGTTGGGCAATATCTGCATATTCTGGCTGTGAGCACCAAATCCATACTACAGGCTTTGAACAGGGACAGACTTTTTTTTTTTCCTGATCATACTCTGTACTTCAGCTTTACAACACTGCATATTCCAAGTTGTGCTGATTCCCTAATATTGTACATCACAGAATTTGACTTTCAGTGATGGCCATGTCACAACTAGAAACAATATAGGACTAAAGGAAAAGAGCCCATGTTACACTGTCACGCTGCCTCACACGCATGTGCCTGCCCACTCTCATATTTCCCTTAGTCTCTTCAGAGTGGCTGCTCGTAACCAGCTTCTGTGTGGATGCATACATTTATTCCATCATTCCCTGCTTTCTGTTCCAAGAGTTAATTCCATACTGTCAAGTACGTGTTTGTATTTAATTCACTTCTATAGAGCTGCTCAGTTGCAACATTCCTTGCATCATAATCTTTTCCAGTTTTAGAAAGTCTCACAAACCTGAAGATAAAAGTGCACTTCAGAATTTGAAATGATGTATTACTTATCTAGTAACCTGCTGGTCAGCTTCTTGATAGAGATATATATTTAATTTGGATGTTCTTTTGGGATGGACTTTTTATTTTTTCTTCTTCTGTATTAGGCAGCTTTGAACAAGTCCATAATGTGAGCAAAATATGTTTCATAAACTAATGTACTGGGGAGCTGTATAAAGGACTTACCTTGCCATGGTCAGAAAATCCTAATGGCTTTCATGAATGTTCTCCCTCTGACTTTGCTCATAAGGTACCATCAGTCCATG
Source organism: Rhinophrynus dorsalis (assembly GCA_037306005.1). Lineage (NCBI taxonomy): Eukaryota > Metazoa > Chordata > Amphibia > Anura > Rhinophrynidae > Rhinophrynus > Rhinophrynus dorsalis. The sequence continues at coordinate 222,643,869 of CM074721.1, forward strand.
GAGCTGGCATGATAGTTGCTGGCAGACCACAGGGAGCACTCTGCCTTCATTGTGGAGAGAGGAAAAAAAATGCCAGCAACTGTCACGTACTCCTCTATGGACATTAGATCTGGACTGATTTGAATATGTTATCCCTTGAAAAAAGGCACGCTGAAAAAAATCATAGTGACCATTAGGATTTCCTGTTAATAATAAGGTAAGTTAGGGGTTATTACTGGGACATTCTGCTTCTATTTTTACAATTAACTCATTTAGCACTATAATACTGCCTATTTATAAATATATGCCTTAACCTAACTTCAATATAAGCTCATTGTGTTGTATTTTTTTCTCCAGCAGCCAAAGCCCAAACAGACCCACCCTCAGTCCCAATTTGTGATCTGTATCCAAGTGGTGTGTTTCCAAAGGGACAGGAGTGTGAATACCCAACAACACAGGATGGGTATGTAACTGATCATATTCATCTTACACTAGGTGCTTAAAGAGAAACCTGTATATATTTATATTTATTGATACTTGTGTACACACAAACACCATAGTGGAGAACAAATTTTTCCTATCGACATTTCCTATTTTTTTCTGTGTCCCTCTAGAGCCATTAGACTGAATAGGTTTATGTCTCCTCCTTCCAGCTGTCAATCATAAAGTTCATAAGGAAGCCAGTTACTTCCTCTGGTAGTTATCTTTTGTGAGAGCTAGGAACTACAACACAGGTTAATGGGTTGGGAGTATTGTGGAGGGACACAGAAGAAAAGGAAATGTTAGAAAGAAAAACATTATTCCTTTCTTCTGTATTCCTATCCATGGTCGTTATACTAAATGAGATGTACCAAAGCAGTGCTCAAAGTGGTGAGAGAGAAGAAAATAAGCCGATGACCCAAGAATTTTAGCTCAAAGTGCAAGACGTGGAGGTGGATGACCATGATGTAGCTCTACAGAGGTCATCTGCCGTTGCTGAAGCCTTCACTCCTCATGAAATTGCCATGGTTTTAGTGGAAATGAGCTCTTATAGTCTTTGGATCATTTCCTTCTCTGATGCACTCTGTTATCCATCTATCCATAGATGCCTGTGTGGCTGAGGAACCTTTGCATTTTCCTTGAAAATTGATAAATAGGGAATCCAAATTACTAAAGGATCTGGTTCTTTACTAATATGCTGGAATACAGCGAGTTAAATCCAGTGTATGCAGACATTCTTCCTCTTGACCCTTAGGGTAAGCAATATGATTGAAGCTTGAATCAAAGGTTCAAATTGTGTAGCTCTGGTTAACTGATTCAGGACAATGTTAACATACCAAGGGGGTACCACATTTCTGTTCCATGGTCTTGTCTTATCTATAACTTTCAGATATTTCTTTACTAAATCCTTCAGCAAATTGTTTTTCCTAAACAAGCAGACACTGCTCATAATTGAACTTCTAGGGATGCTGGCCGTAGACCCAGCTCAAAGTCCTTCTGTAAGAAGCTCGGAATATGTGTTGAATTGATAGGTAATGTATGTATATTATCCTTGCTCCATCTTGAGACTGTCTCCCATATTCTATAATAAATCTTGGATGTAAAAGCTTTCCTACCAGAAAGAATAGTGTTGATAACTGAATCTTTAAGACCTCTGGACCTTACGGAAGTCCTCTCAACCTCCAAGCTGTTAACTTCAAAAAACCCAGATTCGGGTAAAAAATTGGACCCTGAGCTAATAGATTTTCCATGCAGGGTAGGCTCCGTGGTTGTTCCACTGAAAGTTTGACCAGTTCCAAGAACCAAACCATCCTTAGCCATTTAGAGGCTATAAGGATAACACTGGCTTGATCCTGTGTGATTCTGCCCCCCCCCCCTCCAGGATCCTAAATTTCTGGCATTTTTTGTTGACAAGACTCCATCAGATCCACTACAGGAAGTCCCCATTACGAAACAATGAGGTTGAAGACTTCCCTGTTCAGGGACCACTCTCCTGGATCCAGGTTGTTGCAGCTCAGAAAACCCACTTGAGGTTTCTTACTGCCTGCTATATAAATTGCTGAGAGTGCTAGGAGATTATTTTTCTGCTTACTTCTACATTTAGTAAGTGGCTCCTTGTTCCTCTTTGCTTTTTTTTTAGGTACATTACTGCATTCATACTGTCTGATGCTATTTTACAGGCTTGTTCTTTATGTACGTCTTGCCCTTCCTTAGGCAGAAGATTATTGCCCTTAGTCCCAGAATGTTTATGTGGAGCTTTGATTCCTTTGTTGACCAAGTCCCATAAACTGACTTGTTCCTTCAGCCACCACCCCATCCTGATAGGCTTGCATCTGTTGAAATTCTTTGCCAGGTCAAATCCTGTAATGAAGTCTCTTTTTTAATGTTTTTCATTTTAATCCACCAGGATAATTCTTTTATAACCTTGAGAGGTAGAGGAATTATTTTGGTCATATTGTTGGAGTTTTTGTTCCATTGGCTTAGAAACCATCTGTGCGGTGGTCTCCTATAGAATATTGCCCGTGGCACCACTTGAACTGATGAAGTGATGGTTCCTATCAGTTCCATATATTCTTGATATGTATGGATTGTCCTCGTGAACTCCTTCACTCTCTTGATGATAACTCTTATTGTGGCTGGGGATAGCAAAATTCTGTTTCTGGCTTAATCCAATATGATTCCTAGGAATATTAGATGCTGAGTAGAAATAAGCTGTCTTTTCTAGTATTCATAATTCATCCCAAGTCTTGAAGATGATTGAGGGTTGTGGAAGTGTATACCTGGAGTCTGGATTCTACTATCAATAGGATATTGTCCTGATAGGGTATTTTTGTAATACCCTGCTGCGTTAAGGATTCTAGAGTTACTAATGGGATCTTGGAAAAAATTCTGGGTGCTGATGTGAGACCAAATGAAAGTTCCCTGAATTGCGAAATGTTATCCCAAGAAGGAAAATCTGTGAAACTTCCAGTGGCTCTCCATCACTGGAATGTGATAGGATGCATCTTGCAAATCTGTCATAGTTGGGTAAAAGGCTAGTCTGAGGGTCCTGAATCACTGATGATACCATCTCCATTTTGAAGCCTCTCTATATTACGTAGTAAGTTTGAAATTTTAGACCTAGGGTAGTTCTGTAACCTCCAATGGATGTTGGAACAGCAAATATTACAGAATTCCAAACTGTTTCTGAACTTGAGATGAACAGGCTATATCACTCTGAGGGCTAGTTGCTGAATGGACTTCCTTAATTATAGGGCCATCAGGGAATTATCTGGAGTTCTTGAGATTCTGAATAGATTTTAATGAGATCAAGTTCTAGCAGTCACCCTCCTTCTAAAACTTGAAGGACCCATTTGTCCAAATTGGTCTTCATTTTTCCATTCTTGAATAAAATGTTCCAGGTGATCTCATACTGGAACACAGAGCAGAGTCCCTTGATCTGCACTAGAATTCTCTCTTAAATTGAGTCCTGTGAACTCCTTCCTTTCTAATTACACCTCTTGGAAACACAGGAATAAGACTGTGTTTCCTTTGCTCAAATGGTCTGGAGGATTGAAAGCATTGATGAAATCAACAGGATGTTTGGGTCTCCCCATAGAGAGAGTGGTAGCAAAGGAAAATGGTGCTCTGTGGAGAAGCTTTGCAATAAAATGTCAGCAGAAATCGAAATAAAATAGCAATTCCATGTTTGGTCAGATCCTTAATTTTGGAATCTGTTAACATCCAAGAAACAGCTGTAGGCATTCTTGGGTTAGTGTAACATTATGTTCTAATTTCTACAGACGTTCTGCAGCTTGGAGAACTACAAACGATGAAAAGAAAGCTCTGGACCAAGCCAGTGAGGAGATCTGGACTGATTTCAGACAAGCAGCTGAAGCTCACAGACAAGTGAGGAAATACGTCATGAGTTGGATCAAGCCTGGCATGCCTATGATCGAAATATGGTAACATTATTTTTTGTTGGTAGTAGAATTGTCTGCTGTCTTTATTATTGTAATTGAATAATTTCTATCTATAGTTGTGCCACGTGTAGTGTGTGCATTTGTTTATTTTGATTTATATTTTTTTTCCACCCTGATCTGCATATAGTGATTCATTTCTGTATTGCAGTGAAAAGCTTGAGGATTGTTCTCGCAAGCTGATAAAAGAAAATGGCCTATATGCTGGTCTTGCGTTCCCCACAGGCTGCTCCCTGAATAACTGTGCAGCTCACTACACTCCCAATGCTGGAGACCCAACAGTACTGCAAAAGGATGATGTATGCAAAATTGATTTTGGTACCCATATTAATGGTAAGTGTTTATAGATTTTGGGCATATAAACCTGCCTACCTAACTTTTTGTAAGATGTTGTCTCAACATATAAATGCCACTGAAAATGAATGTAACTGTAGATATTGTCAATGTTAATTGCCATGCAAAAAAAAAACAATGATCTATTCCAATAATGGTGAAATATTTGGGCCTGATTGCCCAATTGTCTACAGGAGCCTAGATTAAAGGGATAGTAATACTTCGTTTTATCTTTATTTTAGTTTGTAGGCATTAAAAAAACATGAATAACAATATAAGTCTTATCTCTCAAACCATTATGGTTTAAGAGATATTCACAAGCAAAGTATCCCCCCCCCCCCCCCCGGTCAGTCAGATGAGAAGGGAGGTGCCCAGGTAGACTGCAGAGAGGGACAATCTTCAATTAATATAACGGAAAAAGCTGAAAAACTTGTCAAGGGCGGAAGGGCTTTCATTCTTTTCATATAAAGAAGACTGTCCCCTGCTGTTATCTGTCTAGTCTTACAACCAGATTCACATCTGAGAAGAGATGGCTTACACTAGGAAAAAGGGGGGGGGAAACTTTGCTTGTGAAAACCATAAAGCTTTGAGACATAATACTTATATCGTTCTTCATGTTTTTTTAATGCCTACAAAATAAAATAAAGTTAAAACGAAGTATTACTATCCCTTTAAAGATGTCAAAGTGCTAATACTGGAAATATAACATGGAAAGCAGGTTTCTTTAAAGGGGATGTATCACCTTACTAAAAGTTTGCCTAATCTTTTTCATTTAGCTACTCTAACAGTGCTGTGTGTGTTTTTTTTTTTTTTTTTTTTTTTTTTTTAACGCTATAGAAATGCAGTTTGACAGCTTAGTTTTTCCTCGTGATGGCTTCTCATTCTGATTGGCACCACGCGTGCCAACGAGAATACAGGAGAGATCCTCCTCCACGCTGCTCTGTCTGTAAGCTTGAGCACTCTCATTGGCAGAGATCAATATCTAGCCAATGAGAGTGCTGCAGTTTACAGACAGACCAGCATGGAGGAAGATCTCTCCCATCGGCACAAATGGTGCCAATCAGAATGAGGAGAAGACGTCACTAAGAAAAACTAAGCTGTCAAACTGCATTTCTATAGTGTTTAAAAAAAAAAAAAACAAAAAAAAAAACAGCGTTGTTAGAGTAGCTAAAAGAGAGAGAGATTAAGGTGAATTTTTAGTAAGGTGATAAATCCCCTTTACATACATATGTGAAAAGACAGCTATATACAAACACCCCAGTCTTTGTACCACTGTTCACTGGTAGTCTCAGACCCACAAATACTGTCTGACACACCTGCCTTGTTCCACTGCTCCCTATTTGTCACAGAACCACATATACACTGTCTGGCGCCACAGAATCACTTACCCACTGTCTTTTTCTTTTTTCCCCCTGCCTTGTTCCATTGTCGACTAGTATTCACAGAACTAATCATTTGCTCTCTGACATTCCATCCTTGTTTCAGTGTCCTTTGGTAGCCACATAATCACATATCCAGTATCTTCTTTCCCAGCTTCACTCAGCTGTCCCACTGGTAGCTGCAGACCCACAAATAAACTCACATCAGCCTTTCTCTATTGTCCAGTATAGCTTACCGGTAACTGTAAGGTTTGAGCCTTCCTCTCCTCCTTAACTGGTGACTAGCTAGTCCCCTCCCAGTTAGATTTGTTCCTTGGAGAGAGAGACTACAGAGAACAGTTCTGCTTGGATTTAGTGTTTTGTTACTTTCTTGTTAGATATGGGATGTAGAAATCCCCCCTATTAGGCGGATTACCATTACTGATTTCCCAGTGGTGGATTGCTCAGTTAACAGGTGCTGTTTGTGGACCTTCCAGCCCTGGGGGAAAACCTTGTGTGCTATGTATTTTCCCTTGGGGAAGCCCACTGAGGCTTCTTCTTTATCAGTGGTAACCTGAAGACAGAACACCTGCAAAAAAAAAAAAAAAAAGAGCAACCCTTTGAGTGCCATGGTCCTCTTGTCCCACTGCTTCCCATTCTGTCTGCTTAGTGTCCTTGGAGCATTTTGTGTTTTATGTGGTATGTTAACCCCTTCCCTGCCATGTTAGGTGCTTTGAGGGACATTTTTCACTAATTTCCCTTGGGGTTCAGTGTGTTCTACTATTCCGCTGTTTGTGTTTTATAACTTTTGTAAGACTTTTAAAAATGTTTATTTGAATTCCACGCCTTTAAGGCACACTTCACCGCATAGCTGCAATGCTCCATTGACTTCTATGGTACAGTTTCACTTTGGATATATCTCTTCAACCTCCCCTCGTACCGAGTTCAGAGACAGCTCATTCTTCTTGTCTGCCCTTGTCCTACACTCCAGTGCACATCCTCAGTGTCTTGAGGAGATGCATGTGCTGTTTTTGTGGTACTCTAAGTGGAAACTACGTTTCCCATAAACGGCTTTTTTCTGATTGGCTTATAGTTTGGTCACCATTTTCTTTTTCCTCACGAGTTTCCTACGCAGGGCTTGGATCCTTCTACTCTCCTCCTCAGGTTAACCCTTCACTTGCCATATAAGTGTATTTTAGCTCTTTTCTGGGGTGAATTCTTTAATCTGGTACACAGTATTGGATTCTTCCTTGTACTGTCAGACACTTTATCTCCTGTCAGGATGTCAGACCCATTCGGACCTGGGGCTAGACCTAAGACTAAGGACGCTGGGGTGACTTTGACCCCCTTTACTCATTGTTCTTCATGTCACTCAAGGCTACCTAGAAAATACTCAGGTCATTTATGCCCTTCGTGCGCCATGGCCCCTGCATTTCTGCCAGGGCCTTCCAGCCATGATCAAGAGCCACCTTGGGTGCAGGACTTAGTCTGCTTTGACACAGTTCCCTATGCACCTTCTCAGGGTCCTGCAGTCCTGTAAACCCCCAGCATTGTTTAGGTCTGTGGCCCCTAAACCTCAGGGTATCCCTGATGTGTCGGATTCCTCTGATGAGGAGCTACTGATAGATTCAGATGAAGGTGAATGCTCTGAAGGCGGTTACTTTAAATTTTTGGGGACCCCTTTGAGGCTGACCTTGAGCCCTCTGCTGAGGGTCTCATTAATGCTGTCTTAGATACCCTGAATATTCCTGCAGTCTCTGAGGAACCCCAATCTACTTCTGACATCTTTCAAAGGCCCAAGAAGCAGTGTACTGCCTTCCCACCTAATCCCCTTCTTGACCAGGTTGTCCTAGATGAGTGGAAGACCCCTGATGAGCGTCTATCTCTACCTAAGATATTCACAAAATTGTACCCCTTTTCTTAGGCAGCATTGGCTCAGTGACCTTCTCCTCCTAAGGTTGACGCCCCTATCTCTAGGCTTTCTAAATCCACAGCTTTGCCTGTGGCAGATGCTTCTGCTCTTAAGGATTTAACTGACAGAAAGCTGGAGGCTATTTTGAAGGCCACATTTGAGACCATAGGTGCGTCCATGAGACCTACCTTTGCTTCAGCTTGGTTAATAGGGCCATCGCTATATGGATGGAGCAGCTCACATAGGCTGTTTGCCAGGGTGTCCCTACAGCTGATTTCTGTGCCTTTTAGCTAACATTTCTGAAGCTCCGCATTATGTTACTGATATCATATTTGATACTATCAGACTTGAGGTCAAGGCCTCTGCTCTGTCTGTGGTTGCCAGACATTCCCTTTGGCTTAAGATCTGGTTTGCTGACTCTATCTCCTAGAAATCTTTGGTCTCACTTCCCTTTTTGGCATGTCCCTTTTTGGTCCTGAGTTGAAGACTCTCATCAGTGAGGCCACTGAGGGCAAGAGCACTTTGTTGCCTTTGATTCCTAAGAAGAACCCTCAGGTCCGCAGGCACCGTCTCTTTCGTGCCTACCAGGGCGAGGGACACAGAGTGAACCCGGTGGTTCCTCAGGCCACGCTCTCCTCCTCCAAGCCCAAACAGCAGTGGAGGCCCAAGCAGTCCTCGCCCAAGCCCACCAAACTTACTTCGGCATGACTCGCTGAACCCCGGTCCGCACAAGCTAGTGGGTGGTCATCTGCGACACTTTCTCAGTGTTTGGACAGACACCGTTGTGGATCAGTGTGTTTTACAGGTGGTTTCAGAAGGGTACAGGATTCCCTTCGCCCCTTCCGGTTCTTCCCTTCTCACTTTCCCTCAGGAACTGGAAAAGCTTTGCTTTTTAACGGGGCCATCCAGGCTCTCATGGAAAGGAAGTTCTGGAACCAGTTCCCAAACCAGAAATAGGTTTGGGCTTCTGTTACAACCTGTTTGTGGTTTCCAAAAAGGATGTTGGCTGCTGTCCTATTCTGGACCTCAAGGATCTCAATTCCTTTGTGGTCAAGACTCATTATTGCCAGGAGTCCTTACAGTCATTGTGGGGATCTGTCCAGGGGAATTTCTATCTTTGGATCTGCAAAATGCCTGCCTGCACATCACTATTCATCCAAAGCCGGAGCTATCTCAGGTTCACTTGGCGACAAGGGGCACTTCCAGTTTTCCAATCTTCCCTTTGGTCTGACCACTGCTCCGCAGGTGTTTATTCGAGTCTTGGGTGCGTTGATTTCTGTCATGCACACAAGTGGAATTTGGGTCACTCTGTACATGGACGACTTGCTGTTGATATCCCCTTCCGGGGAACTTCTCCAGCAGCAGGTACAGGACTGCATTCACACTTTTTTACCCTTCACGGTTTGGTTCTGAACATGAACAAGGCAAACCCAATTCCATTGCAGAGATTCCATTCAAACCAAGAAGTTGACCACCTTGGTCAGGAAATTGGTTTCTATCATGGAAGTGGTACAGTTTGCAATGGCTCACACAAGGGAACTTCAGAGGTTTGTGATTCAGGGTTGCAAGGGCAAGGAGAATCCAGATCTCTTGGAGCTATTGGTTTCTTTTCCTTTATATGTAGAGCTGAGTCTTCCTTGGTGGCTGAGTCTCTCTAGCCTGTGGAAAAGAAGGCCCTTGGTGATCCCATTTTGGACCACAGTCACAACGGATGCCAGCCTGTTTGGATTAGGAGCGGTGCTGGGTCACCTGAATGTCCAGGGTCGTTGGACGGCAGAGGAATTTCTCCAACCCAATCAATGTCCTGGAACTGTGGGCGATATTCCACGCTTTGAGGTATTTGTCACCTCATCTCAAGGGCTGTCCAGTTCATGTCCAGTCAGACAATGCCACGGCCGTGGCTTACATCAGCAAGCTAGGTGGCACCAGAAGTCTCCCAGCTTGGTTAGAGGTCAAGGCTATTTTAACCTGGGCAGAAGAACATTTGCCTGCTATCTCCGCAGTACGTTATCCAGGCGTAGAAAATGTCTTGGCTGACTTCCTGAGTCGACACACTGTGGATAACGGGGAGTAGGAACTTCACCAGGAGGTGTTCAACCTCATTGTTCAGAGATGGGGACTTCCCTAGATCGACCTGATGGAACCCTCTGGTTGTGTCTGGTGGCCAATATTTTGCTCTTGTTGGATGGACCATCTGGCTTACGCAGTGGATGTTCTATCAATTCGTTTCATTTTCAGTTTCATCCAGCCTACATTTTTCCTCCTCTTCCCCTGCTCCCCAGTGTTCTGCGGATGGAGAGGACTCCGGTCATCCTAGTTGCTCCATACTGGCCCCGGCAACCCTGGTTTCCAGAGTTGCTGGACCCGGCTTCCACTCAGACTGGGTCTTCTCCTGCAAGGCTACCTGTGGAAGGAGAACATGGAGCATCTGGGTTTGACATCTTGGAGATTGAATCCTCAATCTTGAGGAAGAAAGGATTTTCTCCTGAAATGGTCGCCACTATGATTCAAGCTCGGAAACCTGTTTCCTCTAAGGCTTACCACAGAATTTGGTCTGTCTTCCACTCTTGGTGTTTGATCTGCTGACTGTCCTGTCCTTTTTACAGGATGGTGAGAACAAGGCCTCAGCTTGAGTTCTTTTGAAGGTTCAGACATTTGCTCTCCTCTGAAAAAAGACATTCTCCCAGATGTCAAGGTTTTCTTTCAAGGTGTCGCTCATGCTTTCCCTGTCTTTAAGCATCCCACTCCTCAGTGGGACGTTAATCTGGCTCTGGGAGTCTTGCAGCAGCCTCCTTTTGAGTCCTTGGCTACTATTCCTCTTCGTCTCCTGACTTGGAAAATGGATTTTCTTTTGGCAGTTGTCTCTGTTCGCAGAATAGCTCAACTGCAGGCCTTGTCCTGTAAACCACCTTTCCTGATGTTTCACAAGGATAAGGCTGTTCTTCATACGTCCCAGAATTTCTTCCTAAGGTAGTCACAGAGTTCCACATCAATCAGGAGATTTTTGTGCCTTCCTTTTGTCCTGACCCTAAATCTGACAAGGAAAGGGATCTCCACTTGTTGGATGTGGTGCGTTGCCTTAAGTTCTATGTGCACCGCACAGAGTCTGTTTGTCAGACTCAAACACTTTTTGTGTGGGTCCCAGGGCTGGTAAGGCGGCATCCAAGGTGACTGTTGCATCTTGGATCAAGTCTACCTTTTGCAAGGCTTATGAACTCAGGAAGAAACCTGCTCCTTTTTGCATCACAGTTCATTCCACTAGGTCTGTTGGGGCCTCCTGGGCCTATAAGAATCTGGCTTCTACTGATCAGCTATGTAAGGTGGCCACTTGGTCGTCTGTGCCCACCTTTGCCAAACATTACTGTGTTGATGTTCTGGCTTCGGCTGAAGCCAGCTTAGGCAGAGCTGCTTCCAGGACTTTCCTGCCAATCTAAGACTTTTTCCTGTGTCTTAAGAGATCTTTACCTGTTGAACCCTGTTGGCCTTCTTTCCCAGCACTGGGAACTCAATGTTGGTACATCCCAGAGTTACCTGTAAGCTATATTGGATGACAGAGAAAATAGGATTTTAGTCTTACCTGTTAAATTCTTTTCTTAGTCCATATAGCTTATAGGTCCCCCATTCTGTCAGGGGACCATACTTGGTTCTCTTGTGGCTGGATGTGGGAGTCCTTTCGGGTTCATGCTCGCATGAGTTTTCTCTTTTTTCCTTCTTGCTGTCTAGCTAGCTAGGTTAGTGTCTCAAATCTAACTGGGAGGGGATTAGCTAGTCACCAGCTAAGTAGAAGAGGAAGGCTCCACCCTGCATTCTTTCCAAGAATTGTTCCTGCCTACTTAAAGGTGTTGTAGCCTTCCCAGAGTTTCCTGTAAGCTATATGCACCAAGAGAAAAAGATTTAACAGGTAAGACTAAAATCCTCTTTTCTACTGGTATTCACAGAACAACACATACACTGTCCGATACCCCAGCCTTGTTTCCACTGTCAGAGAACCACATGTACACTAACACACCAGCTTCATTGCATTGTCCACTGGTAGTCACGCTTCCACTGTCTGACACCAAATGTGTGGATTGATGCTAAACTCTTGAGGGGAAAAGGGATGTGCAATGCATTTCAAACCCTCCTGTCCTCAAGGGATTAATATCTTTGGAGAGCGGATCCATTGCAGATTACGTAGACAGCAGAAGATCCAGTTATTGGTTTTACCTGCGTAGGCTTATGAGGCAGGAGGGATGGAGAAATTGAAGGAAGGGGGAAAGGGGAAGAGAGATGGAGGGAGATAGGAAAAACTATGGAGACAGACCAGTAGATAGTTGAAGAGGAAGGGAGAAGAGAGAAGAAGGAGGGGAGGGAGGGAGTGGAAGAAGGTGGAATGAGGGAGGGATGAAGGAATAAATGGAAAGAGGTGAAAAGGAAATACATGCCAGAAGGGTGAGGAACAGTGTTCTGGCCACCACTTTGGCATTCAAAGGGTTAATTCTTTCTGTTTCATCCCTCCATTTGTTTCCTCCTTACATGTCCTTTCTCCCTCCTTTGAGCTTCTTTCTGTTCCCCTACCACCCTGTCTGTCTCCCCACTTTTTCCTCTTCTCAGAGGGTTTCAGACCTGAAATCTTAATTGTTCTTTTAGCCGACAAGGTCCAGCACCCAATCTGACTTCTATATACTGCTCTGCTGCTCCTCCATTGCCTTGCCTTACATAACATAATCACAGTGCTCTCACACAAGAAAAGCCGGTGAAAAAACAGCATTATGGGCTCGATCCAAATGTTGGCGTTAAAACCAACGTGAAGAAAAAACTGCCTTCGCGAGTTAAGCAAGACTGGGTAACAAGATTCAAATCTTCCTTACCCAGAAAGGCTAACGAGCGATGACCAACAAAATACACGTTAACCTTAAACCTGCGTCGCATAGAAAATCTTACCTAAAAACACACAATAAAAAATGTTACCTAGCACCACAGCCAATCACAGCACTCCAAAGTATCAAGTTCAGTCAGAAAATCCAAAATCCACGTCGACAGTTCTGAACAGCTTTCTCTGTGTTTCCCTACCCAGCCAGTAGGGGAACACAGAGATGGCTTTCAGCACCATGGACAGCTTTGAATGCCATAGGGATGTGCACTGCTCACCCCTGTGGCATTCGAAGGTTTAAACAGAAACAGTACACCAAGCACTACACAATGCCCCCCCCCCCCTTCAACACCCCCCCTTTAGTATGTCGACATATATTGCATATATTCGACATACTAACTCCATCCCATATTCACCTTATTGACTCATATAGTAGTGGAACCTGTCTTTTATTCGACAGTTAACCCTTTGAGTACCAGAGAGGTAGGAAAGCATTGCTTAGCATGTTTCCTACCCCTCTGGTACCCAAAGGGTTAATAGGCAAGGTATGGGCAAGACTATTATTAAACATAGTTTTAGTTAGATCTCATTCATTTTTAATGCCCTACCTCCTGTGTCCCATTGCTATTAGTACTTTTGCTCCACTCTCCTTCAAACGGAGAGTGGAGCAAAAGTACTAATAGCAATGGAACACAGGAGGTAGGGCATTAAAAATGGATGTGATCTAAGTTAAAATACAATTGAGGGAGCAGGCTGCACTCTGACTGCAGCACTTCCCTCATCTTAATTCATGAACGTGCCATTGCTGCGGGTGGCTGTGAAGCCTGCAGCATAAAAAAGGCTGGGGACAAGAGAGGCATTGGAGGAAGCGGGTGGAGGGGAGAGAGACATCGGAGGAAGCGGGTGGCAAGCTTGTATTTGCTGCCCGGTTCCTCTGATACCTCTCTCCCCTCCTCGCTTGTCGACATGGACTCGCACAATGTACGACTTTTTGCATGCAGGGGACAATGTCGACATTTGAATCGAGCCCTATATTAGCTATCGGGTTTTGAGGACCCCATCAGCTAAAAACAAGTAATTTGTACAACAGGCAGTCATTTGTGAACTAGGCCTTAACCCCTGCCTACTTTTCCTACTAAAACCCTCTCTTCATCTCAGTATATTCCTTTCAAAACCATATTTTTGTTTACAGGTCGTATAATTGACTGTGCTTTCACTGTCACTTTCAATCCAAAGTACGACAAGTTGCTAGAAGCTGTCAAAGATGCTACAAACACCGGAATAAGGGTATGTTGCTTTACAGATTCACACTTTCCTGGTCAGTCATATGCATAGTCAGACACAAACACAGACCTTATGCACTAGTTATGTGGTTGTATCTGTACAGTGACTCGGCCTAAACTCTGTACTTCTCAATAGTAATAGATACAGCCCTCCCCCACCTCCGAAGAGTATTAATAATTCAGATGAAAACCAAATTTCAGACAAACCTGTTTACAACATATTATTAGCTTGGAGCTTCTGAACTGTTACTTTATGGGCTCTGTGTTCAAAAGAGAAGATGAGTAATTCTGAGACAAATGAAAATCCTCAGACTTAAATGGAGCATTTAAACACTTAGATGCTAGAGAGCTCTCAAATGCATTTGGTTACTTTGTAGACCTATCTAGCATCCAGTGGGATTAAAGCCCTATTTAAATTGATGGAGATTTGGGGCTTTAAGATTGTCCCCATGATGCAATGAGTTTGACTTAGAATTGCACCTTTCTTTTCTTTCGAATAAAGGGCATTGTGTGTTACAGAAATAAACATGGAATAATGGTGCACTTCTGGGGAAAACCAGCTGTACTGTAGGAAACAACTAATCAATGCAGAAGTCCCCTCTGCTTTATCACCTCTTTAGCTCTCCATAGTGCACCCCCCCAATGCTAGAGAAGTTTACAGTGCATGGAAGACCGCTGTAGCTCTCAAGGGAATTAAAAAACACATTTAAATCTATATGAATTTTCTTTTCTCACCTATGGTTCAACTGGTTTGCTGTAGAATCATTTTTTTTTCTCTCTGAATGTGGCCCTCAAAAAAAAATCTATTTTAAGAATCAATGGCATGATTCTGAGCAACCAACCGCACCATAGGTTTGAAATAAACATTCCTAAACTCCCACTGGTTGTTAAACTCCTAGTTTGAATCAGAGGGAATTTTAGAGGTAATCTCAAAAATGTCCATGTGTTCCCTATGGTGCAGTTTGTCCCATGATTCCTTCACTTATTTCTCGTACTTATGCCCTAATGCACATCAGTAATCTGTACATTTTTTTTTTTTTTAATTGTTGCCCCTTTTCACCTTACAAGAACAAAAAAATTAAAAAGTATTTCTAGTGCCACTGCATGCCACTTACAGCTTACCCTCATGCTCCTCACCACCTGCAGAGTCCTCTCTGACAGCTTCACAGCAGGCAGCATGCTTGCATATGCTTTCAGCAATGCTCTGTCAGGAATTTTTCATTTAAGCCAATGGTGATGCCCTCTTAGTGCCACAAGGTCCTCGCAGGGCAATACCATAGATCCAAGCATAGATCTATGTGCTTTGAATCTTTCCCACTCCATAACAGAGTGGGAAATAATCACAACAGATGCCATTTACATTCCAGGAGTGGAGAATTGGGAGGCAAATGCCATCGGACCATAGACCCAGGGGAGTGGGGACTAAATCAAGACCTATTCCTTCAGATAACACACCGATGGGGAGGTCCAGAAATTTTCGTGATAGCGTGAAAAAGAAAACTACCAAGGTCCTGTTCAAGAGCACGGAATCCACAAGCAATAGCAGTGGATGCCCTAACAAGGCAGGAACTCCCTCTCTGGATATTTTCCAGAGGCATAAGAAGTCTTCTCCCATTTTTCCACCCAATAACACTATTGATCAGATCCTTCTGGACAAGTGGAAAAATCCTGAAAAAAGGCTTTTCCTCAATAAGTGCTTTTCTAAGCTATATCATTCTTTGAGGCTTTGGAGCAGTGGGCTTCTCCCGCCAACGTGGATACCCCTATCTCCTGGCTGGCAAAGACCACCACCCTCCTGGCAGATTCAGCTGAGCACAAGGAGCTGGAGGATAAGAGGCTGGATTCTATTCTCAAGGCCTCCTTCGCTGCCACCAGGACAGCACGAAGACCTATTTTTGCCTCTGCATGCAGAACAACCTTCTAAAAAGTCACTGGTTTTCTTGCCATTTCAGGGTAAGACCCTTTCTGGACCTAATCTAAATCAAATCATCAGGATGCTACTGGTGCTAAAAGTACTTTGTCTCCTCAGATTTCCACCAAGCGTGGCGAGGAAAGCACTTCTTTTTCACCCTGGCCACGGATGCTTCTCAGGAAGCCGGAGTGGGGGTTACTCTGGTGGTGGTTAATTCGGCTGAACCTGAAGTGGGGGAGGCCTTTTGTGATCCAGGTGTGGTCACCACGGATGCCAGCTCTGGGACTGGGGAGCTGTTCTGGGTCGTAATGGCGTCCATGGCAGGGGGATCCAGGACAAGGGCTTATTGTCTGTCAAAGTCTTGGAACTCCGGGTGATTCAGCTAGCCCTCGTTCACTGCATCCCTGTTCTTTCGGGGATGCTGTTGAGGGTACAGTCAGACATTTCTATGCCCATGGCATACATCAATTGCCAGGGAGGAAGTGTAGCATGGCAGCTTGGAACTAAGTGAAGGGTCCACTCTGTTGGGCAGAGGCCTATGTTCCGGCTATCTCAGCTGTTCACATTCCAGGGGTAGAAAACATTCTGGTGGACTTTGTGTTGCCAAGACATAGATCCAGGAGAATGGGAACTCTGCTCTCTGATAGGTGATCCTCTGGCCTTTGCATGGTTGTTATGTTGATACCTTGGAGGTTCCACCTCTCATGTACCTTTGATTCCTCTCATCCCCAGGATGATCAGAATGGATGGGGCATCCGTCATTCTGATCCTTACTGGTCCAAGAGGGCATGGTTTATGGACCTAGTCAGTCTCTCTGTTCAGGATCCAATCCACCTTCCTTGCAAGCCAGATCTTTTGCGCCAGGATCACCTGTGGCATGAGGATGTGGAAAAACTGGCTTTGACGGCATGACTCTTGAAGACAACATCCTGAAGTGGAAGGATGTTTCCACGTTGGTCATATCTAGCATGATACAAGCCAGGAAACCAGTCTCTTCCATGGGTATGGTCTATCTTTCATAAGTGGAGTGCGGACAAGAATGTGACTCCGCAGTCTTTTAACCTTTGTTGGTGTTGTCTTTCCTTCAAGGACTCAGTTTGCACTCCAGATCTCTGCTCTCCCTGTGCTTCCCCCCCCCCCCACAGACGTATAGCCATCATCACAAATGTCAAGGTTTTTGTTCAAAGGGTGGCTCACGCCTTCCCTTTCTTCAAGGATCCCACTCCCCCCGTGTGCCTGGTGTTCAGGCACAGGTTTTAGACCATTCCAATGAAGTAACGAGGTCTCGGCACTTCTCAAGCGCCTCCGTGTCGACCGACACAAATCTCCTGCTGACAGCTTTACAGCTAGCTGTCAGTAGGAGACATCAAACTTAAAACGCCTGTATTTCTTAAACCATAGCGGTTTGAGAGATACGTTATTTTTTGCATTTATCTCAGCTTTTTAAGCTCTTCTAAACGCAAAAAACTTTTTTTAGACATTACTAACACTTTAAGGCTGTCTTTAACATAAGAAAAGGCCAAGGATCAAAAAAAGGTTTGAGGTTTTTACAGTAGGAAAATCTGCAGACTAGATTGTCCGAATGGTTCTTATCTTCCGTCAAATTCTGTTTCTGATCCTGAAAAAAAATATTCAGGGCTATGTATGAATAAACTTTATCTCTAAAATAAGTGTAAGTGCCTTATTTTATTCTCTACATCTGCCTAACACCTATGTACAAAACCTCATAAGCAAAATAAAAAATGGATTCTTTGCACCACGTCTTCAAAGGGCAAGAGTGTGAGGTCATATTGGTGTCTTGGACCGCTGTTTCTAAGGGCCTTGTTTAACATAATATACTAACAAGGAGCAGAGTAAATTGGTGCAAATTGTTTCCCTTTTCTTATGTAATCTGTAGGAGTGGCATAGGGCTTGCTTATATGGCAGCAAATGTACTGCACTGTCGGAGTTATGCATCGTGTCCACTGTAAAGACACTGTGTATTGGGTCCATCCTCACAGAGTTTATGCATGTAACAGGGCCCCTAAGAAAACCACATCACAAGAGAATGGGTGTGGGTTTAGAACCCCACTGAATAAAACAAACTGCATTAATCAGAACAATTGAGCATTTTTCATCATGTTTCAGGCACAGCATAGCTATGGCCTGTGTAGTACATTCTCTCAGGTTTTGGCTAGCCCAGGTACAGTTAGATCTAGAGCATATTGCATCAATAGATATTCTTTAGTCTCTACTGAATTAACCTTAGCAGCTGACTTTGTGATGCTTCATACAAGAACATACAGCAGGTATTCACAGAACAGTTATAGCTGCTCCTGATTTGAAATATCCAGAATGTCAGTGGCCTTAAAGAGTCATTAATGTCCCAAAATAATTTTGTAGAGTTTAAAATAATAAAAACGCTCCAAACCCTATCGTTTGAGAGATATAGGGGTTCAAAGTTATCCCTTCCAGTCCGGGGACCAGCAGGCGGCTCTACAGCAGAGCCCAAATCGCATTACTTAAAAAGAATTCATTCATTGGAAAGGTCTACAAAGTGTGCTTGCAAAGCAGGCACACTTTGTAGACCTTTCCAATGAATGAATTCTAAGTGTGCTTGCAAAACAGGCACACTTCGTAGACCTTTCCAATGAATGAATTATTTTGCAGTAACTCGATTTCGGCTCTGCTGCAGAGCATCCTCGAGTCTTACAACGAATCTCCTGCTGTCAGCTTTACAGCTGACATCAGGAGAAGGGGAGGGAGGGGCGAACTTTGAATCCCTATATAAAGGTGTGGAGCATATTGATTATTATTTTAAACTCTACAAAACTGCATTACTGTCCATTTAACGCCAGCTCTGCAAATTAGAGATCTTTAGGTTCAGGCTGGATCCTGGAACTGAACCCTTTAAGTCCTGGGCTTTTCTGGTGATGCTGAAGTTGACTCCAACTCATTTTACCTAGCACACTCACAAATGCAAATTGTATGAATGTAAGCATGCTAACCAATTTTTAGTAGTGGTGTTGCTTGGCTATGCATAGCATGTGTGTGAGTGAAATTAGATTGCATCTTATTCCTGTACCTTACATTGTGCAGTGTAGTTTCCATGGTGTTTGTGCATACCTGTCCTAACACACTCACAGTGGGCAACAGTAATTAGCAGATCTTGGGATGGTCTTTTTAGTGTTGATTTCCTGTATTACTGTGTCACTCGTTTGGTATGGACATGAAACAAGGGTTCAATAAAGTGGGCTAAAGCTACATATTTAAAAGTAATTTTAAGGGCTTTTTTCTCCGTGATGTACCAGGTACTTTAACTCCATGGATGCTAGAGATGTTTCCAGCTCTTTGCTTTGCAGTGTGCTAGAAACATATCTAGTACCCAATCATATGGGCAATGCCGTACTCCATTCTCTAGTCAAACGTAAAAATGATTTAAAAAGTTCAGATATCTATTTTTTATTTTTTTTTCCAAATTAAAACTTTGTAAAGAGAAATTGTTAGGGGATTGTAATTAGAGGAAAGAAATAACAGGCACCAGGTTGTTAGGTTGATTTTAGAGATAACAGATTGAATCAAGGTGTCCAGTTGACATGCATGTATTTTGTTGTTTAAAGGGGAACTACACTCTAGGGATAAGTGCCTCTTATTTTGACTCATGTATACTTTGTTTATATTTATTTTGTGTGTTTGATCTCTTGTAGTCTGATGCTAGTTGTTTCAGTTTACAAACTGTACAGTTAGACAGTTGAACCTTATGAGTCATTCAGGTCAGTTGAAGCCTATTTGTTCTGGAGAGGTTTGATCTAGAGGCAGACTTCAAGAAAGGTCACTAAATATGTGCAGCTGGTATAATGCAAAATATACTGCTAAATAAAGGACACCTACCTAGGTAATTGTATTATATCAGAGAGATCATACTACCTTTCACTCTGTATTTTGAAATATATGTAACAAATGCCAGATCCTATAAAGTATTCCGATCTACTGGCTATGTGGTATTCCCATGGGGCTATATGTTAAAGTGGAGGAGTTCTGGGGCAAACTAACTATAGAAGAGAACAAAAATAAGAAAATGGGTTGCACCCACTTCTGGTCCTTTAAAGGGTTACTTACATACCCACATTCAAATAAAGAAGTAATACTTGTTTTGTTATACATTTTGTTTTCTTAGTGCTCTGGTATTGATGTTCGTCTTTGTGATGTCGGAGAAGCAATCCAAGAAGTTATGGAGTCATATGAGGTTGAGATTGATGGTAAAACATATCAAGGTATGTCTGCCTTACATAAGTACTTATTCCAATCTTAAAGGGATAGTATTGTCACATTTTAATAAAACTGAATTTTGTAGCTATTAAAAAACTAAACTAAATGACCCCAGTCCTATCTCTCAAACCTTTTATGGTTTGAGAGATAACTGCAGCGAAAGTTCCCCCCTCCCTCCCCTTTCCCTGACATCAGAGCTTTAGCTGACTGCAGGGGAATCTGGTCCTAGAACCGTCAGAGGCTCTTCAGCAGAACAGAGATCGAGACACACAAAAATAATTACTTCACTCTAATGGTCTACAAAGTGTTCCTGGTTTGCAAGCACACTTTAAAGACTGTTCCAGTGAAGTAACTCTCGATCTCTGCTCTGTTGAAGAGACTCTGAAGGTCCCAGGACTGGATTCCCCTGCAGTCAGCTATAGCGTTGACGTCAGGTAAAAACGGAGGGAGAAGGAAGCTTTTGCTGCAATTATCTCTCAAACCATAAAGCTTTGAGAGTTTGGGGTCATTTAGCTTAGTTTTTTAATAGCTACAAGATTCTGGGAAGGAGGGAGGGGAAAAAAACGTTACTGTAGTACCCTCCCACTTGTCTACCGTACCTGGCACAGGACTGGGCCTAATCCCTGCTGAACCAGCATTTAGGACAAGTGCATGTGCTTCCTCTGATGCAGACCTTTCCCTTGCAGTTCAGATAATGCAGAAAGTGGGGATATGATGATGTAATCCCTGGGCTCTATATCATTAGGCCTTGATGTTAGAGGTCTATGCTGGAGGAGGCACAGATAACTTGCTACAAATGATGGAACCCTGGAATGAGGACCATCTCCTGTAACAAAAAAATGTAGACAAGTGGGAAGTGCTACAGAAAAGCAGACAGTGTGTGTGTTTGTGTTTCAGCGGCTGCTAGTGGAATAATTGTGGTGAAGCAGATAGGATATATGTGGGTCTATGGCTACCAGTGGAACAGAGCTGGGGAAGCTGACAGCATATGTGTGGCTCTGTGATTCGTAGAGAACAGTGGCAAAAGGCAGGTGTATTAGACAGTGTGTGCCGTCCTGTGACTATCATTTGACAGTGAAATAAAACCGGGTGTCAGAGTATATGCCAAAGTAATCAGTCCCAATGTTATATATATATATATATATATAAAATAATCCCCAAAACCAACTCTGTGCAAAGAAGAAAACAAAACGAGAGTGCAACCTGATAGTGTAGTGGGTTTTATGTAAAATGTGGATCATAAAATCAACAAATGCACAGAAGCTTCTCCAGCCTCTGGATAAGACAGCCTTATAGTATGTATAATCTCATAGGTATACTGTCTTTCATTGTTGGGATTCCTGGAAGGCCACAGCCTTGATAATAACAGAGATCCTGGATGATTCCACTTAAAAAATGTCTCTATCTCTGGAATTGCTTGGCATCCTCACAGAAACTACAACATCCATGTAGCTGCTTGTTGTCTATAGTCCGATTTGTAAAGTTCCATTCAATCAGGTTGAGTTCTCCTTTTTGTTTTCATATATATATATATATATATATATATATATATATATATATATATATATATATATATATATATATTATATATATATTTTTTTTTTTATTCAATACACTTAACATTTAGTGGCCATTAAGATTTTCTGCTCCTATAAACATAAGTTGTGTTTCTTATTAGGTGATATGAGTGTAGTTGGAGTTGGTTGTAGCAGAGTTAAGCTTGGTAATTTTTTTTGTTATATGCTTGTAGAGGTGTGTTCATGGTTGTGTTTTCATTTCTCCTAGTGAAACCCATTCGTAATCTGAACGGCCATTCCATTGGACCTTACAGAATACATGCTGGCAAAACTGTGCCCATTGTGAAGGGAGGTGAAGCAACAAGAATGGAGGTATATGCATTTGTTTGACTTTGCCACCCAATATGCATTGCTAGATGAACCACTATGTAACTTGCTGTATGCTCTATAAAAGAATAATACAACGAAGGCTTCCTTCATGTGGGCTACAGCGGTCTCATTGGCAAAAGACAGCGCCAGCTCACATGGAGAAATCCACAGTCATTGCTGGAGGTTGGAATAAGGCACTACTTGGGGAATGGAACAGATGTAGATTGACAGGCTTCGGGCAGAGTTGACACAAAACAGATTGCATGTTAAAGCTATAGGAACATCAAGCTCAGGTTAGCATTATACTGAGACTGCAACCTCAATATAATGCTAAACTGAGCTTGATGTAAAGATAGAAGCCATTCACACCACACAGAAGGGAAGCGTGAACGCGCGCTCCCTGGGGCAGCTTGGAGGGAAGTGGGAGGAGAAGAGCTGTGCCGGAGATTCAGCTTGCCCATTATGCGAAAGTGCACAGCACAGAAGATTAAATATTTTTGTAAGTAAGTGGAACCCCCCCCCCCAAAAAAAAAACAAAAAACACCCCCACACATTTCCTAAAACGTAATAACTAACCCTAGTTTAAAAACTTACAAAGAGGTGAATGTCCCACCTTTAAGGTAACTAGATCTAGAACGTATTATCTGAACCAGATCTACAAATTATTTAGAGTGTAAATATTAATTTATTGGGGGGAGGTTGAATTCTTTTAGAGGGGTGGGTCTGAGTTATTTATTTATTTTTTTTCTAAGCGGGGAGGAAGTAAACGGGTTTGCAATTGTCTTGGCACGGATCAGATACTGTATTTTTTTATTATTATTAATTTTGACTGGTTTGAGTCTGCGCATTCATTGAAGGTTTTGAAAGGACCTAAAATTGACATAGGAAAAGGATGAGATACTGATATGAGATTAGGGGAAGTAAAAGAGAGAGCTGAAGGGATGGAGAGAGAAATTGAGTAAATTGCACATATTTTTCCCCCTCCCAAAAGTCGAACACCAGAAGTTGGGGTAGGTTGCCTTACATTTATGGTCTCCTTATATACAAGTAAATGCAATAAAATGTGTTTGATCTGTGCTAATACTATTGGTCCTATGAATGCAGTGTAAAGTATCTCCCAGTTCAATGTCAGACATGCGGTTAACAAACCTGATGAAATACTGAATTATCTATTGCACTGTATTCAGTCTTTGTCATTAACTAATAAGAGGCTCAAATGCATTGTACAGCACTGAGGACCCACACACAAGTTCAGATGGCTTGGGTGTGGTGGGTTGGGACCAACTGTCTGGTCAGGGAACCCATCTGGTGGGATGACACAGCAGCACCTGCTGGAGTTTGGCAAATTCTTCTAGACTAATCCTATAGATGTCAACTCAAGATGAGTTTTGCGTTGCACATCCATTTCTGCAACGTTGAACTACATACCTCATAATTCACACTGACTGCACTCAAACACTTAACACTGAATATCAGTGGCATGATCAATGTGTTGCATAGCAGTGCTTTCTTCTCCCCCTCTGGTACTCAGCTGGTGTATTGCTGCCTTCAGGGTGCCATTCCCCTGCCTTCAGCTCCAAAACAATTCAGAAATATTTATACTGGTTAAGGCCATGTTTCTTCTACAATTCATGATCATTCCAATTACTGGTTTAGTGTGTAGAGGCACAGATTAAACTACAAAATTGGGGGACATTACAAATTGGTTAACGTTTCATTTTGAATTATTCTTTTCTGTATTTAAGTTGGCACAGTTTGGTCACCCCCAGGTACCAGATTTCTCATTACACAGAAACATAATTGTTAATTCTATTAAAGTAATTTTTCTTTGTAGTAAGTCATATTGTAGTAGATTAGCCCTTGCTTTAAGCAGTGCAATTCATGTCCTTTTCAGGAAGGAGAAGTTTACGCTATAGAAACATTTGGTAGCACAGGAAAGGGAGTAGTCCACGATGATATGGAGTGTTCCCACTACATGAAGAACTTTGATGTTGGTCATGTGCCTATAAGGTAGGAATTTTCCTTCTCTCCTGGACATTTGCAAACTTATTATAGTTTTTTGCCAAAGTATAATTAATGGCTCTAACGAGCAGAACCCTGCATTATATATTTTTTTTTACTATATCATGTGTGTGTTGTAACTAAATTTGACTCCTTTAGGAGGTCTATAGAGTATCATTAGCATGTGTTCTGTCCTTTGCAAAATATCCAGACTTTATTGGCAAATGTTATTGTGTAGAATGAGATTGTGAGATATTATTAACATATGATTGCACAATTTGTTTTGTTTTCAGACTTCCAAGAGCAAAACACTTGCTGAATGTAGTCAATGAGAATTTTGGCACTCTTGCATTCTGCCGTAGGTGGTTGGACCGACTTGGCGAGACTAAATATCTAATGGCCCTGAAGAACCTTTGTGATTTGGGCATAGTAGACCCATACCCCCCTCTCTGTGACATCAAAGGCTCTTACACTGCACAATTTGAGCACACCATATTATTGCGCCCCACATGCAAAGAAGTTGTGAGCAGAGGAGATGACTATTAAAGCTTATCAAGAATTCAGTGCTGTCTGGTTCTAAAAAATGCTTCTTTGGAAGCACATTGTAAGAGTTATATGGAATATGTATTTCTTAACAGTGGACATACTTGAGGTTCTCCACATTTGGAATTGGAATTGCCATGGACAGAGGCATAGCTTTACTAACATTCTGCCAGAGTAACTGTCCTGTCTTTATAAAACAAATTGTTTGTTCGACTCCTATATTTACTTTTGGTTCAGGGATATGTGTGATGAAGCTAAACTTTAACGTTTAAGAAAAGGTTTTTGCATTTAATTTAAGAAGCTTTTGAAATATTTATATTCCCATATTACAACAAGTTTCTTAATTGCTGCAAATAATAATATTGCAATTTAATTCCCTGAAAACCATTTTGTAAAAAAAAAAAAATAAAAATAAAGTTTAACTTCTCAGATAAGCAAGCATTTTATTATTAAACTGTTCAATTGATATTTTTTTTTTTTCTCTCCATATGTAAAAAAAAAAGTGATGTGTGAATGAAAATGAAATGGCCATTACAGCTTTCATTTCATTTTATAACTTCATTGCAGAACTTGCACTATGGGAAAATCGCTCAAAATGTGCAGCACTACATTGGTAGGTTTCAATCTCCAGAACTTTCCATAAGACTTTGTGGAAGGCAGTATCATTATAGGTGGTTTGTTTGGTTTCTGACCTGGGTTCATTTCCAAATTAATGTAACCCCCCCCCCATGCATTACCTTCAAATCCCTGCTCCAGTTAAAGTTATTGCCAGCAGTCTCATCTTAGAATGTAGATTCCTGCTGTTTCTATCCTGTTGGATACGTTGAATGTTCCTTTACAGAAATGTCTCCTCTTCAGTGGCACATGGAATCAAAAACCTTGACTAGAGCCACCACCTTTGAGGCCACTATGACTTGGAACAAAGCACTTTATTTAGTTTGTTCTCTGTGTGTGTGCTTGTCTCAATCTTTGTTTTTAGCTCTCCTTTTCCTAACCCCCCCCCTCCTGTTAAGCACCTTCATATAAGTATCAGTGTTTTTCTGTCTGTAGTGTTCATATTTATGAACACTACATTTTGAAGACATGTCTTATGTAGTGTAGGAAGTTACAGTATACCTTTCCAGGGATGATTGGTGTATATACTGTGCAAACAAGCTTTATGAGAGTACAAGAAAAAAGTCACAAATTATTTTGTTTGTTCATCCCACACTAATATATATAGTATTTAGCAGGGATATCCTATGGATTCCATTTTTAAGCAATACTTGCTTCTACAACACAAGCATATAATGAATGGGCATTGCTGTCAAAAGAAAAACAAACAAGGAATGTTTTCAAACTGTTTAGCACTAGTGGTATGGGGGCAGGGCTTTCATTGTTCTCATAGGAAGAAGATTGTCCCCTTCTGTTATCTGTCTGGTCTTTGGACTGCATTCCACATCTGAGAAGAGATGGCTTACACTAGGTACAAGGGGCAGGAGGGGAATCTTTGCTTGTGAAGACTTATATTCATGTTTTTTTTAATGCCTTCAAATTAAAATTACTATCCCTTTAAGGCCTAAAGATATTATTCAAATCTTTGTCCTTTAACAGATTGTGCCAGTGCTTATTAAGTATGGCTATAATATCACTTTCTTTGCAATATGTGTTTAATATATTGAACTGGTTCTTGTTGTTGGCCTTTCTCATCTTTATTATTTAGTGTTAAAGTGCTTATCTCTTGGCCCTCAGGTTTGCTCTTTTGACACTTCAATTATTGTGGCCTGTAATATAATCTCATGGAGAACTCTCTTGCATTTTCCTCAAAGTATGTCATAGCAATTATTTCTAATCCATAGAAGTTCCCAATGGGTAATGTTTCAATTATGAAAGGTGGGTGTGCACAATGCTGTTTATAGTAGTCTCTTTTCTAAAGGGAGGGGACGGTACCAACTTCAGTTACCTGATTCACAGTATCCAAGAAAGAGTGCTACTTGAGATTATCTGTCAAGTAACTTACAAGGAAATATCTGTCTGAAGACTTGGACAGAGTTTCACTCTTCCAAAAGGAATTTGTGAGAGTTGCCATTTGAGGGAGTGAGATTGTTCGCCCATTGTTAAAATGGTTTTGCGACTGTGTTTCTTCCCCA
Source organism: Rhinophrynus dorsalis (assembly GCA_037306005.1). Classification (NCBI taxonomy): domain Eukaryota; kingdom Metazoa; phylum Chordata; class Amphibia; order Anura; family Rhinophrynidae; genus Rhinophrynus; species Rhinophrynus dorsalis. Next base: position 222,670,243 of record CM074721.1, read on the forward strand.
GGAGGTGAAAGTATAAGTAGACCTTTTCTTTCTCTTACGTTCAATATGGAACACAGGTACCGTGGAATTGAGTCCCCCCTCCTGGAGGGCAGAACACAATCCAAAGACATGTTTTTTTGGGGTGGAGACCAGGGGTGTTGCTAGGTTTCAAAAAGATCTGGAAACCTTGTGGTCCAGGACATTTACCTTTGAGGGGGGTAGTCTTTATAGCCTGCCTCAATTTTGCATTCGTGAAGGGGGACTCCAGTAAGTCCAAAGCAGATTGCGGCAGGGGCAATATGCCAGAATCTTGCAGGTGTTATCTAATTTCAGGGTGAGGTAGCTGAGTCACCAGCTTCTTCGGATATCGAGAGATTGTACAGAGAGTTACAAAAAGAGAGGAAGGCTTCCGCCATAGCGGGAAATGCTATGTGGGATACTCCAGCAGAGTTCTTAATCTAACTAATTGTTTTGCTTAAAGGGATAGGAATACTTCATTGTTACCATCCCCCTTGTTGTAGTCCTTAAAATTCTGAATTCAACTATACCAGCAGCATCTCTCAAATCTTTATGGTTTGAGAGAGATCCGCTTTCAAAGTTCCCTTTCTCCTGCCATCAGCATTCTGACAGCAGGGGAATCCGGTCCCAGGACCAGCGGCGTCTCTGCAACAGTGCTGAGATCTTCTTATAGAAACAGAAATCCTTCGCTAAAATGGTCTTCTACATGTGCTTGCAAACCAAGCACACACACACACCATTTTAGTGAAGGATTTCTGTTTCTATAACGCAATCTCAGGCCTCCTGCAGAGCCGCTGCTTGCTCAATGACCGGATTCCCCTGCTCTCAGCTAGAACGCTGACGTCGAGGGAAAAGCCATAAAAAGGGAACTTTGAAAGCTGATATCTTTCAAACCATAAAGGTTTTGAGAGATGCCGCTGGTATTAATGAATTCAGAATTTTAAGGGCTACAACATGGGGGATAGTAATAATGACGTATTACTATCCCTTTAATACGCAACATTCTAGCTCATAACTGCCCACATTTGTTACCCTTTAGATAATTACGAAAATGCTGCCAATGAAACTATTTATGGACAGCAGATTCCGACAGTGAAACAACATCAGAACTTGCACTCAGCTGCTTTTTCAGGTCACCCACAGAGCCAGAGCACTGGTGTCGGCATTCTATAGCTTTAACCTTATCCATAAAGGAGAGAAGGCAGACCCGTCTTTCCTTCTTACGCCACGCCCCTACTTGATATTAAAAAAAAAAAAAAATAAAAAATACCCCACAACACAAACTTATGGGCCTCCCACACAACCGGTTTCAACACATCTCCCATACCATTGAGTACAAAATAGTCCTGTAAATGAACACTAACATCTCTAAGAACTTCCTCATCAAGTAATAAGTTCTCATTTAAATTCCAGGTAGGAGCATTGGGGTCAGATAGTTGTAACTTCAAAGAAAACCAAATAGGGGTGTGATCTGACCAGGCACTGCATCTGCTGCATGCAGAGAGTAAAGATGGAACTGGTCCACAAAGAAATACTCTATATGCGAGCACTTTATGTGGATCGCAGAGTAAAAAGTATAGGGACGGGCCCCAGGGTACAGGTAACACCAAGAGTCAATCAGGTGGTGATCCTTCATGAGGTTAAGCAAGCGATGCAGAACAGCATAACGAATGGTAGTTCAACCATCCGAACAATCCTGGTCAGGATGAAGGGAGATGGTGAAATTGCCCCTTAAAACTAGACGGCTGGAGGTGAACGAAGCCAGTCTCAAATAAGTGTGAAAAGAAATGTCCTGTATTCGGGGCATAAACATTAGCGAATGTGTTTGAGATCCCATATACGTAACCTTTAAGGAATAGAAAACATCCCTCCGGGTCCACCAAATTCTCCTCTTGTACCCAAGGCACCCGGGAACTAAACAAAATAACCACCCCAAGTTTCTTCAGAGGCACTAAAGCAAGCCAGACATCGGGAAACTTGTTGGAGGTAAGTGAAGGAGAATGGCCACCCCCCGTCCCCAAATCAGCAAAATCACACATGGCCATGGAAAGCATTTCTGGGACATTCAGACCCTTGACATTGATGGATAAGACCTTTACTCAATGTTCAGGAGCCATTAGAGTCCAAGGAAGAAAGCGCTAATCTATACTGAGCCAATAGAAGCAGCAAAAAAAAAAAAATTGCTCCAGGTTCTGGGGACACCAAGCTGTGGGGGGAACAGAGGAAGATACCCAGGGGAGAGGGAGGTGGTGGTGCAGGGGGGGAATGAAAAAGGAAAAGAAGGGTAAAGAAAGAACAGCAGAAAAGGAGTAACTTACCAGAGAGCAAAGAAGAAAAGGAAGAGAAGAAAAAAATCAACGTGGACAGAGGAGATGGGCCAGGAGGGCTCTGAAGCTCTGCTGTGTAAATCACGGGGTGGCCATACAGCCTGGGGGTGAGGTGAGTTCCAAAAGAGGAAACACAGAACATCAATCAGACCAAGTGGGCCGGGTACCTATTGCATTGAAACAGAGTATAAGCTACTGAGAATGAGCTACTAATCCATGCGAAGCCCAATAAAAGAAAGAGGCCCAGGGAAACAAAAAACATTACCCCAAACCCTAGCAAGACCAGTGAAGCAAGGAAATGTTAGCGTGATATTCAAAGTAAGAGGAGAAAGAAAAGCAGAAGGTACATTGGGATAACTATACCAGGTGGACACTGAAAGGAAGGTGGCAAGCACACATATGGAGTCACATGAGATGAAACCCCTTGTCCCAACTGACATACATAGACACATTTATGGTATCCGTGCAATGACAACCACCTCGGAACAGTTGGAAACTCAATCCATGGAGATAATGAAAGGGAGAAGGGTGAGTCACACCAGAAGCACAGCTCCACATATGGAAGTCTGGAAACAGGACCCCATGTGAATGTTGGCAACCGAGCTATAATATAAAACATATTGACGAAGACACGGGGTTGACCACAAAGGGGAGGGACTGTTGTCAAGTGTCAGATACGGCCTCAGAAAAGAGAGACCGCATCCCCTCCCATCCAGAAAATACTACGTAGCTCCCATCAACAATGGGGCCATCAGCATACCCAGGGTCGAATTTAGACCTCAGGCACAGAAATCTGAAGCGCCCCCCTCCATTGGCCATCTCCACTGGACACTTCCACAATGCTCCTAATCTCCATATTGCCTTCACATTGCACCCCCCCATCAGCTCCAATATGGAGGTGTGACCAACCAAAAATAAGGAGCCCCCTTAGAATAGTATTTGTATTCAGGGCTTACAGAGACAGATAATGGATAGTAAACGTGTGAAGTTAACAAGAGTGTAGCTATCCTAAGGGTCGTGAGGAGCATTAAGATGGTTTAGAGGCCTCCCCTTAAGGAGGCAGTAAGATAGAGGTAAGTAGGAGGGTGGGGTAATGTAGCTGCGTGCACTATACGCTGCTGGGATGGAGGGTTTATAAAGCCTCCAGCCCCTCCTACAAAATCAGTCTAAAGCCTTAAACATATATTGATAAAAGATTTGTCTTGAGTATAATTGGGCGTATGTATACATATACCATTTTTCTTCAGTTTCCTAATCAGAACAACTCTGTGCATTATATATCAGAATTAATTTTTTTGTTAAAGTATTCGTAGAAAAATTAGGGAACCCTAAGTAAAAGTCCAGGGTGCATCATACTGACACAACACCCTGGTTGAGAACAACTGGGTAAAGAAGAAAGTCTTTACTTTGTTTATCCTACTGTATTGATGACAGCTGGCAATATCCCTCCAGCCTCTTATCAGCTCATGCTACTCCTGTGTTTATAGTTTGTTATAGTCTGTGGCAGCTAGATAAGTCTCCAAAGAATTAACAAAGATGGTAATCCTCTTGTTTAGCAATCCCTGCCTGCATATGTTAAAGCAGGGGTCATCCAACAGTGGGAGACTAACTAGTCATCCAACAACTGGAGGTACAATAATTGACTACCTTTGTTTTAAAGCAACCACTTATAACATGCTAGCCATCATTTATTGGGGATGAATACATAAACTTGCACCTACTGCCATGTAATGCAGTCTCATAATGAACATGTATGGCCGCAGACACACAAAACCACCATTAACCAGCAAAAATGAACAGGCAAGCAAACTTTTAAAATAAATTCTCTATAAATAGAGAGAATATGTGATGACAATAAGACACATGCATGCACGCGTACGCGCGCACACACACACATGCACACCAAGTAGTACTGGATATATTCTGGACCAAACCAACTTTACCATAAGGTACCAAAAAAAAAATGTATGGAGGGAGGTCTTGCTAGCCTTCAAGAGGCTAAAAGCTCCATTTAATCCTATGCAAAACCTGGACATTTTTTTGTTTGGTTTTACTCTGTGGTGAAGTTGGTTTGTTCCAGATTGGAATTCCTCACATTCAAAAGTACATATATCAATACAGAGCACTCTAACAGAGTTTAATAATAGTTTCGCTGTTTATGCATTTTGACTTATTCCAGTTTCTTCACTGAATTACTTCAATGTCCCATAACAGTCACACTAGTTCTTGTGTTCATGTCAACCTGTCATTTACAGTAAATGCGATTCCTTGATTATGGAATTACAGTCTTGTTCCCTCTGTTATTGCACATCTCCCACTAAAATGTCTTGGAGACAGAGAAACTGTTGAGTGTTGTTCTTTGCAAGCTGGCATAGTAAAGAGCCTGGGGGAAATTCACATTCATATTTACACAAATCAATGTTGATAGTAACTGGTATGGAATTCAGGTTTGTGTCCAGTATTGGCCAGCTTAAACCGAGATGATGTCTATGAAGCTAGAGATAAGAAAAGAAAAATAGAACACAGTCAGGCACATTTAACTATCAGATGCAAATTGCCATTAATAAATTATCACAATTTTTTAAATAGTGACTCAATGAGCATAATAGATTTATACTGTCAGTCATCTTTGCAATAAATGTTCTTCCTTTTTATTCAAAATAAGTTTGCAAGTTATTTGAGATATATATAGATATACAAAAAAAGCTGCAAAACTAACAGCCAAACTGTAATTAAGGGGACAGAACATTTATTTTGACTTTTACCAATTGTGCAAATGTATTATAACAGCTAAAGTAGGGAAAATGCAACACCATAAAGGCAGAACAAGGACACTAAACAAATTATTATAAAAAGTTATGGGGCTAGTTTATACGGTTCTATTGCCAATAAATCAGTACATTGTATTAATAACATAGTACCATGGCTGCTTGAAGAAGACTATGCATTGAATCATGAAGGCCCTGAATTATTTCCTGTGGGATATCATTCCATGCATGTTCAAGGTTCTTAGTCAGCTGAGCTATATTTGGGGTTGTCCCACACATGTTCAATAGAACTGATGTCAGGGGATCTGGCAGGCCATTCAGAGGTTGTAGTGTTTCAAAGAGCTTCCCTTGAAATGGCAGCAATACATGGCTGTGCATTATCAAACTTGAAACCAACATTTTCAGTAGGCCCTCATGAAGGGTTTGGCAATGGGTTTGATTATATGGTACATATACTGTTAAAGGCATAGCAATGGTTAAATTTAAGTTGATTTAATATTGTAGACATTAAAAAAAAAAATTTACATCGATGTAAGTTATCTCTCAAACCTTTGTTTGAGAGATATAACTTGCTAAAGTTACCTTTTCCTGGCTGTTTCACTCAAGTCTGCCATCTAGCTGCCAGCAGCAGATTCCGGTCATTTGACCAGACAGAGGCTCTTCAGCAGAGCTGAAATCACACTATTTAGAAATAAATACTTAATTGGAACGGTCTACAAAGTGTGCTTGCAAACCAGGCACACTTTGTAGACCATTCTAAATGAAGTATTTGTCTTTAGATATTGTTATATTGGCGCTGCTGAAGAGCCGCATCTGGTCAAGCGACCAGAATCTGCTTCTGACAGCTTTTTCCTATATCTCTCAAACCATAATGGTTTGAGAGGTACGAATAAGTGCAAGTACTCTTAATTGTATCTACCATATAGTTAATACTTTTTTCTGACATTACTATACCTTTAAGCTGTCAGATTTCCCTCAACGATTGCTAACTGGGATATGTTTTCATATGATACTAGTGTAAAAGCCCGTGTACATGGGCCAAGGGCCGGGTGATTTTAACCCTCTGAGTGCCAGTGGGGTAAGCAACGCATTGCAATGCGTTGCGTATCCCCCTGGCACTCAAAGGGTTAAGAGGCCTCTCCTGCTCTGCGTCCTGCCGCCGACGCAGTCATGCACTGTAGAGACTGGCCAAAAGTACAGAATGCTCCCAGCATTCGGGCAGTCTCTGCTGCACGTGACTGCTTCTGACAAACTTCCTAGTAAAATATTATATAGGATCGCTCCCCAGACCATAACACCAGTTGTCAATGACATATGCCTTTGGGTTGTCATCTACAAAAGACCCCTTCCTCCGGGTTTCTGGAACACAGGACAACACCCATCAATCTATCCCAAACAGAATTGGGATTCATTGCTGAAAACATACGATTGCCACTTCACTAACCAGTGCAGTCCTTCTACACACCAGGCAAGTCATTGCTGCCTGTGTTGAGTATCAGTGGAACTTGATAGGGGACATTAGCCTTCCACAAGCGATTACTATTCGTCTGTTTTGTAACATGTAATGTTAAAGCACGGATTTGTGCAGTGTTCTTTCAGTACAATCTGGTGCATGTGTCAATCTTCCCCTCTCTATAGTCCTTTTGGGTGGATCTGTCCTGGGTCTGATTGTGCCCCTTCAATTACCAAACATGCTGCACAGTGGTGGCAATCCATCCAATTAGCTCTGCGATATCAGAGAGACATGCTGGCCTCAGGCATCCCAATGATACAGCCCCTCTCAAATTAGGATAGCTACTGAAATTGTGCCCGTCTACCTTTACGGGATATATGCTGGATATGAAAAAGGAGATTCCATTACCAAAACAAAGGTACATGAAACAAATAAGATACTTTTTTTTCAAACCAGAGACTTAAGAATTTAAGCCATTCACCCACTTTCTCATCAGCATGACACACCGTCATAGTAATTTAAAAAAAAAAAAAAAAAATGACATTGGTCAAAATGGAAGTTGTAACACCTGTGTGTCTCAAAACAAGCTCCCTGGATTGGTTTCCAGGTGTTTTCAGTCAGAGACAGACAAAACGTTACGTAATTAAAACGAAATAAAACCATCAAGGGGGCGCATACGTTTTCCCAACGTTAAAGTATACAAACAAGCTAGCCTGCTCAGGGTGGCAGTGTACTGGATACAAGACACTAATGTTTACACTTGCACAGGCAGGGACCACAGCCTGTCTCTCTCCCAGCCCAAGATATGCACCAGCATACAATCTCCCACTGCATATGCTCTCCAACCCTTTACTCAACATGCGTGAAACATGGCAATCTTTTAACCATCTCTTATATGGCACTATGCACCTTTCCCTCAATCACCCAGTTCTGGGCAATCCAGAGACTGAGCATGGGGAAGCTAACCTCTATTATGCCTTATGGGGGAACAAGGGAATTGAAATTTTGGGCGATATAATGGATCCACATACACATAAGGTGAGGTTTTGAAGGACTCCCACCATATCTAAAAAATCCCAAACATTTGCCTACTTTCAGGCCAGGCATAACACAAATAACATCCTGGGGAGGATTCTACCTGGTGCTTTGGACTTGGCCTTGGTATGTTATATAAACTCGAACACTAGACTCAGATGCTCGATGTCACCGATGTAACGTCTTGGCATAGAGGAGTTACATGTCCCCGAGGATGCTCCATCTTTCATGGAAACAAAAATGACTGATATTTTACAAATTGCAGCCATCAAAACCATCTTGCAGAACTGGCTGTCATCATCCCCCCCAACCCTCCAGCAATGGTTGAACTTACTGTCAAATATAATTCAGGCAGGGTGCATTTCCTACGAGATCTGGAGGTAAAGGGGTTGAGTTTTTGGGGGATATGGATACCTTTAATAGGCTCACTACATCTGGAGCAAGCTACTAAATATAAACAAGCTTTTCAAACCACCTCCTGGGCATTGGCTGCGGGTGTGGGAGTCTAGCCTCATGAATGAAGCCACAGTGCTTACCAATTAACAATCCAAGTTCTCCTCTGGGATACCTACTCCTGTTGCACACTTTTCTGTCTGTTTTGGGTAGAGCCCTGTGGCAGGCCTATGTTTTCCTTTTTTCTGTCTATTTCTTCTTATTTGGTTGTGATCTGCCTGAGCAGGATGCCAAAACTAGCATTGTTGAATGTATTTTGCCTTCCATGATAGGAGTTAGTTCTCACATGTACAGCAATGCTCTTTATTTGGAGTGTTGTTCTCTAAAATCTGGCATTGTAATCTGGAATGTGCGAGGACAACAACCTAATGTCTTGGAATGATGTTAACTATGATGTAAGCGTTTAAAAGAAACTGAACAGAAAGGCGACATACATTTCAATTAAATTAATTATAAAAAATATATATAAGATGTAGGGATGGTGATAAGGGTTTTTTTTTTACTTTCTCTTAGTCATTTGAGGGATGCTTGGACCAGTGGGGTACTGAGACCTTCACAGCAGGCAAAGAACTTGATGCTGAAACACATCCCACACTCTGCCTTATATATCCCTCCCCTTAGCCAGCTAGTTCAATTTAGGTTTAGAAAAGCAGAGCTGAGGTTAGGACACCATGACAGGAGGAGAATAAGTTTTTCTTACTGTGGGATGCCCTACATCCCACAATTGACTAAGAGAAAAGTATTTATCTGTATGTAAAACCAAAAAAATCCACTTTTAGCTAGCATTAATTCAGGGATGCAGGGACCAATGGGGATGTCCCAAAGCAGTCATAAACAACAGGGAGGAAGGACAGAAAACTAGAGAATGAAAGTTTGCACAACTTTGAGATCAAAACTGGTATCTTGGTATACAAAAATTCTTACTTTGTAGAATTTCATTAAAGGATTAACAGATGACCTGGCAGAGACCTTGCAGAGTTGATCCGCATAGGCTTGATGTTTCAGAGCCCAAGAAATACTCCGTGAACACGTAGAATGGGCCGTAACTAGGAATGGAGCTGGAAGAGCTCAGAGAATGTAAGCTTGTTTGACAGTCCATTAAAGTCTAAGCCAGCTTTAATCTATAGCAAAATAAAAACAGAAACAAAAGCAAGAAAGGAAATCCCCTGAACTAGACAACCCTAGAGGACCCCCTCCTGCCTGGGACTCAAAAACCTGGGTTTTTTCTCCAGGAGGGACGTCCTGTGTTCCACACGGACTAAGAGAAAAGGATTTAACAGCAAGTACATCAGGTGTTGGACACATGAACTACAGGGTAATACCAAAGCATCCACCGTAATTCCAGGGAGGGAAAGAGGAAAAACCCTCAAGACACAGTTTTTACATAGACAAACTGGTATAACTTGCATCTCTGGTGTCAACGGACACCAACACAGCGAACCAAGGAACAGGAAATCAACAGGTTACTGGCAAAAATAAAACCAAGGAGGACACCTACACAGGCACAAAGGCATGTAGGGCCTTCCAACCACAACTGGCTTCAGCCGAAGAAAGCTAATTGACACCGTAGTGTTTAACAAATGTGTGAAGAAATTACCACATCGCCACCTTACACTGCTGTTGTGCAGAAGCCTGGTTTTTGTAGGCCAACAAGGCCCCAATGACCTGAGGGAATAAGCCATGACCCGAAAGGGAACACGTTTCTTCTTGAGAACAAATGCCTGGCGAATGGGCACCTTAATCCAAGAAGTCATTGTCACAATAGACACAGCCTGACACGCACAGGTACCCTCAGCAATGAGAAGTAATGAATAAAAGTTTTGAAAAGGTTGCGAGCAATGTACTTCAAGCATCTAATGGTATGACCATTGCATCCACCACAACAGCCAGAGGATGTCAGAATCTGGCAGAGAACGGAGGAACCTTGTGGTTTAACCAAAAGGCCATTTGGTCCACTGTAGAAGGATACCATAGACTAATACAGTCTGGCTGAACCCAGGAATTGTGAGATCAGATGTTGGTGACAGAAAGTTTGTCATGATGTTGTCTACCTCTGGGATATGGCGGAGAGAGGCAGATGAGCACATCAGACAATGTGGTCAAAACTTCTGGTAACAGAAGAAAAAAGGAATCGCACTCTTGAAAACTCTCAATATCAATAATAAAAGCAATTTATTGCAAACCCAAGTAGCAAACAGATACACCGAACACTCACAAAACTTCTGGTCCATCCCTGGCAGTTGATGTAGGCCACCACAATTACACTGTGTGACTGGATCCGCACAAAGGATCCCTGGAGGGACTGAAACCAATGCTGCAGGGATAAGTGAACTGTCCAAATCTCCAGAACACTGATGGACTGAAGACTCTCCACCCCTGATCTAAAGACCATAAACCGCCTGAGGGCCTAGTGTAGCACCACAGCCTGTCAGGCTGGCATCTTTTGTGACTATCCCCCAATTTGGAACAACCAGTGGCCTTCCCAGGAACAGACAGGGGGCCTCTGCAGCAACTAACAATGGTCTGCCTTTGTCCGGATGGACAGGGACATGACACGGGAGAGATTACACGGATTCCAAGACCAATTCCTGAGACTCTCCAGTTGCAGCTCCCACCACATATGAAATTGTGCAAAAGGAACTCCCTCAGAGACCACATTACCCAGTACCTTCACATAATCCTGCATTGTCACGGTCAGGCAAAGCAGGGCCTGAGCCACCTGGGGAGAAGATGAATTATCATCCTTTGGTAGAAATACCCTAACCAGAAGTATGTAAAACCTCCTACACAGAATGAAAAGAATCTAGGATGGAATCGAAGATTTCTCAAAATTTTTACCCCAATGATGCTTTTCCAAAACCGAAAAGCAAGTGTAAATCTGAAGGCACAAAGTCTCCGCTGTAGGAGCCCTTAGCAAAAGGTTGTCTAGATAGGTAATCAAGGATATCTCTAGAAAGCAGATGTGAGTAACCAGGGCTTTATGACATTTGTAAGGAGCCATAGAGCTGAAGCCAACTCAAAGGGAAGGCTGGAGAACTGAAAATGACAGTTTTTCAAGGCAAACTGCAGGAAACGCTGAGGAGCCTCAATCTTGAACCGAGGAGCTATAACAAAGCGGTAGAGACATTTTAAGTTCAGAATAAGGCAGCATTTCCCATTTTTTTGGGGAACTATGAAAAGACTGGAATAAAATCCAGTCAACCTTTCCTGAGAAGGAACAGGTACCTAAACCTGCATCTCTAACAGGGAAGAAAGAAATTGCATATAAAAAAATAGACGACAATGCTCAGGATCAATAGGAACTTGATATAATGAAATTACTTGACATTATGTGGTACCTTTTTGATATTACCCGCAAAACCCACTGGTCTGCCAAAGGCCTAAGTGCTGTGACAAAGGTGTAAACAACCTCTTATTGCTTGAGGCTGACCAGACCCCAGCAATTCATCAGGCTTGTAAGTTTTGGGGTTATGAGCAGGCATTCTGCCTGCCCAGGCCTTCTAGGATTATTGGGGGTAGGGTATCCCTGTAGAAATAGGGACCCTGGGTACATATCCCCCCCTACCACCACCACCACCAGTATGGGTAACGAAAGCCATGCGTCTTAAGTTGAAAAAAAGCAGCATTTTGGAGTAAAGTAGGGCAATAATGTGCTCTTTCCTCCAGTTCTGGCCAAACAACTGCTTGCCCCCAAATGAGAGAGACATTAATGATTTCTAAGAAGACTGGACAGCCGACGAGATTTTGAGCCAAAAAGAAAGCTAATCTCTTTCCAGTTAAGCTAGCAACTTCAAAAGCCACTTCAGCAAGATATGCATTAGCATAAAAAATCTTAGAGCCAGCAATAACAAGATTTGCCTTAGGGGCATCTGCTTCGATGGACATTGTCTCAAAGCTGATCCCTCCCCAAACAGCCATAGAACTAGTCACCTAAGCAACAGTGCAAGTGTGATGTAAAGAGGCACCAGAAATCTCAAAATTTGTGTTCAAATGCAAATTGATGTGCTTATCCGCCTGATCCTTAAGTGCTGCTGCATCCACAAGCGGCAAAGCAGTATTCTTAAGAGATGAAGTGAGGGTAGCCCACTGCGCTACAGCCTCAGCAAGATATGAGAGACAAATATGCTGGGGAAGGAACAACTTCTAGTCAGGCATCCTCCATTCCTACAGGAGAACCTGGTCTATGAAATGATGAAGAGGAAAGATGGCAGGAGAATAATGTGCAGTTCAGGGATCCCAGCAGTTTTCCTCTTAAAAAAAACCAAAAACATTGTGTTGCAATGGGTTGGATATCTCTCTGGAATTCAACAAGTTAAGTTAGCTTCATCTTAACCCTATCTGCCAGAGGGGTATGCAACGTGTTTTAGAGCAACATTTTGCAACTCTCTAGCACTCAAAAGGTTAAGTTTTTATCTAGACCAGCCTGCAGAGCTTTCAGAATACAGTGAAGTATAAATCACAAAGGATCAAGTTCATTACAGAAAGCAAATCAAATTCTCAATATTCTATGGTATATTTTAGCCAACGCAAGTTTGGGAGCTTTCAGCATAGTCTGGATAACACAGTGCTTAAAATTGTGGGCTTCATGTCCCATTGCATCAAGGTGAGGTTGGTCAGATTAGCATGTCAAAAGGGGACCTTGGGTGAGCAGGTCTGATAGCAGAGGAAGCCTCCATGGATCCTCTGCAGACATGAATTGCAGATTATGAAACCCCACCCTCCTTGGCCAGAATGGAACTACTAGTAGTGGCTGGTTCTGTTCCCTTTTGATCTTGGAAAGCAGTCTGGTAATTATAAGAAACACGTACACCAGAGTGTGTCCATGATGTCACCACGGCATCTACTGCTTTAAGATTTCTCGATTTTGCACTTGAAAAGCTTTGTGCTGAGGCAGGAAGCCATCAAGTCCATCTTTGGCATTCCACAACTATCTGTGATTTAAATGAAGAGTTCCTGGTTCAATTCCCATTCTCCTGGATCCAGGGTCTGCCAAAATAATCTCTTCCCAGTTGTCTACTTCCAGGATGTAAACAGCCGATACTGCATAAATAGGTTTTCCACCCATAGTAATATCCTTGTAACTTCTTCCCAAGCGGTTTTGCTTACCCTTGATGGTTTAAGTGGGCTACTGCTGCTTTTTGTCAGATTGATTGAAATTGTACTGGAATGCCCTTCAAAAGTGCTGTCCATGTAGTGAAGGCATTGGCTATAGCTCTAAGATCCAGAATACGGATGGGAAGACACACTTCTGTTGGAGTCCACAGACCGTAAGCAGAGTAGTGAGCACATCTCCCTCACCAATTGGCATCAGTTACCACCTTCCAAACTAGAACTGAAAAGAGATGACTGCTGATCACAACTGAGGCAATCAGTGTACCAGTGTAGTGATTATCATGCAACTTGGGACAAGGTCACCTTGTGCTGAAGATGACTAGGATCCTTGTTTCAATGTCAAAGAAAATTCATCATCATGCAAGCCCTGATTGATAGATAGGGATGAGCCAGCATGCAGAGGACTTTGGCCTGTAAGGCTACTCTTGTGTGAAGGCAGGACAACTCTAAAAAGAATTGCCAAAGACAAGGCCCAGAAACTCCATCTATTGAGTAACACATGAGATGTGTACATTTATGATCCATTCATAAAGCTGCAGAAGACCCACTGTCAGTTGAAGATGGTCCTGTCACAACTGAGGTGATGGTGACTTGATTAATAGGTTGGCCAGATAAGGAGTCAAATTCACTCCTAGAGACTGGAGAAATGCTAACAGGAGTGCCACTATTTTCATGAAAACTCTTGCAGTTATAGCTAGGTCAAAAGAAAGTCACAAACTAGTAATGGGATTTGTAGAAGGCAAATCTTAGAAATTGTCAGTTAACTTGCCAGATGAGAATATGAAAACAGGCATCCCGTATGACCAAAAATTATTCCGGTTCCATGGCAGTTATGACAGATCTGAGTGACTCCACCTTGAATTGGGCACTCAAAACCTGAGAGCTAGCTGGCTATGGGGAGGAGTATATAGAATATGGAAGGAGTTTCAACATTGCAAGTCCTGTCTCCATTGGGGAGTGGGTTCTCTATACTACATTGGTCCCCGCATCCATCAATTGATACAGAAATATTGTTTTGCCGTCATGCTTTGATGGCCACTGGCCAGAAAATTCTCTGGAAAGAGAGACACAAATATTAATGCGTTCTACAGAGTTAATAAGTGACTAATGTCAGTCATACTGAGTAGTTTAGAAGATATGAGTTTTGAGATTTACCCCTTTCACCACCTTCAATGATATCAGCCCTTACAGTGAAGGCAATGTCCTAATCAACCAACTGCAAGGGACTCCGTTACCATGACAAATCAATGAATGTTCAAATATGGTGGTTTTTGCCTTCATGGGAGCAGTTTAATACATACTACAGTTTGTTCTCAGAGTGCAGAAAAAAATAGCTCGCACAAAGACAAATGTCTCAGTGTGTGTGTGTGATTACTCATCATGTAGAATACATTAGTAAAATGTTATAAGCATTGTTAGCACTTTAAATACAATTTAAGAAATGCAAACTTTTTAAAAAGTCTCTTTAGTTTACTTTAGTTGTTTTTTTACACAAATCTTAACAAACATGCTGGAAAAAAGTTAATTGTTTTATTAGTAAATTTTTGCAGCTTTACCAATATTTATACCTTATTTGCAAACTATAAATCAATATTAAGTCATTGATAATATTTAACTTTTTGAGTACCAGAGGGGTACCCAATGCATTGCAAAACAATGAGTTGGATATCCCTCTTGCAGTTAAGTCTATATAAATCAGTGTTACTCAGTGTTAGGCCTCGGGGCACACCAACAGGTCAGCTTTTCAATAGTTCCCTCCTTAACCCTATGAGTGCCAGAGAGGTATCCAAACACAATGACTATAGATCTGGCACTCAAAGGGTTAAAGCACAGCTGAATAATCAATCAGTGACTCATGGTGACAGGTGCCTGTGCCAAGTTAGGGGTA
Source organism: Rhinophrynus dorsalis (assembly GCA_037306005.1). Lineage (NCBI taxonomy): Eukaryota > Metazoa > Chordata > Amphibia > Anura > Rhinophrynidae > Rhinophrynus > Rhinophrynus dorsalis. Next base: position 222,685,276 of record CM074721.1, read on the forward strand.
TCTGACATGGATGTTCCCCAAGACCTGGAGCCAATTATCAGTGATTTAAATCAATGGGAACAGGGGAAATTTTTATTTGGCCCCGAATGGTGAGGTGCATTTGACCCAGAATTACTCCGGTTCTTCTTAGCACATCAGCGTTAATGTTTCTAGAGACATGGTATGAGTATAAGGACACTGTCAGGTAATGGCAAACATACCTTAATTAAAGATCCATCTTGACAATGCCATACTATCCCTTCAACTTTCCCCTCCTGGCAGCCTTCAAACCAGGACACAAGACTGCTGTGAGTCAGTGATGGGAGGTTCTTAATGTGGAAAACACCATGAGGTACAAGAAGATGGACTGGATTCTTCTTGCTGCCAATGCCTACATATGTGGTAAGCAGAAATAGAACCATTTTAAGAGCCAGATAGAGTTCTAAGAAGCCATAGAATGGTGGAATAATAATGTACCATTTGGAGATTGTGTGACCGTGACTGTCTGTATCTCATTTCATCTTCATTCATTTCATCTCATTGTCCATTCATCACGTCTCTTAACACCCCATTGACTAAATGTTCATGAGTCCAATAGGAATGCTGTTTAATTAATATATATTCTTTAACAATTGGACAACTTTGATTTTCAAGTGGACAATTACCCTTAATATCCAGTGACTGATTATTACTTTACAGTTAGGGAAAAAATTATTTGATCCCCTGCTGATTTTGAACGTTTTCCCACTGACAAAGAAATGATCAGTCTATAATTTTAATGGTAGGTTTATTTGAACAGTGAGACACAGAACAACAAAAAAATAGAAATAAAAAAAAAAAAATCCAGAAAGAAGCATTTCAAAAAAAGTTATAAATTGATTTGCATTTTACTGAGTGAAATAAGTATTTGACCTCTTTGCAAAACATGACTTCGTACTTGGTGGCAAAACCCTTGTTAGCAATCACAGAAGTCAGATGTTTCTTGTAGTTGGCCACCAGGTTTGCACACATCTCAGGAGGGATTTTGTCCCACTCCTCTTTGCAGATCCTCTCCAAGTCATTTAGGTTTCGAGGCTGACATTTGGCAACTTGAACCTTCAGCTGCCTCCACAGATTTTCTATGAGATTAAGGTCTGAAGACTGGCTAGACCACTCCAGGACCTTAATGTGCTTCTTCTTGAGCCACTCCTTTTTTGCCTTGGCCGTGTGTTTTGGGTCATTGTCATGCTGGATACCCATCCACGACCCATTTTCAATGCCCTGGCTGAGGGAAGAAGGTTCTCACCCAAGATTTGACGGTACACTACACCGTCCATCGTCTCTTTGATGCGGTGAAGTTGTCCTGTCCCCTTAGCAGAAAAACACCCCCAAAGCATAATGTTTCCACCTCCATGTCTGATGGTGGGGATGGTGTTCGTAGGGTCATAGGCAGCATTCCTCCTCCTCCAAACACGGCAAATTGAGGCCAACAAGCTTATTTTGGTCTCATCTGACCACAACACTTTCACCCAGTTCTCCTTTGAATCATTCAGATGTTCATTGGCAAACTTCAGACGGGCCTGTACATGTGCTTTCTTGAGCAGGGGGACCTTGCAGGCGCTGCAGGATTTCAGTCCTTCACAGCATAGTGTGTTACCAATTGTTTTCTTGGCGACTATGGTCCCAGCTGCCTTGAGATCATTGACAAGATCCTCCCTGAAGTTCTGGGCTGATTCCTCACCATTCTCATGATCATTGAAACTCCACAAGGTGAGATCTTGCATGGAGCCCCAGACCGAGGGAGATTGACAATCATTTTGTGTTTCTTCCATTTGCGAATAATCGCACCAACTGTTGTCACATTCTCACAAAGCTGCTTGGCGATGGTCTTGTAGCCCATTCCAGCCTTGTGTAGGTACAATCTTGTCCCTGACATCCTTGGACAGCTCTTTGGTCTTGGCCATGCTGGAGAGTTTGGAATCTGATTGACTGCTTCTGTGGACAGGTGTCTTTTATAAGTACTCCCTTTAAGAGAAGGATCCTAATCTCAGCTTTTTACCTGTATAAAAGACACCTGGGAGCCAGAAATCTTGCTGATTGATAGGGGGTCAAATACTTATCTCACTCTGTAAAATGCAAATCAATTTATAACTTTTCTGAAATGTGTTTTTCAGGATTTTTTTGTTGTTATTCTGTCTCTCACGGTTCAAATAAACCTACTATTAAAATTTTAGACTGATCATTTCTTTGTCAGTGGGCAAATGTACAAAATCAGCAGGGGATCAAATAATTTTTCCCTCACTGTAAGAGAAGATTAGATGCATTTCTTTCCAGAGGAAATGTACAGTGTTATACTGTGTATTAGTATGTAAAACAGGAAGTTACAGTAAATAGACTCATTTGGTGGCAGACAGGTTTATATAATTCTCATTTTTTCTGGGTTATGAGGCAAAAGTTGAACTTGATGGCCTTCTGTCTTTTTTTAATCTAATTTACTATGTTACTATATCAGATCATTATTTGCCTCATCTTTGTCAGTGGGCAAACGTACAAAGTCAGCAGAGGATCAAATATTTTTTTCCCTAACTGTATACTACTAATAATTGAGTCATCTTATTCACCCATTACATTTTCATACTTTATTTCCATCATTGTTTCATAATTCTTTTATTGTCACGTACCTCTGTTTCACTTCTGCAATTTCATTTAGTAGATTGGGGTCATTCACACTTTATTTAGGAGCACTTTTAGCACAGGTTATTTGATACACTCTCAGAAGGGTGGTTGGTGCTCAATATTTGACGATTGACTAGTGGAATAAAACTGTAAATATATGTTTTTGACCGGACCTCTGTAGATAGAATGGACACAAAAACCACTGCATCCAACAACCTCCCCCCCCCCCAAAAAAAAAGCAGCTTTCATACATTTTGGATGTGACATATTACTTGCCAGCTGTGGAAGTACATATTTTACTCAACTACTACACAAACCAAGATTACATTCCAGATACTTCTAGCCAATCATTTCTGCAATCACATTCTGATAGACGGTCAGTACTAGATTGCCAAATTCCATTTTTTAAAAACCAAAACCTCTGTGATCCTTTTGGAGCACTGAAAAACATTCTAGATGAACCAAAATGTTTTAGAGATACATGCACAAAATGTCCAACTATAAAAAAAGAGTTCCTGTGTTTGCATTTCATTTTAAAGGCATCTACAGATCTCTCACTCCATATTTTTTATATAAGTTTTAACAATGGAATAAGAAAAAGCACTCTCAGGACTTCAATATAGTAAAACAGAAAATGTTTTACTAATCAACGTTTTGGTTACAAACACATAACCTTTCTCAAGATGACTAACAATCAAATGACCTCCCTTAAATATCTACATGCTTCAAGACCTCCAAACCCGACGTCTTTGTGGCAGCGTGACGTCAACTAATCTACAGTGTTACACACAGTTGTGAAGACTGTGACTGAATATACAATATCTTGAAAACACTCAAAAATGTAATACAAAATAATCATGCAGGGACATCTTGCATCATAAGAAACTAAGTTAAGTTAGATTCTTACTTATGAAAATGTAATTCTAATGTCTTGAAAGATATTTGCATTGCCGTTACTTGTTGTATACGGTGGCATTCACCAAGAACCATCCAATCAGCGTTGCACCTTATGTTTCATCCACTTCCAATGTCTCCTATACGGACTACGTTTGCAATCTGGATGGAGAGCAATCAGCATATCAGCTGAAAGTACCAACAGCCGACCATAGCTTATGAATAAGTCATTCCGGTATAGCCAACTGTTCCATCCACGCTGTTTTGTCTGCATATGCGCTTATCTTTCTGATACGAGTATACATTAGTACATAGAAAACATTCATAAAGCAAAACGGAGTCAGATACTAAAAGACCCAAGTACTCCAGCATATCGCAACTTATATATTGGTATCATAAAATATCCTTTTGACTTGTGGATTAAATGCTTCATATATATATAGATCTATTAATGGGATAAAATATGATACCTATATATATGTCAATGAATGCATAGTGCATAACAGATAGTGTCTTTAGGCTTAGCGGAATAAAACGTGTATCTTGAGTAAGTCTTATACTGGTTCTCAATACATGATTGGTGTTTCCGATTTCCTAGTTCCATATGGGTAAATATGAGTACAGAGCACCAATGTTTATAACTGTTTCTAGTCACAGATAACCATATTGACTCTTAAATGTGGGTCTGTCATGTTCAGTAATGTTAACCATTAAGTGTTTTTTTTTTTTTTTTTTTTTTTTTTTTTTAAAGATCAGTAAAAATTTTTATTTTTTCTATATTGAAGTCCTGAGAGTGCTTTTTCTCATTTCAGTGTTACAACTTATTTGTTAGCCCAGAAAATAGCACCCTGGCCAAACATTTTATTAAGCGTGAGTGCTTCCCTGAACATCTGTAATATATATTATATATACACACACACATTTCGCTAATTATACTTAGGAGGTCAACAGTATACATTTTTATTTTAATACAAAAAAAAAAAAATTAAGTTGCAACTGCTTACAGGAACAGAGAGGTGTGACAGTCATATGCAAAAGTTTGGGCACCCATGGCCAAATTACATGTTTTGTTGATATTCAAAGTGAAAATTAGTTAACAACCTCTGCTGCGAACAGCCTTAATCTTGACTTATTCCTGCAAATTGAAATGCACAGTTACTATTTATTTACTGAATTTAACAGATTGAAAAAATAACAGAAAATGTAGCATGTTCTAAAATGTGGGCACTGTATCACTCAGGAATACCACATTTTGCAGAAATCACAGCCTCAAAATGTTTCTATTCTTTCTTTAAGAATGTTTCCCCACTCTTCCTTGCAGAATGTTTCAAGCTCAGAAATATTGGTTGTCTGGCATGCACTGCAATTTTGAGATCCACCCACAGATTTTCAAGGGGCTGTGAAGTCCATTCCAAAACCTCAAGCTTTAATTTCTTGAAGGAGCTTGAGGCTGATTTTGAGGTATGTTTTGGATCACCGTCTTACTGTAATAGCGGATTGCTTTCCAGCTTCAGTTTCTTCACTAAGTGACATTAGCTTCCAGACTTTTGATAGTTTGAATAATCCATTCTTGCCTCTCTACCTGTACATTATTTCCTGTGTCACTGACTGCCACACAACCCCAAAAACATACTAGATCCACCCCCATGCTTAATAGCCTGCAAGTTGTTCTTTGCTTCAAACGCTTCAACTTTTTTTTTTCCCCTAAACATACCTCTGGTGATTGTAGCCAAACAGGTCAATTTTAACCTCATCAGACCACAGCACTTGGTTGCAAAAAGACTCTGGCTTATCTAACTGTTGTGTTGCATACTGAAGACTTATTTTAGTGTAAGTTCACAGGTAATGTTTCCTTCTGATGAGTCTTCTAAGTAGATCATGTCTGTGCAAACAAAGCTGCAGTGTATCACTACTCCTGTGCCAGCTAAACATTCCCACAGGTCCTTTGCAGTGATATGCGGGTCCTGCTGTGCATTTCTGACCAGTTTACAAGCAGTTCCATGAGCGATTTTTTTCTTGGTCTGCCAGATCTTGTCTTGACTTCCACAGTCCCCCTTGGCTTCCATTTCTTTATGGCATTTCGGACAGTAGAAATTGCTAGCAGGATTTCAGTTATCTTTATTTTCTGATCCTCAGTCATTTGGTTCAAAGAGCCAGGGAATTTTTTATGCTCTGGAATTATCATCACTTAAGATTAAGGCCTAGCAAGTCCCTTAAAGGGATAGTAATACTTCGTTTTAACTTTATTTTGTAGGCATTAAAAAAACATGAAGAATGATATAAGTCTTATCTCTCAAACCTTTATGGTTTATGAGATATTCACAAGCAAAGTTTCCCCCTCCCGCCCCTTTTACCTAGTGTAAGCAATCTCTTCTCAGATGTGGAATGCAGTCCATAGACCAGACAGATTACAGAAGGGGACACTCTTATTCCTATGAAAACAATGAAATCCCTGCCCCCCCCCCCTTGACAAGCTTTTCAGGTTTTTCCCTTATCTTAATTGAAGATTGTCCTTCTCTGCAGTCTACCTGGGCACCTCCCTTCTTCTCAGGCTGAACAGTGTGACATCAGTAAAAGGGGCGGGAGGGGGATATTTTGTCATTGAATTACTCTTGAACTACAACTCTGACAGAATTGAAACAACACTCTCCAAAGTCCAAATACTATGATGATTAATTAGAGCTGCTTTTATTATGAAACATTAATATCCTTTTAAGTTCTGATACCTTACAATAAAAACCCACTAGCAGATCAACTGGAAGGAAGCACACATTTTGGATATCACATTTTCTGGCTTTATTTTTTCAGTCTGTTAAATTCAACAAATAGTTTGTAATTGTGCACTACAGTTTGCAGAAATATGTCAAGTTTACATTTGTTCACTGCAGAGTTTATGTCAACTTTTTTTCACTAAGAAAATCAACAAAACATGTATTTTGGCCAGGGGCTCAAACACTTTTCTACACAACTTTATAATGTATATATATAAATAAGTGCATGTGGATTTGTGGACAGAATGCTACTATAATTGAGAAGAATTTTTACTCCACAACAAAGCAATGAATTTCTGAAGGATAGGTTACCAACAGCTTGGTGGGAATGTAACTACTCTTTACAGGTAGTAACCCCGTATATGAACATGCTCTGAAAGAGTTGTGTTTTTAACCAATTCCTGATCACATAGCCAATTACTATGGAGACATTAGGGCTTTTATAAACCTGTCACCATCCCACTGGCCATTATAGAATCCAGAGGCCTGATGAAGTGTTGCTGGATGCACGAAACATGTTGCTCCTGGATGAGGTGTTTGCTGGGACACCAGTGTATCTTCATATTAACTTTTCCCACCAGATTTCCCAGCTGGGATGTATTTTCGTTGAGTGGGAGTCTGCTTCATTTATATATATATATATGCGCAAGTACTGACCTCTTTTCTGCCTCACCTGTGCTGGTTATATCCGTTACTAATAGCAGCTTTTCAAAACAGTTATACCAATTCATCAATTAAATTGTGTTCTGTATTTCTCATTAGTAATGCTTATGTGAACTCTGGTTTAGATTACTAACAGTCATCTGTGTTCCAGTGTAATGCTGGAAAGTCCATAACCTCATAGTCTGTATAAGAACTGAGGCTATTTATTGGACTTGGATTTATTTGACTTGGGGACCAAGATAATTCCCTTCTTTGCTTTTCTTCCACCAACATCTCTGCTTACTTGATTTAATTTTTTTTGTGGTTTAGTATTCCTCTTGCAGTATGGCAGAGCCAGTATGTGTTTTTGGTATACTAGTGGTTCATGCATGCTGGAGAACCAATAGCCTAGCACCTAGCAGCCATGATATGGTGGGAGGCTACCAGGGTTCAACAGTGGGCCGGAGCCTACAGGTTTTTTTCCCCCTGCATTATATTTTAAGCTATATATGAACCCATACTATATATATTTTTGTATTTTATTAGCTTTTTATGTCTGTAGTTAACACTAGAACCCCACACTGGGATATCTTCAGAAATGAATTAAACATACTTTGACTACTGTTTATTATTTATCTCCATCCTATAATACTACATTCCGCAGTTTGTAGATATCTTCCATTAGCCTATTCATCTGTATACAGGTCCCTTGTTTTTGTCACATTAAGGGGAATACAACTTTGAGGAGAAGGTGTCAGCGCTTGTCTATTAGTCTACATCGAAAGGTTAATTTCTCAAACTCTTTTAAATCTTACTTTACAGAGAATCATCTAGTACAAAATATAGGCACATTTTATTTCTCCATGCAACAAACTAAACTTGGTTTAAAGGGACAGGTCCACTTTAACTCACATGCAAAAATGTATTCTTAAAATATACAGTGTATTATTGGCACTTCAGTATAGGTAAAGTGATTACACAGCAAAAGATTAACCATTTGAGTGCCAGAGGGGTAGACAAGACATTGCAGAGCAAAAAGATAATAGGTCTTCCCCCATGCTTAATGCATTGCCTACCCCTCTGGAACTCAAACGGTTAAAAATAGATCAATACATTATTGATCATACGTGATGCATACAGTGCTTGGGTAAATTACCAACAATCTTTAGGCTAACCAGATATATGGTGAAACATACCATATGGATTTCCATTTATATTTGTTCCTATGAGTTCCAGTGTTTGTTCGAGAAGATCTGACAGAGGCACAAGGCAGATTTCCAAAGCTCCAGTGTCCTCCCCATGAGGCCTTAAGACTAGTGCTACTCTTGCCACATAGTCCACTGTACAGGAATGCCAGCAGTACTGCTTATTTCCAGGTTCCACTGGTACCCAACCTAAACACAATAGAACATTGATACTGTTACTTTAACTTATTGCACATCATGCTATTAAATAATATATACAAAACACAGGGAACACATGCACAATATTGGGCTGGGCACAAAATCTTATGGCAGTATACAATGCAGGGGTGGGCAACATTTATCTCTCCAGCATTTGGCTTCTACAACTCCCATCATACCCAACACCTGGAGAGCCTAATATTGCCCATTTCTGATATAGATCAACAAAGAGAGATAAATGTATCACTGGAAACAGAATTGAGGACTCTATATAGACAAGGGTAACAGCATTAGATATAACAGACAATAGAGTTTACAGTGACACCATTTATGTACGTGTGATGTGATTTGTTCCAAAAATGTTAAATTCTTCAAAACGCACCCAAAAAGAGGATGCATTGCACTCTTCACATGGTTGCCATGGATGCATATTTCTGCAATTCCTCAGCAGATACTCAAGTCTGATGCAGTGAAAACAGCAGGCAGACTATGGGATTGCCATTTTGCCACTCACGCAGTTCAGAATCATTGCAATAGTCGCAAAGCAACAATCAGATGAATAGCTGGACAATGCGGACAGCAACTAATTAAGTATGACTGACGACAAAAACACATGTGCGTGTGTGTGGTCATCACTTTCCAGTCACCCATGTGAACAAGACTCCAATGTATATGCTAGAGGTAGGCAACCTTTGGCACTCCAGCAGTTGGGAACTACAGCTCCCATCATCCCTAACTAGCATTTGCCTGGTTGGGGATGATAAAAGTAGTCTCCAGCAGCTGGAGTTGTAAAGGTTGCTACTCTGGTCTATGCAGTATAATGGAGCACCAGGAGAAGATGCAACAAGGGCCTGATGCAGAGACAAGTGGGTAATTTGAATGGGGAGATCTGTTTCCATGTCCACAAAGGAGATACTATCTTTATTTTTATTACAAGTTTTGTGTCAAGTAACTCTCGCTCTCGAGCACTGAAATTTGACAATTTTACCTAATAAGTGAATTACTGGGAATGCTGGTAGAACTACACACCCTTATGCACAATATGCCAGTTATCAGCCTTCCTGACTCCACACCATCTACTGATACTTAGATCTAGAATGTGCTGCTGGGATGCCATACAAATCATGGAGATAGTTTTGATGGTGTTGTCTCTCATCTCCCTTCCTGGGACAAATCTGTTTGGTTAGGGTGTATATAAGAACTTAAGCAAGATTTCAGACAGTTGGCTATTAATTTGGCAAAAATATTAACATCATTATTTGAAAGGGAAATAAGATGATAATTGGCACCTGGTGAGGTTTAGGGATTAATTTAGAAATATGGACCTCCAGTGAAGCAAAGTCCTTGATGTATGCCTTTGAATGATCCAGTCAAATAAGGTGCAGGGACATGAGCACATTTCTTATAGTAGGGCATACAAAATCCATCTGGACCGGGACTTTTTCCAGTGGGAGACTGTTTGATTATGCCTGAAATGGACACTGCAATAAGTTCAACCGTATTCTGTGGGCGTTTTTTTTTTTTTTTTTTTTTTTTTTTTAATTTTGGAGAAATAGAAGAAGTCCCTAAAGAAAGGCTTCATAAGTTTAGATTCTTCCTTTCCTAAATGACTGTAATGGGATTGGTAAAAGTTCCTAAAGGTACCTGCCATGTGGAGGTAAGAAAAAAGCTGACATTGTTAGAATCCTCTTTAATAAGCATTATAGAATTGTTTTTCTGTTTCATTTTAACAGTTCTGGCCAACATAATCCTGCACCTATTCCACTGAAGATGATGACTGCACTTGTGCCAGAAACAGGATTCATTTTTGCTGTGTAAACCCGTGCAATTTCCATTCTAGTTCCTGATAGAGAATAACCTTCCTTTGATAGCATTTCTTTGTGTTTTGCTTCAAGAGATTATTTAAGGTGATAGTCTGTTGACTTTTTTCCCCCACACTCCTAGTTTATTGAGATCCCCTCAAATCACACACTTCCCAGACTACAGTGCAGTAATTTATGTGCGATTTTTCTAATGTGGCAGGTACTGTCTTGTCCACAACGAGCAATTAATTTAAAATTTCATGCTGGGATGTGCTCCCCCCAGAGTATTGTCCATCTGGAATTTAATCCAGATCACAGAATGGTCGGTCCAGGTAATGGGTTCAATGGTAGCAGACATGAGGAGTATGTATTTTTTATTGTTCCATGAAGAAGTAGTATATCCGTAAATATCTGTCATGGCAGTGGGAAAAATAAGAGCGTTAGGTGCCAACAATCTCCAAGTATCGATCAGTTGAGTTTCTCTAAATTTCAAGCATTTGTGATTCATAGAGCAATGTATATGGAACGTCCCTGAGGAGCAAGCAGTCTACAGCATGACCTATTGGTATATTAAAGTCATCCCAATATAAGTTGGCCTTCTTTGAATTCCAAAACATTTGTGAGCCTGCTGAATGGGAATTTCAATTGATGAGCGTTAGATGCATATATAAAAGCAATAGTGAAGGGGGCGGGGGGACTGAAGGCCCTTAAAGGGATAGTAATGTTTCATAATAAAAGCAGCTCTAATTAATCATCATAGTATTTCGGCCATGGAGAGTGTTATTTCAATTCTGTCAGAGTTGTAGTTCAAGAGTAATTCAATGACAAAGTATCCCCCTCCCGCCCCTTCTACTGATGTAACACTGCTCAGCCAGAGCAGAAGGGAGATGCCCAGGTAGACTGCAGACAGAGACAATCATCAATTAAGATAAGGGAAAAACCTGAAAAACTTGTCAAGGGGGCAGGGCTTTCATTGTTCTCACAGGAAGAAATTTGTCCCCTTCTGTTATCTGACTGGTCTATGGACTGGATTCCATATCTGAGAAGAGATGGCTTACACTAGGTAAAAGGAGCAGGAGGGGAAACTTTGCTTGTGAATATCTCTCAAACCATAAAGGTTTGAGAGATAAGACTTATATCGTTCTTCATGTTTTTTTAATGCCTACAAAATAAAATAAAGATAAAACGAAGTATTACTATCCCTTTAATGAATAAAAATCATCCCTCTGGAGCTTTACCAGCCATATGGGTAATCCAGGAGAGGGAATGATGCATCAAGATAGGATCAGTATCAAACCTGGGGATAATGTCTATTGGCTAATAGAGGGGGGTAATACCAAAGGAGACCAGGCCAGACACAGGAGCAAAGGAGAAGTAAGCAAAGAAGAATATGAAGAAAGAAAATGAGTAAAAGAGATGAGAGACCTCGAAAAAGTATAAACCATGAACAAATAACTTGAACATAGATTAGTGCTGAGGGAAAGCAACTGGCCAAGATCCAACCAGAATAACTACGTCAAAGGTCCAAATGGTATCAATATAAAGAGACAGTCGCACACCAACTTGAAACAAGAATCCAATTAAAACTTTATATCGCTTTATTCATATCGTAAAAAAAACACAAAAAAAGGATGCAATGGACTGACAGTGAGGAGAAGGTGCAATAAGACTGGGAAAAGGTCCCACGAACCGTCTAACGCGTTTTGTGCTGCAATTATCGCTTAATCATAGACTTGGTTTTGAAAACAACCACATCCCCTTTTAAACCCTATGAGTGCTGGGGATTAGTTAAAACAACATACCAATAGAAACAAAGACACACAAAAATGGAACCCACCCCCTTTTTTCCCGTTAGTTAGAAACAGCCAATAATCTAGTGGCCGTGATAACTATCGGGTACTAAGCCTTGGCAAATCTCCATGATCACATAAATGCATCCATGGAAATATAATCAACTGTATTATAAACACTTCAGATTATTATAACAAAAACAAAGCGAAGTTACAGCAAAAGAGAAAAGAAAAAACAAAATATCCATTTAATGTATCCTTTATCCTATTATAATTGGAAAACATATAGAGAAAAACTCTCCAACAAACCCTCCAAGATATATATATATATATATATATGTATATTAAAAAAATAATAAAATAAAATCTACACACTTATATATATATATATATATATATATATATATCAATAATATTAGAATCTTTATAAAATTCTACATTCAAAATGAGATAACAGCACAAATATCATCCCAACAATAAATACCAAGGGACTAAGCTAAAAAAACATGGCTAATATCCCATTCTGAATTAAGAACCTCTGGAATTGGTAATCAATTGCATGATATCACCCCCCCGCCAGGGAAGTCTTTCCCGTTCTATACCCTGAGGCTATTCATTATCAGTGTCTGTATTGCTGTGATGTTTAAAATGAATGGCGATTCAAATTTGGAGTTCTACTGAAACTCCGGTTTATGCTGTGTGGGGGTTACACATTCTTTGATGAAGAAGATCCTGTATGGGGCTTGAGACACGGAAAATTATCCATCCAAACAATATCCCACCCCATCGTCATCCCCCTCCAACTAAGAAAGGGGTGAACTCCAGGCACACACCAGCAACATTTTTTGCAAAGATTTATAGATTTAGCATTCATGGGAGAGAGCTAGGAATGTGTGTACATAAGGGAATTTTAAGGAGGCACTGCTTCTTTTCCTATTCCTCTCTTTCCCTTTCTTTCTTGTTAAAATATTGTGCCCTAGCCCACCCCCATGTAACTGGCATTAACTGCATGGTGTATCATCAGACATGAAAGAACAAATCCTAAAATGCAAAAAAAGGGGTAAAATGAACACCTACACAGACCTGTGCGGGCTGAGCAGAAGGAGATCATTAGTCTTCGTCCTTGCACTTCAAAAAGGGAACATACTGACAAAATATTGATAAGTATACATTGGTAAAGGTCAGGGACCTTTTAATGTAAGCCACCAATGTCCAAACTAAGCATACTGCAAATCCACTGGGTTGATATGTCCCGCAGAGGACAGACAGTACCACTACACACATTACATCTTTTCACTGTATCTGCCAACTGCAATATTATATAAAGGGGACATTTAGGATAGGGAAAGATACATGTGGCAGGCCCCCAACCTGATCCTGCCAACACAACCCATATGAACAGCATTACCATCATAAGAAGAGTGGAAAACAAGAGGAAGGCCATCTATAAAGATGGTGGAAAGGAGATTCCAGAGATCCTTTACTTATTACTTATTCTGGTAGGCCACATATTTGAAAATTACATCTAAAATGTGCCTTTTATTCAGGTTGTCTAACTTTGCTGCCAAAAAGTTGATAGTATCATCTTGTTGGGCTATGAGTTGTTCTAGATTATGTTGTTGCTGAAATAAGTCCTCTGTCTCTTTCCAGAGAGTTGATGCAATATCCTAGCTACATGAGATTTTGTCTCCAACTGCAGTTTTAATTTCCAAGATCAAGATCTTAAGATCTTTGGTCAAATCATCCTTGGTGAGAAAGCATGATTGGTCTGTCGGATCCATTATAGGAGACAAATTAGAGAGGGTTGTCTGTGAATTACCAGATTTCATATTTGAACGTAATGGTGGTGGTCCGGATAAGCTGGCCATCTTGATTGAGTGGTGTGCAGTTGCCTTATCTGGTGGAAAATGATCTTCTGTAGATTTACTGCATACAGGGAGAGAGTTGGTAATTTTGTGGGCTTACATCGCTCTCTTTGTCCTTTTGCTGTAGAGTAAAGCTCAGTTTCGAACTTACCTCAATATTAGTGCTTAGTTCATTATTTGCTCCCCTAAAATTCTATGTTAGTTAGTAATGTCTATTAGTGAACCTATTCTGGAAGTCTGCAGACTCAAACAGAATGAATAGCTCTCTTTCATAATCATTTTAACAGGAACTGCACAAAATAGAATTACCGCTTTATAGAATGACATTTAGCAAAACAACATTATTTTCCTATACATCTCATTTCATTAAAAAAGGGGATTTTTGTGTACTTAACGATAGTTTTATCTTATTCAACGTGGTACACAGGAACCATGGGGTGAAATCCTCTCCACAGGAGGGCAGGGCACTTGTAAAAAAAGTTATCTGAGGTGAAGACTTCCAGCCTGCACCCCAGTCTGCTGCATAGCAGATCTGAAAAATACAAACAGAACAAGGGAATCCCCTGAACAGAGAACCCCTGGGATTCAAATCAATGTTTTTTTTTTTCTCCAGGAGGGAACTCCTGTGTTCCCCTAACAGAAAATGATTTATCTGTAATTACACAAAAATCCCCTTTTCTCTTTTGTCATATGTGGAACACAATAACAATGTGGATATACCAAAGCATCCAGCATGAATCCAGGAAGGGAAAGAAAGACCCCTCCAATCACAGACCATTTTCAATAGGAAAGAAAGGCTACAACATGAACCTCAAGCATCAATGGACACAAACACTATTAACTAAATAAAACAAACCAACAAGGTACTGATGCAACAGGAACCAGGAAAGATGGCTACACAGGCACACCAGCATGTAGGACCTTCTGTCCAAAATAATCTTCAGCCGAAGCCAGCACATTTTCCATAGCATGGTAGCAAAGACAGGATGAGATCCTTCTTTCTCAAAAAGCTGGCTTCATGAGCCAGGCTTTCAAAGTAAACTTCTCATGTGGAGAAGTGGTGCCCTGCGACAGGGGGTCTGGGCGAAGAGGGAGCCAAAACAGCTCCACCATAGACAGATTAAGAAGATCAGAAAAACCAGGCCCAGTGGGGCCAAAAGGGGGCAATCAGAATTACATGAGCCTGCTCCATTCTGATTTTCCTCAACCTCCTGGTAATCAGTGGAACTGGGAGAAGATACAGCTGAGAAAATGCCATGGTGTGCAACCTTATGGTTCAGCCAACAGGCCGTTAGTGTTCATGCCGGGAGACCCCGTAGTCAGCTCTCGAGTTGAAAACCCTTTGAACTTCCAATTGCTGGGATCTAGATGTTGGCAGCTGACAAAAATAAGTCTACCACAACACTGTCTATCCCCGAAGTGAACAGAGTAGAGGACCGCCATATGAACCTTGTCACAGGAACCACCGGGCCCCTGGCTTCTGGAGAGGCCTGAGGGCCAGCCTCCTGCCCACAGACTATGGACCTAGCCCTGGCACAGGGTATGGCCTCCCACTGAGACTAATCTCTGCCCTGTTTGCCCCTTGCCATGGAGGATCCTTTACTAGATCCCCAGTCCCCTCTTGGGGCTAAGTCGCCCTCTACTTATTGGGGGTACAAACCCAAGCCCTTTTCAGTAAGTTTAGTAACATCAAAGGCCAGTTCTGTAAGATAAGCATTTTAGCTTCCATGATCTTAAATATGTGGACCACCAGATCCTCCGTGGGTGCATCTGTGTGGATGGCACCAAAATGCTGATCCTTCTTGAAGGCCATAGCCCTAGTGACTCATGCAATGATTAATGTAGGGCATAAGGCTGCCCCAATGCTGCAAAATTCCCCTTCAAGGAGGAGTCCAGGGGCCTGATCCTTGAAGGCCAAAGCGATATAAAAGGGAAACACACTGGCTAAAAAGCCTCCTGTTGGGCGTTTTCCACTCCACAATCTGCAATAGGTTCAAGGAATTGTGGGGAAGAAAAAACGCAGCCTCCTTCTTGAGTCTCTGGAAAAATATCTGGGGAAAGGGAACTAGAGTCTGAAGCCTCAATACCTTAAGCATCTCTAGGACTGCCCAAATAAGGCCTTCAGCAGAAAGACAGTTGTCTTTCTCATAAGTTATCTTACCCACAATAACGCTCATTAGCTTATATCAAAATAAACTCCAGGCTTGCCCGTTCCTGAAGTCACCTCTGCCCAAAATTGGTAATTGTATACTAAACATAATAAAATAATGTAAAAACATTACATCAATAAAAGAAGATCACTGCAAGAAAGGTACTGTGCCCCACAGGAGACTCCCATAGCTCCAAGAACAACCTCAACCACCAGTGAAAGGGTTAGCAACTCTAAAATTGCTACAGTAAGCATATGGATGGATTTGAAGTAAAAGTAATATGCTGCTTATACCAAGCAAGCTTAACTGCCTGACAGAAAAATAGGGACATACAGGACCTGTGTTCTCAAAATAGTAGAATCCTCTATTCAGACTTCCATTAGAAATACATTTAAGCTTCACAGAACTTCTTTAACTACTTAAAGTGTTCGTAATGTCCCATAAATTTTTTTTTTTTATAGATTTGTATAGGGCAAAAAAAGAATCTCATTGCCACAAAACCCATCTCTCAAACCACTATGATCTGAGAGATATTGGCAATCAAAGTTCCCCCTTCCCTCCCCTTCTCCGGATGTCAGCTGTAAAGCTGACAGAAGGAGATCTGTGTCGGCCGACACGATGAGGCTCTTCAGCAGAGCCGAAATTCTGTTATTAGAAAAGAACTACTTCATGGGAATGGTCTACAAAGTGTGCCTGCAAACCAGGCACACTTTGTAGACCTTTCCAATGAAGTAACACTTCTCCAATAATGGGATTTCGGCTCTGCTGCAGAGCCGCCGGCTGGTCCCCGGACTGGGACCTCCTGCTGTCAGGAGAAAGGGAGGGAAGGGGGAACTTTGATTGTGAATATCTCTCAAACCATAGCGGTTTGAGAGATGGGGTTTGTGGCAATGAGATTCTTTTTTTACCCTCTACAAATGTATAAAAAATGTTATGGGACATTATTAACACTTTAATCCAGCAATAAGGAAGCCAGTAATAGACGTTCACCTGAAGGAAGAAAAAAAAAAATGGAAAATAAGAGAGCTTTGCCCTGCTTTCTATCAAGCAACAGCACTTTATCAAACTGGGAGGGTGAAGTGGTGGAGTCTGGGAGTCTCAGCCTCAGAGTTTTCTTTTTAAAAGTGCCCTGTCCTCCAGCAGAGGGGACTTCACACCATGGTTCCTTTCAATGGGACTTTTAACCTGTTAAATGCTAGAAAGGTCTTCAGTGCATTGCTACACACAGCACTGGAGATGTCTCTAGCTTTTAAGAGGTTCAAAGTGAGTTCAGTGGATTTTTCTTTCTCCCCTTTGGTGCAACTGGTTTACTCAAGAATTAGTCCTAATTTCTTTGTTGCATAAAATCTAGTGTTTGTGTACCCAATAAAACAAAAAAATGTCAGGAATATTGTGTATGTACCTGGAATATGGCCATTCTCATCTGGGTATGGCTTCCCATTGCATTGCTGAATTTCTTTTGCCGGTATCCAAAAATCTGGGACAGTCTTAAAGTCGTCTTCAACATTCCAAACAAAGTCTAGATATGGAAAAATAAAACACATTAAATTACAGTCAACAAACTTTTTATTTACTCAAAATTCTGAAAATGCATCATATGTGAAGTCAAAAGTGCCTATACTTTTTAGTATTTTTATCTTTTTCTCCATCTCTGTATTAAAGGCATTCCGATTGGCGGTGGTGGGCCCAAATTGTTAAGTTATGCTTCACATCCCACCCAATCTCCTCGATCCCTCCTCTGATTTCTCTTTCGGACCATTACTCTGAGGTTTCACAGGCTAAGATCAACTATACTACATCTGAAATTGTCACCCTCACTCTCTTGGAGGCTAATTTGGGGTTTCATTTCCCTTTCGCTGGTCTCAGGATTCCATTCGTTATCTCAGTGTCATACTCTTTTCTGATCCCATATAGGCTCTTTGCCATAAATTCTCCACCTTCCCATATGAAACGCTTCTCCGTGATCTCAAATCTTGGAGGTTGTTGCCACTCTCATGGTAGGGTAGAGTGCATCTCATTAAAATGATGGCCCTCCCTAAACTCCTGTATCTCCATAATACTATTTCGATTCAGTTACCGCTTTCCTTCCTGAGAATTTTACAAGCGCTTTTCATCATGTTTATTTGGGCTTTTAAGTGTCCAAGATTACGATTTGATTTGTTGAACAGACACCCTGATGTTGGGGGTCTTTGATTACGACCTGAACCAGATCAACAAATCCCTTACAGATTCTCTGGTCTGAGCTTTCACTCGCACTCCAACAGTGCCTTGATCATGTGGTCTTAGGTCATCTTCTTTGAATATGGTATGCTTCTAACTCCTTCTTTGCTCTAGCTGTTTTACCCAGCCCCTTGCCTTCCATTGTAGACAACCCTGCTTTTCTGTCTGGCCTTGGTACTTGTAGATTTGACACTTGGACTTATTGTGGATGAAGGCGGCTCAGTGACTTATGGACTCTTCTGGCCACATTGTGTTGGATTTGGATGGGACTAGTGGAACATTCGATTGGTGGTCAGGTTTGATACTGGGTGCTTGGCCGTCTTTGGAAAGGTTACATGCATAGATCTCTTTCTATCTTTGAAACGGCTTGCTTTGGATCTTCTCCGGTTTCCCGTCCTCTGCTATTCCCTGTTGATTACCTCCACCTCCTAAATTTAACCTTACAACAACGGGAAAAGGTGCTGCATACCTCTCTCCTTGGCACAATGTCATATGCTGTTTGCATCGTAGATTTGTGAGCGACGTGGCCACCAGGGAATTGAACTACAAAACACTTACCCGCTGGTACCATACCCCAGAAGCTCTTTCGAGACTCTTTGTGACTTAGACTGACAAATGCTGGAGATGCTCGGAGCATGTGGGATCTATGCTCCACGTTAGGTGGTTTTGTCCTAAACTGTCTACTTTTTGGAGTCAGGTGCAGGCGCAAGTCTCTAGTCTTCTGAATGCACTTCTGCCTAGGGATCCCTGCATTTGTCTCTATCTCTGGAGCTCTTCTTTCACTCTCAAGGACCCCTATATTTTAAACCAGAGCTTTGTTTATGTTTAATGTGGCTAGATCTCTGATCCCAGCTTTATGGAAGTCTGCTAACCTGCTGACATTAGATCATTGGCATGCTAAAATGGATGCTTCAGTTGAGATGGAAAAGTGTTTTTGCTTGTCTCATACCTCGTTGGACTTCCACATGACTGCCGCACGCGCAGCAGTGTTTACTGCGCATGTCGGGCGTTACACACAACTTAGCGAATTATTATATAGGATATGTGAGATCAATACAGAGTTATCTGGTAAGCTACTCATTCCAAGGCCTGATCAAACTAGGGACCACCCCTTAGGAAAGGAGGTTTTAACTTCAGCAGATGAAGGTTTTTCTTTTTTGTAAGGTTTGTTAAATTGTGGAATTCCTTTTCTAAGTATGTGTAAATGTTAGATACAATAAATACAAGACAAGATGTGTTTCTTTCAAAACGGAACATACAGGGTTGTAAAACAGTAAGTTCCGGTAAATAGACTAGCACTCATTTTGGAGGCAGGAAGGCTTCTAGAATGCTCATTTTTTTCTGGGTTATGAGACAAAGGATGAATTTTATTCACTTATTTTTTCAACCCAAGTTACTGTGTTTTAACCCCTTGCTAGAGAAGTCTCCAATGCACCTGAGATCACTCTCATTCAAGGGATTAAAAGCCCCATGTAAATTACACATGGATATAATTACAATTAATAATGAACTTGGAAAAAAAATTAATTGCTTTGTGTCTGAGCTCTCAAACCTTTATGGTCTGAGAGATATACGATTACAAAGTCCCCACTTCCCTCCCCTTGTACGGACGTCAGCTTTCCATCTTACAGATGGAGATGTTTGCAAGCACATGTTGTAGACCATTCAAATTAAGTATTTCTTTCTAACTACAGCAGATTCGGCTCTGCTGAAGGGGGAAATTTGTAAGCTGTATAGAAAACTATTTGTAGCGCAAGGAGTGCACAGTATCTCCAAATTGGATCTCAAGCTGCTAAAAAAAAAAACCTGACTCTTCGTCCAGGTACAAGAAACAAAATTATCTAATGCAATCAGAGAGCTAAAGTATCCAATACATAAAGAAAGAAGATTCAAGTCAATAACAAATCTATTTATTAAAAACTATTCAATATGTCTATTCCTCCTAATACAAAATCCCATTGCATACTGTCTCCCCTGTAGGAACTCAGAGTTCTATCGCTCGAAAGAGGTAAATTATTCCCCGCTAGAACACCCTGTGGGCTCAATCAAGTTTCCACGTATAATCCCTCAATATGTAAGAATCCAGATGTCAGCCCGATTGTATCCCCCTATGTCTGTCACACGCGGGACAATCCCTCTCTAGAACAAAGAATCCTCCGAATCTCCCACCTGGATACAATATCAATTCAAATTATATGCAGCTTATTCAGAATAGGGATATTTCTACAAATACAGTTAAAATAATTTAAAAATAAAATGTGACAAACACTTGAATCACAATCCAATATAACATACACTTAAACACAATCGATGGATACCGATCCAATACACTGCAGGACCAAGCCTCCTGCCACCGGGAATCAGACCCTTAATATATATCGATTCCGCAACCCACCTAATTACACCAGCATATATAACACATATATTGGTGATCACCGTATTATAAATTGGGCTGATCACCAATACGAAGCCCGTAATAATGTATGACGAATAATCCAGTCACGGATCACCCGTCCGTTCTGGAAAAAATAATGTCATTCAAACCCTATAAGGGTGCTTATATGGATATACTCATGCTATTTTGAGACAATAACATTTCTGTTTAGAGTCTCACACATCTCCCTTCAGAACTGCTATATATCAAGCTGATCTGGAGAAACAACTCCTGTATTGAGTATGTTCGTATACATATACCCGGGTCAATGTTTTTGTATCCGTTTGATATACCTATTAACTTCGTATCCCAAATGCCTGGTTTGTATAAACCATAATTGGCATAATTTTCATAATGGGATGTCTTTTTATACTTTGTTTTTATCTAACTCAGTGTTCTCTCATTATCAACACACGACCAGTTCACAAAAAATTAGCACTTCACACCATATGTGTTTTATAGGTTACCTTCCGTCTTTATATGATTGTGCACCAGCGGCTACTTTCTACCCACACCTGACTACTCAGCAGGCTGTCTGCTTTCCGCTCCCTTGGTTCTTCCTCTCCAGGTATCCCCTTTAGTACATTCAAAAGGCCAGTGTGTCGGAGGTCTTAAAGACACAGTGTTTCATCCGATTATCAATGCACCTCACAGTATAGGCACTTTTGGCATATTCTTTTTGATGTATTCACTGGTACATCATCTTCCTGGTTCTGCAGTTATGTAGGGATCATCCTCACTCCAACGCGTTTCAAAGCCACTACTGGCTTCTTCATCAGGGAATGTGTTCTGCCATTTTCCTTCCCTTGTGAGATTTTATATCCTTCCAAATCCAGAAATAAATGTCTCCAAAAATGTAACCCTCAATCATTAATTACATTTATCTTCTTTCTGCACTATTTGAATAGATGTGGGACCTGCCCACTAATTCTTATTTCTTACTACTAATGCAGGGCTAGATGTTATCGCTTAACAATACCTTTGGTAGGTCGAAAGAGTTATATCTTACTGTTAGTGCAGGGCTGATGATTACTGTCAAACAGCAACCTAACCTGTTTGACAATAATCATCAGCCCTGCACTAACAGTAAGGTTTGAGAGATCGGACACGGCGCAATTAATTCATTTGTTTTCAAGTTCATTATTAAATGTAATTATATTCATGCATTACTACCCTTTAATGCAAAATTTGGATTTTTTTTTGTTTGTACTCCTCCTAAGGTGCAGTTGGTTTGTCTCAGAATTGCTCTTAATAAAGGCCCCAAGTGTGTTTGAAATATTGACTCTTGGACTGTCATAGGTGGCTCACAGCAGATTGCATCTGGAGATTTGCTTTGAAAAGAAGTCCTGCTTCTTAATGAAGTGGCAAAGCAACAAAGACATCCTCACTATATAGATCATCCAGGAGGTGAAGTCAGATGCCATGTCCAGAAGTTAAAATACGAATACCAAGGCTTGCTAAGAAAATAGCGAGGGACTGCTTGGGAGCTAGTGCCAATAAGATGCTTTGCTCTCAGGCACCCAAAAAAGGTGGCTGGGATGGGCCAGCATGCTGCAGGAGGAAGTGTGCAACAGAAAGATGGCTGCATGCTGGGCAATTCCAGATTGGGGGGGGGTTTAGGAGGGGAATAGGGGGATTAGGCAAACAAAGTGATTCTTATAAAATGGCCGGTAAGGCTGGCTGGCAACAATTTAACCTTGTATTATGTCCCAACCTGTCCCCGTGCACAGAGGCAGCAGAGCAGTTGAGGACTCCAGCCTGAGGAGGCAGTCAGATGCAAGCAAGGTCTGACAGCTGTGTGAAGCTGAGTGCAGGCATGTATAAGCTTGGGGGGATGGGGGGCTGGGCTCTCATTAGTTTGCATTGCTGTTACCATATGTTGTCTTGAGGCTTATTTAGCGGTGGCAGAAGTAGTTATTACTGTGGAGTGATATGATGCAAAGGATGGTATGCAGGACATATGCACCTTAAGGGACACTGGCTGGTTTCCCTAAGATATGAAGATAAAGAAATGGGGAAGCGTGATTTATTAATTTGTTTATTTTTTTATGACTTCCCCATTTTTCAGATTTACTCTCTAGCGTTTAATCCAAAAAAAATCAAAAAGGGGCCTCATCACCACAGCCACACCCTGTGCCAAGAACAGTGTATAAGATCTCTCAAACTACTCAAAAAAATAATATAAACTTGCAGAAATGGAACAGGTGTAACAAACAACTGCACTTACCTCTTGAGCTTCCTTTTGAATAAATATGCTTTTTAAACCTTTTTTCTGCTTGTTTTGTTGGCTTCCTATCTAATCTTGCCCAGAGGTATGGAACACCTGGCGGAAAAAAAATGTTGTTAACGTTCATAATATATCAGCCTCAAAGGCTTTGGAATTTGTGTATTAAAGAAAAAAAGAAGGTGACATTCTAAAAGCAAACCAACTGCATCATAAGGAAGAGGTGCTCAAACAATGCATGTTTTCAGGATCTTCTCAAATACCAATGAGCGCTGTCAACTCAGATCCTTCCGAACAATTGACCTTCTGATTGATTTTCCCGTGTCCATGTGAGGAGATCCTGAAAACCTACACAATGTGTGTATGATTATGTGTGTTGGGGGAAGGGGAGGAGACAGGTTTGAAATTAAAAATTACCCAAATTTCACATGGATTTAATAGAGGTTTAACCCTTTGAATGGTGGAAGCGCCCAATGCATTTTTTTTTATATGTTGGAGATCTCTGTGAAATGTAATGGGTTAACCACCACATAAATAGATGGGAGATTGTATTTACCCCCTGTGGTATAACTGGATTGTCCCAGAATTGCTCTGCTTTTCTTCCTGTGTACAAGATGTGTCCACAAACACTATCTTTCATCATTAACCCTTTGAATGCCAGAGTGGTACACAACACATTGCTTCACCATGCATTGTGTACCTGTCTGGCACTCGAAGGATCAATACAACACAGGCAGGCAAATTGACAGATCCTAGAAAACAGAATCATTGATCTTGGAAATTTCCAAGGTCACAAAGTATAAAGAACAGGAAAATATATGTGAAACAACACATACATAGCAAGGCATGCCTTTTTCTCTTTTTAATTTTTAATTATCATACAGCGTGGCTTTGCTTGGGGAGCTATAGCACCCCTGTGTATGTTTTTCTATAGAATTTACTCTTAATTGATTTTTCGGATGGTAAGAAAGCAATTTCAAGCATCTGAGGAGTTCTCGCGCTGGGGAAGTTATCTCCTCTTTATCACACCTTAGTACAGTGGTTCTCAACCTGTGGGTCGGGACCCCTTCGGGGGTCGAATGACGATTTGCCAGGGGTCGCCTAAAACCATCAGATATTTATATTTCGATTCATAATAGTAGCAAAATTACAGCATTGAAGGAGCAACGAAAATAATTGTACTGTTAGGGGTCGCCACAACTTGGGAAATTTTATCAAAGGGTCGCGGCACTAGAAAGGTTGAGAACCACTGACTTAGTACATCTCCCCCTTGGTATTTTTCCAACACAAGGGACAGTATACATAAAGGGCCAAGTGATTAAAGGAAGAAAACTGTCTTAATTTCATTATTAGCATAAAAATATTTTTGTCTTTCAAAAGACATTTTTCAATTAGACAAAACATTTATACAGTTAATGCCATGAAAGATTGTGTTAAAAACAAACATTTTAAAGTGAATGTGAAACAAAGTCCTGTCTTGCATAAAAAAAAAAGATATTGAAGCAAGAGTGGATAACATTATTTTGCCATTATACAAATCATTGGTAAGACCTCCCCTTGAGTATCCAGTGCAGTTTTGGGCACCAGTTCTGAAAAAGGATATACTAGAACTAGAGAGGGTACAGCGAAAAGCAACAAAATTAAATAAGGAAATGGAGGACTTGACGTATGAGGAACAACTAGACAAACTTGGTTTATTTACTAAGAGGAGACCTTATCACATTGTACAAATATATGAGAGGTCAATACAAGGATCTCTGTGGTGAGCTATTTATTCCAAGGCCTGATCAGGTGACCAGGAGACACCCCTTGAGATTAGAGGAAAGGAGGTTTAGACTTCAGCAGAAGAACATGTTTTTTTTTTTTTTTTTTTTTTTTTTAACAGTGAAGTCTGTTAAATTGTGGAATTCTTTGCCCAAGGAGGTGGTTATGGCAGATACAATGGATACATTTCTTTCCAAAGGGAACATAGAGAGGTATACTGTTTATTAGTAGGCAGACCAGGAAGGTCTGATAAAGAGTAACTTATTTGGTAGCAGGAACGCTATAAAATTACTGGGGTATGAGGAGAAGGTTGAACTTGATGGACTTGTGTCTTTATTCAACCTAATTTACTATGTTACTATGTGATCCAAATGCACTTCAGGCAAACATGCAAAAAAAGCTATTAAATTCAGTTTTAACGTCAGTCCTTACTAGAACGCAAGTACGCACACACACACGCATACCTACCTACAAAACACTGGCCTGATTGGTGGTAGCCACACCCAGAGGTGGCAGCAGGGCAGAGTTAGCACAGGTTGAAGAGCATTGCCTGTTGGTATTGATTTTGATAGGAGTGGCCGCGGGAGGTTTAAGACTCCAGTCAAAATCATTGCACACACTTTTGTCCTTTCCACCTCTCACCTCCCTTTTGTCACTTTGCCTCCTTACGTCCGACTCCAAATTTTCCTTTCACCACTTCTCCTCCTCCAAACCACTGCCCCCCCTTCATTACTGCCTCCCACTTTCACTTTTTCCAGAAATAAAAGTGTGACTATCTCCTAAACTATACAGCTGCTGGACTTTTGGCTAAAATGACATATAAGAAGTTTTTAATGCAGTTTTCAAATATACAAACTTTAATTAAGGTGAAAGTTCAACTTTAACCCCTTAAGGACTAGCCGCAGGGCCAGCATTTAAGGTCCACAGCACTTTTTTTTAATTACATACATATATATATATATATATATATATATATATATATATATATATATATATATATATATGGAATCAGAGGTTCCCGAATGACGTGCAGCCATATAAGTTATGGGTCGTTAACGCACATTTTCCCCATGAGGTTTACGTACGTCCTTAGTCCTTAAGGTGTTAAGTTGTGAAGACTGAAGGGAAAATGCCCAAAAACAAAGAGAAAGTAAAGATAACTGCAGTGCAAGCTGGCAGAGCATCATGAGGGAAGATGCCCAGTATTTGGTTAAATCTATGGGTTGCAGACTTCAGGTAGTCATTGAATGCAAATAAGTACTAAATATATATTAGTACTATATATACACAGTCTGAAAATGATATAATTCCCTAAGATGGAGGAACTATGTATAAAAAGGGCTCTAATTCCAAAAGAGCTCAAGGTTTATAGATATAAATACCCTCAAATAAGAACTGACAGTCTTCACGTTATCCTCAGTGATAGTTTCATTGTAATCCAATGTGCTGGAGATCAGAGCCAAAACAACCAAACTTGTGTCACTGTCCAAATACTTAAGGACTGCACTATGTATATAAAAAGTAATGCAGACAGTCCTCATCTTGCAAAAAAGTAAAGTTTTTATTAGTCCAATGTTTGAGCTTGGCTTGCTTTTGATAAAGGCTTCCCTGGAAGTCAAAAACTGGGCTAATAACACGTTTATAGTACTGTAAGAAAAGGAGTGACTTTACTGTTTCTCGAATTGCAGTTGTGGAACACTATGCTTGCTGTGTACGGATATGATGTCCCTCAGGTGATAATCATCTATATTTAAAAAATCAAAAACAAAAAAAACAAACACTGATTTAAGTTTTAAATGGGTTGTTATCCTATATGAACATTCCCGTCTAAAGAAAAAAAAACAAAATATAAAATTTACTTATTTAAAATTCGTTTCCAAGCAACCATTTTTATTTATTTATTTTATAAACATGGTGGACTAAGGGTACTCCGTTTCTTCTTAAATGGGAACCTACACCTCCACTCAGAATGTGCTACTTTTAAAGCACACACTGCTTGCTTTAACGATATGCTTGTCTGACAGTCAGGAATGTTGTCTTTTAATGTTTACAGCACTTTCTATTTTGCCGTATGCTGGTGATGGTAATGGTTAAATTTCACCCACCTCGGGACACCAATAAGGATAATGTAGGAATCCTATCTGTAGAAAAGTCCTGCTCTGCTCTTATCTGCAGCTCTGCCTGTTTACCTGGACACACCTGCTCCATTCACCCCAGCTCTGTTATTGCCTGTCTTCCAGTCTGTTCCAGGACCCATACTCTGAGGCCTATTGTCACAGT
Source organism: Rhinophrynus dorsalis (assembly GCA_037306005.1). Taxonomy (NCBI): domain Eukaryota; kingdom Metazoa; phylum Chordata; class Amphibia; order Anura; family Rhinophrynidae; genus Rhinophrynus; species Rhinophrynus dorsalis. The sequence goes on from CM074721.1 coordinate 222,712,149, forward strand.
AACCAGTACAAATGAAGGTCAGACACAGGTATATTGAAGTAAAACCACCTTTATTTAAGATACACAATAACAGTAGTTCCCCAGCAAAGTCCCAAAAAATAAAACAGACAGGCAACAGTCCACTACCCAAACGGACACTGACCCGAGGCCTGTACTACTCAGAGAGGAGTAGAGAACCAGCCTATGGTTCTATCTCCCAAGGATGTATAAGGCACCCAATGGAATCGGAGTACTACCACACGGTACAGAGGTGAATGGAGTGGAGGAAAGCACAAGCCACAGTACCGCTAATGCACATAGCCCAATGAGTATAGGATACACGGAGCGAGTAGACAGCCAGAGCCACAGTTCAGAACTAGGGTGGATAGTCAGACAAGCCGGGGTCATACACCGAGCAAGTAGTCAGCCAGAGCCACAGGTCAGAACCGGTGTGGATAGTCAGACAAGCCGGGGTCATACACCAAGCGAGTAGTCAGCCACAGCCACAGGTCAGAACCAGTGTGGATAGTCAGACAAGCCCGGTCATACACAGAGCGAGAGATAACTAGAGCCACAGGCGTCACAAACCCGTCCGATCTTCCTCCCTCAAGGCGGTCTCACTCCTGATTACAGAACTCATACACCTGTCCATAGCCTACTTAAAGCCAGGACTTTCCTACTCCCCCCCACCCTCGGATGGTCTGTGCTCAGCATCCTAGCACCTGTGTATCAAGCTTACCTGTACCCCTGATTCCTGTTGTGACCCTTGCCCAAACTCCGGGTACCCGAATATCTGGCATCCTGACATTGGCTTTGTCTGTGACCTCTCCTTGTTCCTGCGATCCAACTGTTTGCTCCAGTCTTCTGTTCGACCCTTTGTGTACCGACTCCGGCTAGCCTGACCACTCTCTTCATACCTCCAGTTTGTTTCGACTCCTTGTGTACAGATTCCGGCTCTACAACTCTCCGATTCTCGACTCTCCCTAGGTACCGACTATCTGTTTGTTCGACTACCTGTGTACCGGACCCGGCTATCCTTTGACTTCCCGCCTGTCTACGACCCTGCGTAGTTTACATCAATTCTGGTCGACTTCAGCTTATCTTCGACTCTCTAGTATCTGCTTCTGCAGCTTTTAGTCGACTAGTAGCATAACATTACTGTCAGCTAACTTAAAGACTCCTGACCTCCGACTCCTGGCCTTCTGCTGTAGTATTCCGACTCTGCCTTGTACCCTGTGGGTTATCATCCTCATTCACCCGTTCCTTGTCTGGCTGAGAGAACTGTGATAACAGGTCCGAACCAGTGTGGATGGTCAGACATTCCGGGGTCATACACAAAGAGAGAAAGGAAGCCAAACCAGGGTCACAATGAGGACCAAATGTAACAAGTAATCACAGGAACACCACTTAAGGGCAACTGACCATAGGCCCAGGGAAGTTAATATAGGCCTACATGGAGGTGGCAATCAGTCAAAATTAATGCGTGCATCTAAACAATCGCTGCATTCAGAGACAGACACGCGAGCCTGCACCTATGACCACCAGACAGAGCAGTGAAATAGCACGACGGTAACTGGCAGCATGGATGCCAAGGTACACTGTGATACCTATATATCATGCAGCCTTACATACGCTCCAGTGTAGATGTAGTGTGTCTTACAGAGCAGAGATTCCTCAGCTTTGAATTCTGATCACATTTGTTTACCTCCTGTCCTGACCTTGCTTTGCTCCAGACCTGATCCTGCAACCTTATGTGTTTGTGAGCTCCTAGTACCTGCCTGTGCGAGCTCCTTGCAGTTGTGACCTTTCCCTAGATTCACACTCTAGCTTTGATCTCAAGCAGCTCTCAAAAGCAGCAGCCTTGAGGGTTAGTTCTGTCTGCTGACCCACAGCCACCCATCATCCAGCTTTATCTGCAAGTGAGTTGTACTTTTCAAAGTACTCCATGACTGTTACTGCATCCGTTCTGCCTAGTAACCCCCCTCTGCCCTGATTGCCTGCTTTCTGTCCTGTTAGCCAGCGTAAGAGATACAACACATGTCTCCCGTCGTCTTCTTCTTGCTGATGGATAAAATCTATCAGCGGTGATTTTTGGATACCGAGGCTTGAGCCTCACTACTCCATCTTCTCGGGTTGGGTTTGAAGTCGCAGGTTTGGATTCTTCTTGGTCTGTGTTGACTTGTCACAGTTGGGTTGGTTTCACAGGGTCTTTGCTGTGATGGGCCGCGGATAGCGGTCAAAGGGATTTGCAGTGGTGGCAGTGAGTTTTCTGATCAGAGGGTTCGGGTTCTGATCCAGTCCTTGGCAGAAGTTCTTACTCCGCTTCGCTAGGTGTTCGTCCAACATCTCGATGTCCAGCTCCCTGTGAAGGTCAGCTGTCCTTATGAATCTTGGAGCTCCAGACGATATCCGCAGGGCCTTGTTCTGGACTATCTGAAGACTCTTCCGGTGTCGCTCATGGCATACAACACATGTTCCTTTACTGGTGTCTTATCAGGAGAATGCCCTGACCCCTGGATGACATCATATGCGTACTGATTGATGCTGCGTGATGTCATTTAGAGGTTGGAGCCTAACAGAGTTCCCTGGTGCCTCCTTCCACACCTCCAAAGCCCTCCTACAATGCTCCCATTGATGGGGACTTGGAGAACCCTTTCATTCCATACTGTGATTTATACTTTATTCACTTTGTTTTTCTCATTTACCTGCTTTTTTCACTAAATTCTATCTAATTTCAGAATTATAGGGGATATATAAAAGGAAATGCACTTGAAATCAGTATTTGGATATTTCTTATCGCTTGCAAATGGGTTATTTAAAGACATGGTGTTTGGTCTTTTCTCTTTGGCTTGCCTGCCCTATGTCTTTTTGGAATTAAGGCAATGTGCAAACCCCATGTGGCCTGTGGGGGTGGGTGGAAAAGACCTATAAAGAAGACTAAGAGTGTTTAGGTCCTCCGTGCACTCACTGCAGGACACCACTGTTTTGAAAGCAAGTGAGTCCCACGATAAAGGTATTAGAAATTGTGTGATTTTAATGTTTTAACTAGATACCAAGTCCTATGCATGTATTACAAGATTCATCAGGGAAATTGTGTGCTTTTAATGTGTTTTTAAATATTTTAATTTTAATTTTGGTATCATGTACTACATGTTTATATATAAAAATAGCAGGAGTAAGTTTAATTTTAGATAGGAACTCACTTTAGATGGGGTACCTCAAGTGGTAAGCAAGCTTAAACATATTTTGGCCAAATTAAGCAAAGAAAACCTCAGATTTACTAACATAGCAGTATAATATATATACAGGGCAAATACTTTGAAAATTTGTATGGCGCAGCGCAGGTTTACTATTGGTTTTAGATTCCTATTAATGGACTCAGAAAACCTGTCATCAAAAGCCAGGTTACTTTAATACTGGTAACCTTCAGAGTGATAGGCTGTATATACACATTACTAAAGCATATTTTATTTTTTTTAATGCTACCTTATTGTTTGGGGGGTCTTCCAAATGAAGCACAGCACCAAGGGCCCACACCCATCTTTGAATGCGAATTCATGTCACTTCAGGGTCAAGCAGACAATAAGCAATACAGTGTCCTCTTGGCTATGTAAATGCATTGCAAGAGGTGTTATGAGCACCGCAAATGCAGCTGATGACTTGCAGGGCATGTATTTAACACAAGTCATTCAAATTAAGATCAGAGTATTATTCAATAAACCAAACCAGAAATTCTGGGGCAAACTAACCCCATAAAAGGGACAAACGAAAATTACAGAAATCCTCATTGATTTAAATCGGATTTTAACCCCCTGCATGCTAGAGAGATCGCAGAAGCATGTGCCAGAGACTGACCATTCAAACAGTTAAAATTTCTATTTAAAATTAAAGGGTGTTTTCATTTGTCAGTTATGCTGCTGATGGTTTGCTCCAGAACTGCACCTCTTCAGCTTCTTGAATACAGCCCTCAGGGAAATATGCATAAAGAAAATATAAGCAATGGGGAAAGAAACCAACAAAAAAAATCCCAAAATGTTCATAGATTTAAATTAGCTTTAAAGCCACTGAATGCTATGTCTCCATTGCATTGCAAGGTGTTGGAGACCTCTATAGCATTCTAAGAGTTAAAGACTCCTGTTAAGATCAACAGTAATTTGTATTCCTACCCTATAGTACAGTTGATTTGACCCAGAATTGCTTATCTTTTTCTTTCTGCATAAGGCCCTCAAAAAGAGGTTTTTGGAAAACAGTGAAAGGTTGGGCCTAACATGAAAGTCACTTTCCTACATTTGTACTTGTCAAATCTATAGTGGGTGAAGGGACTGGAAGTAGAGTGGGGGAACAAGGTGCAACATGACCACAAAAATAAAACTGTGGCACTAAAATTTCTCTTAGAATGCCAAATAATGGTGCTTATATATACACACATACTAGTTTAAAGGCCCGTGTACATGGGCCACAGTGCCACCCAGTGGCCTCGGCTGCTGCCACGGAGCCGAGAGCAGAGACAGGCAGTGGGCCCCGGGGAGTCTTGGATGGCTTTTCCCGGCGGCCCCTCATCCTCATCCTCTGGAGCCGGTTGTACTGCACTTCCCTCACACCGAGTGGTCCCAAGAAGGTGCATGAGAGGAGTCCCGTGTGCCGGGAGCGCAGTGGTGACGGGAAACAGAAGTTGAATCTGAATTCAGAACACCCTGCTCCATATAAGCCGATGCGCCATCTTGTTTCTCCTCTCACACTCTGAGCTCACGTGACTACTCGGCCGGCACGTTCGGGCAGTCTCTACTGCGCATGACTGCATTGGAAAAACATCCTAGCTTTTTATTATATAGAAAAGGATATATATACATACATACATATATATACATACATATATAATCTCCAGAATACTAAATATGAACGCAATAGCAAACTAGCTACAATGCAGGGGACAAATGAAAAGTTCCCAATGATTTAAATTGAGCTATTAACCCCTTGAAGGGTAAAAAGGACCCCAGAATCAATCCCCTTTAGTTTCCAAAATATGGCCCACAGACCAACATTGCCTAATAGAGGAATTTCTGAACGGATTATGATTGGGTTTGAAAACAGCAGAAGCTATAAACTATGGCATCCTGGGACAAAACTGGGCATGGAACCATGAAAAGAAAATAAGTAAAATCTAAAAGGTGCAGAGCTATAATCTAGATATGCAATTCTGGAACAAGCTAACTGCACCATTGGTACAAATAAAAATTCACCAAATTCCCAGGAACTGAAATGGCACTTTTGGAGACCTCTAGTATTCAAGGTTAAAAGCCCCATTTAAATGAATAGGAATTTTCATCTATCTCCCTAAATGAAGGTGGCTTCCTCCAGAAATGCACCTTATGTTTTCCCATTTCATATACTCAACAATACACTGAAGGACCAAATCTCAAAAAGATGAGGCACAGACAGCAACCCCAACCAATCCACTGACCTTCAGTTGGACAGCCCTGTTATCAAGTTCAAGTATTAAATCAAAATGGCATGTAGTGTAGAGTACAGCTGTGAAGAGAAATTCAGTAATCTCTATCCTTAGGTTTACCTTTGTGGCTAGTAACATAACAACAGGTCCCATCCACCTTCTCAGTTGCCAGTGCACTTTGAACATCTGCTTTCAATGCTATGGGGCTGAGTGTTTCAGTGGCCACAACGTTAAACACCTAAAAAGAAAAATTAATACTTGTAAAAACTTCAAATATTAAAGGAGAGTATACTTTAGATAATATACATTATTTAGGCCTAGGTCAAGTAAGTCTAGGCCAGCAGATTTGCAGGGGAGGCAGACAGTATCTGCTAAAATTGGCAAAGTTGCCCATGCACCATTGTAACTCAGCAGCGCCCCTTCATCAGAATCACGTGACTGAAGACATATTGATGTCACCAGGTAAATTACATGACCACATTTAGGGTGCTGCATGTTAAGAGCGGCATAACTCCTAGATTCCCTCTAGTTCTACAACATTTCCATGTCACAGCCTATACTCCTAATTAACCCCTTTAGGATCAGATGGGGTTCCAACACTTTGCAAAGCAATACATTGCTCCCACTATCACCCCTCAAAGGATTAATTCTCACTCATGCAGCTCGCTGCCCAATGTTCTCAGGAAATCACTGACAACCGGTCTCAGCCTGTGGCTTTCTACAGCATTATTCACTTACTACTCATCACTGGCAACTAAATGCTAGCTCCGTGTGACTCAATACCACTGTGCTGCTATCTTCTTTCATTTCATTCACTATTCTGTATAGTAGGTTTGAGCAACATAGGGCTCTTTAGCTGTTGTGGACTAAAACTCCCATCATCCCCATCCAGCTACTATACAGAAAATTACACAGTGGTTATAATGCACAGCTGTCAGTGAGGAGTAGGCATATGAATAATGGTGGAGTTGGGGACATCAACAGCATTGTCAACAAGTCTATTTGCAGAATATATTTTTTCAATTATGGTGTTGAACATCAATAGACATGGAAAGAAGGATACCCAGTACATTCATTTCAAATGATATACCATTACTGAAATAAAATGTAAATCAAAGCTTTTAAGGTGACAGTTTTATATTTAGGCATTTTAGGCCACGGCATGTCTGTGCGTGGCCATGTTTGTAGCCGTGGCGTCTGTGTGCGGCCGTGGCCATGTCTGTGGCCATGTTTGTGGCCGTAGCATGGCCGTGGCGTGTGTGTGTGTGTGGCCGTAGCGTGTGTGTGGCCGTGTTGTGTCTGTGTGTGGCCGTGTTGTGTCGGTGTGTGGCCGTGGCGTGTGTGTGGCCTTGTTTGTGGCCGTAGCATGTCTGTGGCCATGGCGTGTCTGTAGCCATAGCGTGGCCGTGTTTGTGGCCGTGTGTGGCAATGTTTGTAGCCGTGGCGTGTCTGTGTGTGGCCGTGTTTGTGGCGTGTGTGTTTGGCCGTGGCGTGTCTGTGTGTGGCCGTGTTTGTGGCGTGTCTGTGTGTGGCCATGTTTGTGGCGTGTCTGTGTGTGGCCGTGCCGTGTCTGTGTGTGTGGCCGTGCCGTGTCTGTGGCCGTGCTGTGTCTGTGTGTGGCCGTGCTGTGTCTGTGTGTGGCCGTGGCGGTATTTGTGGCGTGTCTGGCCGTGTTTGTGGCGTGTCTGTGTGTGGCCGCAGCGTGTCTGTGTGTGGCTGCAGCATGTCTGTGTGTGGCCGTGGCGTCTGTGTGTGGCTGTGTTTGTGGCGTGTCTGTGTGTGGCCGTGGTGTGTCTGTGTGTGGCCGTGTTTGTGGCGTGTCTGTGTGTGGCCATGGTGTGTCGTGCCTGTGTTTGTGGCGTGTCTGTGTGTGGCCGTGGCGTGTCTGTGTGGCCGTGGCCGTGTTTGTGGCGTGTCTGTGTGGCCGTGTTTGTGGCGTGTCTGTCCGTGGCGTGTCTGTGTGTGGCCGTGGCGTGTCTGTGTGTGGCCGTGTTTGTGGCGTGTCTGTGTGGCCGTGTTTGTGGCGTGTCTGTGTGGCCGTGGCCGTGTTTGTGGCGTGTCTGTGTGGCCGTGTTTGTGGCGTGTCTGTGTGGCGTGTCTGTGTGTGGCCGTGGCGTGTCTGTGTGTGGCCGTGTTTGTGGCGTGTCTGTGTGGCCGTGTTTGTGGCATGTGTGTGGCCGTGGCCGTGTTTGTGGAGTGTCTGTGTGGCCGTGGCGTGTCTGTGTGTGGCCGTGGCGTGTCTGTGTGGCCGTGTTTGTGGCGTGTCTGTGTGTGGCCGTGGCGTGTCTGTGTTTGTGGCGTGTGTGGCCGTGTCTGTGTGGCGTGTGTGTGTGTGTGTGTGGCCGTGGCGTGTCTGTGTGGCCATGACTGTGGCTGTGGCGTGTCTGTGTGTGGCAGTGGCTTGTCTGTGTGGCCGTGGCATGTCTGTGTGTGCCTGTGTTTGTGGCGTGTCTGTGTGTGGCCGTGGCGTGTCTGTGTTTGTGGCGTGTGTGGCCGTGTCTGTGTGGCGTGTGTGTGTGTGTGGCCGTGGCGTGTCTGTGTGGCCATGACGTGTCTGTGTTGCCGTGGCCGTGGCGTGTCTGTGTGTGGCAGTGGCTTGTCTGTGTGGCCGTGGCATGTCTGTGTGTGCCTGTGGCCGTGTTTGTGTTTGTGGCCGTGACATCTCTGTGTGGCCGTGGCGTCTGTGTGTGGCTGTGGCCATGTTTGTGGCCGTGACGTGTGGCTGTGTTGTGTCTGTGTGGCCGTGGTGTCTGTGGCCATGGCTGTGGCGTCTGTGTGGCCGTGGCGTGTGTGGCTGTGGCCGTGGCGTGTCTGTGTGTGGCCGTGGCGTGTGTGGCTGTGGCCGTGTTTGTGGCCGTGGCGTGTCTGTGTGTGGCCGTGGCGTGTCTGTGTGTGGCCGTGGCGTGTCTGTGTGTGGCCGTGGCGTGTCTGTGTGTGGCCGTTTGTGGCCGTGGCGTGTCTGTGTGGCCGTGGCGTGTCTGTGTGTGGCCGTGGCGTGTCTGTATGGCCGTTTGTGGCAGTGGCGTGTCTGTGTGGCAATGGCTGTTTGTGGCTGTGGCGTGGCTGTGTGGCCATGGCATGTCTGGCCCTGTTTGTGGCCGTAGCGTGTTTGTGGCCGTGGCGTGTCTGTGTGTGGCCGTGTTTGTGGCCATGTGGTGTCTGTGTGGCCATGTTTGTGGCTATGGCCATGTTTGCGGTGTGTGGCGTGTCTGTGTGGCCGTGGCGTGTCTGTGTGTGGCCGTGGTGTGTCTGTGTGGCGTGTCTGGCTGTGGCCGTTTTTGGCCAAGGTGTGTCTGTGTGTGGCCATGCTGTGTCTGTGTGTGGCCGTGGCCATTTGTGGCGTGTCTGTGTGTTGCCGTGGCATGTCTGTGTGTGGCCGTGGCCATTTGTGGCGTGTCTGTGTGTTGCCGTGGCATGTCTGTGTGTGGCCGTGGCCATTTGTGGCGTGTCTGTGTGTGGCCGTGGCGTATCTTGTGTGGCGTGCCTGTGTGTGGCGTGCCTGTGTGTGGCGTGCCTGTGTGTGGCGTGCCTGTGTGTGGCGTGCCTGTGTGGCCGTGGCGTGCCTGTGTGTGGCCGTGGCGTGTCTGTGTGTGGCCGTGGCCATGGCCGTGTGTGGCCGTGGCCATGGACGTGTGTGGCCGTGGCGTGTCTGTGTGTGGCCGTGGCGTGTCTGTGTGTGGCCGTGGCTGTTTGTGGCCGTGTCGTGTGTGTGGCCGTTTGTGGCGTCTGTGTGTGGCCGTGGCGTCTGTGTGTGGCAGTGGCCATGGCGTGTCTGTGTGTGGCCGTGGCGTGTCTGTGTGTGGCCGTGGCGTGTCTGTGTGGCAATGGCTGTTTGTGGCTGTGGCGTGGCTGTGTGGCCGTGGCATGTCTGGCCCTGTTTGTGGCCGTAGCGTGTTTGTGGCCGTGGCGTGTCTGTGTGTGGCCGTGTTTGTGGCCATGTGGTGTCTGTGTGGCCATGTTTGTGGCTATGGCCATGTTTGCGGTGTGTGGCGTGTCTGTGTGGCCGTGGCGTGTCTGTGTGTGGCCGTGGTGTGTCTGTGTGGCGTGTCTGGCTGTGGCCGTTTTTGGCCAAGGTGTGTCTGTGTGTGGCCATGCCGTGTCTGTGTGTGGCCGTGGCCATTTGTGGCGTGTCTGTGTGTTGCCGTGGCATGTCTGTGTGTGGCCGTGGCCATTTGTGGCGTGTCTGTGTGTTGCCGTGGCATGTCTGTGTGTGGCCGTGGCCATTTGTGGCGTGTCTGTGTGTGGCCGTGGCGTATCTTGTGTGGCGTGCCTGTGTGTGGCGTGCCTGTGTGTGGCGTGCCTGTGTGGCCGTGGCGTGCCTGTGTGTGGCCGTGGCCATGGCCGTGTGTGGCCGTGGCCATGGCCGTGTGTGGCCGTGGCGTGTCTGTGTGTGGCCGTGGCGTGTCTGTGTGTGGCCGTGGCGTGTCTGTGTGTGGCCGTGGCTGTTTGTGGCCGTGTCGTGTGTGTGGCCGTTTGTGGCGTCTGTGTGTGGCCGTGGCGTCTGTGTGTGGCAGTGGCCATGGCGTGTCTGTGTGTGGCCGTGGCGTGTCTGTGTGTGGCCGTGGCGTGTCTGTGTGTGGCGTGTCTGTGTGTGGCCGTGGCCGTTTGTGGCCGTGGCGTGTGTGTGGCCGTTTGTGGCCGTGGCGTGTGTGTGGCCGTTTGTGGCCGTGGCGTGTGTGTGTGTGGCCGTGGCGTGTCTGTGTGTGGCCGTGGCGTGTCTGTGTGTGGCCGTGGCCATGGCCGTGGCGTGTCTGTGTGTGGCCGTGGCGTGTCTGTGTGTGGCGTGTCTGTGTGTGGCCGTGGCCGTTTGTGGCCGTGGCCGTTTGTGGCGTCTGTGTGTGGCCGTGGCTTCTGTGTGTGGCAGTGGCCATGGCCGTGTGTGGCCGTGGCCGTCTGTGTGTGGCCGTTTGTGGCCGTGGCGTGTCTGTGTGGCCGTGGCGTGACGGTCATAACATGACGGGCAACGCCGTCCCACATTGCTAGTCTTGTAATAAAATTTGAGGATTTTCCTAACTTTGTGAAAGAAAGACAAGATTTTATTAAAGACATGGAGGTGAATATTATCCATCCCAAGTGACACCCACCCTATCATGTTTTTTCTCTTCTCTATAGGAACATTTTGTAGATGTTGCTGCATAATGAAGTTAACATTTGATCTACTATTAAAAAATGTATGGTTTGTTATAACTTTCTGTTACAGCATCAAAGAAAGAGGAAGCTGCCACAGGATTGGTACAGCTTATATTGTGGCGTGTCTGTGTGTGGCCGTGGCTGTGGCGTGTCTGTGTTTGGCCGTGGCGTCTGTGTGTGGGTGTGGCCGTGTTTGTGGCTTGTCTGTGTTTGGCTGTGGCGTGTTTGGCCGTGGCGTGTCTGTGTGTGGCCGTGGCCGTGTTTGTGGCGTGTGTGTGTGGCCATGTCTGTGTTTGTGGCGTGTGTGTGGCCGTGTCTGTGTTTGTGGCGTGTGTGTGGCCGTGTAAGTGTTTGTGGCGTGTGTGTGTGTGGCCGTGGCGTGTGTGGCCGTGGCGTGTCTGTGTGGCCGTGTTTGTGGCCGTGACGTGTCTGTGTGTGTGTGTGGCCGTGGCGTCTGTGTGTGGCCGTGGCATGTCCGTGTGTGGCCGTGGCTGTGGCTTGTCTGTGTTTGGCCGTGGCGTGTGTGGCCGTGGCGTGTCTGTGTGGCCGTGTTTGTGGCCGTGACGTGTCTGTGTGTGGCCGTGGCGTCTGTGTGTGGCCGTGGCATGTCCGTGTGTGGCCGTGGCTGTGGCTTGTCTGTGTTTGGCTGTGGCGTGTTTGGCCGTGGCGTGTCTGTGGCCGTGTTTGTGGCGTGTGTGTGTGGCCGTGTCTGTGTTTATGGCGTGTGTGTGGCCGTGTAAGTGTTTGTGGCGTGTGTGTGTGTGTGGCTGTGGCGTCTGTGTGGCCGTGGCATGTCCGTGTGTGGCCGTGGCCATGTTTTTGGCGTCTGTGTGTGGCCATGGTGTGTCTGTGGCCGTGACATGTCTGTGTGGCCATAGTCGTGTTTGTGGCCATGACGTGTCTGTCTGTGGCAGTGGCTTGTCTGTGTGGCCGTGGCATGTCTGTGTGTGCCTGTGGCCGTGTTTGTGGTCGTGACGTGTCTGTGTGGCTGTGGCGTCTGTGTGTGGCTGTGGCCGTGACGTGTGTGTGGCCGTGGCGTCTGTGTGTGGCTGTGGCCATGTTTGTGGCCGTGACGTGTGGCTGTGTTGTGTCTGTGTGGCCGTGGCATCTGTGGCCATGACTGTGGCGTCTGTGTGGCTGTGGCGTGTGTGGCTGGGGCCGTGTTTGTGGCCGTGGCGTGTCTGTGTGGCCGTGGCGTGTCTGTGTGTGGCTGTGGCCGTGGCGTGTCTGTATGGCCATTTATGGCAGTGGCGTGTCTGTGTGGCAATGGCTGTGGCCGTTTGTGGACGTGGCGTGTCTGTGTGTGGCCGTGGCGTCTGTGTGTGGCTGTGGCCGTGTTTGTGGCTGTGGCGTCTGTGCGTGGGGCTGTGGTGTGTCTGGGGCCGTGTTTGTGGCCGTTGCGTGTCTGTGGCCGTGGCCGTGTGTGGCATGTCTGGGGCCGTGTTTGTGGCCGTGGCGTCTGTGTGTGGCATGTCTGGGGCCGTGGCGTCTGTGTGTGGCATGTCTGAGGCCGTGTTTGTGGCCGTGGCGTCTGTGTGTGGCATGTCTGGGGCCGTGTTTGTGGCCGTGGCGTGTCTGTGTGTGGCATGTCTGGGGCCGTGTTTGTGGCCGTGGCGTGTCTGTGTGTGGCTGTGGCCGTGTGTGTTTGTGGTCGTGGCGTGTCTGTGGGTGGCCGTGCCGTCTGTGGGTGGTTGTGGCCGTGTTTCTGGCCGTGGCGTCTGTGTGTGGCCAGGGCACGTGTGTGGCATGTCTGCGTGTGTGGCCGTGGCGTGTCTGTGTGTGGCATGTCTGCGTGTGTGGCCGTGGCGTGTCTGGGTGTGGCATGTCTGCGTGTGTGGCCGTGGCGTGTCTGGGTGTGGCATGTCTGCGTGTGTGGCCGTGGCGTGTCTGGGTGTGGCATGTCTGCGTGTGTGGCCGTGGCGTGTCTGGTCTGTGTGTGGCGTGTCTGCGTGTGTGGCCGTGGCGTGTCTGCGTGTGGCGTGTCTGTGTGTGTGGCCGTGGCGTGTCTGCGTGTGGTCTGCGTGTGGCGTGTCTGCGTGTGTGGCCGTGGCGTGTCTGGTCTGTGTGTGGCGTGTCTGCGTGTGTGGCCGTGGCGTGTCTGGTCTGCGTGTGGCGTGTCTGTGGCCGTGGCGTGTCTGCGTGTGGTCTGCGTGTGGCGTGTCTGTGGCCGTGGCGTGTCTGCGTGTGGCGTCTGTGGCCGTGGCGTGTCTGCGTGTGGCGTGTCTGTGGCCGTGGCGTGTCTGCGTGTGGTCTGCGTGTGGCGTGTCTGTGGCCGTGGTGTGTCTGCGTGTGGCGTGTCTGTGGCCGTGGCGTGTCTGCGTGTGGTCTGCGTGTGGCGTGTCTGTGGCCGTGGCGTGTCTGCGTGTGGTCTGCGTGTGGCGTGTCTGTGGCCGTGGCGTGTCTGCGTGTGGTCTGCGTGTGGCGTGTCTGTGGCCGTGGCGTGTCTGCGTGTGGTCTGCGTGTGGCGTGTCTGTGGCCGTGGCGTGTCTGCGTGTGGTCTGCGTGTGGTCTGCGTGTGGCGTGTCTGTGGCCGTGGCGTGTCTGCGTGTGGTCTGCGTGTGGCGTGTCTGTGGCCGTGGCGTGTCTGTGGCCGTGGCGTGTCTGTGGCCGTGGCGTGTCTGTGGCCGTGGCGTGTCTGCGTGAGGTCTGCGTGTGGCGTGTCTGTGGCCGTGGCGTGTCTGCGTGTGGTCTGCGTGTGGCGTGTCTGTGGCCGTGGCGTGTCTGCGTGTGGTCTGCGTGTGGCGTGTCTGTGGCCGTGGCGTGTCTGCGTGTGGCGTGTCTGTGGCCGTGGCGTGTCTGTGGCCGTGGCGTGTCTGTGGCCGTGGCGTGTCTGTGGCGTGTCTGCGTGTGGTGTGTCTGCGTGTGGCGTGTCTGCGTGTGGCGTGTCTGCGTGTGGCGTGTCTGTGGCCGTGGCGTGTCTGTGGCCGTGGCGTGTCTGTGGCCGTGGCGTGCCTGCGTGTGTGGCCGTGGCGTGTCTGCGTGTGTGGCCGTGGCGTGTCTGCGTGTGGCGTGTCTGGCCGTGGCGTGTCTGCGTGTGTGGCCGTGGCGTGTCTGCGTGTGTGGCCGTGGCGTGTCTGCGTGTGTGGCCGTGGCGTGTCTGCGTGTGGCGTGTCTGCGTGTGGCCGTGGCGTGTCTGCGTGTGGCGTGTCTGCGTGTGTGGCCGTGGCGTGTCTGCGTGTGGCGTGTCTGCGTGTGTGGCCGTGGCGTGTCTGCGTGTGGCGTGTCTGCGTGTGTGGCCGTGGCGTGTCTGCGTGTGGCGTGTCTGTGTGTGTGGCCGTGGCGTGTCTGCGTGTGGCGTGTCTGTGGCCGTGGCGTGTCTGCGTGTGGCGTGTCTGTGGCCGTGGCGTGTCTGCGTGTGGCGTGTCTGTGTGTGTGGCCGTGGCGTGTCTGCGTGTGGCGTGTCTGTGTGTGTGGCCGTGGCGTGTCTGCGTGTGGCGTGTCTGTGTGTGTGGCCGTGGCGTGTCTGCGTGTGGCGTGTCTGTGTGTGTGGCCGTGGCGTGTCTGTGTGTGTGGCGTGTCTGTGTGTGTGGCCGTGGCGTGTCTGTGTGTGTGGCCGTGGCGTGTCTGCGTGTGGCGTGTCTGTGTGTGTGGCCGTGGCGTGTCTGCGTGTGGCGTGTCTGTGTGTGTGGCCGTGGCGTGTCTGCGTGTGGCGTGTCTGTGTGTGTGGCCGTGGCGTGTCTGCGTGTGGCGTGTCTGTGTGTGTGGCCGTGGCGTGTCTGCGTGTGGCGTGTCTGTGTGTGTGGCCGTGGCGTGTCTGCGTGTGGCGTGTCTGGCCGTGGCGTGTCTGCGTGTGGCGTGTCTGCGTGTGTGGCCGTGGCGTGTCTGCGTGTGGTCTGTGTGTGGCGTGTCTGTGTGTGTGGCCGTGGCGTGTCTGTGTGTGTGGCCGTGGCGTGTCTGCGTGTGGTCTGTGTGTGGCGTGTCTGTGTGTGTGGCCGTGGCGTGTCTGCGTGTGGTCTGTGTGTGGCGTGTCTGTGTGTGTGGCCGTGGCGTGTCTGCGTGTGGTCTGTGTGTGGCCGTGGCGTGTCTGCGTGTGGTCTGTGTGTGGCGTGTCTGTGTGTGTGGCCGTGGCGTGTCTGCGTGTGGTCTGTGTGTGGCGTGTCTGTGTGTGTGGCCATGGCGTGTCTGCGTGTGGTCTGTGTGTGGCGTGTCTGTGTGTGTGGCCGTGGCATGTCTGCGTGTGGTCTGTGTGTGGCGTGTCTGTGTGTGTGGCGTGTCTGTGTGTGTGGCCGTGGCGTGTCTGTGTGTGGTCGTGTTTGTGGCATGTCTGTGTTTGGCTGTGGCGTGTCTGTGTGTGGCTGTGTTTGTGGTCGCGTTTGTCGCCGTGGTGTGTCTGTGTGTGGCTGGCGTCGAGGCGTGTCTGTGGCATTGTTTGTGGCCGTGGAGTGTGTGTGTGGCTGTGACCGTGTTTGTGGCGTGTCTGTGGCATGGCTGTGTGTGTCTGTGGCCGTGTCCGGCTGTGTCAGTGTCTGTGGCATGGTTGTGGCGTGTCTGTCTGTGGCTGGTGCGTGTGTATATCAGTTGCATGCGTGTCTGCAGTGTGTTTGTAAGTGTGTCTGTAGCTTGCGCGTGTCTGTAGCGTATGTGCATATGTCTGTTGCATGTTTGTGCATATCTGTTACCTCTCTGTGAGCATGTCTGTTGCACGCATGTGTGCCTGCGCATGTATGTTGCATGTGTGTATACATATCTGTTACATATGTGTGTCCATGTCTTTTGCATGTTTCTGCCGCTCACTGTGTGTTGCATATGTCTGTGTTTATCAGTGTGTCTACATTTCACACACGTACATCCAACGGTCATAACATGACGGGCAACGCCGTCCCACAGTCTTGTAATAAAATTTGAGGATTTTCCTAACTTTGTGAAGGAAAGACAAGATTTTATTAAAGACATGGAGGTGAATATTATCCATCCCAAGTGACACCCACCCTATCATGTTTTTTCTCTTCTCTATAGGAACATTTTGTAGATGTTGCTGCATAATGAAGTTAACATTTGATCTACTATTAAAAAATGTATGGTTTGTTATAACTTTCTGTTACAGCATCAAAGAAAGAGGAAGCTGCCACAGGATTGGTACAGCTTATATTGTGGACTGTCAAAGATTTGGTGGAGACAGGCCAAAGAGGCAGAGTCAGGCACAAGGTCTACTAATGTATTTTTTCCAACTATGTTACATTGGTTGTATTTTGCTGATGTTGGAGTTTCACAAAAACAGCAGCTCCAATTAATCTTCATAACATTTGGGCCATGAAGCATTATTTCAATACTGTCAGAGTTGTACCTAGTGTAAGACCCCTACCGTCAGATGTGAAATCTGGTCCTGGTACCAGACAGCTCACATCAAGGAACAATCTTCTTACTGTGAGCATAAGGAAAACCCTGCCCCCTTTGACAGGTTTTTCTTCATGCTCACTTTATGCTCACTGAAGATTGTCCCTCTCTGCCATCCGGACAGTCTTGCTGCTCTGAGGTGAGCAGTGTTACATTGGTAAAAGGGGCGGGAGGGGGATATTTTATCATTGAATTACAGCTCTGACAGTATTGAAATAACACTCTCTATGGCCCAAATACTATGAAGACTAATTGAAGCTGTTTTTATTGTGAAACATTACTATCCCTTTAAGTAGGCTGACCATATGTACCGTTTTGAACAGGGCAGTCCCGTTTTTTTTTACTGTCCCATCGTTTTACTATTTTGTCCCGTTTTTAAATAGTGATGCGCACAACCCGCATCATTCATAAATAAAAGAAGAAGCACAGCGGCGAAGCACTGCACAAGCATGATATTAAGACCTTGACGACTGACTGAATTATATAAAGGTAGTATGGATGGCTAGATGTGGGCCCGCCTTCCTCTATCCTCTCCTTCCCTGTCTTCCTAGCATGTCGCACTGCACTGCAGCCAATGAGCGAGGAGTGCTTTGATACTCCTCCTCTCTCATTGGTTGTGCCTGTTCTGAGGCACGGCGCTGTTGCTCAGCATCTGGAGCAGATCAGATGCCTGAGAGGAACAGACGTCACATTGGTATTGCGCTCGTCGTGACCTAGCAAGGAGGAGGCCAGCAGAGTCAGGAGTGGACTCAGGAGGACTCAAGCCAGCAGCAGCCAGCAAAGGACTGACTGATTCAGTCACTGTCACATCATCAGCCTGCTGCCCAGCGTGTCACTCGACACTGTCCCAGCTGCTGCCTGGAGCTTAGCTGGGTAACATCCTTCTTTAGCAAAAGTTTAAGATCACTGAGAAGGTTACGAATGTCCTGCTTAGTAGAAAGAATTTCTTGTTGGTTATCATACTCCAGTGAACTAGATGGCATTCATTCAACCTAATTATCTATACTCTGCTTATCTAGGACTGGCGAGTTATTCCTCTCCGCCATATCATCTGACCCAGCCCTGTGTGGCCTACCTGTTCTTATAAGGAAGAAGGATTGCTGGTCTGTATCTTGGTTGTTGTGTTAGTGTCGGGCCATTAAGCAGACAATTGCTGATGATATTTAGATATCTAGCTGTTGTTGGATGGAAATCAAGAGCAATGTATGCCACTTAGGGATCTAATTCCACAGATTAGGTTTCCATTTGCCCTGTTTTAGCTCTTTTTAAATTATTTCTTCAATTTAATCAGAGGCCATATGTGAACTCCCAAATGTTTAATAGCTAATGAAGCTAGGATGGCATTGTGTCCTGGTGAACCAGCACAACAGGCTTCTGAAAAGAGACCTGAGAACTCCCATGGGAGAAGGTTAAAATGTGTGACTGAAATCTCTCAGCTCACTTTCCTGAGTGATACAGGACCCCGGGGCCCAACAGGAAGGTTGTGCTCATCATTTACCAGTAGATCACTAAGTTAAGGGTTTGCCAAAGAAGAAATGAATATTGTTACAGTCAGTGTTGTCATATAAATTTCTACCATTATGGACAACTAAACATTCTCATTGACTTGAAAGGGGCATTTAACTTCTTGAATGATAGAGATATCTATAGTGCATTTCTCCGGTGCATTAGAGGCTTCTCTGGCATTCAATGGATTAAAATCCTATATAATAATTCGCTAAGTTGTGTGTAACGCCCGACATGTGCAGTAGACACTGCTGCGCGTGCGGCAGTCATGCGCAGTACAGACTGCCTGCGCCGCGGCTGATACAGAGCTGGGCGCTCCGAAGAAGCGTCCAGCTCTGTATCAGCAGTGGCGCGGGCAGTCTGTACTGCGCGTGACTGCCCCGCGACCGGCTGCCAGAGGCACTGTGGCCCGTGTAACGGGCTGTTCAACTAGTTCACATATAAATCAATGTGACATTTGGAGAGTTCTATATGTACATCGTTACATCATAAATTAAACCTTTATTATAGTACAACCCATATTCCTTATGGAAAGTTGGTTTGACCCAGAATTTTACCCTACTGTACATGTTGTTTTGGCTCAATTTTATTCTATGTAGACAGGCAATATAAAGAAGCATATGTTGTGCAGTGAGGGATGAGGGTCTGCTTAAGTGCATTGGTAAAGTAGTATAACATGTAACGATGACTTCAAAGAAGTACATCACCATGATTCTAAAGAGGGGCACCATGGACCTATCACAGACCCTCTGTATTGGGCTTCAAAGTCCAATACAGCTGGTCTATGGGTATTACCTTCACAACTAAGTAATTTGTTGCCACGGACCAAAGACTTTTGGATTGTGTTTCAGCATAGGAGGTCAATGTTCTGACTCCTTGAACGGCTGATAGAAGCCATCTTGGAATTACAGAGTGCAGCCTCAGACTTTATACTAAGTCTGCCACTTTTGGAGCAGACAGTAAAATCTTATAACTCCCCTTCAAAAGGCAATAAATGTCAACAATTTAAGTATGAAATGCACACAATTTTTTCATGTTAGGGATTGGCTAGTTGCGGTTAGGAAAAGTTGCATAATATGTGGCATATGTCCATAATATGTTGTGATCTGGCTTTTCAAAAACATAGCCTTGTAAAGGGAAGATATTGGGATGGATTTCACCTAAAACAGTAACACCCCAGATCAGTATTCCTTAGAATTAGTTTTCATGGACACCCCAACAGGACCGGTTTTCAGGATATGCCTGTTTAATCAATGCTGATTAATCAGTGGGTCATTTATAATGATTGATCATCCCAAACTTAAATAGAGTAGCTTTAATCTTTACCGGTTTGTGTCATGAGGAACAAGAATCCCTGGCTTAGAGCAACAGATTTGCAGGGTGAATCAGCTGTGGTGATCACTCCCACATATTCGGAATTATATGTGTGGCCATTGTAATTTTAATGTCTCTTAGACAGTGATATGACAACGAGTCATAAGACTCTATGGTAATGAATGCGTACAGTAAGCACAGTAAAACCACTAGTGTGAGTGACAAGAGAGGAAGTTCTGATTTACTTCAGGGGCAGGCTTTTTGGCCAGAGAGAGAGAGAACACTGCTAGTAAGAGACGGAGCAAACCCGTTCTCACTGCTTGCAGCTTACTACGATTGGACTCGGAGTGACGGAGTCCCACTGTCTGTCTGTCCCACACCCAGTCCCGTTTTTGTCTCAAGGAAATATGGTCAGCCTACTTTTAAGATCACTTTTTAGCCCTAATTTGTCTTCCACCATGTCCTTGGTGTAATCACAGTAGTCAGCCTATGTAAAACATAAGTAGAACATTTCTTAAAGCTAGAAGAAAAGTCACAGAAATTTCTCAGCAAAGTTTTTTTTCTTTTAATGGACCTGGTATGTTACATAGTAGAAATGAAAAATATATAAAATTATTAAAATGTGTGTGTATGTGTAGTAAAATAAAGCGATTTACACAGAGAGTGATGTAATATAGAAGACCTGGAGTGAACGAACGCCACAGCATGAATAAAAACATAAAAAAAAAATCCAAATGCTTTAAAATGGCTTTTAACTCATTCAATGCCAGAAAGGTCTCTAACATTCAAGAAGGTACAGTACCATTTTACATACAGTTCTATTTGATCCCTAGTGAAACAGCAGGCTTGCTCCAGTTCTGCACAGTACAAGTGCCTCACTGTAAACAAACACTGATGTGTGAAGTTAGACGAAATAAAACAGAGCACATGTGTGATGCACGTGATACGTCAATCCTTTGCTCAGCTGACACACGATACAGTCAGTGGCCGCTCTCCCTGACCCAGCTGTTACCTGATGCTCCCGCTTGGAGGAGGGCTCGTCCTTCACCCGTGTGACAAACACACACGGGATCTTCTGCTGCACCGCACTAGTACGCATCATGCCTAGCGCCGCTCTCTTAAACTGCAGTGCACTGTAACAGAACCACAGGCTGCACCTCTGGCCGTCATCAGGTCACGTGATTCCAACGATCACATGTTACAATTTCCAATGACGAATGGATAAAGCAAAAGCGTTCAACGCGAATCCTTTCAGCTATTGCTGCGCTACAATTCCCATCAACTCTCAGCAGGCGTGGGCTAATGATGATCGGAATTGTACAGCAAAAGCTGGAGGGCCTCACACTGCCTAGCGTTCTGAGAAAAGAATAACATATTAATGTGAAAGGGGCCTGGAAGAGAAAATCATATCCCCCCCCCCCATTATCGTCACTAAAAAGAAACTGATGGAAATATTTAAGTAATTCTGTACCGCTAGGTTCTACAGATGGTGGTAGACTACAGTTTCAATAATCCTTAGCATTAAAGTAGGGGTGAAAATGTACCAGAACCGAAGAAGCAGTGATGTTCAATAGGTGCCTATGAGCCCCTCTGTACGAGGTCATCTTCACCAGAATATAAAAACCTGGGCCGGATTTACATCTCAGGAACCTGTAGGCACAGAAATCTGAAGCGCCCCCCGTTGGCCATCTCCACTGGACACCTACACAATGCTCCTAATCTCCATGTTGCCCTCACATTGCCGCCCCCTCAGCTCCATGTTACCCACACATTGCCCCATCATCTCCATATTGCCCTCACATTACCCCCCCATATTGCCCTCACATTGCCCCATCAGCTCCACATTGCCCTCACATTGCCCCCATCAGCTCCATAGTGCCCTCATTTTGCCCTCCATCAGCTCCATATTACCCTCATTTTGCTCCCCCATAAGCTCCATATTGCCCTCACATTGTCCCCCATCAGCTCCATATTGCCCCCATCAGCTCCAACATGCCCTCCATGTTCTGGTCTGATTTGGAATACAAAGGCTTCTATAAATTGGTAATGGTGCAGCATTCCTAAATAAAATGGGCAAAAAACAAACTGCGTGCGACCAGGGCCGAATTTACATCTCAGGAGCCTGTAGGCACAGAAATCTGAAGCGTTCCCCCCCCAATGGCCATCTCCACTGGCCCCCTCCACAATACTCCTAATCTCCACATTGCGCCCCCCCATCAGCTCCATATTGCCCTCGCATCCTGGAATTCAGGGGTCCCTGCGCAAAAGAAAAACAAAAAGAAAAGCTCCGTGGTCCTTAGCTGCTGGGCACGCAGCCAGTCTTTCTACAGAGGCAGAGGACAAAGTGTTGTCGCTAATGGAGAACACAGACAGGAGCTGCTCTACCTTAAATCTAGGAGGGTGATAATAAGGCACCTACTTCTGTGGCACTCAAAGGGTTATAACTTAAAGAGTTCCCTGCTCTACTTGACAAATCATGTAGAGACTCTGAGAACCAGCAAAAGAAGCTGTTACATGATAGCTTCTCTGGTGGTTCTGCCTTTACATGAACCAGCTGATCAGCTGTTTTAAAGTGGAACTACCACCGCTAACAAACTTGCCCTCCAATAATTCCCCATCTGGCGACTAGCTGCTCAGTAACACTAGTCGGCAGAATTATTACTACATTAACAAGAATTATCCATTGTTCCCGGGCAGACAGGCAGGACGGAAACAGACATCTTTCCACAGTGACGTCTGCGAGCCTGCACTGTTAGTCCCAGCCAGCTCCAGGAGGTGTTGCTAGGAGCCGTTCAGCTCCAAAAGGGACTGTCAGCGCAGGCGCACAGATGTCACTATGGAAAGATGTCTGCGCTGTGTCCTGCCTGTCAGCCCGGGACCAATGGATAATTCTCGTTAACAATTCTGGCGACTAGCGCTACTGAGCAGCTAGTCGCCATATGGGGAATTATTGGGGGGGGGCAAGGTTTTTTTTTTTAGGTCTACAGTGGACTATCTACATACATGGGAAATTATTTTCTTTGAGCCCCTGGAGAGGGCTCGTGCTGCCCCCCACAGAGTGTCAATGACACAATTGGATCATAAAAGGGGTGATGCTCAATCGGGTGGGTAGGACTTGTTCATCTCACCATTCCTGGAGAATCAGCCTCTAGCCCCAGATACTTATTTATGCAGTCTGAAACCCGGAGTCAGCAGGGGAAATCTAGAGAGGTCCCAGGTATAACTATTTGTGGACCAACTGATTCCTTAACACAGAACACTGGTAAGGAACTCCATTTGCCTTGCTGAGCACCATGTGATTCCACAGTTTATATGAATTAGGTGATCAGTGGATAAGCTGCCGTGGACCTGAAGCAACTTATCAGCCAGTTCAGGTAAAATATATAATGGCTTTTATGCCAGGGCATTCAACAGCTGTTTTTTCTGGTTCTCAGTGTCTATAAATGATTAGTGAAGAGGAGCAAGGAATTCTATAGGTCACAATCCCTTCATCTTGCATAGAGAATTTTTAGAACACACAGTGAAGTGTTTCGCATTCTTGATGGCATGATCTCCAGCCACACTTCATCATTGTATTGACTCTTAGTGCATCTTCCCCCAGGTTATATGAAAATAGTTACCTTGTCCTCCCTTAGGAAGTGATCGTGAGCCATCCCCTTTGATTCAATACATGTCCTTGCATCTCTGAGTGCACACTCCCAGGTTGGCTGTGTTCCCCTTTGCAGCTGTGTGGTGCAATTTATCCGGAGCCAATGCAACAGAGTGGCTGCTGGCTAATGACAGAACATACTGGCCATTCTAGCATGGACTAAAGTATTTTGGTGTGTATAAAGCCATAGCATTTTTAGGTGTTTTTATTCCTTTAAAGCCAAATATGCAACAGACTCAATATAATAATAAAAAAGGACATATTGCTTGTTCTGCAGCTAGTCACTGCTCAGATTATTGATACAAGGGACACAAATGATCTCCCAGTTGTGCTAAGATTTGTAGTTCTAAGTTCAAGAGTCCACAGGCAATAGAGCAATGCCTACCAAAGCAGGACAAATCCTTGCATTTATAACTGCATTCCACTGTCACCCCTGGCTATGTCTGGTAGGGAAGTAGGAACCCATGATGCAGCAGTGTAGTTGTGTCAGAGCCCAGAATTCAAGGTGGCCCAATATATTCAACTTACACCTCTCTTGGAGACTAGTCCCATACCTAGTTAAGCTACTGCCATTATATGATTTACATACATGGCACCCCCCTTTATCTTGTGCGGGTGACGATGTTAGTACAGCACAGCGCAGCCCCCCCCCCCCACACACACACACACACACTACTGTGCAAAGGTTTTAGGCAGGTGTGAAAAAAACACTATAAAATAAAAATACTTAAAAAAAAAACAGATGTGTTAATAGCTTTTTTTTTTTTTAATCAATTAACAAAAGGATACCAAGTGAACAGAAGAAAAATCTAAATCAAATCAATATTTGGTGTGTTGACCCTTTGCCTTTAAAACAGTATCAATTCTTCTAGGTCAGTGATTCTCAACCAGGGTGCCGTGGCACTTTGGTGTGCCACGGACATCAGCTTAGGGTGCCCCATGTTTTCTATGAAGACTAACAAAAATGGACTGTTAAATAAAGATTTATAGATATTGTTATGCACAATAGATTTAGTTTTGTTATCAAGATTATAAAACCTAATAATAACTGTATATTTATGTATTATATCCTTCTTATGCCCTTGATAAAGTACATTAACTATGTTAGGGGTGCCCTGAATGTTGTAGATTATGTGTTAGGGGCGCCCCGAACAAAAAAAGATTGAGAACCACTGTTCTAGGTACACTTGCACAAAGTCAGGGATTTTGTAGGCATTTAGTCAGGTGTATGATTAAGCAATTATACCAAGCAGGTGTGAATGATCATCAATTTAATATGTGGGTTGAAACACAATCATTAACTGAAACAGATGTGCAGGAGGAATAAAACTGGGTGAGGAACAGCCAAAATCAGCTAACAAGGCGAGGTTGCTGAAGACAGTTTAATGTCAAGTCATACACCATGGCAAGACTGAGCACAGTAACAAGACACATGGTAGTTATACTGCATCAGAAAGGTCTCTCCTAGGCAGAAATTTCAAGGTTGACAGGGGTTTCCAGATGTACTGTCCAAAGCTCTTTTGAAGAAGCACAAAGAAATGGGCAATGTTGAGGATCATAGATGCAGTGGTCAGCCAAGGAAACTTAGTGCAGCAGATGAAAGGCACGTCATGCTTACTTCTCTTTGCAATCGGAAGATGTTCAGCAGTTCCCTCAGCTCGGAACTGGCAGAAAACAGTGTGAACCCAGTACACCCATCTACTGTCTGGAGAAGTCTGGTCTTCATGGAAGACTTGCAGCCGAAAAGCCATAACTCCAACGCGGAAACAAGGCCAAGAGATTCAATTATGCATGAAAACACAGGAACTAGGGTACAGAAAAATGTCAGCAATTGCTCTGGACTGAGGAGTCAAAATTTGAAATATTTGACTTAGCAGAAGGCAGTTCACTGAAGGGCTGGAGAGCGGTACAAGAATGAGTGTCTGCAGGCAACAGTGAAGCATGGTGGAGGTTCCTTGCAAGTTTGATGCAGCATATCTGCAAATGGAGTTCTAGATTTGATCAGACATAATGGTCTCATCAGTCCTAAGAAGTACAGGCAGATAGTTTCATCATGCAATACCATCAGGGAGGCATCCAACTGGCCTCAAATTTGTTCTGCAGCATGGCAATGACCCCAAACATACAGCCAAAGTCATTAAGAATTATATTCAGTGTAAAGAAGAAAAAAAGAAGTCCTGGGAGTGATGATATGGCCCCCACAGAGCCCAGATCTCATCATCATTGAGTCTGTCTGGGATTACATGAAGACAGGGAAGCAACTGAGGTTGACTAAATCCACAGAAGAACTGTGGTTAGTTCTCCAAGATGTTTGGAACAACCTACCTGCCAAGTTCCTTAACAAACTGTGTTCAATTGTACCTAGAAGAATTGATGCAGTTTTGAAGGCAAAGGGTGGTCACACCAAATATTGATTTGATTTAAATTTTTCTTCTGTTCATTCACTATGCATTTTGTTAATTGATAAAAACAATCGACATGTCTATTTTTTAAAGCATTCTTACTTTACAGCATTTTTTCATACCTGCCTAAAACTTTTGCAGAGTACTGTATATACACATATACACAGGTCGACCTTGAGAAAGGTCCATGCAGGACTGAAAAGCTAACCTGACCTTTTGGATGTATACACAATAAATATCCTACTTGTATTAAGTTCCACTGGTGCTGCCCTCCTTTTTTTTTTTTATTGTGTTTACTTTAGATTGTAAGCTTTCGGGCAGGGACCTCGCACCCAATGTTTCACTCTACAAAGCACCTGTAACCCTGTATTGTTTAAACCCTGAAATTGTAAAGCGCTGCGTACACTTGTGGCGCTATATAAATAAACATATTCATTCATTCATTCATTGTGTATCCATTCAATTTGGGATTGTGCACCTGGGCCATACAACATAAAAGTAAGTGCTTCCAACTCCACATGCTATCTATTATATATATATATTATATATACACACATACACATACACACACAGAGGCAACTTTTGGGCGGGGGGGGGGCAGGCAAGTACAATCAAGTGGTCTATTTCTATTATTACTCCAACCCAATGACCCAGCCCCTTTTATTGATGTTATAGCTGCAAGTGATACCAGAGAGCTTATAACCGAAATGTTGGTACTCCAGTGGTATCACAGAAGTAACAATTAAAATGGATATACAGCATTGAAACAACACAGCTTACAACTGAGCGCTATAAATTCTGTTTCCTACGTTTGCAGCAGCAAGCAGGAATTAAATGTGATAGTAATCCACCTGCCCAGATTTATGGCCAGCGTGCATACACATCTTAATAGTTTATTTTTTATCAATTAACAAAATGCATAGTTGTAGTCTACCTGTAACCTTTCCATTTTTGTTTCCCATATTTGGAAACGTCATTAAAAACTGGCTATGTTTCATGTTAATCAAAAGTCCAGGAGATATTCACACTTATTTCTGGAGAAAGTAAAATCCTCTCAGTACAGCACAGAGCTTACTTAGCATATGAAACATCACTGAGATTAATTAGCAAAAGCACAAAAAAGCTCCATTAGCATACATCATAAACTATGTATTTACTTGTCTATTGGCTAACGACACCCAGGCAATTTTGAATTAAGTTTTCAGGTATGCAAATTAGAATTAAGGTGACAGGGCCCACTTTAAGGGCAACTGAAGACGTCAGAGCTCATTACATACAGGAAACTGCAGAATCATTGCAAAAATATATAAACAGATACAACAGACTGATGTATGAAGGATATCTACCTAGGTAAGTGCTTCTATTAAGCACATTAACCCTTTAAAGACCTGTACCCCTCTGTGCAATTCATGGCAAAGTGATGCTTTGCATACCCCTCTGGTCCTTAAAGGGTTAAAATATTTATTTCTAGTAGATCTTTCCAATGGAACAATCAACACATAAAAATTATTACTAGATATACCAGAAATGATGGTGCACCACCATTTAATATAGGGATTGCCCTGAGTAGCTAGGCAAGAGGAATGTGCTAAGATAATATAAAACAGTCCTAAGTATAACTCATGACCATAAAATATAACTTTTATTAAAATATATATATATTATATATGTATATAAAAAAAGCCTGGCGAATTTAAAATAGTGCAAACAATAACAATGCCAACAGAGATCTGCACCCCAGCGCTAGGATCCAGACTATTATTCTTGTCAATCCTAGCGCTGGGGTGCAGATCTCTGTTGGCATTTTTATTGTTTGCACTATTTTACATTCGCCAGGCTTTTTTTTTTTTATATATATTAATAAAAGTTATATTTTATGGTCATGAGTTATACTTAGGACTGTGTAGAAGGCCTCCTTAATCATATTCCCTCTGTCCACTTTCTCCAGGGTTATGGTCTGGTGCTGTTTATGATATTCTTTTTCTTGTTTTGCTAACAATCAACACATGCATAGAAAGATTAAATAGGTAGTATACCCCAATTATGAAAAATATATTGTAGGGTTTCTCCTATACAGTAAAATGATTTGAAGTGTTCCTTTCAAAAGTTATGACAATATAACTTGAATCTGGCAGCAAAACGCCTTAACCTGAATCCAGCAGAAAGTAGCATGCTATTTGTTTTAAGCTTCTGAAAGAAACATCCAAAAACTGGAAGTAACATTGTTTATCCATATAGGAAAAGCCCTACAACATTTCTTGTTGGCTGGAGGAGGTTCCAACAGCTGGTGCTAACAATGTCATGCAACCATTTGAGATCTACGGGAACTGGCAATGTAGTGCAGAGTAATACATTGCAATAATGGTAATCAAAGGGAATAAGCTGAAGTTCCTGCTCTCATATCAAAATCTCTCTCCATAATTGTGTTTTTTTAGGATATGATCGCCTATGTAACAAGCTGTGGATTTACACTTCACATTTGGATAACAATTTAAATGCAACTAGAAAAAAACAGAACAATTAAAAATGGATACAACCATAATGTACATAAAACCCAAGTCAACATTGCATTTAGTTAGGTGTTATCAGGTTTTACCTAACAGATTCCCATTGCAATCTATGGAGACATTTGATGACAAAACACTTAAAGTTAACATGTGCATCAGTTTAAATACAATTGACAAAACTTTTTTTTTTTTTGCTCCATCCTTGGGAGGGATGTTGTGCTATACAATGCACTACACTCCCCCCACTTGCACTAAACCCTTTGAGTGCCAGAGGGTATATAAGGCTGTGTGTGTGTGTGTGTGTGGGGGGGGTTGGGGTCCCCTTTTTTTTTTTGCTTTTTTTTGGCCACAGAGACACTGGAACTCCTAGTTGTGTTCTCATTCGCTCATAGAAGCAATGCTGGAGCATAGGAACTGCATCATAGGGAACAAATTAATTATCCCATTGATTTAACAGTCAAAGAGAATGTACATGCACTGCCCACTCCTCTGGCCCTCAAAGGGTTAAACTGAGTTTTTAATCTCTTGATTGCTATATATTTCTAAAGCATTGTAAAGCCTTAGTTAAATTAATAGGAATTTATCCTCTGTCTGCTACAATTATACCAATATATCTTTAGAAGAGAGCAGACACAACCTTAAATGTGTTTATATTACATTTCAATTCAGTCTGCTATAAATCCCATGGAAGGCCAGCCCCAAACCATCCACACATCCAACCAGACCTTACCTTCTATCTAAGTCTCTTACTTAAAGTGACAGTAGAAAGCTGCACTTGGCTGCAAAACAGAGCATGGTTGTGCTACAAAAAACAGAACTTTAAATGGCGGACACAGCAAGGCTGACGTACTAATAAGAGTCATGTAATTCTGGCTTAAACCAATTGCACCACAGGGAACACATAACTATTCCAAAAGGTCCCATTAATTTAAATGGATCATTTGTGCCCTTGAATGATAAAGATCTCCAACACATGGAGGAGAAAGACCTCTTGCATTTAGGGGGTTTAAAGCCCCATTTAAAATCAAATAGTATTTTTATTTGTTCCCCAAGTTGCCCTTGTTTTGCCCCAGAATTATAACACTGTCTCAGCAGGAGTGTCAGTGACTGATGTACGTAAACAGAGAAGAGCTCACAGGCAACAACACAGTAAAATATCAATGGATGGAGATTGCGTTCCACACTCAGAAGTCAAGGAAGGGGTTTAAACGTAATTTATTATTGCAGTAACAAACACATAATATACACTACTTTGTCTAGTTTAAATATAACTAGAGCCTGGAATGCATTCCCTGTTCACTAGATATTTTACTGAACGACCAAGGGGTGTTTTAGCAACTGCTACAACAGAGCAAAACACGAAACTCTGCAAAGTGCCACTGAGTGTCTATATATTCACAGGAAATGATACGAAAATGGATATTGACTTTCAAGGAAAGGCAGGTGGGAAGAGAGAGAGACTTGACGTTCAGAGACTGGCAAGTGAGCACAGAAACTGACCTTTAGAGACAGTTGAGTGAGCACAGGAATTATCTTCAGAGACTGATCTTCAAAGACTGGTAGCTGAGCACAGACATGAACATTTAGAGACCACCACACTTAGAAACAAGCCTTCAGATACTGGAAAGTTAGTACTGAAAAAGAATCTTCAGAGAATGGCAGGTGGGCACAGAAGTGGACCTTTCGAAATGGGCAGGTGAGCACAGACACTGGTTTTCAGAGTCTAGCAATGCAGTAGATACTGGGCTTCAGAGACTTGAGGCTCAACACAGAGAGTGTCAGTCAGACACAGGTGATTCAGCACCTTCAGAGGCTGGCAGGGGAGGACAGAGAGATCTTGAGATAATAGGGGGTGAGAGCAAAGACTGAACTTCTAAGACTGGCACAGAAGAACAGAGAGTGGCCTTCTGTTTGGTGGTTTATCACAGCAACTGACTTTCAGAGACTGGCAGAAAAGTTGAAAGACTGACCTTCAAACCACAGAGTATGACCTTCAAAGACTAGTAGGTGTGGGCAAAAACTGGTGTGAGCACAGAATGACACACAAGTTCATAGCATAATGAACATATGTTCAGAGACTAACCCAAAACATGCAGTGACACTCAGCAGTAACAAAAGCTACATGTATAGACATTGATTAAACTGATCAAATTGCAACTACGGATGCATACAGCTGTTGATTAAACTAATGCAGCAGAAACAAATATGCAGTGAAAAGGGCACAGAGATTAATGTGATTGCAATGCAAATCAGGCACACTCAGAATGTGACATGCACATGGAGCTTGATACGATTCACGGAGCTAAATGCATCATTTGGGGCCAAAGGAATCCCGGGTGGTGCACGCACACACAGTTGTATCATCGGAATACTACTGTTTGGCCAGCATACACTGCAACAAGTGTTGGTGGCCAAAACCCACTTTGCGGCCAAATGCTCATTGCAGTTTTTTTTTTCCACAACGCATGCTAAATAGCGCGAGTTGTAGGAACATCAAAGGAAACTAGCTCACTCTTGTTTGACCCTGTGTCAAACAAAGAGAGTGAGCTAAAAACATAATCACCCTCCCAACCACTCACACACTAACCCTACACTACCCCTAAAACTCTCAATAAAAGAGGATTTTAGTCTTACCTGTTAAATCCTTTTCTCGGTGAAGGTGACTGCCCCTTTAATAGGCTGGAAAAATTCTTGAAAAAGAAGTGCAGGGTGGAGGCTTTCTCCTCTCTTAGCTGGTCCCCAGCCAATCCCCTCCAGTAAGATTTGAAAAGCTAAATATACACTAGGTAGCAAGAAGGGAAAAGAAGACTCCTGTGAACATGAACCCGAAAAGACTCCCAAGTTCGGTCACAGGAGAACCAACCATGGTCTCTTGACAGGGTGGGAGACCAGTAACTTATATGGACTAAGAGAAAAAGATTTAACAGGTAAGACTAAAATCCTCTTTTCTCTGTCGTCCAATATAGGTTACTGGTAACTTTGGGATGTCCAGACATTGAGTTTCCCATAGGTGGGAATGGAGGAAAGGACCAGGCGCAGGGCCCCAAAGTCACCAGAGCATATATGAGCTAAACAGATCATAAAACAGCCCTATAAAGAATAAAGTGTCAACGGACACGAAACTGGAGTATAACACCAGGAACCTTAACACAGCACACAGAACTAGAGCCAACCGGACTCAACAGTTAAGGAGTACTAAAGGTAAGGAAGAAGACCATAGACAGGCAAGACTTCCTCCAGGAACTTCCTACCAAAGCTGGCATCGGCCGATGCCAGAACATTAACATGGTAGCGTTTAGAGAAGGTGTGCACAGGCGACCAGGTGGCTGGCCTTGCACAACTGATCAGCAGAGGCCTGATTCTTATAGGCCCAAGAGGCCCCAATAGACCTAGTGGAATGAGCCGTGGCTTGACATGGGGCAGGCTTCTTCCTCAGTTTGTACGCTTTACAAATAGGCTTAGAAGGCTATGGTAACCTTGGATGCCGGTCTACCTGCCCTGGGACTCTCAGGAATGGCAAAAAGTGTTTCAGACTGATGAATGCACATAGAAATTAAGGCACTGCACCACATATAACAAATGAAGAGCCCTTTCCTTGTCAGATGTAGGGCCAGGACAGAAAGAGGGCACCACTATTTCCTGATTAATGTGGAATTCTGAAACCACCTTAGGGAGAAATTCCTGAAAAGTACGAAGAACCACCTTGTCCTTGTGAAACACCAAGAAGGGTGGTTTACAGGACAAGGCATGCAACTCAGCGACCTGGCAAACAGACACTATTGCCAGGAGAAAAGTCATCTTCCAAGTCAGCAGACGTAGAGGAATAGTTGCCAAGGACTCAAATGGGGGGGGGGGCTGAGGACATCCGGAAGGATGGCAATGCATCTCTGAAAGGAAACTGAGAGCACAGAAGTCTGAACCTTCAAGGAACTCAAGCTGAGCCCTTATCTACCCCATCCTGCAAAAAGGACAGGACCGTGTGAAGGTCAAAATCATGGGAAAGATCCCTATCAGCACACCAAGAGAGAAAGGTGGACCAGACTCTGCGGTACACTTTAGAGGAAATGGGCTTTTGGTCACTAAGCATAGTGGCCACCACACCAGGAGAGAAATGCTTCTTCAATTCTGAGGATTCAATTTCCATGCCGTCAAACCCAGGAGGTCTACATCCTCCTTCCACAGGTACCCCTGTAGAAGGTGTGGACGGCCGGGAACCCGAAAAGGCTCTGCCACTGAGAGATCCAGAAGCTCTGGAAACCATGCCTGATGAGGCCAGTACTGAGCTATCGGAATGACTGGAGAACCTTCCAGACGTAGTTTCCTCAACACCCTGTGTAGCATAGGAATGGGAGGAAAGATGTACGTCAGAGGAAAACTCCATGGGGTCGACATGGCATCCACTACCAGGGCTAGAGGGTCCCTCCAGCAGGAGCAGAACAACGGAACTTTCCTGTTGTGCCTTGTTGCCATCAGGTCGATGCAAGAAAGACCCCATTTCTGGCCAGTGAGGTAGAAGATGTCTTGATGCAGTTCCCGCTCTCCGCTGTCCACTGTGTCGACTTAGGAAGTCTGCTAGAACGTTGTCCATGCCGAGAATGTGAACGGTGGATATGGCAGGAACATGTTCTTCTGCCCAGGACAAAACAGCTTTGACCTCTAACCAAGCTGCGGGACTTCTTGTGCCACCTTGCTTGTTGATGTAAGCCACAACCATAGCATCGTTGGACTAGACTCGAACTGGACAGCCCTCCAGCTTGAATGTCCAGTACATGAGAGCATGAAAGATCACTCAAAGCTCCAGCACGTTGATGGTAAGGAGAGACGACTCCGTAGACCACCGACCCTGGGTGTTCAGGTGACCCAGGACAACTCCGCAACCGGAGAGACTGGCAGCCATCACTGTTGTCCAGAAGGTTACTAGGAAGGGCCTGCCCTTCAGCAGATTGGAGAGGTCAAGCCACCACGACAAATTCAGCTCCACATGAAGAGTTAGAGAAACTGACATCCTCAGATCTGTCTTGCCCCTGCAGGCCTGGATCATGAACCTCTGACGTTCCCTCGTGTGAGCCATGGCAAACAGAACCGCTTCTATGGTGGATATGAACTTCCCCACTAGAGAGGTCAACTTCTTGGCGGGAACTAGATCGAAAGCCAGGACAGCAGACAACTTGTGGGTGATTTGGTGAGCCACCTTGTCCGTGAGAAACACCATGCCCTTCATAGTGTCGAAGAGAAGACCAAGAAAGACCAGTTGTTGAGATGGTATTAAATCCGACTTGTCCATGTTCAGGATCCACCCGTGATGGGTGAAAGCATGAATGCAGTCTTTGACCTGTTGATGAAGGAGGTCCGGAAAGGGGGCCTTCAAGAGCAAGTCGTCCATGTATGGAGTGACCCTGATGCCGTCCCTGTGTAGGACGGACACTAAAGTGCCCAGGACACGATTGAAGACCTGGGGGGCTGTAGTCAGACCAAAGAGAAGAGCAGAAAACTAAAAATGCCCTTGGTCGCAGGCAAACCTGAGGTACTGGTGGCTCTCCGAATGGATGGTTATATAAAGGTAGGCATCCTGAAGGTCCAGAGAAGCAAGAAATTCCCCAGGACACATGGTGATAATGAGATCTGACCATGAAGGAATTGAGATCCTTGAGATCCAAAAATCAGACAACGACAGCCTCCGTCCTTCTTGGAAACCACAAACAGGTTGGAGTAGAAGCCTGAACCTATTCCCAGCTTGGCAACCGGTTCCAGTTTCTCCTTCTCTAAAAGGGTCTGGGTGGTGCCAAGGAAAAGACAGCGCTTCTCTACTCCCTGAGGAGTGTGAGACGGGAAGAACCTGAACGGAGGAAGACAGGTGAAAGGGATCCTGTACCCTTCTGAGATCATCTGTAAAACCCACGGATCTGCCACGGTGCCTGCCCAGACACTGAGGAAATGGTGCAGACAGTCATCCACTGACGCGTGGGGTCCGGGGCTCGGTGAGTCATGCTGAAGGAGGTTTGGATGTCTTGGGATTGGTGGAGGACTGCTTGTTATTTGGGTTTGGAGGAGGAACGCAGAGCCAGGGGAATCTCCTGGTTCATGGCACACTCCTCAGCCTGAAAGGGACAAAAAAGCACATTCCTTTTGGCCTGAGGCTTCCTCTTGAAAACGAACGGTAAGAGGGTGCTCTTACCCCCAGTGTCCTCACTGATGAGGTCTTTAAGCTCAGGCCCAAACAAGATTGTGCCCAAAAAATGCAACAAAAGTAAGGCTTTCTTAGAGGTACTATCTGCAGACCACATCTTGAGCCAGAGAGCCCATCTGGCAACCACAGACATGGTAGAAACCCTAGCCACCAACCGGATGGCATCAAAGATAGCTGCAGAAACATAATGCTGAGCTTCAGAAATCTTGGATGAAGCTGCAATAAATCAGAAGTGGGAGCGCCCTGACGAACAGCCACAGTTACCTGTTCAGTCCAGACTGCAATGGCCCTGTTTATCCAGGCAGCCGCAAATGCGGGAAGTGATGAAGTGCCAGCAGTAGCAAAGATGAACTTGAGCTAAGCCTCAAGTTTCCTGTCATGCCAATCCTCGAGGACAGACGCATCAGCCGCAGGTAAGGCAGTGGATTTAAAAAGTCTAGAAACTGGGGCATCCACCTGGGGGTGAGCCCACTGCGCCAGGGCCGCTTCAGAAAAGGGATACAGGTCAGTAAACTTTCTAGACACAGCAGATTTCTTATCAGAGTTCTTCCACTCATCTAACACAAGGTGACCAAGAGTGGGGTTAGGTGGAAAGAAGTGGTCTGCTTCTTAGATTCATGGAACACATCAGAAGGGTCCTTTGGAGTCTCAGAAAACAGGGGAATGTTCAAAGTATTGAGGAAAGCCCTGAGCAAGCCCTCAGCTGAGGGTTCAGGGTCAGCTTCAAAAGGGTCCCCAAAAAATTGGGAGGACAGCCCAGCAGAACATTCACCCTCATCCAAGTCCACCAACAATACCTCCTCAGAGGAATCAGATGCATCAGGTACACCCTGTGGTTTAGGTAGGGAAGAGCTGATAGAAGTAGGGGGCTGCTAGGACTGCAAGACCCCTTGTAGTTGGGATGGAAGGAATTGAGTTGTAAGGTAGACTTTAAGTGTTTAGTAGTGGCCTTAAACTCTTGCATCCACAGTGGCTCTAGTACATGGCTGGAAGTCCCTGGGGGAGATGCAGGGGCAACATTGCATGAATGGCATAAAGAACTTGAGTATTCTCTAGGATGCCCTGACTGACATGAGGAGCAATGCGGGTCACAGACACCCCAGAATCCTTAGTCTTAGGTCTATCCCAAAGTTCCAACGGAGTTGACTTCCTCACAGGGTATAAACATCTGAAAGTGTTAAGCAGTTGCAGAGATATGTCCCAAAATGTGAAGTCCCATAGAGGTGAATGGAGCATGGCGTCTATGTGGTAAAGTGTGCCTTAAAGGGATAGTAATGTTTCATAATAAAAGCAGCTCTAATTAATCATCAAAGTATTTGGACTTTGGAGAGTGTTATTTCAATTCTGTCAGAGTTGTAGTTCAGGAGTAATTCAATGACAAAATATTCACCTCCCGCCCCTTTTACTGATGTAACACTGCTCAGCCACAGCAGAAGGGAGGTGCCCAGGTAGATTGCAGAGAGGGACAATCTTCACTTAAGATAAGGGAAAAACGTGTCAAGGGGGGCAGGGTTTTCATTGTTCTCTTAGGAAGAAGATTGTTCCCTGCTGTTATCTGTCTGGTCTATGGACTGGATTCCACATCTGAGAAGAGATGGCTTACACTAGATAAAAGGGGCGGGAGGGGAAACTTTGCTTGTGAATATCTCCCAAACCATAAAGGTTTGAGAGAAAAGACTTAGATTGCTCTTGTTTTTTAATGCCTACAAAATAAAATAAAGATAAAACGAAGTATTATTATCATCCCTTTAAAGGCGTGGATCTCAAAGTCAAAAATGAAAGCGTGTCTGAACAGTAGAAAAACATATCATAGAACAAAGTGTTATAAACCCCCCCAACAGTGCCCAAAATGGCAAGGAAAGGGTTAATTTACCACAGAAACCCAAGTGCTCCAAACCCCAGACAGACATACAGATAAACCCAATGAGTGCTGGAGTATGTATTAGGAACTCCAAAGGAGACCCCTGTGTGGAGGGGAAGCGTGGGACATGTGGACCTCAATACTGAAAGGGTGCTCACCTTTTTAGCAGGTCTTCTGTCTTCAGATTACCATTGTTAAAGGGATAGTAACACTTCGTTTTAACTTTATTTTATTTTGTAGGCATTAAAAAAACATGAAGAATGATATAAGTCTTATCTCTCAAACCTTTATGGTTTATGAGATATTCACAAGCAAAGTTCCCCTCCCCGCCCCTTTTACCTAGTGTAAGCCATCTCTTCTCAGATGTGGATCAGGTTGTATGACAGTACAGATAACAGAAGGGGACAATTTTCTTTGTATGAAAACAATGAAAGCCCTTCCCCCCTTGACAAGTTTTTCAGCTTTTTCCATTATCTTAATTGAAGATTGTCCCTCTCTGCAGTCTACCTGGGCATCTCCCTTCTTATCTGGTTGAACAGGGGGGGGATACTTTGTTTGTGAATATCTCTTAAACCATAAAGGTTTCAGAGATAAGACTTATATCATTCTTCATGTTTTTTTAATGCCTACAAAATAAAATAAAGTTAAAATGAAGTATTACTATCCCTTTAAAGAAGAAGCCTCAGTGGACAACTCCTAGGAAAAAAACATGCTACACAAGATTTTCCCCTTCAGGGCTGAAAGGTCCACAGCAGCGCCTGGAAACTGATCTATCCAACCTGGGATTGTCAGTAATGGTAATCTGCCTAATGCCCGGTATTCCATATCTAACAGAAAACAATAAATATAACTAAAACTGTAGCAGAACTGTTCTCATGCCTTGCTTGGTCAAGGAACAAATCTTACTAGACGGGATTGGCTAGGGACCAGCTAGGAGAGGAGGAAAGCTCCACCCTGCACTTCTTTATGAATAATTGTTCCTGCCTATTAAAGGGGAGGTCACCTTCCCAAAGTTACCAGTAACCTATATTGGACGACAGAGAAGGTTAAACAAGACTAGCCCTGACACTATCCTATCACCCCTACCCCTACTTACCTGTCATCCACTGTTGGTCTTCTTCTGTA
The DNA here is from genome assembly GCA_037306005.1 of Rhinophrynus dorsalis. Classification (NCBI taxonomy): domain Eukaryota; kingdom Metazoa; phylum Chordata; class Amphibia; order Anura; family Rhinophrynidae; genus Rhinophrynus; species Rhinophrynus dorsalis. The sequence continues at coordinate 222,748,592 of CM074721.1, forward strand.
ATCTTCTATAATAAAAAACAAACTTGTTCAAATCATAAATGGCCCAAAAAATATTCAAGTCATAATTGCAAATCATAGATGCCCCCCAAATATTCCAGTCATAATTGCACATGGACGCCAATGGAAACATTCCCCCTCAGTTACAGCTTTGAGTGGGTTTCGTCATCATTGTCTGGGAGGTGTGAAAGTCCACATCCCAGCCATTGGAAGCCTGGGAACCATTTTTAACGGAGACTGGTCAGTCTCTATTCCAGTTTCCCTCAGTATGGCTCAGGCAATGGCCCTAGAGGTAATGGGGGGGGGGTAGTTATTCTTGCTCTGTTTTCCTGTCGTTATCTCCAGCAGCGGCAGCATACAATTATAACAAATATTTTTTGGGGCATCTACGACTTGAATCTATGATTTGAACATTTTTTTATTATATTTGCATTGGAGAGATAAGAAAGACGATAAAGAGAAAACAAAAAAAAGAATGAAGATAAGAAGACAGCAGATAGAACATTATAGAAGACTAGTGTAAAAGCCCGTGTACACGGACCAGGGTCTGGCTGATGTTAACCTTTTGAGTGCCAGAGGGGTACGCCTTACCTTTCTGGCACTCAAATGGTTAAGAGGCCGGTCCTGCTCTGCTTCCTGCCGCCGACTCAGTCATGCGCTATAGAGACTGCCCGAAAGCACAGAATGCTTCAAGCACAGACTCCCAGCATTCCATGCTCCAAGCACAGAACTCCCAGCATTCCGTGCTCCCAGCATTCTGTGCGTTCGGGCAGTCTCTACTGCACATGACGGCTTCTAACAAACATCCTAGCGAATTATTATATAGGATGTTACAGCGGATGACCAGGTTGCTGAAGACCCCTCTGGACGTCAGACTTACAGGTAAGTGTTTATTGTGAAGGGATGGCGTTAGCTTTAAGGGGGATTAACCCTGTGATTGTCAGTGGAGTTTTCAATGCTTTGCAGTGGGTACTCATGGGGTCATATTCTTTTCACTCATGTTTTAGTTACTTGGATGCAATGATATGGGACATGTTAAGGGAGTCTATTTTTGCGTATAAATCGCTCCTAGCAAACCTATGCTTTGAGTCCCTAATATGCATTAAAAACACCACTGACTTGTACTAGAACAGTGGTTTCTAACCACCATATCAATACATCCATGTGTCACTAGCGTAGGGATCACTAACCACGCAGGAGTGAGAGAGTGTGAGTGTGTGTGTGTGTGTCTGTTCTAGTACAAGTCACACATGTTAGGGACTCGAAGTCTAGGTTTGCTAGGTGCTATTTTTACACAAAAACAGAAAGTCCCTTAACGTGCCTTACAAGCAACCACATGTAACAGACTGCCAAATTCAACTACTTTTTCACTGTGTACAATGGGCGAAAATTTTGCACTTGTGTATTCTTGTGTGTCACTAATTTGTCACAGCCCGAATAGCAGAATAAACTGTGACTTAAAACTACATGTGGTAATAGTATCGAGCCCTCAGTGTCTAATGTTCACAAATTCTAATACTTTGTGAAACTCTGGGTATTGATACAAGGTATCTAAATACTATTAATATAACAACTCAATGTGCATCAATGTGCTAATTCTATTCACAGACAATGAAGAAGCTGCACTATATGATACTTCACAACACATTAAGGCAATAGTGATGTCTTTAAATAACTTTATTTAAACCTGTGGTTCAACATTTAAGAGTGTGGCTGATGTCAGTAAAAGCAGCCCTTCTAAAATGATTAAAGTTTTATTCTCCTCACTCATTCCCCTTTCACTGACATCAGCTCTTTCAGTGCTAATCCACTGACCAGCAAACAGTCGAGAAGATAATACTGAATTTCCTTCTCTGTGGTGTCCTGAACACCAAATAAAAACAATGGGTACTTAGAACACAGTAAAATGATTTACAAAGAGGGAATTTTCTTTTTGTACAGTCGAATTGCAGTGGAGCCACTGCCTGAACTCCTTAGCTGCCCCAAAGAAAGGGCACAGAGAGGGTCAAACAAACCAAATAATTTTGTAAGGACTACATTTTAATCCTGGGAGTGTCAGAGAGGTATTAAACACATTGTGTTGTAATGTGTTGGATACCTCTCTGGCACACAAAGGGTTTTGAAAAACAGATTTTAAATAAAGTGTCTGTGTACTACTACTTTCTTAAAGGGATAGTAATACTTAAAATGTAAAAAAAATTATATATATATATATATATATATATATATATATATATATATATATATATATATATATATATATATGATGTAGGGTTTATCCAGGGCTTAAAACTTGAAGTTCTTTGCTACTAGCCAGACCTGAAAAGTTACTCGCCACTGCAAGCCATAACATACCCACCAGGGCTGAATTTTCACTCACCATTGGCTAGTGGTGAGTGGAAATTTTGAGCCCTGGTTTATCCCCCTGAGTAAAACAGAGTACTCCCACTGCTGAAAGGTGTTTTATTCAAAAGTTATTACAGCACAAAGTTTAATTTTTTAGGTGCAATATCACAGTAGCCTGAAATTGTACAGTGGCGCTGTTGCTACACCATCCTATGGAGATTTATGGTCCCAGGACCAGAGCTGTCCATAGGATGATGTAGCAACAGCGCCACTGTACAATTTCAGGCTACTGTGATATTTCAACTAAAAAAATTCAACTCTGAGCTGTAATAACTTTTGAATAAAATACCTTTCAGCAGTGGGAGTACCCTTGTTTTATTCAGACAGATAAACATTAAAAACAGGCTATAGAATAAGTTTTTGTGACAGTGTGGATGGTAGTGGTATAAAGGCAATTCTAGGGTAAATCAACTGTATATTAGGGAACAAAAAGATTCCACAAATTCATAATTATTATAATGTAGATTTTAACCCTTTGAATGCTTGTGAGAGAAACTATCTAGCATCCAAGGAGTTAAAAGCAACATTTAAATCTTACCCTACAGTGAAGGTGGTTTACTCAAGCATTGCTCCACTTTTTTTTCATACATAAGCCCTGTTGTGTAATGAAATAGAATAGCAGGGAGAGTCTCCATAGGGTACGGATTAACCACAGAGCACTTATTTCCAATGCCAGTAAAGTGCATCTTCAACTAGTAATGATTAACCCCTTGCATAAAAATAGGATTTTAGTCTTACCTGTTAAATCCTTTTCACTTAGTCCATACAGGTCACTGGTACTCTGGGAGGCGTAAGTCCCCTTTAATAGGCAGGAACAACTATGCAAATAATTTGCAAGGGGCGGAGCCTCCCCTCTTACTTAAGCCACCTTCTGGCCAGAGCCACTTTAGATTGATTTGAGACCCTAAAACTGACCTCAGGTAAGCAAAAAGAAAGACTCCTGTGAGCATGCCCGAACGGTCTCCCACTGAATGCCACAGGAGAGCCAAGACTGGTCCCTTGACAGGGTGGGAGACCAGTGACCTGTATGGACTAAGTGAAAAGGATTTAACAGGTAAGACTAAAATCCTATTTTCACTGTCGTCCAATACAGGTCACTGGTACTCTGGGATGTACAAACATTGAGCTGATCCAGAGGTGGGAAGTAAGGCAAGGACCAGGCGCAAGGCCCAAGTCACTAGAACTGCTATGACCAGTTGATAACATAGCCCAAACTGTAAGTGTCAACGGACACCAACCAAGGGAACAATCCCTGAACTAACACAGCACACGGAACTAGAGCCAACCGGGCTCAACAGTAAAGAAGCACTAAGGATCACAGAGCGGAAGACCTACACAGGCAAGACTGCCTCCAGGACCTTCCTTCCAAAACTGGCATCAGCCGACACCAGTACATCAACTCGATAGTGCTTTGAAAAAGTGTGCACAGAGGACCAAGTGGCCGCTCTGCACAGTTGATCAGCAGAAGCTTGATTCTTGTAGGCCCAAGAGGCCCCAATAGATCTGGTGGAATGGGCAGTCACCCGGAAGGGAACATGCTTATTCCGCAACTTATAGGCTTCACGGATAGTAGCCTTAATCCAAGAGGCAATGGTAACTTTGGAAGCCGGTCTCCCTGCCCTAGGCCCCTCAGGAATGACGAATAGAGCGTCAGACTTCCTGATAGACTCGGTGCGATGAACATAAAACTTGAGGCAACGCACCACATCCAACAGATGGAGATCTCTTTCCTTGTCAGATGAAGGATTAGGGCAGAAAGAGGGAACCACAATCTCCTGATTGATGTGAAACTCGGACACAACCTTGGGTAAGAATTCCTTGGTAGTGCGAAGCACAGCCTTATCCTTGTGGAACACCAGGTAAGGAGGTTTACAAGACAAGGCCTGTAACTCTGCTACCCGGCGCACTGACACAAAAGCCAAGAGGAAGGCCATCTACCAAGTCACAAGACGTAATGGAATGGAAGCCAAGGATTCAAACGGTGGTCGCTGTAGGACTCCCAGCACCAAATTGAGATCCCACTGGGGAGCAGGACTCTTAAAGGCAGGTCGAACATGAGTCACACCTTGGAAGAAGACTTTCACATCAGGAAGGACAGCAATCCGTTCCTGGAAAAACACAGACAAGGCAGAAGTCTGAACTTTGAGGGAACTCAGACTGAGCCCCTTATCCACACCGTCCTGCAAGAAGGCCAGGACAGTGGGAAGATGGAAGTCAAGTGACAACTTCTTGTCAGAACACCATGTCACGAAAGTTGACCATATGCGATGATAGATCTTGGAAGACACAGGCTTACGAGCACTGAGCATCGTCGAGACTACAGAAGGAGAAAAGCCTTTCTTTGCTAGAATCGAGGATTCAACCGCCATGCCATCAAATGGAGAGAGTGAACATCCTCTTTCCACAGATACCCCTGAAGAAGCAGGTCCGGACGGGCTGGAAGTGGGATCGGATCCTTCACTGACATGGCCATCAACTCCGGAAACCAGGACTGGCGAGGCCAGTTTGGAGCAATCAGGATGACAGGACAACGTTCCCTCTTCAACTTCTGGATAACTCTGACCAATAGAGGAAGAGGAGGGAAGATGTAAGCCAGGGGGAAGTCCCAAGGAATCGACAGGGCATCCACTGCTAGAGCAAGGGAGTCCCTCAACCGGGAGCAAAACACCGGAACCTTCCTGTTGTGTCTGGTAGCCATAAGATCCACCACAGGCATCCCCCACCGTTGAGTGAGCATGTGAAACACCTCTGGGTGAAGAGCCCATTCTCCGCTGTCGACGGTGTGACGACTGAGGAAGTCTGCCATGACGTTGTCCACGCCTGGAATATGAACTGCAGAGATGACAGGCACGTGATCTTCTGCCCAAGACAAAATATCCTTGACCTCCCACCAGGCGGAAACGCTTCTTGTGCCGCCTTGCCTGTTGATGTAAGCCACCGCCGTGGCGTTGTCGGACTCCACTCTGATTGGAAGACCGGTCAATTGAGACTCCCAGTGCCTCAGGGCCAGCCGGACAGCTCGAAGTTCCAGAACATTGATGGAGAGCATGGATTCCTCCAGACCCCATTTCCCCTGAGCACTGAAGCGACCCCAGACTGCACCCCAGCCCCGAAGGCTGGCATCCGTAGTGACTGTGGTCCAAGGACGAACTAGAAAGGATTTCCCTTTCAGGAGATGAGAGAGATTTAACCACCAGTGCAGACTCGACTCGACATGAGGAGGAAGAGAAACAGACAGATGTTGATGATCTGGATGATTCTTGCACGTCTGGATCACAAATCTCTGAAGATCCCTGGAGTGGGCCATGGCAAATGGTACTGCTTCGATTGTGGAAATGAACTTCCCCACTAAGGACGACAACTTCGGTACTGGAATCTCGTCCATGTCCAGAATTCCAGCCACTCTGACAGCTATCTGGTGAGCCACGTCCTCTGGAAGAAACACCATGCATTGGCGAGTGTCGAACAGGAGACCCAGGAACAGAAGCCTCTGAGATGGAATCAAGTCTGACTTGTCCAGATTCAGGATCCAGCCATGACGGTTCAGGGTGTGCATGCACATCTGTAATTGCTGAAGGAGAAGCTCCGCTGAGGAGGCCTTCAGTAGGAGATCGTCCATGTAGGGGGTCACTCTGATCCCATCCTGATGGAGCACCGCTATCAAGGAGCCCAACACCCTCTGGAAGACCTGAGGGGCTGAAGTCAGCCCAAAGGGGAGCGCTGCAAACTGAAAGTGTCCCCTGTGGCAGGCAATCCTGAGATACCGCCTGCTCTCTGGATGAATAGGGATGTGAAGATAAGCATCCTGAAGGTCCAGGGAGGCAAGAAACTCCCCTGGAGACATTGCTGCAATCACAGAGCGCAGGGACTCCTGGCGGAAGTGGGAAGTCACCACATAGGCATTGAGATCTTTGAGATCCAAAATGGGACGGGCTCCTCCGTCCTTTTTGGCTACCACAAACAGGTTGGAATAAAATCCTGAACCTGTGTCCCCTTGAGGAACCGCCTCCAGGACCTCTTTGTCCAAGAGATCCTGAATAGCGTCGTCGAACAGACGCCTTTTTGTGGGTTCCTGAGAAGGACGAGTAAAATGGAACCAAAAAGGAGGAAGGGAAGAGAAAGGGATCCTGTATCCCTCTGACACCACCTGAAGAACCCATGGGTCCGCCACTGACTCCTCCCAAGTCCGGCGAAAAATGCGGAGACGACCGCCTACAGCCGGATGCGGACCCGGGTTCGGCGAGTCATGCCGAAGCAGTCTTGGAGGTCTTGGCCTTGGAGGCAACTTTGGGCCTCCAGGACTGTTTGGGCTTGGAGGAGGAGCGCGTAGTGGGAGGACCCGTTTGGGCCGAGGAGCGTGTCTCAGTCTGAAAGGAACGAAAGGACCGATTGCGTTTGGCTGGAAACTTTTTCTTAAAGACTGAGGGTAGAAGAGTACTTTTACCGCCAGTAGCCTCACTGATCATTTCTTTGAGTTCAGACCCAAAGAGCAAATTCCCCTGAAAGGGCAAGGAAAGCAAGGCTTTCTTAGAGGCTGTATCAGCAGACCAAATTTTCAGCCAAAGAGCGCGTCTAGCCACCACAGAAGAAGTGGAGGCCCTCGCCATCATGCGCACAGCATCAAAAGCAGCGTCAGCAACATAGTTCTGAGCTTCAGTGATATTAGCAAGAAGCTGCAACTGTTCAGATACCGGCGCATCCTGGCGAACCGCTTCAGTCAGTCGTTCAGTCCAGGCCGCAATAGCTCTATTAACCCATGCCACAGCAAAAGTGGGGCGCATGGCTGTGCCAATGGAGGCAAAAATAGACTTAAGAGAGAGCTCTAGTTTCTTATCCGTCCAGTCCTGCAAGGCAGAGGCATCTGAGACAGCCAAAGCAGTAGATTTGGATAGTCTAGACACAGGAGCATCCACTTTGGGAGGATGAACCCATTTTGCCAGCTCCGCCTCAGGAAAAGGGTAAAGTTTAGCAAACTTTTTGGAGACAGAGGAAGATCTATCAGGATTCTTCCATGCCTCAGAGACCAGACGGGCAAGAGTAGGGTTAGTTGGAAAACAAACAACTGGTTTAGATGGCTTTTTCTGAAAAACATCAGTAGGATCATAAGTGGATTCCTGAGTCAGAGGAAGGTTGAGCGTATTCAGAACCGCTCTGATCAGACCCTCAGCCGAAACTTCAGGGTCACACTCATAGGGGTCCCCAATGGACCTGTTAGATTCAATAACAGTACGTTCCTCAGCATCAGAATCCTGTAAAAGTTCTTCTTCAGAAGAATCAGTGATATCAGGAGCTCCCTGTGGCTTAGGCAGGGAGGTCCTGATAGTAGAGGGGGTCTGCCAGACCTGGAGAGCCCCCTGTATCTGAGAGGGAAAGAGTTGAAGCGTGGATCTGAGATCCCTAGTGGCAGCTTTAAACTCCCTCACCCAAGATGGCTCAATAGCGTGGCTGGGAAGCCCAGGGTTGCTATCTTGACCAGTACAATTAGGGCATAGATCCCCCACATTATCGCCATCCAGCCCAATGTGGCAAGAGGAGCAAAACGCCATGGGGGTAGCAGACCCCCCATCCTCCTTAGACTTGGGTCTAGCCCCTAGCTCCAGTGAAGTAGACATGCTCACAGCGTCAATATACCCCACTAATAACACTATCACCCAGAAAAAGTGTTAAAGATTAAAGTTTCACCCCAGAAATGTTCTAAAAACGGACTTATCTGGCCAGCGAAGGGTTAATCTGTTGAGGAGAGAGAAGGCTCGGTCCCTGCGTAGTGTACTCGCCTAGGAAAAGTACCACAAAATGGCGGCCGTCATGACAGCCAATCAGAAACGAGCGCGAACCAAGCGCTCATGGGAAATGTAGTTTTCCTGTCCAAGTACCCCAAACATTGCCCGAAGCCCCCCTGAACACCCCACATGAATAAAACACATTCCGGATGATAGATCAGGAGCCTAGAATTAAAATGAGCCCTCTCTGAAGTTGCTGTGACAAGCGGTTCCAGAGATATGTCCCATACTGTGAATTCCCATAGAGAGTAAAGGAGCCCTTGCGTCTGAGCGGGAAAAAGCCCCGCTTAAAGGCGCGGAACACCATTTTTAATAAAGTTTAGTAAAACATTAAAAAGTGCCCAAACAAGCATGAAACACATGAGAAACATAAATAAATGAATACCCAATGCTCCAAAACTCAGAGAATAACACAGAAATTGCATAAACAGTAATAATGCAATAAAAACACCCTATGAGTGCTGGAGTGTATTAAAACTCCCAAATACAAGCCCATCAAAGGGACACTGTGGGGACAAGTGGACCTTCAGCACTCAATGGGTGACTCACCTTCCTTGCTGGACTTCTGTCTTCAGGTGACCATGATAAGGAGGGAAAGAACCAGAGGTAAATTCCCCAATAGGGGAGCTGCTTAACACAAGCTGTCCCCTCTTCAGGGCATAGGTCCACAGAAAATCCCTGGAAGCTGCACCAGCCACTTTAAAGAGGGCAATTCACAGCCATGGTCACCCTCCTAATGGTGGTATTCCATATTTGAATAAAAAATAATAAAATACTAAGATGCATAGATGTTCTCTACCTGGTGTGCAAGCACACCAGGAACAAATCAATCTAAAGTGGCTCTGGCCAGAAGGTGGCTTAAGTAAGAGGGGAGGCTCCGCCCCTTGCAAATTATTTGCATAGTTGTTCCTGCCTATTAAAGGGGACTTACGCCTCCCAGAGTACCAGTGACCTGTATTGGACGACAGTGAAAAGTATTTCAGTCATATTGCTGTAGCACAAGTGGGGAAACCTGTGGTCCTTCAAGTGTTGTTGGTCTACAATTCTCATCATCTGGCTGAGGATAATAGAGTTCTAGTCCCGCAACAATTAGAGAGCCACAGGTTGCTCATCACTGCTATCACAACCTTGGGGGTTAAAATAACAAGAATTACCATACCTCAAATTGCATTACAAAATGCTTTTGTTCTTTTATTGCCCATTTTAACAAAATTACACTTAAAGCGGAACTAACACCACTAACAAAGGTTGTCTTTAATAATTCCCTGTCTGGTGACTAGCTGCTTAGTAGCGCTAGTCGTCAGAATTATTACCTCTTCATGAAGAAATCTGAAGTGATCCTCGGCTGACAGGCAGGATGGAGCGTGAACATCTTGCCCTAGTGACGTTCGCGCGCCTGCGCTGTCAGTCCCTTCCGGAGCCGAATGGCTCCTAACAACGCCTCCTACAGCTGTCTGGGACTGACAGAGCATGCGTGCGGACGTCACTAGGGCAAGATGTCCGCGCTCTGTCCTGCCTATCAGCCGAGGATCACTTCAAATTTCTTCATGAAGAGGTAATAATTCTGGCGACTAGCGCTACTAAGCAGCTAGTCACCAGAGAGGGAATTATTAAAGACAACCTTTGTTAGCGATGTTAGTTCTGCTTTAAATAACTACAATTGTACTTGGCAGGGAACATTACCCAAGATGGTCCAAGTGTTTCTGAAGGCTGGACTTTGTCCTTGAGATCACAAGTAGAGCTCACCAGCAAAATGATGTAGTGAAGATACAGTGGATGTGAAATGTAAGTGGTACAAACAGACAGGTGCACAGGAGCGTGAGAAACAATGCAGGATGTATTAAAAACAAGAAAAAAATATATCTCAGAATCCAGAAAATATCATCGATGCATCACTAAAACAAAGCCAAAAATCAGCCTGAAGTCATAGGTCATATGTGGTCAATAAAAAATAGAGCTTGGTAGAAATGTTTTAAATTTATCCATTGCCGATATACAAAATGTTAAAATCATTTTATTCTATTTTTGAGTGCTTAATTCCATTACAAAAATGTATAAACATAATGTACATTAATCAATGAGAGACAAAGTCACACTTTATTACAATCTTGGGGGCTTACATATGCCTTCTTTTACTGCTATCTAGGGTCCTATGTTCAATACAAAACTGGGGCAGACAACTGCACCACGGGAGACAAATACACAAACTCTCTAAATCCTAACCGAGTTCAATGGGGCTTTTCAACCTTTGAATGCTAGTGAGGTCTCCAACATATTGCTCTGCAATGTTCTGCAGACTTCTCTAGCATTCAAAGGTTTAAAAGCTCCATTTAAATGAATATAAATGTTTATCTTTTCCCTATGATGCAGCTGGTTTGCCCCAAGAATACCAACAGCTTGCTTTTGAACACATGACCTACACTAATGTACTTTTAGGGCTGTGTGTGCAAAAGAAAATGGAGTCATACTGGAACAAAGCAACAGCACCAAAGGGGAAAGAAATTAGCCAAATTCCCACTGATTCACATGAGGCTTTAACCCATTGAGTGCCAAAGGGGTATCCAGTGTATTGCTTTGCAATGCATTGAATACAAGGGTTAAACTCATTGAAAGTTAGAAAAGTCTACGATTCTTTGACCAAAGGCCCCATTGAAATCACTGGGAATTACTTTTTTCCTACGGTGCAGCTTGTTTGCTACAGAATTACTCCACTTTTCTCCTGAACACAAGGTTTTTTACCCTTTGAGTGCCTGAAAGGTATCCAAAGTATGGTATTGTAATGCATTGAAAGCCTCACTGGCACTCAAAGGGTTAATTCAGATGAAACTAATTCCATTTGCTGTGCAGGATGTCCCTGGTCGGCACACAGCAGTCAGACAGGATGTGTCCCTGTGGCACCAGTACACAACCCAGAGACGTACACCTGCCTCTTCCTCCTGAAGTGGACGTGTAACACAATCCACACACACACACAGACATTGCTGCTCCCCCCAGTGGAACACAATCAGCTGCCTATTTGTTAAGTACTTTCAGTCTTCCTGGGGTAACTAGTATTTCAACGTGGTGTGGATGGTGGACTGCTATGAACTGAAAGCCTGCTAGACAAATGTCCATTCTCCTGAGTGACTCGCTGGGTATAAAACAATATGTATGCTTGTGCCTTGCACACTTCTTCCACCGTGCAAGTATGAAGCTTGGAGTCATTGCAGTGAACCCAGAATCCTGCAGGGAAAACATTTGCATAATTTCATTAAGAGAATAGAAAAAAATCCTGCTAAGTATGTACAAATACATGACATTATTTTATGGCTATTTATGATTCAGCAGAAAAAAAAAATAAACTGGCCACTGAATTAAATGGAACTTTTGACACCTTGAATGCTAGAGGTTTCCAGTGGATTGCATTCTCAGGGTTAAAAGCTTCATTCAAACCACTGCAAATTTGGGTAACTTATTTCTCTCCCATGGTGACATTGGTTTACTCTAGAATAACTAGAAGCAAAAAAGATGGTAGCCAGTAGAGTACATGGGATTCAGTGTAGCAAAAACTCACAATTTAAATGAATGGTTATATCTGACACATTAAATGGGATCTATCACCCCTATGAATGCTAGTGTCAATAGTAGTATATGTAGTAACTAGCTGGTAAAAGGGTTTCTTTTTTTTAAATAAAACCGGTATTTTGCTGAAATGAATCAAGTAAATATTGCCCTGTACCCTACACTTCCGGACACACTTCATTTACCAGCTCTGTACCACAGTCTGTCACTCCTCCGATGATGGAGGCTTTCTGCCTGTAAGCTGGAGCGGTCTCTGGCCAATGAGAGCTCTCCAGTTTACATGCAGAAAGCCTCCATCATTGGAGGTGGCTGGATAGAGGGAGAGGAGCAGATGCAGAGTGACAGACTGCGGTATAGAGCTGGTAACCGCAGTTCGTCCCGAAGTAGGGTAAAGGGCAGTATTTACTTGATTCATTTCGGCAAAATACAGATTTTGTTTAAAGGGATAGTAATGTTTCATAATAAAAGCAGCTCTAATTAATCATCATAGTATCTGGACTTTGGAGAGTGTTATTTCAATTCTGTCAGAGTTGTAGTTCAAGAGTAATTCAATGATAAAGTATCCCCCTCCCGCCCCTTTTACTGATGTAACACTGTTCAGCCAGATCAGAAGGGAGGTGCCCAGGTAGATTGCAGAGAGGGTCAATCTCCAATTAAGATAAGGGAAAAACCTGAAAAACTTGTTAATGGGGGCAGGGCTTTCATTGTTCTCATAGGAAGAAGATTGTCCCCTGCTGTTAGCTGTCTGGTCTATGGACTGGATTCCACACCTGAGAAGAGATGGCTTACACTAGGTAAAAGGGGCAGGAGGGGAAACTTTGCTTGTGAATATCTCTCAAACCATAAAGGTTTAAGAGATAACACTTACATCATTCTTGATGTTTTTTTAATGCCTACAAAATAAAATAAAGAAAAAAAACGAAGTATTACTATCCCTTTAAATAAATGAAACAGTTTTACCAGCTAGTTGCTAGATATACAACTATTGACACCAATATGTATAGGGGTAATAGATCACCTTTAAAAACAGGCCTGAACCTGGGGATGGGCTTCCTGTCTCATTATAATAGATAGAACATTTTGGTATCTGATTGTATAGAGATAGATCTTTTCAACTCACAGACGAACAGGCTCTTCACACCTCTGTGTTAATGAACATTTCCTTGTTCCCAGGACTTTGATCTAACCCTATGCATATAATTTCATATCTATGCAGACTGTATGTTTACTAAGTTAACTGATCCCCAATGTGTACTCATATACTTTGTTTCAAATGTATATCATACTCTGTAAATACAAATGCTGTGTTATTCTAGCTTTATTTGTTAACCAGTGCCTGAAGAAGGGGCCTTAGTGTTCTGAAAGCTTGCATATTCTATGTCCTCAGTTACCTTTTAATGGCTATCACCTTTATATCGCTCGTGAGATTTTTGCTACACTGAATCCCATCTACTCTAGAATAACTGAAGTTCTGACTGTCACTGGGAGGAAGAGGGTTAATCTAGCTAAACATCTTCATTTTACCTTTGAGTGTTGGAGAATTGTGCCACCCTTTAATATTCAGCAAATATTTGCCCTAGAATTGCCACTTTACTTACACTCAGATTATGGCCTGTATACTAGCTTTGTACATTTTAGTTCCCTCTTGTACAGCGAAACGTGGATGCTTAAACCCTTTGAATGCTAGAGAGCTCTCCGATGCATTATGAAGCAATGCACTTTTGATTTATCTAGTGTTTAAGGGGTTAATAACGGAATAACAATATTAAGACACGTGTAAAGGTTAAATGGAGAAATTCTGGGGTAAATCAACTGTACCATGGGGACAAAAACATGTACAATGATTTAACCACTTTGCTGCTAAGGACAGGGTGTGCTATTACCTCAGCATTCCCTCCAAAACTTCTAAGGACATGGCTCTTACACTTTTGTGCCTCTAGCAGTAAGTTCCCTGGATCTGTTTCCAGAGAGTTTACTGGTCAGCTGATCATCAAAGAAAGACAACAATACAATCTATGCTATCTTTTTTAAAGGGACAGTAATGTTTCCTAATAAAAGCAGCTCTAATTAATCATCATAGTATTTGGAATTTGGAGAGTGTTATTTCAATTCTGTCAGAGTTGTAGTTCAAGAGTAATTCAAGGACAAAGTATCCCCCTCCAGCCCCTTTTACTAATGTAACACTGCTCAGCCAGAGCAGAAGGGAGGTGCCCTGGTAGATTGCAGAAAGGGACAATCTTTAATTAAGATAAGGGAAAAACCTGAAAAACTTGTCAAGGAAGGCAGGGTTTTCATTGTTCTCATAGTAAGGATATTGTCCCCTGCTGTTATCTGTCTGGTCTACGGCCTGGATTCCATATCTGAAAAGAGATGGCTTACACTAGGTAGAAGGGGCGGGAGGGGAAACTTTGCTTGTGAATATCTCTCAAACCATAAAGGTTTGAGAGGTAAGACTTCTATTGTTCATGTTTTTTTAATGCCTACAAAATAAAATAAAGATAAAATGAAGTATTACTATCCCTTTAATCATACTTTTTGACTACACTGTATCATTGATTTCACAGAAAGCTCTCTGTAAACATACCCATGGAGCTCAAGGTCAAACATACAGAAATGTAATAATGTGAATATAAAAAAAACCAAAACAAAAATAAAATTATAAATAGTACAGTCAATTGAACTTTACATATTATGCACTAGCAGGATATATAAAGTCAAAATTAAGGGAGTAGGAGCCCGTTAAGACTATGAGGTAGAAGGATATGCAGCAAAGTGCAAAGCAATACGTTGTACACAGCTTTTTTCTTTGCCTATTTTCATACAACAGACAGCTGAAAGACTTATCACATTCTCTACCTCCTTCAGGGTTGTAGCAGAAGGCAGTGTAATGGCCAGAACCAAATCCTTTCCCATGATGCATCACCACAGCAGACAGGTCATAAATAAAGCAGTCGGCTCGCAGAGGTGCAGTAGACTCTCGGCAACAATAAGGCTCCATGTTCAACATCTGGTCAAACTGGACATGTACTCCAATTTTTTCTCTATGATTGCGACCTGACCACCTGGAAAATAAAAACACAGAATGTTCTGTTTATACTGGAGTAGGATCTAGAAGACCGTATCCTGGATCAGTTTATATATATATATATATATATATATATATATATATATATATATATATATATATATATATATATATATATATATATATATATATTTATTTTTAATTTTTTTTTTTTTTTATTTTTTTTCAAGGCACATTTTCTAAATAATTTTAGGAGGTATAAAAGGTGCATTATTCCAGTTTGCCATACTTCTATAGAAATGGGTGCAGTATGCCTGTCGATATTTCTCATTTAACTTTTAAGATCACCCACTACTTTCTAACAGGCAAATCCTAATGTTATTTGACCGGTGATTGCCTACACAAACAAGGGGTGATGTATAAATGAAAGCTGTGAGGCAGAGGTGAGCAACCTGAATCTCTCTAGCTGTGCAGGACTACAACTCTCATCATCCCCTGCCAGCCATTTGCTCGCAGAGGCTGATGGGCATTTTAGTCCTCCACAGCTGGAAGCCCCATCCCTGCGCTCTAAGGCAGATGTGGCATTGGGGCACATGTATGTTTTTGTGTGTGAGCTACATAATATGTTTGGAAATATCTGAATGTGTTTTGTATGGATTGTAATAAGATATCTCAAATGTTATACATAAGTCATAATTGTCTCAATGCATCAATTTTTCTTACAGCCAAATCAGCTGGTCTAGCTGTATGCACAATTTACAGCAGGCCACTCACTATAGGAAGGTCCTGTGTTCAAAAGAGTAACGGAAAGATTCCAGGGCAAGCAAACTGTACCATAGGGGGAAAAATGCAAATCCCCCCAACTTTTTATAGATTGAAATGAGCTTTTAACCCCTTGAATGTTAGAGGTCTCCAATGCATTCCTCTGAAATGCACTGGAGACTTCTCTAACATTCAGCATGTTAACATCTTGATTTAAATGAATGCAGTGATTTACTTGTCCCCTATGGTGCAGTTGTTTTGTCCCACAATCACTTCACTCTTCTACAGGACATGGGGTCCCCAATAAAACCTGGACACACAGAGACAATCCCAGCCCCCCCCCCATTAGATTTCATTACCTGAATCTCTTCAGGTGGAGTCGCAGAACCTGAGGTAAGCGGCACACCATCAGTTGTTTCTGGGCTTCTGTAAGGACAACTGGTTTGGATGAGAACTTCCTGCGCTTTGCTGCAGCACGGCAAGAACAACACAGTTAGCTGCTAACTAGGCTATCCTGGCAATGCAGCACAGAGTCGTTCGTATTCAGGAACCTAAAGAGGAGTCATTCTGTGTCAAACCAACTGCACCATGGTGCTGGCGTTGCTGGGGATGAAGAGAGATAAAAGCTCCCAAAATTCCCAACGAGACTTTTAACCCCATGAATGCAGGCAATATCTCCAAGGCATTGCTTAGCAATGCACTGGAGAAATCTAGCATTCAAGAGGTTAAAAGCCTCAGTGAAAATCAATGGGAATGTTTCTTTTCTTCCATATGGTGCTGTGGTTTGTCCTAGAATTGCACCTCTTTGGCTTCCTAAAAAAGGCCCAGTAGGCCAGGCAAATCGTGGAACACACAATCAGGACATATGATCAACACTGAATACCAACAGTACCACTTTACACAAAGGGGAAGGCTGGTTCTCCCTTCGGTTTAAAAAAAAAAAAAAAAAAAAAAAAAAAAAAAAAAAAAAAAAAAAAAGTATAGTGTAAATCAGGGCTGGGCAACCTATAGTCCCTCAGCTGTTGCTACATTACAAACGCCATCCTCCTAAGCTTGCCATGGTGAGAGCTGTAGTGTCGCAAGAACTGGAGGGGCAGAGATTGCCCAGACCTGCTCCAAATTCCCAATGAAAGTCTAAACATTCATTACACTAGACAAAACAATGCTAGTTTTTTGTGTAAAATTATTTGTTGACAATAATCTAGATTTACATGTAACAGCTGAAAAAAATACAAGGCACAGTCAGTGCTATGTTTGCTAATGGTTTTTGCATGGCACCACCACTAGATGTCCCAGTTACCCAATGCCCAACAGCACTTTCATGTTATACAGAGAAAAGCTGGCACATATTTCTATCTACACATAATACGAGAAGACTGTTTTTGTAATTCACAATATTAAACCCTTTGAGTTCCAGAGGGGTAAGCAACGCCTTGCAAAGCAAGGCGTTGCATACCCCTCTGGCACTCAGAAAGGTTAACACTCTGAATCTTGAATTGTGTACAAGGTCTCTCTGTGACATTAAGGAAAACACAATTGTTCTGGGAATCCTTTGATGCAACATATTATTTAACCCTCCGAGTGCCAGAAGGGCAAAACTGCACCAAAGGGAACAAAAACCTCCCTGAATTCCCACTGATTTAAACTGAGCTTTTTAATCTTTTGAATGCTAGCGAGGCATCCAACACATTGTTTTTGAAATAAGTTGGAGACATTTAACATTTATGGGGTTAAAATCCTAGCTTAAATTAATTGGAAGTTTAATGTAGTGGTGTTTTTTTTTTTTTTTTTTTATGGCCCACATGGTGTTTGCAGCATTGCTCATGCTTTTAGCACAGACGGGTCTGTAAATGCACCCATGGATGCACACACACATCATATGAACACTAGAATTGGGGTGTAAGGTTGCACATGCACAAAGGCATGGGAGACATGCACTGCATTCTTAAAGTGGACCTAGCACCTTTCCAAATCCTCCCCACAGTGGGAGATTCCATCTTAAAACGATTAGCATGATTATTTCTCCACATTAATATATTCCGACTGTCCAGTAGAAACGGACAGGTTCTAGAAACCTAAGAAGGTGAACAGAGGCGATTTTCTATATATGAAAATAATACATTTACCCATACTTTATCCCACAAAGTCAGAGAAAAGAGCTCTACTGAGATTAGACTATCCATCTACTACAAATATCTCTTAACACTATTAACCAATTTGTAAAACTAACAAAAAATAGATACATATTAGAAATATAACATAGTAATACAGTTGATGAGGCTGAAAAAAGCCATGTGACCATCAAGTCCAGCCCATGCCAAAAACACCCCTGTTGATCCAAAGGAAGGCAAAAAAAAAAAAAAAAAAAAAAAACCCTCTGGAGCAATTTCTAACATAGCCCCAAGTGGGTAAAAAAAAATTCCTTCCTGACTCCAAATGGCAGTCAGATATTTCCCTGGATCAATATCCTATCTGCTTTGAAGCAATCTGTCATAATTTTTAAAATTGTTCTGTGCTAGATAGGCAGCCATTACTTTTTTAAAGCAGTTACAATATCTGCAAGTACAACATGCAGAGGCCAAAAAAATTCCATAGCTTTACCGCCCTTACTGTAAAGAATCCCTGCCTCTGCTTTAGCTGAAATCGCCTTTCTTCTAGTCTTAATGGATGACCTCTTGTTTTTAGCTCCGCTCTCTCCATAAATAATTAATTGGCTAGTTCTTTGTAGAGCATTCCAATGAAGAATTTATTTTTAGGTATCGCTATTTCGGCTCTCCTGGAGAGCCTCCGCGACCAGAATCTAGCTCGGATGGCTTTACAGCTCATGTCAAGAAAAGGGGAGGGAAGGGGTAAGTTTAACACTGTAGATCTCTCAAACCATATCTACAATACAGCGAATACTTCTCAGGCGACTTTACTATCCCTTTAAAGAAAATTTTATTCCAATAACATGAACTTATAGCTACACATCGATATATATGCCCCAACGCCCATTGTACAGAGATGCAACTGTGGAGCAAAACCAATGCACCATGGGGGGGGGGGGGGGATGAATGTTCCCCAAATTTCTCACCAATTACAATGGGGTTTTTAAAGGGATAGTAATGTTTCACAATAAAAGCAGCTCTAATTAATCATCATAGTATTTGGACTTTGGAGAGTGTTATTTCAATTCTGTCAGAGTTGAAGTTCAAGAGTAATTGAATGATAAAATATCCCCTTCCCTCCCCTTTTACTGATGTAATACTGCTCAGCTCAGAACAGCAGGATGTGTCCAAGTAGACTGCAGAGAGGGACAATCTTCAATTAAGATAAGGGAAAAGCTGAAAAACCTGGCAAGGGGGGCAGCGTTTTCATTGTTCTCACAGAAACAAGATTGCTCCTTAATGTGAGCTGTCTGATCCATGGACCAGATTCCACATCTGAGGAGAGAAGGCTTACACTAGGTAAAAGGGACAGGAGGGGGATACTTCAATTACTATTGTACTACAACTCTGACAGTATTGAAATAACACTGTCTATGGCTCAAGTACTATGAAGATTAATTGGAACCGCTGTTTTTGTGAAACATTACTATCCCTTTAACCGCCGAATGTGAAGCAATGCCATGGAGACCTCTCCAGCACTAATGTGGTTAGAAAACACATTTAAATTAATAAATTGATATTTCCTTTTGTTCCCTGTGATATAGGTGGTTTGCCCCAGACCTGAACCTCTTTGCTTGAGGAATAACGTGCCTTCCAATCAGACAGAGAGGTGAAAATACCCTGGGAATCTGTACAATATTAAAAGAAGAACACATCAAACTGTAAGAGCAGAAGAAGCTGCAGTGACAGCAGTGTGAAGAGAACAGGTGTTAAATAGAGATACACAGCACATGTTGAGGGCCACCTGTTTAGGAAAGAGTAATGAAAGGCTATAAAGTCTGCCAGCAAGTCCACGTGTGAATGTATGCTGCTCTGCGGAAAGTCAGATACCATGTGACTGCCAAGTCCCTACAGTGTTATGCTCGATCCTTCCAGCTGCTTACAACTGTCAAAAGTACAGGCGTGGTATTAACCTATTCCTTGCTAGAGGAGTATGCAAGGTCCTCTGGAGTTGTAATTCCTATAGAAAATGGTTTGATGTCATTAATTTAACAGTCAGTTATTTATCTTAACAGCTTTTATTTGCATTTGATCTCTTTTAAGCCTACAAGCTTGTTGTTTCAGTGCAAAACCTGATAACTTGTGTCCCTTACCTGGTGTACAGATGCCTATTGCTTACTAGAGGCAGATTTCAAAAGAAAAAGAACAGGGTGCTGTAAAAAGCACAAAGAGTATGAGTATTATAACAAACCTCTCAGAATTTACCAAAATGCATATAAAAATACAAAACAAGGAAATGAGAAAAACTTGACATTCAAGTCAGACAACCCAACATGGGCGTTACTCGGAGTTCTGATCCATCATTGAATGCAGGGAGTCATCTCCACCTTTTTCAAAACACCTGCAAATGTTCCATGACCTACCAGTGGGTTTTGCATGTGGTTTTGGAAGGATAAAACATACATTTAAAATCTCTTCCGCTTTGTCTCTTCTTTTTGTCAAATGACCCTCTGGACCCGAAGCAAACGTGTCTCTTTAAAAACTTAGTCTCCTCCCTGCTGGACAAGTAGGTTCTAGTTCCAGTGTTAGTCCAAGAGCACTTTTCAAGTTTTTATCCAAACCCATCTGTGGATCCCAAGGATGGTGGCTGCCAACCTATTCCCAACATGTCACGCTTGAAGATGGAACCTATCTGCATTTCCCGATTCATCCAGAACACCAACATGTCCTACATTTTGTTTTTGCATGCAGTCACTACCAGTTCACTGCACTGCCTTTCAGCCATGCTTCTGTTCAAAGGACTTCATGAAGATCATGGCAGTCCTAGTCATTTATAGCCATTCTCAAGGTATTTCTCTAACTCCTTATTTGGACTATCTGCTGATCAAGGCTCCTTCAGAAGATATCTTGGCACGCCATATTCAACAGTGCGTCTGCATTCTGGTACACCAAAGTTGGATTTTCAACTTAAAGTTTTCTCCAATTCCATCCCAGGTCTTGTTCTTTCTGGGTATGAAGTTTGACACCCTGAAAGGGGCGAGGGTTCCCAAAGGAGGACAAGATTAAACTTCTGTCCCAGGATGTGTCGAGGGCACTGGCTTGACCCTCAGCAATGATACAGGACAAGACAAGAGAGTTCTGGGGTGCCTAGTGTCTAAAGCAGTCCGTATGCTCCGTTCCACACAAGGAAGCTTCAACTGGATATTCTCAGGAAATATCTCAACAGCGTGCTCATCAGTTTCATTCCATGACCCTCGACACTAAAGCGAGGTGGCTTCATCGTCTTCATCACTCTTTGGGATGCTCCTTCGTGATTCTGGAGTGGAACTTGATCTTGACGGATACAAGCCTGAGGAGTTTGGGCATGACCCTATGCCACCTGGCAGCTCAGGGGGAGTGGACCGGAGAGTAAAGCCCCCTGTCAATCAACATACAGGAGATCTGCACCATCCATCTGGCACTCCTTCATTAGTCAAAAAATAAATATAATAGGTGAGCACTAGAATTCAATATACCTGGGAAGTGAAACAGTGTGCAAACATACACAGGGTGCCTGTATGATCAAAACATATATCTTAAACAAAAATAGACAAACCAGAGATCATATATCGGCACTCATACTTCTCCAACTTTATTAGAGAAAAATTATAAAAAATCTACAGTTATAAATCATACAAATATCACATGGCTTGTGAGACCCCCGAAGAAAGGAGGCTCCCCCCACCATTCCCCCCTATGTAATATCTCACAAAGACCCTAATTAAAAAATGCTACAAATAAGAAGAAAGCCAGTCCGCAAATGAAGGAAGTATACAAGCCCAGCAAAAATCACCCGCTTAGATGTATATGCTATTGACTGGATATATACTGCTGCTGGAAAATATGAATTGCTGCTTTTTGCCTGGCTGCTACTAACTTTATGCTTGCAAGCTTTTTTATTATTATATTTTTTTGCTGGGCTTGTATACTTCCTTCGTTTGTGGACTGGCTTTCTTCTTATTTGTAGCATTTTTTAATTAGGGTCTTGGTGAGGTATTACATAGGGGGGAATGGTGGGGGAGCCTCCTTTCTTCGGGGGTCTCACAAGTCATGTGATATTTGTATGATTTATAACTGTAGATTTTTTACAACTTTTCTCTAATAAAGTTAGAGAAGTATGAGTGCCGATATATGATCTCTGGTTTGTCTATTTTTGTTTAAGACTCCTTCATTAGTCCCAAGTATTGACAGGTACCACAAGGCAAAAAAAAAAAAAAGACCTACGCGCCTCCATACAAAATGTGAGAATGTGTTTCCTATATCAGGCATGTATAACACCACTGTAAAAAAAAAAATTAAGATTTTGTTCTATAATTTGGCCAAAAATGATTAAGCTTGCCAACCCCATCAATACGGCAAGTCCTATATAATGCACCTGTAAAGTCCTATATAGATTAAAACATTCACTGAAGAGTTGCTGTAAATAAATGCATTGGAGGAACCCTGTAATATAGTATATATAATGTCTTCCCAGCTGTCCTATTTTTTTTTTTTTTTTTTTTTTTTTTTTTTTATCTCCGATTCACCTCATTCCCAGGATAATTTAAAAGATCAGGATGGAGAAAGCGCTAGTCACCCTGAATGATCCATTCTGTCCCTGCAGCTCTGGTTTGCAGACCTACTCAGTCTATCCCTACAGGGGTCATTCCTCCTTCCGTCAAGACTGGACGTCCTTCTCCAGGGTCCCATCCGGTTTGATGATGTGAAGAGACTAGCTTTGGCAGCATGGCTCTTGAGATCCCATTCTAAGATGAAAAAGGTTCACAGATAAGGTAATCTCTACAATGGTCCAGGCTAGGAAGCCTGGTCTAAAACATGTGCCTGAACACTAGGCACACGTTTTAGACCATTCCAATGAAGGGATTCCGTGTAAGTAACGAGATCCCGGCACTTCTCAAGCGCCAGCGTGTCGACCGACACGGATCTCCTGCTGACAGCTCTACAGCTGTCAGTAGGAAAAATCAAAGTCTAAACGCCCGTATCTCTTAAACCATAGTGGTTTGAGAGATACGTTTTTTTGCATTTAGATCAGCTTTTTAAGCTCTTCTAAATGTAAAAAAGTTTTTTTAGACATTACTAACACTTTAAGTTGCTAAAACATAAGTTATATTTTAACATTAAAGAAGGGAACTCAAATGTTTAGAAGCAGATGTTGGATATATACAAAAGCTTTTAAGGACTAAGTAGGTCCAATTCCTGCTTAAGGCTTACGAACAAAGCTCTTTGCAAGTCTAAATGGTCAAGCTGGGACAAAAGGACACAGGAGCAAAGCCTCATTCTTATCATTAAAAGTGCTCCAGGTGTGGCTGGGTGCATAGAGGGCACAAGAGCAGCTGTGCATTGATATGTACCAAGGTGTCGGTACAAAAGCATAGGCTCAGGTGCTAGGTAGCATGCGTCTATTTGAAGAACGCATAGCAAGCTCTGCCACCTTGGTTTTGTACATCCCCGTTAATATCCCTTAAACTCCTTAGATGTTAGTCATCTCCAGGACATTGCTTTGCAATAAACTGAACACAGGCAAAATCTGGCTTTTATAATGAACCTATAAGTAAACAAGATAGAAGCAAAACAAGTGCTGCCAATATTGGGCTGTATGCAGAAAGAGTTTTTGGATTTTGCTTTTGTTTGTTCCATGTAATAGTTATTACTCTTCAGAACTGCTTTACTTTCCCCCTTTTGCATACAGAAAGATATGTACAATGCCACCAGATGCACTTCAAGGGGAACTATCATGATAATAACACTGACCCCCCCAATCCATTACTAACATAGCAATATGCAAAGCCATACTTTCATTAGGCTGAATAAGTCCACGTTATTGAAGACAAACAACTTCTTCGGTAGGCATCTGCAGCACAGAGCTTACAAGTGACGCTCTGTGCACCTGCACAGTTAGTAACTTCCAGTACCAAGGAATGCCACTCATCAATGCTGGCAGTGAACGGGACAGACAGCGCGCGGACTCAGAGGCACCTTTCTTCCGATATGCCTGCGCTGTTGTCCACTGGTTCCTATCAAAGAAGTTGTTTTTCTTCAATAACGCAGACTTATTCAGCCTAATGCAAGTATGGCTTTGCATATCGCTATTTTACTAATGTACTGGGGGGCAATGTTATTATGATGATAGTTCCGCTTTCAATGCTCCAATATGCTACCAACGAATCCTACTCAGACTACTGGCTAAACATTCACCAGAGGGGCTTCCTGCAGCTATTTTACAAGTGTAAGGATTTGACAATTTTAAAGGGGACAAATAAAGGTGAAATGTCAGTGAAGCCCTGATGTAAGCATAAGTGGAAGGGAAAGAAGACTCCTGTGAGCATTACCCCGAAGGACCCCACGGTCTGCCACAGGAGAGCCAAGCACGGTCCCTTGACAGGGTGGGAGACCAGTAACCTGTATGGACTAAGAGAAAAGGATTTAACAGGTAAGACTAAAATCCTCTTTTCTCTGTCATCTAATACAGGTTACTGGTAACTCTGGAATGTTCAACCACTGAGTTTCCCAGAGGTGGGACGTAAGGCAAGGACCAGGCGAAAGGCCCCAAAAGTCACCAGAGCAGATATGAACCATCAGACAAGAGATAGCCCAACAAAACAATGAAGTGTCAACGGACACTGAACAGGGATAACAACACCCCAACTATTACACAGCACACTGAACTAGAGCCAACGGGGCCCAAAAGTGAAGGAAGCATCAAGAACAGAAGAAAATCCTAGACAGGCAAGACTGCCTACACAATTTTCCTCCCAAAGCTGGCATCAGCCGATGCCAGCACATCAACCCGGTAGTGCTTCAAAAAGGTGTGCACAGAGACCAAGTGGTCGCCTTGCACAACTGATCAGTGGAGGCCTGATTCCTGTAAGCCCAAAAGGCCCCAATAGACCTTGTAGAATGAGCCGTGACCCAAAAGAGGACAGGCTTGTTCCTCAGCTCGTAAGCCTTACGAATGGTGATCTTGATCCAGGAAGCAAGTCACTTTGGAAGCAGGTCTTCCTGCCCTGGGACCCTCAGGAATGACGAACAGCACTTCTGAATGCCTGATACTCAGTGCGATACACATAAAACTTGAGACAACGCACCACGTCTAACAAGTAGAGATCCTGTTCCTTGTCAGAGGTAGGCTCAGGGCAGAAAGAGGGCACCACAATCTCCTGATTGATGTGGAACTCCGAAACCACCTTCGGGAGAAACTTTTGAGAAGTGCGAAGTACCGCCTTGTCCTTGTGAAACACCAAATAGGGTGGTTTACAGGCCAAAGCATGCAACTCCGCAACACGGCGAACAGACACGATCGCCAGGAGAAAGGCCATTTTCCACTTCAGCAGGCGTAGAGGAATACTAGCCAAGGACTCATAGACAGGACGAGTATGAGCAACACCCTGGAAGAAAACATTGAAATCAGGAAGAATAGCAATGTGTCTCTTAAAAAAAACAAAACAGAGAGCAGAAGTCTGAACCTTAAGCCCTTATCCACACCGTCCTGCAAGAAGGCCAGGACTACAGGCAGATCAAAATCCTGAGAGAGGTCCCTATCAGTACACCAAGATACACGATGTTAGGCCTTAGAAGAACCCGGTTTGCGGGCACTAAGCATCGTAGCCACCACACTAGAAGAAAAACCCTTCTTCTTCAGTATTGAGGATTCAATTTCCAAGCCGTCAAAGCTAGACGATGAACATTCTCCTTCCACAGGTAACCCTGTAGAAGAAGATCCGGACAGCAAGGGAGCCAGAATGGCTCCACCACTGACAGATTGAGAAGCTCCGGAAACCAAGCCTGTCGAGGCCAGCACGGAGCAATCAGAATGACTGGACAACGCTCCAATCGTAATTTCCGTAACACCCTGTGCAACACTGAGAGAGGAGGAAAAATGTAGGCCAGAGGGAATAACCAAGGAATGGACATTGCATCCACCTCCAGAGCTAGAGGGTCCCTCCATCGAGAGCAGAACCTTCCTGTTGTGTCTTGTCACCATAAGGTCAATGTAAGGAAGACCCCATTTCTGAACAACGAGGGAGAACACCTTTAGGTGCAGCTCCCACTCTCCGCTGTCCACTGTGTGCCGATTGAGGAAGTCCGCCATGACTTGGTCTATGCCAGAAATGTGCACTGTGGATATGGCAGGAACGTGTTCTTCTGCCCAGGACAAAATTGCCTTGACCTCTAACCAAGTGGCAACACTTCTTGTTCTGCCCTGCTTATTGATTTAAGCCATGGCCGTGGCATTGTCGGACTCTACCCAGACTGGACAGTCTTCCAGCTGAGATGTCCAATGACGAAGGGCATGAATTAACGCTCGAAGCTCCAATATGTTGATGGGAAGGAGAGATTCCTCCAGAGACCACCGACCCTGAGCAATCAGGCGACCCAGGACTGCTCCCCAGCCTGAGAGGCTGGCATCCGTCGTCACTGTGGTCCAGAAGGATACCAGGAAGGACCTGCCCTTCAGCAGATTGGAGAGATCGAGCCACCACGACAAACGCTGTTCCACATGAAGAGGGAGGGACACTGACATATTCAAAAAGTCCGGCTGACCCCTGCACACCTGGACCACAAACTGCTGAAGTTCCCTAGTGTGCACCATGGCAAATGGTACCGCTTCTATGATGGAAATGAATTTCCCCACTAGAGATGATAGCTTCTTGGCTGGAACTGGATGTTGAACCAGGATCACAGAAACCCTGTAGGCAATCTGGTGAGCTACCTCGTCCATAAGAAACACCATGTTTTTCTGGGTGTCGAAGAGGAGGCCCAGAAAGACCAGATGCTGGGATGGAACAAGATCTGATTTTGTCCAAGTTGATGATCCACCCGTGATGGGTGAGAGCATGAATGCATTGCTGAATCTGCTGATGAAGAAGTTCCGCAGAAGGGGCTTTCAGAAGCAGGTTGTCCACGTATGGAGTAACTCTGATGCCGCCTCGGTGGAGGACCGACACTAGGGCTCCCAGGACACGGTTGAAGACTTGAGAAGCCTTCGTCAGACCAAATGGAAGAGCTGAAAACTGAAAATGTACCTGGTCGCAGGCAAATCGGAGGTACTGACGGCTCTCTGGATGAATGGCAATGTGTAAGTACGCGTCCTGAAGATCCAGAGATGCAAGGAATTACCCCGGGGACATGGCAGCAATCACCGTTCGTAGAGACTCCTGGTGATAATGAGTCCGGATCACAAAGGAATTGAGTTCCTTTAAATCCAAAATGGGACGACAACCACAGTCCTTCTTGGAGACCACAAAGAGGTTTGAGTAAAAACCCATACCTCTGTCCTGAACTGGAACTGGCTCTAGAACATACTGGTCCAGAAGAGAATGAATAGCGCCCTTGAACAGACAGCGTTTCTCTGCGCCCTGAGGTGTATGAGAAGGAAAGAAGCGAAAGGGAGGAAGAGACATGAAAGGAATCCTGTACCCTTCCGTCACCACCTATAAAACCCATGGGTCCGCCACTGAATCCTCCCAAATTCTGTGATAGTGACGCAGACGACCACCCACAGCAGAGTGTGGACCCAGGTTCGGTGAGTCATGCCGAAGGAGGCTTGGAAGCCTTGGGCTTGGTGGAAACCTTGGGCTTCCATTGCTGTTTGGGCTTGGAGGAGGTACACGGAGCTGAAGGAACTGTCCAGTTCGCTGTACGTGTCACATTCAGAAAGGAACGAAAATACCGGTTACGCTTAATCAGTGTTTTCTTCCTAGGAACCAAGGGTAGAAGTGTACTCTTACCCCTGTGGCCTCACTGATCAGATCCTTAAGATCTGGCCCAAACAAACAAATGCCTTGAAAAGGTAAGGAGAGCTATGCTTTCTTGGAAGCAGTGTCAGCAGACCAGATCTTGAGCCAAAGAGCCCGTCTGGCAACCACAGACATGGTGGAAACCACAGCCACCAAACAGATGGAATCAAATAAGGCAGCAGAAACATAGGGCTGTGCTCAGAAGTGTTGGCAAGGAGGTGCAACATATCTGAAGTAGGAGCATCCTAACGGACAGCAAGGGTGAGTTCTTCGGTCCAGACCGCAATGGCTCGGTTCACCCATGCTGCTGCGAACGCTGGACGTATGGCAATACCAGCAGTGGCAAAGATGGACTTAAGGGAGACCTCAAGTTTCTTGTCAGTCCAGTCCTTTAGAGCAGACGCATCAGACACTGGCAAGGCTGTAGACTTGGATAGCATGGAGATAGGAGCATCCACTTTGGGAGGATGAATCTACTGTGCAAGCGCAGCCTCAGAGAAGGGATAAAGCTTGGCAAATTTCTTGGAGACAGAAGGTTTCCTGTCCGGAGACTTCCACTCTTCAGACACAAGGCGGTCAAGAGTGGGGTTAGGTGGAAATCAAGTAAGGGGATTTTTAGGCTCCTGAAATGCAACAGAAGGGTCAGAAGGAACCTCCTGCACTAAGGAAATGTTTAGGGTATTTAAAATAGCCCTGATCAGGCCCTCAGCCGAGGGCTCAAGATCAGCCTCAAAAGGGTCCCTAAAAACTGAGAGGAGCCCACCGCAGAACATTCCTCAACATCTGAGCCTACCAGCAGTTCCTCCTCAGAGGAATCCGATACGTCAGGTACACCCTGAGGCTTTGGCAGGGAAGACTTGACGGAGGAGGGGGTCTGCCAAGAATGAAAGACCCCCTGTAACTGGGATGGAAAGAGTTGCAAAGTGGACCTAAGGTCCCTAGTAACAGCCTTGAACTCTTGCACCCAAACTGGCTCTCATGCATGGCTGGAGGTCCCTGGGAGACTCTCAGGGACACCAGAACATGCTGGGCATAAATGACCTGAGAATTCTCTAGGTAACCCTGACAGAAAGAGCAATGCACAATAGGGGATACAGAGACCCCAGCATCCTTAGTCTTAGGTCTGGCCCCACGCTCCAATGGTACAGACATTCTCACAGTGTCAAATAACCTTACTGTATAAGTAAGCACCCAATTACTGTGTGTAGGATTAAAGTTTCACCCCAGAAATCATTAATTTTGACTTCTCTGGCAGGCGAAGGGTTAATCAGGAGAGGAGAGAAGGAGCGTCCAAGCCCTGTGTAGGATACTAGTTCTGGAAATAGCATAAAATGGCTCCCACGGCAGGAGCTATTCAGAAATGAGCGTGCAAAGCAAGCGCTCATGGAAAATGTAGTTTGTCCAGATAAGTACCCCAAACAGTGCCCGAAGCCCCCTGAGCCCCCCAACACACTAGAAACATGAACCGGATGATAGAGCAAGGGCAGACAAGTAAAATGAGCCATCTCTGAAGTCGCTAGGTTAAACGGTTGCAGAGATTTGTCCCAAACTGTACAATCCCATAGGAGTGAATGGAGACATGGCGCCTAGGCGGTAAAGTGGAACTCAAACTTTAAAAAATTGAAAGTGTAAAACTAAAATGCATGAAACATCACTAGAACATGTTAGGATACCCAAAAACACTGAATCAGTAGGAAAAGTGTCAGAAATCCCCCAAATGAATGCAAAAGCAGCAGCTAAAGGGTTAAGTACCACATAAACCTGCTTCAAACACCCAACAGACATACAGATAGACCCAATGAGTGCAGGAGTGTGCAATAGGAACTCCAAATGAAAACCCCTGTGCAGAGGGACATGTGGGACATGTGGACCTGCAGCACTCAAAGGCTTGCTCACCTTTTCTGCAGATCTTCTGTCTTCAGATTACCATGTTTTAAGAAGAAGCCTCGGTGGGCAACTCCTGAGGAAAGAACTTGTAGCCAAGATTTTCCCCACAGGGCTTAAGGTCCACAAAAAGTACCTGGTCACTGACCTAGCCACATCTAAAGGCACTGTCAGTTATGGTAATCAGCCTAATGGTGGTATTCCATTTCTAGCAGAAAAATAAAAAACTTCTAAAACTATAGCAGAACTGTTCTATTGCCTGTGTTATCTTCACCAAGGAACAAATCTTTCTGGAGCTGGTTGGCTAGCTGCAGCCAAGGA
Organism: Rhinophrynus dorsalis; assembly: GCA_037306005.1. Taxonomy (NCBI): domain Eukaryota; kingdom Metazoa; phylum Chordata; class Amphibia; order Anura; family Rhinophrynidae; genus Rhinophrynus; species Rhinophrynus dorsalis. The sequence goes on from CM074721.1 coordinate 222,778,191, forward strand.
GGAAAGGTAGGCTCCACCTCTGCATACAATTATAGAACTGTTCCTGCCTACAATTAAAAGGGTGGATCGCTTACCCAGAGTTACCAGTAACCTGTACTGGACGACAGAGAAAGAGACTTATTCACAATGCAAAGCTATGCATTGGAGACCTCTTTAGCATTCAAGAAGTTCAAAGCCCTAATGAAATAAATGGGAAGTTTTATATGTCCACTGTGGTGCAGCTGGTTTACTCCAGAATTTCTCCTCTAGTCTTTTGCAGATACAGGTCTGAATTAACAAGATGTGACATGCCCTATACAACAGTCCTCTGGAATTCTGGATGTATGGTGTGTGCAGGCAGAACAGAATGTCCTTGTGAATACATACTGCCATTACTCACTGTTGCACTGATCACAAGCGTAGATCTTTCCTTCTAAGGCTTCCGTCTCTGTGAACTTGGCCAGCATTTCTGTCAGCAAGCAAGGCTGCTGGGAGGCGGTCTCTTTGACGTTGCAGTGGTATCTCTCAGGAAACTCCAGAGATAAATCCCAGAATGGCTCAATGGTATTGGACTTGTTGTCACAGGCAAGGCAGGTAACCTAGAATAAAGCATTTTACCTTTGTTAGTTTTACAAGTAATCAACTCGACCATTTAGTCTGCCATTTTCTTAGAGTTATGCAGCTATACTGAGAGTTGCAGCTACTTCTCTTACGTAGAATTAAAGACGTTAATGAAGGTTATGTTCAAAAAATAAATACAAAATTAAACACAAATGCTAAAACCTCAGGAAACTGCAATGGCTTTTAGATTCAGCAGAAAATATACAATAAATAAGAAATCCCTTGGATACTGGAGAGGTCTCAAACACATTGCATTGAGACCTCTCTAGAGTTCAATTGGTTAAACCCAATACAAAACTTATGGACTAACTGATTCAAGGGCACTGTTAAAGGAACTACTTAGATATACCGCTGTGACCGTAATCTACAGGCATTACCTACAAGAAATGGAAGAAATGGTTACTGGTATTAGAACACAGCTACTGTGGGTATATTTGGAGTGAATTGAACAGAGCTATCTAGCAGTATTACAAGAGTTGGAATGAAGGTTATATAGAGATAGAATACACAAGTAAAGAGCCAGAAGGAACATTTTATAAATCCATGAACTTTCAATCCTGAAAATTGTCCAAATATGGATTAAAATACTCTCAATTTTTTTCCCTACAGTGGTCCTGTAATCAGAGAGCCTCATGATTCTAAAAAGAAGATAAACAGAAGTGCTCACTACATAACACCATTTTACCCCCCAGAGGAGGCTGAATTCAACAAAATACAGGAGGGAATTACATTTCAAAGGAGCAGAAATATTAGGACAAGAGGTTATAGATGCAATGTGGTAGATAAGTGGAATAGTCTACCAGCAGAAGTGGTAGAGGTTAATACAGTGACAGAATTTAATCATGCATAGCACAGGCATCAGTCTGTCCTGAATGTACGACAAGACCAAGGGACCAAACAAGATTTAAAGTTTTTACAGTAGGAAAAATGGGCAGACTAAATAGGCCAAATGGTTATGTCTGAATAGCAAATTATATGATTCTGAGTAATATATACACTAATTTATATACTGTCTCTACATTGACAAATTTGCCAAAGGATGTATTATGAGCACTAATTTAGCATGCTTATAATTAGTTAGCTTCAGGTGCACTGATGAGTGTCTATATTTTGCGTGTGAATTTGTGAACAAGACACATTCACTCATTTCAAGTGGGCCCATACAATATAGCTTTCTTGGTTGGCCTTCACGCCTCAGTCCAACACTGACTGAATCCTATGTTAGCACAGGCGATTAGAACCCATCTGAAAAAACACCCCCACCACATTCTAATCTCATTTAATCTACATTTCAGCACTTTGTACTTGCCCTATGAGCGGATTGCAGAGAGAGGGGAAAGAGAGGGCTGGCACACACGGATGTCAGCCATGCATGACTGACAAACCTTCCTGAATGCCAGCTGTTGAGATGGCTCAGCTGGTTAATGCACCAACTGTAGAATCTGTTCTAACTGCAAGGTCACAGGTTTTAGTCCCTTCTAGTCCCACCAAGATCAGCTCAGCCTTTCACCCTTCTGAGGTAGATAAAGAGTCCAGGACATACTTGAAAACAAGAGACAATCTCAATGTACTCTTTTTGGTAAAATACATTCATACAGAAAATAATTGCTGTGAGCATTAACAATTCATCTAAAAAGGCCTGTATGGCCGCACTGCATTCTTTGTTACTGAAACTCCCTGGCAACTATTGCTAGTCACTAAAAAGACTAATGTGCATCTGGATGACCATCAACCCAGGTTACACTGAAGGTGATAAATCTCATCACTGGTTTCCTGCAATAGATTCCTACAGAAAAACAAAAAAGTACAGAACAGCATAGCCTCAAAGCGCAAGACATCATCCACCAAATGCTATAGAGCAATCTCCCTTTTCCCCCCAGAATGGGTACTCACATATGGGGAGGCCTCTCTTGCCTCTTGGATTTCTGTTTTGAGTAGATCAGACTTCCAGTCTCTCTCACCTGTAATCAATAAGCTCACTTCACCTTCTGATCCTCCTACTATACTCTTCCGTTGGTCTGTAACTCATACTTCATGATTGTATATATTTGCAAGGAACAATTAACAGAACATAATTATGTGTATGGTAAGAGGGGCTTATAATGGAAAAGGGGGTCTTTTAATAAACAAACAGAAGGAGAAACTTCTAGTATAAAATGTAATACAAAGGCTTTAAATAAGGCATACATAGCCAATAAAAAAATATATGCAATTAAAGCAAAAATAGCATAGACCAATGCGTTTCCTAACGTATACTTCCTCAGAGGCTGTGCTCTGTTACTTTTCTTTTCTCTGTATGTCGTGGAAGAGGTCCATTCAAAGGCCTGAGGAACATACAGCAGAGCAAAATCAGGTTGCTTCACATTGGGTGTAAATACAAAATTTTACCCAGGGGTATTTTTAAGTACTGTTTCCTTATACTGAACGTATATACTTTTTCTGAAGTAGCTTTGGCATTTATATTATTAAAGTGTGTGTATTTTCACATGTATTTGTAATATATAACATATAGTAAATTAGGTTGAAAAAGACACAGTCCATCAAGTTCAACCTTTGCCTCATAACATGATAATTATATAGGTTTCCTGCTGCCAAATGTTTTAGTCTATCAGAACTTCCTGTTTTGCTTAATACACAGTATAACCTTGTATGTTCCCTTTTGAAAAAAATGTATCTAATCTTCTCTTAAATGCATCTACTGTATCTGCGATAACATTCCATAATTTAAACAGGCCTCAGTGTAAAAACCCTTTCCTCTGCTGAAGTCAAAACCTCCTTTCCTCTGTCCTCAGGGGTTGGCCCTTGGTTATTTGATCAGACCTTGAAATTAATAGATCATCAGAGAGAGTCTTGTACTGACCGCTCATATGGTTTTACACTGTGATAAGATCTCCTCCTAGTTGTCTTTTCTCTAGAGTAAGTGAACCAAATGTGTCTAGTTGTTTCTCATACGTCAAGTCCTCCATTCCTTTAATTAATTGTGTTGCTCTTTGCTGTACTCTCAACAGTTGTAGAATATTCTTTTTTTACAACTGGTGCCCAAAACTGCACTGCATATTTGAGGTGAGGTATTACAAACAATGGTTGGCACATTTGATAATGTTATCAGCTGCAATATAAGAACAGATCCATAGGGTGCAATACACCCTATTGTTGAGAGACTCTGCATGTTGATGATGTTGTAGTGGCAGTCGCCAGTGTCTACTTGGACAGAAAGAGGAACTGTCATCTTTCCAAGTCCTTCCCTTAAAGGCAAACTCCATCTTGACAGGATTTACATGATTATTCCTCCATATTAATTCATTCCTCACCTCTCATGGAAACTGACAGGTCATGTAATTTAACAGTGTCTTTATCGCAACTTATAACGTTGGAGTGTTTTTAATGTGACAGAGTACAAATGTTTTCCCAGCATCACATTCTGTCTGTTTAACCCCTTAACGACCCTTGACGGTCATAGTACGTCAAGGGTCGATTTGACTGAACGACCGATGACGTACTATGACCGCCATCAAATTCCGGGCTCTCCCCGCGGCTGCACGCCGTTCGGGGAGTCCGGAATGCAACGGAGCAATAAAAAAAAAAAAAAAAAAAAAAAAAAAAAAAAAAAAAAAGCTCCGCTGTCATTCAGTCGCGTCCGTGCGCCGATTGGATGGTTAGAGGGCTGGAGGAGACTTTAAACTAGAAGGGGGGGGGGGAGGGAACTGCAACACAGGCTGGGGAAGGTAGTATAATTGAGGAAATGGAGAAGGGTCATGGGGGTGGAGAGGGGGAATGGGCTAGTTCATCTAATAGGGAGTTGCCATTGTTACAGCCTGATAAAAGACAAATACATCTGAAAAAGAACGAAATCTTTAAGAATGGCAAAAAGATAAAATGTATGCATGCAAATGCTCGCAGTCTGGCTGGTAAGATGGGGGAACTAGAAATGATTGCAGTACATGAGCAGTATGATCTGATTGGAGTGTCTGAAACCTGGTTAGATGATACGAATGACTTGGCAGTCAATCTAGAGGGTTATTCACTTTTTAGGAGGGACAGGGTTAATAAAAGGGGAGGAGGGGTATGCCTATATGTAAAGCAGGCCTTAAAACCTAGTTTAAGGGAAGATATAAATGAAGGGTCCAATGAAAAGGTAGAGGCCTTGTGGGTTGAAATACAGACTGGGGGCACACATAATAAAAAGATATTGGTGGGGGTTTGCTACAAGCCACCTAATATTGGGGAGTTGGAAGAAGCCCAACTTTTACTGCAAATGGAAAAGGCTGCTAGGTCAGCAAAGGTAATTATAATGGGAGATTTTAACTACCCTGAAATTGACTGGAGCAATATGACTTCAGGCACAACAAAGGGAAATATTTTTCTAAGTATGATAAATGATAATTTTATGTCCCAACTAGTAGAGGAGCCAACTAGAAAAGAGGCCTTGCTTGACCTAGTGCTCTCAAACGATTCTGATATTGTAAACAATGTGCAGGTAAGGGAACATTTGGGCAGCAGTGACCACAATATTGTATCCTTTGAAGTTTGTTATGAGAAACCCAATAGCAAGAGTTTAACCAAAACATTCAATTTCAAAAAGGCTAATTTTACAAAGTTAAAAGAAGCTTTAAAGGATATCCAGTGGGATGTAATTTTCAAAGATAAAAATGCACAAGAATCATGGAATGTATTTAAAATGCTCTTGGGCAAATATACACGTCAATATATACCATTGGGGAATAAGCACAAAAGAAGTAAAGCAAAATCAATGTGGATTAATAATGTGGTTAGCAGGGAAAGGAGAAATAAAAAGCAGGCTTTTAAGGTGTTTAAGTCAAACGGGTCAGATGCATCATTTAAAAAATATAAAGAATGTAATAAAATCTGCAAACAAGCAATTAAGCTAGCTAAAATAGAAAATGAGCGAAACATTGCAAATGAGAGCAAGAAAACCCTAAACAATTCTACAAGTATATTAACAACAAAAAAGTTAAGGTTGATATTGGTCCTCTTAGGACTGAAACAGGTGAATTGATTAGTGAGGATAAAGCTATGGCTGACACCCTAAATACGTTCTTTGCTTCAGTATATACAAAGGAAGCAGAAATGACAAGCTGTGGGCAAACAGACAAAACCATGGAATTTCCTCCAACATCTATATGGCTTACTGAGGACAAGGTCCAAAAGAGACTGGAAAGGGTTATAGTGAATAAAGCGCCTGGACCGGACGGTATACACCCAAGGGTACTTAAGGAACTTAGTTCAGTAATAGCAAAACCATTATACTTAATATTTATTGATTCACTTTCATTAGGCATAGTGCCCTGTGATTGGAGGAAAGCTGATGTAGTTCCATTGTTTAAAAAGGGAGCAAGATCCAAACCAGGAAATTATAGACTTGTGAGCTTGACTTCCATAGTGGGATCTGAAGAACAGATCATGCCAGACTAATGTACTTGCATTTTATGAAAGAGTGAGTAGTAATTTGAACAGGGGAATTGCTGTTGATGTAGTATACTTGGATTTTGCAAAAGCCTTTGACACAGTGCCTCACAACAGGTTACTGCATAAATTAAAAGGCTTCGGTTTGGGTGGTGTTATCTGTACATGGATTGAGAACTGGTTAAATGATAGATGGCAGAGAGTTGTTGTAAATGGAACTTTTTCAAATTGGTCTAGGGTTATAAGTGGGGTGCCGCAGGGTTCAGTCCTGGGCCCAATGCTTTTTAATTTCTTTATTAATGATCTAGAAGTGGGAATTGAAAGTAGCATCTCAGTCTTTGCTGATGACACTAAGTTATGTAAGGAAATACATACAGAGCTCAATGTTTTTTCCCTACAGAAGGATTTAGATAAACTAAGTGAATGGGCAGAAAAGTGGCAGATGTCATTTAATGTAGATAAATGTAAGGTTATGCATTTGGGTTGTAGAAACAAACTTGGTACATATACTCTAAATGGGAAACAACTTGGGAAATCCTCATTAGAGAAAGATTTAGGTGTACTGATAGACAATAGTCTTCACAGCAGTGTGCAGAGTCACTCAGCTGCTGCAAGATCAAATAGAGTACTAGCCTGCATAAAAAGAGGTGTAGAAGCAAGGGATGCTAATATTATCCTACCTCTGTATAAATCCTTGGTTAGGCCTCATCTAGAATATGGAGTACAATTTTGGGCGCCTGTTCTAAAAAAAGACATTACTGAACTGGAAAAGGTGCAGAGACGTGCAACAAAACTGATAAAGGGATTGTAGGATCTGAGTTACAAAGAGAGACTGGCCAAACTGGGTTTGTTTACATTAGAAAAGAGACGTCTAAGGGGTGATATGATTGCCATTTACAAATACATTCAAGGTCAATACAAAGAACTACCCAATGAATTATTTATGCAAAGAGCTGAGCTAAGAACAAGAGGTCATCCATTAAGACTTGAGGAAAGGCGCTTTCGACTAAAACACAGGCAGGGATTCTTTACAGTAAGGGCGGTAAGGCTATGGAATTCTTTGCCTCGGGATGTTTGTGCTTGCAGATAATGTAACTGCATTCAAAAAAGCAATGGATGCCTGTCTAGCACAGAACAATATTGACAGTTATGACAGATGGCTTCAAAGCAAATAGGATATTGATCCAGGGAACTATTTGACACACACACACACACACACACACACACACACACACACACACACACACACACACACACACACACACACACACACACACACACACAGGAAATTGATCCAGAGGGCTTTTTTGTTGCCTTCCTCTGGATCAACAAGGGTGTTATTGGCATGGGCTGGACTTGATGGATGCATGTCTTTTTTCCAGCCTTATCTACTATGTATGTTACTATGTATGTTACTATATATTCCCTGGTCGTTAAGGGGTTAAACAAAAGTGACAAGATTAAATGGAAAATGCAGTTAGCTGTGACAGTTGTGCAATTTCAGTGAGATCCCCTGAAATGGATGGGGGAGGCATAGGGAAAATGGGTGGATAACAAGAGAGGGTGATATCGCAAGGAACCTACAGTGACCAATGCCCTTTTTCTGAATATTGCCTCTCCTTAGTATGTAGAAACTTTTAAAGCCCGAAATTTAGAGATTACTACAGTAGGGGACAGCTGTAGTTACATATGACATATGATAATGGGTGCACCAAATATATAGGATTGCCAACTGTACAATCTATAGTGATGTGTGTCTAATTATAACTACCGACCAAAGTATACTGTCTGATACACTAAAGACACTACACCAACAGGCTGATCTTTGGGGAACTGATCCCTATACTATATGATATAATGAATTTGCATGTATGTTTTTTTTTTTTTTTTTTTTTTTTTTTTTTAACGATTACATTTATGAATTAATTCCTATTTTATTTGTAAATAATAAAAGTTAGGTTTTATCTGTTTTACCTTCCCTTTTTCGCTGCTTGGTAGCAACTCATCTGTGAATTAGATGGGGTTTTGGTGCTGTTAAGGCCTTTCTTTTCTTTTTGTTATACCTAAAGGGTCAGTAATGTCCGTATTTAACTTTATTTAATATTGCAGAGGTTACCGTCATGCCAAGGCATGATTTGGCCTTTGCAGGCCCCTGGTATGTATAATTTGTTTATTTTGTGTATTTTATGGTACCTTTAAAAGTGTTAGCTAAATTGGATGAGCAGATGATCACCAGTCAGGACATAGGGGTCCATAAAGGGTACTGGGCCCTCTGCTTTGGATGGAGTTATCCAGGGGACAGCCACATAATGCGAAATAGGGAGAACATGTGTATATAGCCAACTGTCAGTCCAAACCTTCCCCCCCCCCCCCCCAGGTAACACCCAGGGGGTTTGGCCTCTTAGAAGCAACTGTGGACTCTTGTTTTTTTTTTTTTTTTTTTTTTTATCTAAGACCCATATTAAATTTCTTTGTAACAACTGAAAGTAGAGCTTTTACCATCTAAAGTTCCCACATGGACTCTTAATATATCGGTAATTGTATATAAGGATTTCTTGTGTTTCTATCATTTTATTTTAGGGATTGTTTTGCCTATGTGTAATCTTTATTTCTGTATTTTTGTACCAGCACTGTGAAACCTTTTTTCAGATTAAATGTTCAATTAATCAGCTCTTGTCTCTGTTCTCTAATATGAACTCACTACTCTGAAGGAAGCTCAGGTAGAACACATTACTAAAGGGTTAATTCTAGGTCTGATGATTAAGGTGATTTTATACTGCAATTCTGTTGTGTTTGGGGTAACCTGAGATGCCCAGATATAAAGTCTTGGTGGTGGCAGCAAATTGTAGTACTGGGGTGATAGTGTATGAGGGATTTTAGGGGTTAATTTGGTGGTTGCTAGGAATAGTAACAGAGAACCAGGGATCTGGTGTTGTTAACCCTTTCACTCCCACACTCTCCCTACTGTCTCAGCAGGGCCTATAGCCCTTGCTTGCGACATTTACAAAAATAAAGTATTTGGAGAAAGTGCCATCTCTCAAACCCTTACTGTTTGAGAGATATTCACCATAAAGTTTCCCTTTTCCTGCTGTCAGCTGTAAAGCTGAGTGCAGCAGATTTGAGTTGGCCGACTCGAGCCAAACTCGCATTATTTAACACCTTAAGGACCCATGACGGTCCTGTTCCGTCATGGGTTGTTATACCCTTAACCACCCATGACGGAACTGGACAGTCATGGAATTCCGGGCTCCCCTCGCGACTGCACGCCGTTCGGGGAGTCCGGAACACAGACGCAAAAAAAAAAAAAAAAAAATGCTCCGAGGTCCTTAACGGCCCGTCGTTAAGGGGTTAAAGGGGATCTCTCACCCCTACACAAGTTAGGCTTATTAGATACAGTATATAGCTATAATGATGAAAGCGTAAATTATTTATTTTTTTGTTTTAAATGTTATGTGGGCTAAAACTATTGATTACATAGTGCCCTGCACACTACTTCCGCATACACTGGTCTTGCCAGTGATTGCTGCACTGCCTCTGCTCCCAGCCTCCTCTGATGATGAAGGCTTTCTGTCCAGCTTACAGACCGAAAGCCTCCGTCATTGGAGGAGGCTGGGTAGTAGGAAGGGAGCAGAGGCAGAGTGGCAAGACCTGTGCATGCGTAGTTTTAGACCACATAGTGTATTTTTTTTTTTTAACTAATTAACGTTTTCAACATTACAGCTATATAGTGCATCTACTAAGCCTAACTTTTATGGGGGTGAGAGATCAAGAACTACTTCATGGGAACAGTCTACAAAGTGTGCTTGCAAACCAGGCACACTTTGTAGAACTTTCCAATGAAGTAATTATTTTTAAATAACACTATTTCGGCTGCTGCAGAGCCACCGGCTGGTCCCATGACTGGGATCTCCTGCTGTCAGCAAAGAGCTGACGTCAGGAGAAGGGTAGGGAGGCGGGAACCTTAGCGGTGAATATCTCTCAAACCGTAAGGGTTTGAGAGATGGCACTTTCTCCAAATACTTTATTTTTGTAACCTCTACAATATTAAAGTTAAATACGAGCATTGCTGACCCTTTAAAGGGATAGTAATACTTAAAATGTAAAAAAATATATGTTGTATGGTTTATCCCCGAGTAAAACAACAGTAACCCTACTGCTGAAAGGTGTTTCATTCAAAAGTTATTAATTTTCAATATCACAGTGGCCTGAAATTGTACAGTGGCGCTGTTGCTACACAATCCTATGGACAGCTCTGGTCCCAGGACCATAAATCTCCATAGGATGGTGTATAGCAACAGCGCCACTGTACAATTTCAGGCCACTGTGATATTGCAGCTAAAAAATTCAACTTTGAAAATGAATAACTTTTGAATGAAACACCTTTCAGCAGTGGGAGTACTCTTGTTTTACTTAGGGGGATAAACCCTACTACATATTTTTTTTTACATTTTAAGTATTACAATCCCTTTAATGAGACTAAAAGTTGGTGGGTGATAAGTCTGCTTTAAATGAGACAAAGAAACCAGCAGCAGTGGGGTAAAACACAAGCACATTTTGTACACATGTACAAAAGCAGGCCCATTAGGGCTACAATTAAAATCAATAAGGAAATATTTCAAGCCATTAGAGGAAATACAAAGACATATATAAACAAAGGTGTTTCTGACTTGGCAGGCAGGAAAAGCAATTCTCACTAACTGATAGAAGCAATCCAGAAATTCAAACACTTTAATTCAGTGCCAGCCTATGAGAAATTCTAAAACCACACAAGATGATTTAGAGTTCTGCTCCTTTTATGAGGGCCATATTCATAAATTTAAAGCGGATCAATTCTTCAATGCTCGTTCGGTTCTGGGTTGAACTAATTGCCCCATGGTGAACAAACAAAATCCCCATAGAGGTTCTTTTTTTTTTTTTACCTCTTCAGTGCTACCAATATGTAAGAAACCCCTGTAGCTTTCAAGGATAAAAGCACAATTTAAATTAATGGGAAACTGTACTTGTTCCCAGAATTGCTCCACTTTTGGCTTTGTTCACAGTTCATTTACAAATAGAGGTGTCCAACGCATAGCAACATAGTTGATGAGGCTGAAAAGAGGATTTTAGTCTTACCTGCTAAATCCTTTTCTTAGTCCTTACAGGTCACTGGTAACTTTGGGTAGGCGATCAGCCCCTTTAAGTAGGCAGGAACAATTCTGAGAAGGGACTGCTGGGTGGAGCCTACCTCCTCTCCTTAGCTTGCAGCTAAGCCAATCCCCATCCAGTAAGATTTGAAAACTAACTATTGACTAGGTAGTAAGAAGGTAAAGAAAGACTCCTGTGAGCATGAAGCTGAAAGGACCCCCACGGTCTGCCACAGGACAGCCAAGCATGGTCCCTTGACAGGGTGGGAGTACAGTAACCTGTATGGACTAAGAGAAAAGGATTTAACAGGAAAGACTAAAATCCTCTTTTCTCTGTCGTCCAATACAGGTTACTGGTAACTTTTGGATGTCCAAGCATTACGTTCCCCAGGGCGAAAAGAAAGGCAAGGACCAGGAACAGGCCTCCAAAGTCACCAGAGCACCAATGAACCAACAGATCATGAATAGCTCAACAATAACCACAAAGTGTCAATGGACACCGAACAGGGGTAAAACAGACCCCAGGAACTGGTACACAGCACACTGAACTAGAGCCAACAGGGCTCAACAGTGAAAGAGTACTGAAGAGACGAAGGAGATCCTAGACAGGCAAGGCTGCCTCCAGGATCTTCCTCCCAAAACTGGCATCAGCCGATGCCAGCACATGCACACAATAGTGTTTCTAAAAGGTATGCACAGACGACCAAGTGGCCGTCTTGCACAACTGATCAGCTGAGGCCTGATTTTTGTAGGCCCAAGATGCTCCAATAGACCTCATAGAATGAGCCGTGACCTGGAAGGGAACAGGCTTCTTCCTAAGTTTGTAAGCCTTACATATAGTGGACTTGATCCAAGAAGCAATGGTTACCTTGGAAGCAGGCTTCCCTGCCCTGGGACCCTCAGGAATGACAAAAAGTGTTTCAGACTGCAGCAAGGGCTCAGTGCGATGCACACGGAACTTGAGACAAAGCACAACATCCAGCAAGTGAAGATCTTTCTCCTTGTCAAAAGCAGGGTTAGGGCAGAAATAATGAACCACAATTTCCTGACTAATGTGGAACTCAGACACCACTTTCAGGAGAAACTCTTGCAAAGTGCGAAGCACTGCCTTGTCCTTGTGAAACACCAAAAAGGGTGGCCTAAAAGACAGAGCATGCAGCTCCGCGACACAGCGAACAGACACGATCGCCAGGAGAAAAGACCTCTTCCACGTCAGCAGACGTAGAGGAATAGTGGTCAAGGACTGAAAGGGAGGGCGCTAAAGGACGCCCAAAACCAAGTTAAGGTCCCCCTGAAGAGCGGGAGTCTTAAAGCGGAACTACCACCCTACACAATCTTTACCTTCACTAAGTCCCCATCTGGCGACTAGCTGCTTAGTAGCGCTAGTCGCCAGAATAATTACCTTATTTAATAGATTTCTCCTCTCTCCCATGGGTGACAGGCAGGACAGAGCGCGGACATCTTGCCATTGTGACGTCTGCGCGCCTGTGCTGTCAGTCCCAGCCGGGTCTTGGAGGCGTTGCTAGGAGCCATTTGGCTCCGGCTGGGACTGACAGCACAGGCGTGTGGACGTCACAATGGCAAGATGTCCGCGCTCCGTCCTGCCTGTCACTCAAATGGTAAGCTTACTAGTATTCAGACTCCTACTTTAAATAAAGAACTTCATAGAAGTTCAAAGGTGAGGCACAGACTTATGATAAAGTCAACCTCCAGAGGAAAAGGTGCGGAAATAGAACTGTGAACTGATCAATCCAGCTACAGGGAAGACAATTAATGGAAGTCTACCCATTGGGGGAGTATACAGCACCATATTGAAGAATAAAAATGTCCAAAAACTAAGTGAACAGTGCCCACACACCCCATCTTGAGGCTAGGTCACTTGAAACTAAGAATGTGGGGGATAAAGCTGAAGGGAAGAGGGAAGTCTCCGCCTCAAAGGGCTTGCTTTTTCGAAGTGCTCTGCCTTCTGAAGGAGGGGAACTTTACCTAATGGGCTATATGCACTTAAGAAATGCCCTGCTGTGGCTTTGAATTCCATTTCAGTTCCCATAAATTTGCTTGTTACACTAATATTTTTGGTATTGCCCTTCTATTTGCCTTGACTGAGGAACAGATGCAAACAGGTAGGAATAACACCAAATCTCTGTCTGTTATTAACCAATATATATATATTTCACTGGTATCAAAATAACACAATTTCAGCACTGTTATATTATATATCTGTCATTTAGCATGTGCTTGTTTTCTTGAGATCCAGTACCCACTCTTTGAAGTAGTAATTTGGAAATATGGGAGCTGCAGCAGAGGAGCACAGAGAACTGGATACCTGCATATATCACTAAGTGGAGGCAGAGAGATCCCTCCAGGTTATTAGTTTTAACTATGCATCTGGGTGACCAACCATTTTGCGATTTATTTTCTGCATCAAACGCCTCTGGGCTTACTGAAGATTTTAACACTAAGTGGTTTTTAACCTCCGAAATGTTAAAAACAAAATTTAAGTTTTGCTTATTTGCACAAGTTTAAAGGGAAAATAAAGAGATACAACATGGCTTTTAAAGAAACAATAATGCAGGTTCCTGTTCATTAGATGAGGGCATCTGAGGTTGTGTGGGACCAAGTTAAGGGTATATGGGAGTGGGATCCTGAAAGCCTTGGTCCATGTTTCCCCTTAGGATCACCCATAGCCAAGAGAAAAGTCAGAACATTGAAAGTAAAATGTACTTATATTATTGTACTTATATTATTGAAAAGGGTTAATGTGGTATTTAAGGCCAAAAATGAAAGAGGGTCAGAGCAGGAGCATCTCTTCCCATACAGTAAAGCCTGGGAAAATGTGCTTATGGGTAGTGTAGCTCCCTTGTGGTGGCTATGCAGTCATTGCACCAGAACGTACCCAAATATTGGCAGAGGTGCCCCTTGAAGCACCGGTAAGAAGTGTACATCATAGTAAGCACCATTACAGCAAAATAGAGCCATCTCTTTGGAAGGCCGCTTCTAAAATTGGATTAGACTGATGGGGGTAAAGTGAAGCAGGGAGGGAGTCTCCACCTCTGAAAGCCTTTTAAGGTAAGTGCCCTGCCCTCCTGTAGGAGGATACTTGACCTCATGGTTCCCTTGTTCTATATAGGAGGTGCCCTCCAGCAGGAGGATACTTGACCCAATGGTTCCTGTGTTCCACATAGGAGATAAAAGAAATAGAGTTTTTACAGATGATGCATGAAGTACAGGGTACTAAAGCATACATAATCACAGAGAATTTTTTAGTGTTCCTAAAAACACTCCCTTAATCCTTAAAGGGATAGTAATACCTGAAAATAAGTTTATTTTATATTGTAGCCCTTAAAAAACCATGAAAAATGATATAAGTCTTATCTCCCAAACCTTTATGGTTTGGGAGATATTCAGAAGTAAAGTTTCCCCTGGAGTGATGTCATTGCTCCACCCTTCAGATTTGGAATCCGGTCGCTTGACCAGCAGTGCCTCTCCAGAAATGCTGAGATCATGATCTTTAAAAAGAATTTCTTCATTGGAAAGGTCTACAAAGTGTGCTTTCAAGCCAGGCACACTTTGTACACTGTTCCAATGAAGTAGTTCTTTTCAAAGTTCGTGATCTCAGCACTGCTAAAGAGCTGCCGGTTGCTATGTGGACCGAATTCCAAATCTGTCCACTAGATGGCAGACTTGGCTGAAACAGCAAGGAAAAGTGAACTATACTATATTTTACATATGAATATCTCCCAAACCATAAAGGTTTGGGAGATCAGACTTATATCATCTTTCATGGTTTTTTTAAGGGCTACAATATAAAATAAACTTATTTTCAGGTATTACTATCCCTTTAAGGACCAGAGTGGTGTGCAAAGCAATACACAACCCCTCTGATCCGCAAAGGGTTAACTGAGTTACAGTTAGAGGCCAGCTCTTTGTTTACAATGCTCTCTGTTCTTTAACATGCTGAGATACTTCTCAATCTGGTTCTCAGAGAGTTAATAAAGGGGTGTGCTGTGTACCCCTCCAGTTCGGCCCTAAAAGGGTTACGGAGAAGAGAATTTGTTTTACCTTGAATAATTTCAGCATTAATCCTGCTCCACTTGTGTATACAAGCACATGAAGACTAGTTTACCAGGGGTTCAGCAGGGGTCCACTTCTTACTCTTCACCCCAATGGAGTCTGCTTGCCATATATACTCCACAATTGGCAACTTTTGCTGCCAATGCAATTTCCAGGTACTAAAGCCAACCACAACCTGCCACTTGCAGAGAGACTTGGCATCTAATCCAAGATGTGCACAACCTGAGGTTCTCTTATTACAGTATTCATTTCTCATCAACGTCAAGATTAAACAATGATTTTGATTTGATTTTGATGTAAACCTCAAAAAACGCATCCCATTTCAGTGCTCCCTGGAGGCAGCATGCAATGCATTCCGCAATGAATCTTCAGCACTGCATTAGCAAGTGTGCTCCTCATACAGATGGGCCAGGAAAACTCCACAACAGGACTCAGCAAAACTCAGGAGCCATGTCGTTATGGTGGCTAGAAATTGGGACCAGGCACCTAGACTTCAGAGCAGAGGTTTTCTTTTTTTACTCGTTTCAAACTTGCCCTGCGTGTAGGGAAGGAGGTTCCCTACACTGAAGGTTTTTTTTTTAATCACTTTAAAATGCACGTGATCACTCCTGTGAGCATGAGAGTAATCCTGTATATAAAAAATGCACATTGGGACCTCACCTAATGCCTCCACTTGCACTGAGCCCCTATCTGACTGCACAGTTAGGCAATGCTTTTATCTCCTCATGCCTGCATTTTATGAACATCTGGTTGAGACCTTCAAGACACAAAAGTACATCAATGATGCAAATGGCCCTTGAATATGCCCTGACTCTGCCCAGACATTCATACAGGGCTGGTGCAAGATTTTTGCCACCCTAGGCAAAACCACATTTTGCTGCCCCTTTATGCAGCAGGAGAAGACTTCCTAGCAGTGGAGGACTGGCAACTTTTGGCCTGGGGGGGGGGGGGGCAAATACAATCAAGTTGCCTACTTATTGTGAGCACCAATTTTTGATAATTTTATAATTGGCATTAATGCTCTGAACTAAGGCAAGCTATGCCACAGACCTTACAACTGAAATGGTGCTATGGTAGCGATACTACAGAGATTACAATTGATATAGAGTACAATAGTGATAGCACATAGCTTACAATTCAAAGGGTGTGCTACTAGTGATAAACAGCTGGAATGGTGTTACTATAGTGATACCAGAGGGCTTACAATTGATACTGACCTAAAATACTGATACCATAGAGCTTACAATTGATATTGAGGTGCACTAGTGATACCACAGGGCTTTCAACTGAAATGGAGCTACACCAGTTATATCACAGAGTTTACAACTGAAAGGGTGCGACACCAGTGATACACACATCATACAATTCGTAGTAATACCAAAGGGGGTTACAACTGAAATGGAACTATACTAACAGTGTAGCTCCATTTCAGTTGTGAGCTCAATGAGATCACTATTGTAGCTGCATTCAGTTTTAAGCACAGTGGTATCCCCAGTGCAGCTTTGATTCAGTTGTGAGCTCTGTGCTTTCACTAGTGTAGCTCCATTTCAATTGTGAATTGTGGTATCAATAGTGTAGCAGCATTTAAATTCTAAGCTTTTCCTAGTGGTAGTCACAGAACAACACATACACTGATCCTCCATCCTTGTTCCTCAGACCAAAGGTAGTCACAGATCCCCACATATTGACCTTCCTAGCCTGATCCACTTCCCCCTAGTAGTCACAGATCCCACCCATGCACCGTCTGACCCAATATCTGGTTCCACTTCCCTTGGAAGTCACAAAGACAGTTTAAAAAATGCAGTTGATCTCACATTAGAGTCCACACCCTTACCTCTTATTTTCTGTAGTCAGTGGATAGCCAGAGTGCACTGATTAGTAAATAATTAATAAATGTATCTATATAATAATTACATATAACAAATAATGACGCCAATGGTTTGTCTACTTGGGCAGCATTTAATAAGAGAAAGCCATGATACAGAGATTTAAATTCAAGAGTGCAATTCCTTCAAAAGTTATACCAGGCAACCCATTTCCCTTTCTATATTAACATATACAAACACACCAATATTACCTGAAACCCCAAGTTTCAGCAAACATTTGGATTCCAGGCCAGCAATCAAGTCAACAAACAGAGGTGGGGAGGGATAGGCAGGAAATAGGGGAGGGGGAGGTAGACACAAAAGGGAGCTGGACCCTTCACCAACACACAGTATAAGAGAAATAGCCAGAGCAGCAGTTGCTCCATACTTTCACCTACTTTGTAGCCCCATCCCCTTATTTCCTATTGGCTAAAGGCTATGATGTCACAAAACACCCCCCCATCCATTTCCAACATGTGCATGTCACCACACACTGCTGCCATGATTATCTCCCTTTGAGATTGCGCAGTGGAGCCTTTCTTCATTACAAGGAACTTCCGGGTTATAACCTGGAAGTATCTTGTAAAGAGGGAGCCAATGAAACTGCTCCACTCACCCCCCTCTGTCTGCACCCCTGGGAGAGGTGTACCCTAGGCCGATGCATACCTTGCATTCATAGAAGGAAGTATGCTTCCTAGATGCTGTATAAGCCATCTGTCTAAATCAGACAGGCAATCAATACCAGGGAGCATCAAGAGCTGTTGTGATGCCCCCCCCCATGAGGTCTGAATAAATAAAGAATTAAAATAACTCCCCCCTTCCATTGTCCCACTACTCTGGTAGCCACAGATTCTCCACATATACTGTATGTCGGACCCCCAGCCATGTTCTCCTGCCCACTGGTTGCCACAGACACCCATATGCCATGTGACACCTCCTCCAGCCTCCTTCAAAGGGTAAGAAAGCAACAATGCAGGAAATGATATGGGACTTTGATAGTCCTTGTTTTAATTACTCCATCATGACCACTTAACCTTCTTTCTGCTCTAGGTGAGCAGTGTCTCTTGAGAACAGCGTCCATACGGATTGATTTTTGAGGACTTGTTCCGTACGTTCACATGGCTGAATAGTTTTGGAATGAACTAATTAGTGCAGCTTGCTAGATTCTGCCAATGCCCAACATATATTCTTGTCCTGATGAATAAATGGAAAGTGTTATTATTAAGTACAATTTACAAGCTCCCCCTTTGGACCATTACATGAGTTCTCTTCTGTATACTCCTTTAGCTATTAAGCTGAGCGTGTCATTAACAACACACGTTAACAAGTTCTTAAGTGAATTCACAGTGAGGATTATTATTCGCTCTTTAAATTAGCATTTCTGTTGTATTAATATTACTTTTCATAATTAATGCTTTATCCAGCAGTGGTCATAATTTGGAGACTCTCACAAATGTGATAGATGTATGGTAATAGGTTGCCATCAATCCATGTGATTACTGTTTTTATATGTTTTTTAATTTGCTATGCTTTCAAAATTACCCAACAAAGATTATGTTTTATATTCAAGAATTCCCCCTAATTTTCACCCAGTTGCTATATGTGTGTGCATTTGGTGCTTTTCTTTACACTCAGCCGCTTTGTTCTAGAACAGAAATGCACTCATGAATATAAATGCGTAGAATCACCTCTGTAGGAGCTTGAGTAAAATATATTGTTTCAGTAAGGGGACAAGGAGACCCCTTGAAAGTGGATGAGAGCTGTTGAAGCAAACATGATCTCTGTGAAGACCTTCAGAGAGGACTCCAGACCAAAAGGAAGGGCAACGAACTGAAAATTACTACCCAGAAAGGCAAAGAGCAGGAAACGCTGATGTTCTGAGTGGATTGGGAAATGCAGGTAAGCATCCTGCAAGTATAGAGAGGAAAGAAACTCCGGATTACATAGCTGCTACGAAATGAAGTCTATGCAGTATCCTTCTGACAGCACCAGTAAAACCCAATGATCCATCACCAAAATAACCCACGTGTCTGTCTTGTAAAAACCAGAAACGACCCACTATGGGCAGGTATGGACCAGGACCCCGTGAGACATGAAGAGGTTTCTGAACAGTCTTCTTACATGCTCAAGTCTGTTTGAATTTTTGGGGGAGGACACGTCCAAGGGACTTTAAGCTGGAGAGCATAACTGAACTGGTGAATTTAATGAAAGTCACTCATGTTCTTAGGAAAGGAGACCCATTTAAAAAGGCATTTGAGACAACAATGCACTCTTGTCTGGAGTAGCAAGGCTGAAGAATTTCTCCAAGTCAGGGCCAAAAGCCACAAAAGGCAGAGAAACCAGGGACATGCCAGAAGGTTGGTCAGCTGAAGGGTGGCTCATGTGGCTGCAAAGTTCACCTTCAAGTAGGATCCAAGAACTTATCTGCTTTATCTTTAAGTGCCACAGCATCTGCCAGATGCAGGGCAGTGTGATTGGGGGAGTAACTGCAGGAAGGGTAACCCACTGTGTCAAAGATGCAGCTGTAAAAGGATATAAGTCAGAAATGTTTTTAGGAAAAAGTCATCTGTCAGACATCTCCCACTCTTCGAGGAGAACCCGATCTAAGGAATGATTATGAGGAAATGAAGGTACTTCCTTCTTCCATCTCTGGAAAATGTGAGAAGAGAAAAGGAGTCAGAAACCACTGAAACCTGGAGAGTCTCCAGGACCACACAGGTAAGTCCTTCATCTGAGGGGCTAGAGTCATCCTCATAGATATCCTACAATGACAGATTAATCCTAGTCATCCCTATTAGTCTCTCCCTTTCTCAGCAGATGAATCCCCAATAATCTGAGAATGATCCACAGATACAGGTCTGAAGTACCTGAATGAGGGTGTAGGGTGTCCCACAGACCAAGAGCTGAGGACCTTTTGAATAGATAAGGTGATAGAGGCGGCTGAAGAGATAAAAGCCTTAACCCAAACTGCTTCCTGTTCAGTAGACGAGGGATCCCAGAGTAGGGGGCAACAGTACAGGAATAACAAATTACCAGGATATTCCCTAGCAAGCCCAGTCTGGTATGAGGAGCAATGGGTTAAAGGAGATAGGAGGACCCTAGAATATTTAAGCCTTGGGCTTTCTCATGTGTCCCTTGGGTTCTGACATGGTCAGGAAAAGACCCCCAGAAAAGGATAGGATAGTCTATATAGCAGAAAAGTGCTTAAAAATATACAAAAGTATATACCTGACAGCAAAGAATTAAACTGGTAGGAGGGAGACACCAGCTTCTGCACTGCATGTGGTAAGCCAAGTGGAAGAGGGTTACTGAAAAACCACAAATTCCATGATAGGAAAACCTGTGAAACAAGGGATTCTGGGGTTTGTAGTCTTTTCTATCAAAAAAGCACAAATGTTGACTCAGGTTCTACAGGTGACAACTGAGTAGAATAGGTCACCTGGAGCAATATGAGCCCACTCTGAATCTCCTGGGATTCGCCAGAGGGGAGATATGTGCCATGAATGCTAGGTGTGTGAATTCAAAATGGCCACTGAGTGGGCACCTGAGCTTAAAGGGATAGTAATGTTTCATAATAAAAGCAGCTCTAATTAATCATTACAGTATTTGGACTTTGAAGAGTGTTATTTCAATTCTGTCAGAGTTGTAGTTCCAGAGTAATTCAATGATAAAGTATCCTCCTCCCCTCCCTTTTACTGATGTAACACTGTTCTGCCAGAGCAGAAGGGAGGTGCCCAGGTAGATTGCAGAGAGGGACAATCTTCAATTAAGATAAGGGAAAAACATGAAAAACTTGTCAAGGGGGGCAGGGCTTTCATTGTTCTCATAGGAAGAAGATTGTCCCCTTCTGTTATCTGTCTGGTCTATGGACTGGATTCCACATCTGGGAAGAGATGGCTTACATTAAGTAAAAGGGGCGGGAGGGGAAACCATAAAGGTTTGAGAGATAAGACATATTGTTCTTCATGTTTTTTTAATGCCTGCAAAATAAAATAAAGATAAAAAAAGTACTACTATCCCTTTAAAGAGAACTAGTCATAATTTTAGTAAAACAACAGAATGTGTACAAAGTTAAAGAATAAACTAAATTGCGAGCAAATAAACAAAAAATCCCACTGAAGAAAAAAAGAAAAAAAAAAAAAAAGACAATGTTCCCCCAAGGGGGTGAAAGGCTCCCAAATCCTTTATATAAGGGAAGGAAGGGGTTAATAACCCTTTCCTCCATGCAGCCCAGACAAACACAACCTAATAATATAAAGACATGGAATAAAGTGCAAGCAGGCAGAATACCATATTGTGGTGAATGGAAGTAGAGTAGGCACGCAATAAAGAACCATAGCATTCAAGAGGTCAACTCACCCGTAGTGTCAGTCTTCAGGCTCCGATTATAACATATCAAGTTTCAATGAAGCCCATTACAAGTTCAAGTCAACCTCCACAGGTTTAACATCATGAAACTGAACATGTGAACTGGGCAATCCACGAAAGAGGAAGCCAGTAAATAGGAGCCCACCTTAATGGGGGATTACACAGCCCCATATACGAAGTTTAAAAAAAGATGACTACGAGAGCAGTGCACATACAACCTTCTTCTGTGGGATGTCACTTAAAACTGAATGTAGGTGGGATAAAGTGCAGGGAAAGGATGGAGTCTCCACCTCTGAGACCTTGTTTTTAGAAGTGCCCTTCCCCTTCAGAGGGTGGTCACTTTACCCCATGGTTCCACATTGGGTTTATATTTTTTCTGCCAAAACACTATTTAAGATCATGTAGTCTTAAAATGCTTGTGAATAACGGATTCAAATACTGATTATTCAGACATGTCGGGTAAAATAATAATAAAATAAATATATTGTTTTAAGTTACTCTGCATCATTTTGAGTATGTGTAAAGATATTTTAACAATGTCTTAGCTAAAATGTTTAAATAGTTTTTACTGCATGACATACAGGAATGGTTATTCAGACAACAATATGCTGTGGTACTGTCCTAATTCTATATATTAGAGAGTTTTTGGCAACTGCCCTTTTCAAATTGCATTTTGGAGAACGACAATCCTTGTTCCTCTGGGTCAAAGGGTAGAGACCTAACCAAGCAAAGAGGTGGACATATACTATACCTGAGCAAAGATGAGAGAAGAGAGAGAAGTTAAATGGATAGTATTATCTAATTCATTCAAAAATGTTTCTAGTCCCATCTCACAAATCTTTATAGTTTGAGAGATATTTGCACCTCCTTTCACGGACGTCACCTCTCTAGCTGACTGCAGGGGAATCCGGTCCCAGGACCGTTGGAATGCTCTTCAACAGAACAGAGATTGAGAGACTAAATCACTGGAACGATGGTCCTGGGACTGTATTCCCCTGCAGTCAGCTAGAGGAGGGAGATGGGACTAGGATCTTTTAGTTTATTTTTTGAATAACTACAAGATTTAATTTTTTAAAAATTAGACAAAACTATCCCTTTAAGCAAAAAGAAGGGTTAAAATGGCTGTAACAGGGTCTTCGATAATTATAAAATTAAGAACACTAGTTTAGGAGGGCTTTACTCCATGTAGTTTTTTTTAAAAATGGAGTAAAGAGGTTTCTTAAAAGTCGTGCAACAAATATATAAAGAAATGTTGCTATGTGCGACAATTAAGCAAACAAATTTTCACTAGAATTTTAATGCCAGGTATATGCTGTCCTTACGCATTCCAGGCATTATCAGAGTAATAGCTCCATATTTATATAAAATTAAAAAATAAAAAAAAAGCCTGAAATAATGTATAAATCAGCCCACACTTTATCCCCAGTTGCTACGACTTAAAAGGTTAGTAATGTCAAAAAAAAGAAGTTTTTTTTTTCATTTAGAAGAGCTTAAAAAGTTGAGCCAAATGCAAAAAAAAACCTTAGGTTTGAGAGATACAGGCATTTAAAGTTTGATGCCTCCTGCTGACAGGAGATCCATGTCGGTCAACACGGAGGCTCTGCAGCAGAGCCACAATCGCATTATTCGTTGGAATGGTCTAAAACATGTGCTTTTATATTGCATTTGTATTGTGTGTGAGTGTGAATTGTGCGCTGTGTATATGGTGTATTGTGTGTTTTGTGTGTAATGTGTCAGAGCGTGTATATATTGTGTGCAGTGTGTTATGTGTACAATGTGTCAGAGCGTGTATATATTGTGTGCAGTGTGTTATGTGTACTGCATTTATTGTGTGTTTTTGTGTAGTGTGCATGTGTCTATTCAGTGTGGGTATGTGTGTGTGTGTGTATATATTCAATGTATGTAGTGAATGTACAGAAGGCCCCCAACTCCCTGCAGGGATTTTCAAGGGAGTGGCCGGGGGGAGGTCATCCTCCTGTGAAAATCACGACCCCATGCATGGAACTATGGCGCGCGCACGCGCACACACACACACCACCCCCCAGGGCCAAAGAGTTTTGGTCACATGGTCCTCTTATTCTATGTGTATACATTATATAGAATATATAAATGATATTTACCACATTGCATATTTAAGTGTGTTATTCCACTAGCTGTCCATACTTTGTGATTCCTGTCGGATTACATTAAGCGTAGTACATTTCTTGTACATTATTATTTTATAGTAAGCATTGTATAGTATATTGATTATGTAATGCTCTAATGAAAATGATAAAGGCCAAGTTTCCAAATAGAGAGAGATTTAATATAATTCACAATCAAAGCTAATTTGCATGTTAACAGAAAAGAAAGAAACCATTCTAAACAATGTTTAAGATTGACGCCAGCTCCTACTTTCATGTGAGATGGGCAAAGTCCTAAATACAGAAGATCAAAAGAAAAGACCAAAAAAATACCATAAGCATTGAAATATCATATCCAAGGACCTCTGGACAATGTAGCTTGTAAATGGGAAAAATAAATAAAAAATAAAAAACAACGGAATGTTAACCCTTCTAATTATCTGAATACAAAAAGAGCACAACAGCTACTACATTATTGCACTTTGCAGTGTCATAGTGAGGGCTTCTACTTTTCAGTATCTTTACAAAAGACATAATGATTCAAGAACATCTGAAGGGAACAGAAGCTCTCATAATCAGATAAACAGTAACACAAATTAGTAGGGAACATAGAACTGCGAGATAAGAAGAATAGCACAACAGGAAACAGGACAAACCCTCAGAATTTCAGAAGATGTGAAACACCTCATTCTTTAATAAGACAAACTCCTTTGAACCCTAATGGATCAAGGGAATCAAGCAATAAGGAAGTAAGAATCCTGGCTGTGACTGCCAGCCAGAGATGGACCTGAACCAATATATGTAAGACTTAGAAATATAACCATTAATGTGGGATCATGTGAGATGGTACAATTGGTAATATTGGATGTGTAACAGAAATTTTCAGTAGCTTACTTGAAATGGAACAAATATTAAACCATGGACTTTTATATAAGCTTATGTCAGAGATAAAACAGAGCAGGGGCAGCCAACCCTGACTCACAAGAGCTACTAAGCACACGTCTTCAAGATATTCTTGAATGAACAAAGGAAGACCAATTAAAGTGAGGTCTCATCTGCTGAACAATCTGATACTGATCCAGAGCATACAAACAAGTCTCCTTAAAGTGGTGCAGCCTCCAAAGTTACTAAGAGACAACATGCTTTCAGGGCCCTTAAAGGGATAGTAATACTTTATTACTAATCCCCACAGTGTAGCTATTTAAAGGGATAGAAATGTTTCATAATAAAAACAGCTCTAATTAATCATCATAGTATTTGGACTTTGGAGAGTGTTATTTCAGTTCTGTCAGAGTTGTAGTTCCAGAGTAATTCAATGACAAAGTGTCCCCCTCCGGCCCCTTTTACTGACTTTTTCCTCAGGTTTACATTGTTTTAGGTCACTCAGGAGTCTGGAGAGGACTCAGTGGGGAGAGGAAAAGGACAACAAGTATTCCTTGAATGTTGGAAAGGTCTTCAACACACCGTGACGCATCTGTAGCATTCATGTGGTTAAAAGTACCATTAAAATATCATTTCAGTCCTAAGGTGTAGCTGGTTTGCTCCAGAATTGCACCTTTCACAAGACACAAGCGCCTATATTTATAAAACCAAAACTATTATTCTGAAATAAACAAACTGAATTATATAGGAAAAATACAACTTTTATCCCCTTGAATGTTAGAGAGGTCTCCAATGCATTGCTTCTCTAGAATTCCATGGGTTAAAAAGCTCCATTGAAGTGCATGGGAATTTATGAATTGTTATTTGTCTCCTATAGTGCAAATGGTTTAAAGGGTTAGTAATGCCAACATTTAAGTCTATTAAATATTGTAGACTAGTGTAAAAGCCAGTGTACACGGGCCAAAGTCCGGGTAATGTTAAACCTTTGAGTGCCAGAGGGGTACGCAATGCGCTGCATACCCCTTTGGCACTAATGGGTTAAGCGGCCGCTACCTCACTGCTCCATGCGATGCAGTCTTCCATCGGCTCATTCACGCAATGCAATCCTGCACAGTAGAGACTGCCTGAATGTGGGAAGTCTCTACTGCACATGACTGCATCGTGACAAACATCCTAGCAAATTATTATATAGGATGTTAAAAAAAATAAAGCATATGAAGAAAGTCCTATCTCTCAAACATTTATGGTTTGAGAGATATTCGCTGCTAAAGTTCTCCCCCCTCATGTCAGCTGTAAAGCTGACAGGAGATTTGAGTCGTGCGACTCGAGGCGGCTCTTCAGCAGAGACAAAATAGCAATATCTAAAAAGAATGACTTCATTGGAACAGTTTATAAAGTGTGCCTAGTTTATAGAGTCAAAACCTTGCAAACAAACATATTTGATTGGCCAGTCAAAATAACATGTCCTAATCCTCATGTGGAAAAAAATTTCCGTGAGCAGAAGCAGTGCTCGGACTCCACATATTTTTTGATTGGCCAATCGAATATGTTTATATAATGTTTTTTAGATGCACTATTGAAGTGATCACATAATTTTTTTCACATACTGTCTCAAAATATGTATAATTCGAGTGAGAGTGAGACTTATCGATTATTGTGATATCGATTAAACGGATAGATGGATATAGCTGGGTGCTTAGTACTAGAGGGAATACTATCTAGGCAGGTGTGTGCCACAGTCTGGTTTTATTTTTATTAGTACTGATCTGGAATACAGGTCGGAGGACCACAGCTGCATAGATTGTACTGATACATATATTCCCATTTTTTTTTTTAATATATGTTTATTAGTTTTTCATAAAGTTTTTAACAAAAGTAGAGACATGAAACAACAAGGGTGACAGACAAAGAAAGCAATAGGCAGGCATCAACCCAATGAACAATTGATGTTTAGCTCTTCTGCGCAAGAACCAGGTAAACCAGGTCTGTAGGTGACAGATAAAAATGGGGGAGATGAGCCCAGAAGAAAAGAGAAAGAAAGAAAAAGAAGAGAAGAAAAGAACAGATGAACTAAAAAGACAGAAAGAAATGAAAAGAGGAAGAAAGAAAGCAAGAGAGAAAGGTGGATGGGTCTCAGCCAAGCGCGAAGGAGGCACAAAAAAACTAGAATATCCTTAAGGCATGTCCCTGCCCAACAGTCGTCGAAAGTCCTCACCTCTCAGGAACTCATCCCAATAAAACCATTGTGTAGCGTGGGACAGCCCCTTACCCTCAGCCATGAGAATCAGGTCTTCTGCGGACATCACAGACTCAGAGGCCACCCAGTCCCTATATGAGGGCACACTGGTTTGCTTCCAAAACAGGGGGATCAGTACCTTGGCAGCATTTATCAGGTGTATTGTTAGTGATCGTTTGTAGCTTTGACTGGGGTGAGTGGTGTGGTGCAGAAGAAGAGTCAAAGGGGCCAAAGGAAGGTCGGGGTCTGCCACTACTCTGACCGTCTCCACCACTGCATTCCAGTAGGGCTGCAGCAGAGGGCAAGACCACCAAATGTGCAGGAAGTCGCCCCTATGTGAAAGGCACCTCCAGCATGTATCTGGGACTGCCGGGTATAGCCTATGTAATAAAGCGGGTACGCAATACCACCTAATCAAAATCTTATAGGCATTTTCTTGAATTTTAGAACACACAGAGCACTTGTGAACTAGTGTGGATATCTTAGACCATTGCTGGTCCATCAGTTCAACATTGCAATCTGTTACCCAAGAGCAAACATAATGTGTTTTAGAGGAATGCGACATCAAAAGCATAATCCTATGTAGGGTTGACACCAACCTGTGGGGTGGATCAGGGGAGGAGCAGAGATCCTCCAAAGGGGGAATGAAGAGGGGTCACACCGGGATGGGAGGTGATGCGTCTCCACATCTGGAGGGATATTTCATGGCAGTATTATAGTCTGTATATGGGGTATTTGTTTTGAGTTCCCCACTATTGTGTTTACCACCTCAAGTTTGATTTTCAGACAGGGAGGAGTTAAACACATTCAGAACAATAGTCCTTATTACAGGAATAGGATATAGGGGTATTTAATAAATGTCATATTCTCTTTATTCAAGTATCTTTAAGGTATCATTTAACATTCCAGTAACCTGTATTGTTGTCCAACACAGGTTACTGGTAACTTTGGGATGTCCAACCATTGAGTTTCCCAGAGGCGGGAAATAAGGCAAGGACCAGGCGCAAGGCCCCCAAAGTCACCATAGCAGATAAGAACCATCAGATTAGAGATAGCCCAACAAAACAATGAAGTGTCAACGGACACTAAACAGGAGTAACAACACCCCAAAACTTTTACAAAGCACACTGAACTAGAGCCAACAGGGCTCAAAAGTCAAGGAAGCACCAAGAACCAAAGAAGATCATAGACAGGCAAGACTGCCTCCAGGATCTTCCTCCCAAAGCTGGCATCAGCCGATGCCAGCACATCAACATGGTAGCGCGTCAAAAAGGTGTGCACAGAGGACCAAGTGGCAGGTTTGCACAACTGATCAGTGGAGGCCTGATTCTTGTAAGCTCAAGAAGCCCCAATAGATCTATTAGAAAGAGCCGTGACCCAAAAGGGAACAGGCTTCTTCCTCAGCTCGTAAGCCTTACGAATAGTGGACTTGATCCAGGATGCAATAGTCACTTTGGATGCAGGTCTTCCTGCCCTGGGACCCTCAGTAATGACGAACTGCGCGTCTGATTGCCTGATAGACTCAGTGTGATGGACATAAAACTTGAGACAACGCACCACATCTAACAAGTGGAGATCCCTCTCCTTGTCATAGGTCAAGGCAGAAAGAAGGCACCATAATCTCCTGATTAATGTGGAACTCAGAAACCATCTTCGGGGAGAAACTCCTGAGAAGTGTGAAGCACCAAAAAGGGTGGTTTACAGGACAGAGCGTGTAACTTTGCGACACGGCAAACGGACACGATCGCCAGAAGAAAGACCATTTTCCACGTTAGCAGGCGTAGAGGAATAGTAGCCAAGGACTCAAAGGGAGAGCGCTAAAGAATGCCCAAAACCAAATTAAGATCCCACTGAGGAGCAGGAATCTTAAAGACAGTATGAGCAATGCCCTGGAAGAAAACCTTGACATCAGGAAGAATAGCAATGCGCCTCTGAAAGAAAGCAGAGAGAGCAGAAGTCTGAACCTTAAGGAAACTCAAGCTGATGCCCTTATCCACACCATCCTGCAAGAAGGCCAGGACCGTAGGCAGATCAAAATCCTGAGAGAGATCCCTATCAGCACACCAATATAGGAAGGTCGACCAAACACGATGCTAGGCCTTAGAGAGGAAAAAACAAACAAAAAAAAACTGTTTGCGGGCACTAAGCATAGTAGCCACCACACTAGAAGAAAAACCCTTCTTCTTCAGTATAGAGGATTCAATTTCCAAGCCGTCAAAGCTAGACGATGAACATCCTCTTTCCACGGGTAACCCTGTAGAAGAAGATCCGGACGGCAAGGGAGCCGGAATGGCTCTGCCACTGACATATCCAGAAGCTCCGGAAACCAAGCCTGTCAAGGCCAGTACTGAGCAATCAGAATGACTGCACAACACTCCAATCTAAATTTCCGTAACACCCTGTGAAACATGGGAAGGGGAGGAAAGATGTAAGCCAGAGGAAATAACCAAGGAATGGACATGGCATCCAGCGACAGAGCTAGAGGATCCCTCCAGCGAGAGCAGAACCTCTGAACCTTCTGGTTGTGTTTTGTCTCCATCAGGTTGATGCAAGGAAGACCCCACTTGTGAACAATGAGGGAGAACACCTCTGGGTGCAGTTCCCACTCTTCGCTGTCCACCATGTGTCGACTGAGGAAGTCTGCCATGACGCTGTCTACCTCAGGAATGTGTACTGCGGATATGGCAGGAACTTGTTCTTCTGCCCAGGACAAAATAGCCTTTACCTCTAACCAAGCGGTGAGACTTCTTGTTCCACCCTGCTTGTTGATGTAGGCCACAGCCGTGACGTTGTCGGACTGTACCCGGACTGGGCATTCTTTCAGCTGGGGAGTTAAACGACGAAGGGCATGGTATATTGCCAGAAGCTCCAACACGTTGAAGGGAAGGAGAGATTCCTCCGGAGACTACCGACCTTGTGCACTCAGGCGACCCAGAACCGCTCCCCATCCAGGGAGGCTGGCATCCGTCGTCACCGTGGTCTAGGAGGATACCAGGAACTACTTGCCTTTCAGCAGATTGGAGAGGTCGAGCCACCATGACAAACTCAGTTCCACATGAAGAGGAAGGGACACTGACATCTTAAGAAGGTCCGGCTGACCCCTGCACACCTGAATCACAAACCTCTTGAGTTCCCTGGTGTGAGCCATGGCAAATGGGACCACTTCTATGGTGGAGATAATTTCCCCACTAGAGAGGACAGCTTCATGGCTGGAAATGTATCGAGAGCTAGAACAGCAGATACTCTTTGGGTGATCTGGTGTGCCACTTCCTCCGAGAGAAACACCATGCTCTGCTGAGTGTCGAAGAGAAGGCCCAGGAAGACCAGACGCTGGGATGGGACAAGATCCGACTTGTCCATGTTGAAGATCCACCAGTGATGGGTGAGAGCATGAATGCAATCCTGAACCCGCTGATGAAGAAGTTCTGCAGAGGGGGCTTTCAGAAGCAGGTCGTCCATGTATGGAGTAACTCTGATGCCGTCCCGGTGGAGGACAGATACTAACTAAAGCTCGCAGGACATGGTTGAAGACTTGAGGAACTGTAGTCAGACCAAACAGAAGAGCTGAAAACTGAAAGTGCCCTCGGTCGCAGGCACATCTGAGATACTGCAAGCTCTGTGGATGAATGACGATGTGTAGATACACGTCCTTATCCAGAGAAGCAAGGAATTCCCCCGGGGACACAGCAGCAATAACCGTCCTTAGGGACTCCTGGTGATAATGAGTCCTGATCACAAAGTAATTGAGATCTTTCATATCCAGAATGTGACGACAACTGCCGTCCTTCTTGGAGACCACAGAGAGCTTTGAGTAAAAACCCATACCTCTGTCCTGAACTGGAACAGGCTGCAAAACATCCTTGTCCAGAAGGGTCTGAATAGCGCCATTGAACAGGTGGCGTTTCTCTGCACCCTGTGGTGTATGAGAGGGAAAAAAGCGAATGGGAGGAAGAGAGACGAAAGGGATCCTGTACCCTTCCGTCACTACCTGTAAAACCCACGGGTCCGCCACTGAACCCTCCCAGACGCTGTGGTAGTGACACAGACGGTCACCCACAGCCGAGTAGGGACACAGATTTGGCGAGTCATGCTGAAGAAGTCTTAGAAGCCTTAGGCTTGGAGGAGACCTTGGGCTTCCATTGCTGTTTGGACTTGGAGGAGGCACGTGGAGCTGATGGAACTGCCTGGTTCGCCAGGCGTGTCTCAGTCTGGAAGGGATGAAAAAACCTGTTACGCTTGAGAGGAGTTTTCTTTCTGGGGACCAAGGGCAAATGAGTACTCTTACCCCCTGTGGCCTCACTAATCAGATCCTTAAGATCTGGCCCAAATAAGGATGTACCCAGAAATGGTAAGGAAAGCAAAGCTTTCTTGGAAGCAGTGTCAGCAGACCAAATCTTGAGCCAAAGAGCTTGTCTGGCAACCACGGTCATGGTAGAAACCGGTGCCACCAAACGGATGACATCAAATAAGGCAGTAGAAACATAGTGCTGTGCCTCAGAGATGCTGGCAAGAAGCCGCAACATATCCGAAGAAGGAGCACCCTGACGTACAGCCAGGGTGAGCTGTTCAGTCCAGACCGCAATGGCCCGGTTAACCCATGCCGCAGCAAACACTGGACGCATGGCAGTGCCAGCAGTGGAAAAAATGGACTTGAGGGAAACCTCAAGCTTCTTGTCAGTCCAGCCTTTCAGAGAGGACTCATCAGAAACTGGCAATACAGTAGACTTAGATAGCCTGGATATAGGAGTATCCACTTTAGGGGGATTAATCCACTGAGCAAGCGCTGCCTCAGAAAAGGGGTAAAGCTTAGCAAACTTCTTAGAAACAGAAGGCTTTCTGTCTGGAGATTTCCACTCATCAGACACAAGGCAATCAAGAGTGGTGTTAGGTGGAAAACAAGTAAGGGGCTTTATAGGCTCCCAGAAAACATCAGAGGGATCTGAAGGAACCTCACGAACTAGGGGAATGTTTAGGGTGGTCAAGACAGCCCAGATCAGGCCCTCAGCCGAAGGCTCAGGATCAGCCTCAAAGGGGTCTCCAAAAAACTGAGAGAAGCCCACAGCAGAACATTCCTCAACATCTGAATCCACCACCAGCTCCTCCTCAGAGGAATCTGACATGTCAGGAACTCCCTGCGGTTTTGGCAGGGAAGATTGACTGAAGAAGGGGTCTACCATGAGTGGAAGACCCCCTGAAACTGGGATGGAAAGAGTTGTAACGTAACTGAAGGTCTCTAGTAGCAGCCTTGAACTTTTGCAACAAAACTGGCTCTATTTACATGGCTGGTGGTCCCTGGGAGAGACTCAGGGACATCAGAACATGCTGGGCATAAATGACCTGAGAATTCTCTAGATAACCCTGAATGACATGAGGAACAGTGTGCAATAGGGGACACAGAGATCTCAGCATCCTTAGTCTTAGGCCTGGCCCCAAGCTCCAACGGATTAGACATTCTCACAGTGTCAAAAACGTTTAGTATAATGAATCACCCAATTACAGTGTGAAAGATTAAAATTTTCACCCCAGAAAAATACAGTTATCTGGCAAGCAAAGGGTTAATCTGCAGGGGAGAGAAGGAGAGTCCAAGCACTGCGTAAGATACTCGTTCTAGAAAAAGCACAAAATGGCTGCCGCGACGGGAGCCAGTCAGAACTGAGCGAGCGAAGCAAGTGCTCATGGGAAATTTAGTTTTCCCAGAATAAGTACCCCAACAGTGCCCGAAGCCCCCTGAGCCCCCCAACACACTTGCAATGGTAACCGGATGACAGAGCAAGGTCATAATTAAGCGTTGCAGAGATATGTCACAAACTGTACAGCCCCATAGGAGTGAAAGGAGCAATGTCGTCTATGCGGTAAAGCGTGGGAACTCGAATTTTGTCAAAGTTAAAACTGTGAAATAAAATTACATGAGACATCACTAGAACAAGTTAGAAGACCCAAAAAACAATGAACCCAGTAGGGAAAGTGACAATAACCCTCCCCCCACCACACAAAAAAGAAGCAAACCAGCAGCTAAAGGGTTAAGTTACCACATAAACCTGCTCCAAAACACCCAACAGACATACAGGTACACCGAATGAGTACAGGAGTGTGCAATAAGAACTCCCAAGGAAAAAATCCCTGTGCAGAGGGGCACTGTGGGACATGTGGACCTGCAGCACTCAAAGGGTTGCTCACCTTTCCTGCAGATCTTCTGTCTTCAGATTACCATGTATGAAGAAGCAGCCTCGGTGGGCAACTCCTGAGAAAAGAACTTGGAATCAAGATTTTCCCCCCAGGGCTTAAGGTCCACAAAAAGCACCCGGTCACTGAGCTCGCCACATCTAAGGGCATTGTCAGTTATGGTAATCCGCCTAATGGTGGTATTCCATTTCTAAAACTATAGCAGAATGGTTCTCTTGCCTGTGTCTTCACCAAGGAACAAATCTTTCTGGAGCTGGTTGGCTAGCAGCAGCCAAGGAGGGAATGTAGGCTCCAGCCCCTGCAATCAATTCTAGAACTGTTCCTGCCTACTTAAAGGGGTGGATCTCCCACACAAAGTTACCAGTAACCTGTACTGGACGACAGAGAAAGTGGAACTTTCACCAGATTAACACAGCGCAGCAAATCATCATTACATTAGCAATATACGCAGACTTAGTTTTATTGCCAATAATAATTGCTGCATTAAACAAATAGAACCTTCTATGCAGATAGGCACCTGCTGGGATCTTGCTGTAGGCGCTCTCTGCTCCTGCGCTGACAGTCCCTTCCAGTGACTTTCGGCATTCAACTCACCAATCATGGAGCTGAAGGGGATGGACAGCGCAGCGCAGACGCAGAGATGCCGGCTCTGCAAGATGTCTGTGCTGTTCCCCACTGCCTGTCTGCTTAAAAGGTTATATTTTTTAATGCAGCAATTATTCTTGAAAATAAAATTAAGTCTGTGCATATCGCTAATGTAATTATCATTTGCGGCACTACGTTAACCTGGTACAAGTTCTGCTTTAAAGGGGTTAAAAAGCTCTATTCAAGCTCACTGGAATTTAGGACTTGTATCCTATGGTGCAGATAGTTTACTCTAGAATAAGTCCAGTTAGCTTTTTATAAATATGGGCCATAGTGCACATTCTGCCTTCAAGATGGTTTTCCTCCTCTAGTAAATCTCAGGCAGCTGCATGCAACATGAGAAGGTTAAAAGATGGCAGTGACATGGAGCCTGCTGTTCACAACAGTTGGACTGCTCTGGCTTTCCCTTAGTTGGGTGGGTTATGCTTCGCTGCATATGAAAAGGCTTCCTTCCAGTGTTCTCTCCTCACAAGCATACCTGGGAACTTTGTCTTCTGGAGACCCTGGAAGGGACTCCTCTAGTGCGCTGGGGGATATACTTGTCACAAATAGTGGCAAAAAGGGGTGTGGCTTACCACAGGCATCACAAAAGTGGACAGGAGGTTGTAGGAACTGGGTGGGTAAGAAGGAGATGTGGGATGAACAGGGTGGGAAGGAACAGAAGTGGCCAGAGTTTCAGAGGAAATTCCCAACCACCACAGAATATGCCACTCTCCCCAGTGACCCTGTAATGCACTGTCAAAACCGGAGTCTCCAGGACAAATCCTGGAAGTTCCCTGGTATGCTCACAAACATGAGGCTTCACTAAGCATTCCTTTTTAGAGCACGTTAAACTATTAACCCCATATAGCCTCTAGCATACAAGGGGATAAAAGGAAACTATACCTATCTAAGTAGTGGATCAATTTACCTGGGGAAGGGTCCTTTAAATAGTATAATTAAAAGTTGGTAATGAGTAAACTGTAGAAAAAGCAGGAGACTGGTAAAGCAAACGTGATACTTTTACTGGCTAACTGAGCAGTACTTTTACTCTACCAGCCTCCTGCTTCAAGTAGTAGTCAGTTATATCAATTTATATATTATTCCAACCTTTCTTTAATTGTGCACTGAAGTCTGCCATTAGTTCACAACACCTCACAACATACAATTCAACCGCCTGAATGAGCAATATCACAGAAAAAAGCCTCACTCATAGTTCTTTAGAAGACTGCAAGTATTTACAGACAGAGCACTGTCCCACTATTGAACAGAGATTTTTTATGAATAAATGAGAATAGTTAAATAAATAAGAAAAATGTATAAGGAAACACTATAGGGTTCAAATATGTATAGATTAGAGGACAAAGGAGAGGAATAACAAATATAAGAAAAGATTTAATAAAGTTTAGGAACAAACCATTTTTCAGAAGAGAAATACTGGAACTAAACATGATGAAATAATAAGAAAAAACTACTTTACCGAAAGGAGGATAAATATATGGAATTGCCTTCAAGTGTAAGTGTTACAGGCAAAAAAGTAAGTGAATTTAAAGGGATAGTAATACTTCATTTTATCTTTATTTTATTTTGTAGGCATTAAAAAAACATGAAGAATGATGTAAGTCTTATCTCTCAAACCTTTATGGTTTAAGAGATATTCACAAGCAAAGTTTCCCCTCCTGCCCCTTTTACCTAGTGTAAGCCATCTCTTCTCAGATGTGGAATGCAGTCCATAGACCAGACAGATAACAGAAGGGGACAATCTTCTTCCTATGAGAACAATGAAAGCCCTGCCCCCTTCACAAGTTTTTCAGGTTTTTCCCTTATCTTAATTGAAGATTGTCCCTCTCTGCAGTCTACCTGGGCACCTCCCTTCTGATCTGGCTGAACGGGGGAGGGGATACTTTGCTTGTGAATATCTCATAAACCATAAAGGTTTTAGAGATAAGACTTATATCATTCATCAGGTTTTTTAATGCCTACAAAATAAAATAAAGATAAAACAAAGTATTACTATCCCTGTAAGAACTCTTTCTTTAGCCTAGATACTTGGCTATTTGAGGGAGTGAGCAACATTTAAATGTCGCTCACTCCCTCAAATAGCCAAATATCTAGGCCAAAAGGTAGCAGGATCTAGTCCCTGGCTGGGTCACATATCTGTCAACCCGCACTGGACCGGCATGTCAGATTACTGTCCATACCTTCAGCTTGCTGAGGAGGCCTTCATCCTGCAGTGGACTGACAATGGCTGCAGCTAAAATATATATCATTTTTTTAAGGAGCCAGATAGGAGTTCTAAGAGCCTGTAAAGGGAGGCGTATACATATGTGTATATTAAACACGCCCTAAACATTAGGAGCCTCAAGTTATAATTTAAGAAGCCTGGACTGCTATGATGTTTCCACCCATGAAATAAAACCATGAAATTTAAGAGTCAGAAGTCACATTTTAAAAGACTGGGCTCCCAAATTCCTGGTGTTTCACCACAACTCGGCAATTTAAAAATATCAAGAAGATTGCACTTCTTAAATAGATGGGGAAATGGGTAGACTAGATGGGCTACTTAGTTATCTTATTATTCTGCTGCTCCTCACCCAAAAGTGTGGAATTTTACTCAGAGAGTGAAGGGATTTGGGAAGGAAAAATAAAAATAATATTAATGAGCAACCTCTGGGATTGGACACGAGCAAAAATATTTTGGTTGAGTCACTACACTGCTACCCACCAACAAAACCCACAGACCAACCCCAGAAGTAAAAAACAATTATAATCAAGAATATATAAAGAAACAAAATATATGTATAAAAACACAAAAGCCCAAATAAACCTGCACAATATATAGCAGATAGTCTGCTCGCTCCAAAATTGGTAGGGCTCCCACGAAAAGAAAACTGGAAAATACAAGAACAAATGGCGCAGAAGATTTAGAGGAAATCGTCTGCACCGTTTGGTCTTGTAATTAGTTATTATCTCCTGTCACATTTTATTAAATGTCTCTGTCTAGCCGGAGGTAAGCAAACTTTGACTCTGCAGGTGTTGGAGACTACAACACCCATCTTCCACAACCGAATGCTTAAAGATAATAGAAGTAATCTGTAACAGCTAGAAAGCCAAAGGTTGCCTACCCTGAGATAGCTGAAGTTTACAACAGTTCCACTGCAAAATAAATAAAAGAAATATATTTGACTGTTCTATGAAAATAAACCTACCTAGGTAAATCTCTCTCTCTTAAACTGGCGGTTCTTAAAATCTACTTATTTATTTGTTGCTCAAGGCACCTCTAAGATGCTTTTCAAGGCACACCTAACATTTTATAGAACTTCCTCAAATTTGTAATGTAGTAAAACGTTATTCCTAGATCTCTATCTGAATGATAGAAAAGCTTCTTTCTGCAAAATAATTCTTGCTGATGTGATGCTTTCAATGGAACTTCTACTAAAAGGCAAATATTAATTAAGTAAGCAATTATATTTTACACGTAGCACAGTAATGCTTAGACACAAATGAAGGCTGCGTACCATATAACTGCATTTCCTATTTGCATTCAAGCACTCAACTGCACTCTTAGAAACCACTGTGAGAATAAACATCTCAACATGCTCAGCATGAAGGATTGCGGACAAGATACTTTTTTTTTAATCACTAGAAAGTGCACAGAAATAACTTGTAAAATAGGTACTGCATTCCTGTTCATCATTGCTGTGATACATATAAAGTGCTTGTTCATCCTTCCTGTAAAAGTAAGCCATGCAGATGACTCACTGTCAAGACGTATAGCACCTGTTTCTCTTGTACATTAACCCCTTGGATGCATGAGGTAAGCAGTGCATTGCAAAGCCATGTATTGGAGGCCTCTAGCATAAAAAGGGATATAAAAAGACCGAAGGGGCAGCTGAGTGACTCTTAAATTTCTATTACCTTGTCATTTGTAGCAAGGCAGCTCTTCTGAATTGGTGTTCTCCAACTTAAAGGGATAATGTTTCATAACAAAAGCAGCTCTAATTAATCATCATAGTATTTGGACTTTGGAGAGTGTTATTTCAATTCTGTCAGAGTTGTAGTTCAAGAGTAATTCAATGATAAAGTATCCCCCTCCCACCCTTTTAATGATATAACACTGTTCAGCCAGATCAGAAGGGAGGTGCCCAGGTAGACTGCAGAGAGGGACAATCTTCAATTAAGATAAAGGAAAAAGCTGAAAAACTTGTCAAGGGGGGCAGGGCTTTCATTGTTCTCATAGGAAGAAGACTGTCCCCTGCTGTTATCTGTCTGGTCTTACAACCAGATTCCACATCTGAGAAGAGATGGCTTACACTAGGTAAAAGGGGCGGGAGGGGAAACTTTACTTGTGAATATCTCTCAAACCATAAAGGGTTGAGAGATAAGACTTATATCATTCTTTGTTTTTTTAATGCCTACAAAATAAAATAACGATAAATCTAAGTATTACTATCCCTTTAAGAACATTAGCATTGCTTACCCATTCTAACCCTCCACCCCAATAAATATTTGACACCCAATCTCTGACTCTGTAAACCTTAATCATTAAGCTAAAGAGGTGCAATTCTGGATTCAACCAACTGCACCATAGGTAACAAATGAAAATTCCACAAAAATCCCTTTGATTTAAGTGGGACTTTTAATATAAAGACATCTCAAATGCATTGCTAAACAATGTGTTGGAGACCACTAGCATTCAAAGGTTTAACAGCCCCATTTTAATGAAAGAGAACTGTCACCCCTCCCCCATGGAGTATTTGGTTTGCACCAGAATTATCCTAAGTTTGCCCTTACAAATATACTTATGACATCATTGAATGGCTAGTTATAGTTTATGTCCAATTTGACTCTGCTAATAAAACAGAATCCAGTAGCAGGAATCTATTAATTACAGTGTTAATTCAACAAACCTGACTGAGGAGTTGTCCATGAAAAATGTTGTTGACCACATTCAGGACCTGTTTGATGAGTTTCCTTTGAGAGCTAGGAATCAGGGCTGGGTACCTGGTCCCGGTCGTCTCCAATTCTTGTTGTACTTTGTCCAAAAGTTCACATAAGAATTCCTGAGCGTCTTGCTGTGCGTATCCACGGAAAGCAGGTATCAGCCTCCACACTGAGTGAAGCATCGCAAAAGGGGAAACCAATGCCCACTTACCAGACCACATGACTTGAAAGAGGGTATGCAACTCATGGCATAGGGAAATGTGCTTTGAACTAGGCTCCTTAGGCTGAATAAGTTCCATAATTCTGCTATCGGATGCTCCACCACTAAGACCTGATGAGAAGCTCTGGCGCCTTGCCACAGACCTTTCGATTTTAGTGTGCTTTTTTGTTACATTAGCAAGGTTTGAAGTAGTTGGGTATTTGCTTGATGATCTTGTTTTTCCATTGCCAGCAGCTGCCAACAACTCCTGAGTTTGATTGAGATCAAGTTGTAAAAAACACTCTCGAAAAACATGCAAATGACTCAAAATCTGAAGTATAGAGTTCATATAGCAAGTGTTCCCCAGATTTCTAAGTCCTGTAACCCCTGGGGTCACAGTGGGCTTTCTTTTTATTGGAGAATTCCCTAATTTTTTCAAATGCTCTTCATTGGAGGTAGGTGCTGATGGTTTTTGTTTTGTGGTGGGAGCGGTTTTTTGGTTCATTTGTTGCATGGCTGGCAATACTGTTTTGGGTGGTAGTTGCATTTGCTGTTGCAAGCGACAGCTTTTTCTTGGGGGAGTGCTTTCCATCTCCTCTTTTAACTTGCGCTTTAACTGTTGCCTTCTTTTTCTTGCTTCCTCCCGCTTCTGTTCAGCCTCTTCCCTTAAGCGTTCTTCTTCTAACTTTTGCATACCTTTTGGTGTGGAAGCAAACCATGCTCGAAATACCTTCCCCAGGAGAGCATGTCTTCTATGCCACAGTGCAGTGAATGCACGGTCCTCACTCTGAAGGAGTGCTTGTGCACCTTCATGAGAAGGGTAGGCATCATCTGCAGTGACCATAGACCGCAAAGTCCGACCACTCCGTGTTGTACAATCATAGTTTTGACTTTTGATTGCACTGAGTGTGCTGCGTAAGAGCTTAAGGTCACCAGTGGTATTGTCATTGAGAACATAATCATCACAGAGGTAACAAAACACATAGAGTTCATTCACCTCCAGTGCCAAGGGATGTTTACTTTCCTGAAAGTGTCGCAGTGCATGTTCTTCAATGTATCGACCGCAAGCCACATGTGCACAGCTCAGGCACGCCCACACAGATTCTGTAGTGTTACAATCCACACAATGCCACTTCTGGGGGTTCAAAATGGAATGGTCCTGTGCGAGTCGCAACCGGCCAACATGTTTACATTTATCCATTTTCAGTTTTTAGTTTCACCTGTCAACTGTGGGGTAGCTGATCTGAAGCATTCTGGCCTGAAAAGTAAAACAATCGATTAATCAATAAAAAAATTAAACTTAATATCTTTTGAGATTCATTTTATAGATATCACATCTTACCATCGGTTCAATTTCTCAACAGAAAAAACCCTATATCTCCAACAGTTTTAACTCAATAAATGCTTAAGATATGCCAGGCACTCCAGATTTAACCCTTTGCGTGAAAGAGGGGTACGCAGCGCATTACAAAGCAATGTGTTGTGTACCCCTCTGGCACTCGAAGGGTTAAAGTGAATAATTCTCCCTTTGCAAACAAAAGAGAGTAAAATTCCATGAGACTGGGAATTTAATAAGTGAATGCTTCACCTTACAAGTTTAGTTTGTAAAATAGTTTCTGCAAAATCCTATATAATAATTCTCTAGGATGTTTGTCAGAAGTCGTCATGTCCAGTAGAGACTGCCCGAATGCACAGAATGCTGGGAGATGTAGGAATGCTGGGAGCACAGAATGCTGGGAGTTCTGTGCTTTCGGGGAGTCTCTACAGTGCATGAATGCATCGGCGGAAGGACGCAGAGAAGGACCAACCTCTTAACCCTTTGAATGCCAGAGGGGTACGCAACACATTGCTCTGGCACTCAAAGGATTAACATCACCCGGACCTTGGCCCGTGCACACGGGCTTTTACACTAGTTAACCTTATATTTTGTTGCCACTTTAAAGGGATAATAATGTTTCATAATAAAAGCAGCTCTAATTAATCGTCATAGTATTTGGACTTTGGAGAGTGTTATTTCAATTCTGTCAGAGTTGTAGTTCAAGAGTAATTCAATGACAAAGTATCCCCCTCCCGCCCCTTTTACTGATGTAACACTGCTCAGCCAGAACAGAAGGGAGGTGCCCAGATAGACTGCAGAGAGGGACAATCTTCAATTAAGATAAGGGAAAAACCTGAAAAACTTGTCAAGGGGGGCAGGGCTTTCATTGTTCTCATAGGAAGAAGATTGTCCCCTGCTGTTATCTGCCTGGTCTTACAACCAGATTCCACATCTGAGAAGAGATGGCTTACACTATGAAAAAGGGGCGGGAGATGAAACTTTGCTTGTGAATATCTCTTAAACCATAAAGGTTTGAGAGATAAGACATATCGTTCTTCATGTTTTTTTAATGCCTACAAAATAAAATAAAGATAAAATGAAGTATTACTATCCCTTTAAGCTTATTCACTGCACAGTTCCCTAATTACCTGTGTTCTTGGCCAAGCTTATTGGTCGGTGGGCTATTAAAAATGACCCCAATATATATGGGCTCTGTCCAGATTCATTCAGATCAGAGTGTGATAATACTGGCCCAGTAGAGAAACTAATTGGCATAAAGGTGCCAAACTGTGCCAAGTAATAAAGGCTATTTTCTCAAAAATCCTATTCCAATCAAATGGCTAGCACAACATATTGGCAGTTTTAAAATATTTTTATAAATGTAGTAAAACTTATCTAAACCCTTTAAAGGACCAGGGAGATAAACAATGCATTTTGAAGCAGAGCATAGAACACCCCTGCGATACGTAAAGTGTTAAGTTGACAGGCCCACTTTAAATGTAATAACATTCCCCTGCTTGAGCTTAAATATTTAGGTTGGGCTACATCTATTTTTATATGCATGTCTTCCCTTGGTCCTAAAATGGAAATGGAAACTCCTGTTCTACAAGTATCTAGGACAAGGGGAGATAATCTGTGGCACAGCCACAGCTGTTGTTGGACAATAAATCTCATCGTCCTCATATGGCTGTTGGATAGCTCAGAATGATGGAAGTTGTAGTCCAGCAACAGCTAGAGGGATGCAGATTGCTCACTTTTGATCTAGGGTACTAGATTTCCCGTTGGGCAAAGACGAAAAGCCATTGTCACAAAAAGTTACGGGGACACTCAGCTGTGGTGGTCACAGCCACGAAGTCAAGTTGCAGTTCCCCATACCAAACATCTGCTCCTTGTTTATTGGTGGTTTAATTATTTGTCATTTAAAATGGATAGTAAAGCTTACTATGGAAAAAAGTATACTGCAGGGTGTATTCTGCTGAGTAAAGCCAGGACACTCCCATTGCTGAGAGATTATTTCAATGTTATTGCAGCTAAAACTTGCATTTGTTTGGGTACAGCACTTCCACTTTGCGATATCTTAAAGTGGCACAGCATCCTATGGAGGTTTATGACAAAAAGACTATAGCAGTCCATAGACTGCTGTGACAACAGCGCCACCATAACATTTCAGAACATAAAAAGCACTGCAAAGCTCCAATTATTTAAATAGGGTTTTCAACCTCTTCACTGCCAGAGTGGTCACCAACCCATAGTAAAGCCCCATTTAACCCTTTGAGTGCCTGAGAGGTATCTAATGCATTGCAGAGCATTGTACTGCAGTCTGTCACTCTTCTGCTCCCCTCTATCCAGCCTCCTCCAATGATGGAGGCTTTCTGCCTGTAATCTGAAGCACTCTCATTGGCCAGAGACTGCTCCGACTTAACAGGCAGAAAGCCTCCGTCATTGGAGGCGGCTGGATAGAGGGAGGGGAGCAGAATAGTGACAGACTGCGGTCCAAAGCAGGTAACCACAGTCTGTTCAGAAGTAGGGTGCAGGGCAGTATTTACTCATTAAATTTCGGCCAAATAGCGATTTTAAAAAATAAATGAATACAGTATTCGCTATAAAACCTAACTTTTAGGATAAACTTGTATAGGGGTGATAGATCCCCTTTAAGTACTGGATATCCATGGATGAAGACATTCTTAGTAACAGAACTACAGGACCTCAAACTCCTCCCACTAAAGGTTTGCAAGGATGCAAAGAATGATACACTGGGAAGAGTATACACTTCCGAGGTGTTAATGTTACATTAAACACCAGGGCACTGGCATTTGCAAGCTCCCTGGAAAGGAAATAATTACAATGTAAACGTGTAAAAAACGTTTTTTGTCTCCATAGTAACCAACAGCTTTACATGTTTTTTTTACTGTCTTTATGTAACCTCCTTCAAGTGAAGAATGCAATTCTATTCACATTTTTCAGAGGCAAAGACCAGCCTCGGAGTATGGGAACATTCACTGTCAAACGCACAGTGTCAGTATCAGCCAGATTTTGTCTCCACAGTCTCCACTCATTCTTTCCGATATCAGGTTCCTGTAAACGTCCTTTATGTCCAAACAGATACCTATATCAACGGTCTGAGCTTATTTCTTTCCTTATCATTTCCTCGGTATTACAGATTTATTATTATGCCTTTCTCCGGAAGACCACTGTACAATCCTAGTGATAAATGGGTGTGTCCCCACCGCCCAGTGACAATATTTCAAATTAGGAACAATACAATACCAGCTACAGTAGGGAGGGTTGCAGTGGAAGGACACAGAAGAAAAACAAATATTGGTAAGTAAATTTCACCTTTTCCTCTGTGTCCAATCCACAGCATAGACTGTGGGACTTACCAGAACAGTACCTCATGATTAAGGGAGGGATGAAAAAAACCCCCAAAAAAACCCTTATAAAAACAGCAACAGCTACTACCAGCACCTTCCTGCCAGGATGCCCAGTTTATAGTGTCTTATACATGAAGACTGAGGACCACGTGACAGCCTTACAGATCTCTTCTGGTGTGGTGACAGCCTTATGGGCCCATGACGTTGATTCAGATCTTGTTGAATGTGCTTTAATGCACTGAGGAGGTTCCAAATTGGCTGACTCATAAGCTAGTTTGATACAGTCACGAATGCATCTGGTAATAGAGGATTAGATGATGCTGTACCTTTAAATTTCCAAAAAAAAAATGTATGAAGAGGGCATCCGTAGTTGTGTTC
Organism: Rhinophrynus dorsalis; assembly: GCA_037306005.1. NCBI lineage: Eukaryota > Metazoa > Chordata > Amphibia > Anura > Rhinophrynidae > Rhinophrynus > Rhinophrynus dorsalis. Next base: position 222,821,903 of record CM074721.1, read on the forward strand.
TTTTAGGTAAATTTGTAGGCAACGTACCAAATCAAGATTATAGCGGATGTATCACCTTATAAAAAGGTGTTACCATCCGTTTTGTTAATGAAAGTTATTCTAGAAAAGCTGGGTTTTTTTTTTTTTAAATATAACTACTTGCATAATATTTCATCAGGACAAAGTTGTATTATGCCCAAAGACCACCTTTCGTTCTAAGGTAGTCTCCCAATTTCACCTCAGTCAAGAGATTGTTTTGCCTTCTTTTTGTCATGACCCAAGACTTTATATGGAGAAAAAGTTGCTTAAAGGGGATGTATCACCTCATAAAAAGGTGTTACCATCCGCTTTGTTAACAAATTCTTCACTAGACGGTGTTTTGACACGGAGGTGAAAATACTCCGAATTTGAAACAAACTTAGAGCGTGTGCTCCTTCTCTCCATTCTTTGTGTTTGACACTAATTTCTATTATTATTTTTGTGTGCCTCAATATAGGGGGAGGACTTATTTCAGGGATGTCTTTTGTTCCTCTCTTTTGTATGTTATATGCTTTAGCCCCAGAGTGCACCAGACTAATTTAGTTATTTATATTTGCTTCTCACTTTTTATATGCCTGTGCTAGCCTATTACAGAGCTTTTACTAATTTCTATTCAACACAATCTGAAAATAGTATTGACAAACATTTTTATACATTATATTATATATATATATATTATATGTATAAAAAGTTGAAATTTACTCACCGATATTGGTTTTTCCTCTGTGTCCTTCCACGGTATACAGTGGGTTTTGGCTCCGCCTTCAAGCTGGTCGGACCAATAAAATTCTTTAAATGTTGCTGACTTCCTCCCCCAAGTAGTTATACAGTTGTCCAAGCTACGAGACAGAAGAGGTTAGTAATAGCCAGCAATAATAGGAAAAATGTATAGAATGTCTTGAAATGATACAATACCAAAAACCAGATAGGGAGGGTTGCCGTGGAAGGACACAGAGGAAAAACAAATATCGGTGAGTAAATTTCACCTTTTCCTCGGTGTCCAATCCACGGCATACTGTGGGACTTACCAAAGCAATACCCAGAAGAGAGGGAAGGATTGAGTCGGACTCATAAGGGATAGCTGCTTCCAGCACCTTCCTCTGAACGTAGCGTCCTCAGAAGCCTGGACATCTAGCCTGTAAGGTTTGACAAAGGTAGAGACCGATGACCAGGTTGCAGCACGGCAGATTTCAGCAGGGGTTGCTGTGGCTTTATATGCCCATGAGGTAGCCATAGCTCTAGTGGAATGGACTTTTAGTCCCTCAGGAGGCATAAGGTCTGTTGACTCATATGCAAGAGTTATACAGTCCCGAATCCATCTAGAAATGGAAGGTTTTGAAGCTGAAGTACCTTTAAATTTGCTGCAAAAGTGTACGAATAAGGTATCCGTTTTGCAGAATAGATGGGTTCTATCAAGATAGATTTTTAAACAGCGGATAAGATCCAGGTTGTCTTTTTTTTTCCAGATCGTGCAAAGGGTTAGGGCAAAAATATGGTAATACAATTTCTTGGTTTAAAGGAAATTGAGAGACAACTTTGGAGCGGAATGACAACTTCGGTCATAGAACAACCTTATCTTGCTGGAAATTCAAAAAGGGTGGAACTGCTACTAGGGCCTGCAACTCACTGACCCTTTTTGCTGATGTGATGGCCGTGAGGAATACAACCTTGAGAGTAAGATGTCTGACAAAGACAGACTGCAAGGGTTCAAAATATGGATGGGATGCTAACTGTTGCAGGACCAAGTTCAAGTCCCAGGGAGGAACAATATCCTGAATAGCTGGTTTGATCTTAGCAACTGAAGTAATATAGCTTTTTATGAGATAGTTATCAGCCAAGGGAGTGGCTAAGACAGCTGAAATAGAGAGTTGGACTTTCAATGATGCAGGTTTTAGACCTTTCTTGAATCCTGCTTGTAAGAAGTCCAAAATGTGTGATGGAGTAACAGAGGTGTGGTCAATGTTATGAGTAACACACCAATTGTAAAATTTATTCCACACACGATAATAGATTTTTGTTGTGGAAGTTTTCCTATCTTTTAATATAGTGTCTGTAACTTAATCGGAAGTTCCTTGCGCTCTTAAAGATTCCCGCTCAGCCTCCAAGCTTGAAGAAGCCTGGGTCTGGATGAGCTATGGGACCCTGGGTGAGGAGGTCTTTTACGACAGGCCGTGGCAGTGTGATGGACAGTTGAAGCAAGTCTTTGTACCATGCTTTCCTTGGCCGATTAGGGGCAGTAAGAATCAGTTCTGCTTTGTCCCTCCTGATCTTGCGTATCACCTCCGATATGAGATGCTGAGGGGGAAAGATGTAGATTAGAGGAAAGATCCATGGTACCCTCAGAGCATCCTGTGCCTGAGCCTGAGGTTCCTTCCAACGTGATATGTAGGAGTGGCATTTTCAGTTGATTGCTGTTGCCATCAGATCTATTGATGGATTTCCTATCTATCTGTTTTACCACTAGATTGAAGACTTCGGTTTTCAGACTCCACTCTTCTGGGTCCAATGTGTGACGGTTTAGAAAGTCCGCTTGACAATTTTGGTGTCCTGACAGGAAGAATGCTGACAGATTTTGAAGATTTCTTTCTGCCCAAATTAAAATCTTCATGGCCAGGCTGTTCAACTGCCTGCTCTTTGCTCCCCTTTGATTTAAGAAGTACTGGACAGCAGACACATTGTCTGAACGTATCAGGACTGATTGCTGTCTCAGGGGGATGCTGAAATGGCTGAGCATCTTCCAGACTACCAGAAGCTCCTTCATGTTTGTATGTAGTCAGGACTCCTGATTGGACCAGGTGCCCTGGACTGACTTGCTCCCAAATTCCTCCCCAGCCAGAATTGCCGGCATCTGTATGAATGGTGACCCAATTTGGATCTATCAGAGGTCTTCCTTTCTTTAGGTGCTGTGGTTTTGTCCACCATGATAATTCCTGTATCGTGCTTCTTAAGACCGGGATCCTCTGGATTTTTTCTGTAAAACATCAGGAAGTTTTCCTGGGTCAACCTGGCATGGATTTTCGCCCAAGGCATCATCTGAAAGGAGGACGAGAGGTGCCTCAACAGCATTGAAGTTTTTTAATGACTGTAGTCTTCTTAGTAGGAACTGAAAAACTGCTTGAAGAATCTGACTTTGTCTGTCTTGTGAAAGAGTAGCAAGACCTATGGAGCTATTGAAAGTTATTCCCAGGAAAGTTAGAGACTGGGAGGGGATTAGACAGTTTTTTGCTTGATTTATGACCTAGCTTAGGTTGGTCAAAATGTTTTGCAAAGTAGTGTGCTTCTCGCAGACCTCTCCATGGATGAGTCCAGAATGAGGTCGTCCAGGTAGGGAATTCCTCGAACATGAGGTGGTGTTCTCAGTTCTGTCATTGGTACTGCCAACACTTTGGTGAAGACTTGAGGTGCCGATGCCAAGCCAAATGAGAACACCCTGTATTGATAATGGGTTCCCAGAATATGCAACCGGGAGGTATTTTCGGTGATATTGTCCGATAGGGATGTGATGGTATGCATCCTGTAGATCCAACCTGGTAAAGTATGCCTGTGGTGGATTTAATTTCAGTGTTGATGAGACAATCTCCATCTTGAAGTGCCTGTTTTTCAGGAAGGTGTTCAATTTCTTGAGGTCCAATTTGAGGCGTAATTCTCCTGAAGGTTTTGAAACAGGAAAGAGTGGAGTAGAAGCCTGTGAACATCTGGTGTGATGGGACTTGTTCTATCACTCTGTTGAACAGTAACTGATGAATGGCACATCTCATCTGAAGAATTTGAGATTTTTTTCTTGATGGTAGATCTGATGAACTTGTAATTCACTGGGACAGTTTGAAATTCTATTGTGTATCCCCTTTGAACGATATCCAGCACCCAAGAGTCTTGTTGTAGATGATCCCAGGCTGGCTGGAACTCCCCCAGTCTGCCCACTACTGGAGGATGGGAAGGGACCGCACTGATTTCATTGCTGGAATTGGGGCTTTAGCTGGAAATCCTTCCGATCCCCAGCTCTATGGCCTTGTGTTGCACCACGTCTTTTCTGTTCAAAACCTCTGCCTGGTCGGCATCGCCTGGCCTCTCAAAAGGACTGCCGATGATACTGTCCCTGTCTAGAAGTAGGACTCCTGGGCTTTTTCCATTGGGGAAGAAAAGGGATTTTTCCACCTGAAGATCACTTAATAATTTCCTCTAACTGGTCACCAAAAAGTTTAGAACCAGTAAAAGGCAGGGAAACCAGTTGGTTATTTGAAGATGGATCAGCTTCACATGATTTGATCCAAAGTACGGGTCTTGATGTGATAGACAAGGCTGATGCTTTTGCCAGAAGCCTGATGTTGTCTAGGGAGGTGTCGCATGAGTAATTCAGGGCATCTTTGAAGATACTTAAATCCTTTAAAATTCCACTTCTTGATACTGAGGATTCAATCTTTTCTTCTAGCTCTGATAGCCAGATACACATAGTGCAGAACACTGAGGCCATAGTGGTAGCTGTTTTTAAATTCTGGCCAAAAGTGAAAAACTTTCTTCAATGCCCACTCAGCTGTTTTCTCCATGGGGTCGCGGAGAGTGGATCCATCTTCTAACAAGATAGTCGTACGTCTAGATGTCTGTGCTATTGCTACGTCAACTTTTGGAGGGATATGCCAGATCATGGCATCTTCATCAGCAAAAGGATACATTCGATGAAAGCGACAAGGGAGTGAATTTCATTTGTCACATTGCTTCCATTCCCCTGTTATTATATCCTGAATGGAGGAATGAACAGGTATCTGAAGGCAGACTTTTTTATATCCCACAAATGCTGAATCAATAATGGTAAGGTCTTTCTGGACCTCAGAGAGGCCAAAAGATTTTCTCATGGATTTCACAAGGTTGTCAATTTGATCCAAAGGGAAACTGCCAGTATCTTCAAATAATTCACCTTCTTCTACAGAGGAAGCCCCAGATTCTTGCTCCATGAAGCTCTCTTCCTCCTCCTCTGTTACCCTAGAGGGTCCTTCATCAAGGTCTGAGTGCCCTGGATATTTCCAGGCAGCTTCCTGCATGGATGAGAAGGTCTCCTACATAGAGCTTCTCATCCATGTCATGAAATCCTGGAACTGGGCTGGCAGCCCTTTTCAAGCAATCTGTGCATAGCTTTGAGGGGTCATCAGCTTACAGTTTCTGGTCACAACCCAAGCATGATTTTAATTTATGAGCAAGTTTTTCCTCCTTACCAGGCTGAGTAGGTTTAGATTTTTCGATTTTCTGCTGTTTAGACATAACTTCTAATAAAGAATGCTAATAGCAATTGGCACTAAAAAATGAGCATATACCAGTAACAGTAATGATTACTCACAATTTTAAAAGGATCCGATGGCTTCCCTGCACCGAATTTATGCCACTGCCATGTCTCTTGCTTCCTGAACGCTGACTGCGGTTCAGCGTGGAACACATGACATACTTCCGGTTCGTCTGTATTTCCTGTGCCGAGGCAGAGCACACGCCCAGGGGAAGCGTGGAACGCTGTGGGTTGCAGAGACAATGCTGGACTGAGCTTCAATCAACTGGCCAGACATTCAGGGAGGTGGGTGGCAGACTCACAGTGATCCAGGAATCAACCTAAGGGGATCCCAATCCCATGTGACCAAGGTAATGCAAGTCACATCACAAAAAATAATAAACAATGCAGAAGAGAGGAGAGAGACAGTGTCCCTCCGTCTTCCAGCTTGGTAGGAACAAATAACTACCTGGGGAAGGGAGTCAGCAACATTTAAAGAATTTCATTGGTCCTACCAGCTTGAAGGTGGAGCCAAAACCCACAGTATGCCGTGGATTGGACACAGAGGAAAATAAACTCTACTTGTTAAAAAATGCTTCATATACCAGTATAAGCGAGTGAGTAGCACCCAAGCCATGCAGACACGGAGATACTTCAAACTTCCAGCCTGCTGAAGCACTTGCAAATTAACGGAGGGGGAAATGACTTAAAAAACAGGCACACTTTGCAGACCATTCCAATTAAGTATTTTTTTCATGAGCGCGCTATTTCGGCTCTGCTAAAGAGCTTCCGTCTGGTCACACAACCAAAATCTCCTGCTGACAGATTTATAGGTCACATTAGGGAAAGGAGAGGGAGGAGGAAAGTTTAGCTTCGTATATCTCTCGAATCATAAAGGTTTGAGAGATGGGACTTATATATTTTATTTTATTTTTTACACAAAGACATTGCTATCCCTTTAAGAGAGAGGCCAAAGAGGTCCACAGTGGGTCGCCCTCCCTCCAATGACAGTCAATCAAGTTGCTATATGCGCTGATTGAGCTTCCAGTTTCAGGGATCAGGGTGTTATAGACTAAGGAAGCATGATATAATGTTTTCTAAACCTGTAACATGAACCTGCTGAGAGGGGCGGCATGTGGCTTTCGGGTCACTGAAGAATTCTCTGAATGCTGGACCAGGCTAACATGCTTCTAGTTCCTCCTTGGCAGTTGATGAAAGCGACTTCTGTCGCATTGTCTGACTGAATCCTTACTGGAGATCCAAAGAGGGGATGGGACCAGTGGAGTAGTGTTAGGCGGGTGACTCGTAACTCCAGAACATTGATGGCAAGGAGGATCTCCTCCCTGGTCCAAAGGCCCTGGGCTGTCAGAGGACCCAGAGTAGCACAAACCACTCCAACAGGCTGGTGTCCATGGTGACTATAACCCACTCGAATATGACAAACGGAGCCACAAGCAAATATCTTCTTTCGTCCAAAGAGATACAGACACGAGATGAGATTGATGTTTGGACCAATTCCTCTCAAATTACAATTCCCTATAGTGGAACTGTGCAAAGGGAACTGCCTCCAGGGCAGAAACCATGTAACCCAGTAATTTCATGCACTCCTACATCCTAGCTGGTGGCCATGATATCACCCAAGACATTTGAAGGGACAAGGACTGAATTTTGTCATTTGGAAGAAACACCCTCTCTAGGAGGGTATCAAACCTCATGCCTAGAAAATGAAGGGCCTCCTAATTAACAAAAACAAAGGATGGAGATGCAGTGTGTAGCGTGTAAAAAAGGAAGAGGGTTGCTCAAAAACCACCCATTCAATGCTAGAAAAACCTGTGACACAGGGAATTCTGGGGGTTGTAGATTTTTCTTACAGAAAAGAAAGTGTGGCTGCCCAGCAAATCCAAAACCATGCCACCTGAATCTTAGGAAGGGTCCCACAGGTGATCGATATGTAGAGCAGTTCACCAGAATCAATACGAGCCCACTATGAACCTCCTGTGATCAGCCCGGAGGGAGATATCCTCTATACATTTGAAAGTGTAAATCCAAAATCGCCACAGCACAGGCACCAAAACTTAAAGGGACTGAGTCATAATTTCGGTAAAGAATAAAAAGCATACAAAAATCTAAGAAAATAAATAGAGTGAATCATAAAGAAAAAAGACCACAAAAGTGAAGACTTGGTCCCTCCAAGGGAGAAAGGTGCCCAAACCTTTACAAGGCAAACACAAGAAAGTGAAAGGGTTAATAACCCTTATACCTGAGGCAGCCAAGATAGATACAACTTGCTTAAATAAAGTAACAGACTAGAGTCAAAATATCACATTTCAGTGGATGCCAGTGGCACAGAGACACAAAACAGGACCATAGCACCCAAGAGGTTAACTCATCTGACTGTCAGTAACAGAGTTACAAGTTTCAAAGAAGCTCTTCAGTGAGGTAAACCAGAAATTCAAGTGCCTCCACAGGTTTAAGGTCTTGTAAATTAATCTATGAACAGGGAAAATCATAATTAAAGGAAGCCAGTAAATAGCAGCTCACCTACCAGAGGATTGTACAGACCCATATAATAAGAAAAAGAAATATAAAAGAAGACTAAGAAACTAGTGCAAATACACCCTTCTTCAATGGGAGGTCACTTAACTGAATGTAGCAGGTGTGGTTAAAGTGAAGGGGGGACTTTCCACCTCAGAGACCTTTTAAGAAATACCCTGCCCTCCTAGAGGATGAGAATTTACCTCATGGATCCTGTGTTTCACAATGGACAACATAGAAAATGCAGGTTGTTTTGTGTACAAATATGTAAATGCACATATAATAAATGCCACCCTATGCGACATACCATTAGAAGCCTGGTATACCAGCAATAAGCCCGAGCTCACCAGCTTAAAGTAATAATAAAGCTTATTATGAGGGGGAAAAAAAAAAGATATATATTGGACCCTTTTCACACGACCCACATTAACGCAGCATTACGTCATCCACTGTGAAAGCCAACATGCTGTATTATGGTGTCTTTCGTAAGTGTTACTGTCACTTTCGTGAAAGCACTAAAGTCCAGCATGCAGCAACTTTACTGAATTCCTTTAGTAACTCAGTAAGGCAGGTTTCATGTGGCTTTTGGGACCGCTGGCAAGCCTTTTGCACTAGCATCAAGGTTGTGATGGCCAATCCATGTGGCTGCCAGCAAGTAATATGTCTGGTGTTCACATGTACCGGCCATCAGACATCTTCCCAGGTAGTTCTGTAAAATGCAGGAGAGGTGAGTGAAGTCACATGGGTGGCAGACCTGCAGCAGAGAGCTATAACAGTTATGTTGCCAGTGTGAAATGCCTTATACAACTTCTCCTGCTGAGTAAAAAATGAGCACTCCAAGTGCTGGAAGATACTTCATGCAGAAGTTATTACAGGCCTTCCAAGCTCCCAACCCTCTTCCCCATTATTTTTTTATTTTTTTTTTTCCCTTCAATAAAACTACAAGTTGTATTACAGGCACAGGTGGTGTTATCTGATCACATATAGAACAATGTAATCTATGACTTCAGCTCTCCCACAGAGTACATAAAAATATACTAATAATGATACTAGCATCAGATTTTATTAAATTCTCGCCACCACCATCAGGTACCAGACAACACCGTATTTTACTTTGTAATGCACTCTGCGGAAACTTGAGTCTTAGACTACAGCTTTCTACATTAAGCGACAGAACAGCACAACCTGGTGCCCACAACAGAAGACTGTAGTTTAATACACAAAAAAACATTTTGTAGAAATTAACTTGTTTTACAGAGCAGGAAAACTAACATTTTTCATAATAAAAGTGTACTGTTACTTTAAGTACTTATTCAGCAGCAAAGAGGCATACATGCAAATTGAAAATTGGAGCCATCATGGGACAAATTCCATACAGAAAAAAAAAACACATATTCCATCACTTTACCGTTTGGCATCCTAGGCATAAACTTTTTGAGGGCCAGAGGGCTAAGCAATGCATTGGGGGGGGAATGACAGAATAATAATAATTTAATACAGTACGAATTATATTGTTTGCTCTGGTGCACTCTGTCTCAGAATTGCTCCACTTGTTACTTTATACATATGATCTGGCATGCCAAGGTTAGAAAGGTTTTCCCAGGCCAAACATATTGTGATTATTTTCAACATGATTCACTTGCAATAGAGCTGCATTAAACCATTTTAGACACCCCTTTGGCACTACATGCATTGCAAAGCAAGCTTGAACTGAGACACTGCGATATATCACATTTCAGTCTAGTTGGACAGACTGTAGTGGACAGCCTTTAAGCCAGACACTAGGGAGATATGTGGAGGCTGCAAGCACAATCCACAAAACTTGCGGCTGTAAGACACAAAAAAATTATAGGTTGTATTCCCCAGATCCTTTCCAAAAGTCTGATGCCATGGGAGAAGAATTAGTAAAACACAACTGCCCTTTAAAGATTAAAGAAGGGCTTGCTGTTACCTTTGTTTAAAGATAAAACATTTTATGTCCATGCCAGATTAAATAATATATATGAAAAAAAAAAAATCAGTTACATAATTACAACTGAACATTATTTTTGGTTTATGCCATTTTATATTAAAGATAGTATGCAAACACTAATGTTACAGGTAATCAGACCCAAAAGAGCTAAGTCATTGGTGGGCAGAGTGAGGCTGTCAAGTTTTTTGCCAGACTACAATTCCCATCACTCCCTGTCTGGATGAAGATGATGGGAGTTGTAGTCAGAAGCAGCTGGAGGACCCCATGCTGTCCACCTATGATTTAATTGATAGTTATTTGGTTTAATGCAGGGATGGGCAACCCAGTGCAACTAGTGGATGGCCATAGATTTCAAACGTCTAAAGTAAATAGTTACATGTGGCACATTTTGAAGAAATTTACCTTTGCAATGATCAGATTATTTTTTCCACACAGGCAACATATAACTATATTAATAAAGAGAGAAAGACTGGTGTACTTAGATGAATTGAAGCAAACCAAATGCACAAGAGAGAAGAATTAAATTAGGGATTTTAAAACCCTGAATCTTTAAGAGGTCTCCAACATATTGCTTTGCAAAGCACTGAAGAGCAGAATTCAAGGAGTTAACCCTCTGAGTGCCAGAGGGGTACGAAACGCATTGCAATGTGTTGTGTACCCCTTTGGCACTCAAAGGGTTAAAATGCTCAATAAACTTAAATGGGGATTTTATCTGACCCATATGGTGTAGTTGGTTTCCCTGGAAATCCATACATTTTAGCCTCTGCGAATGTGAACCTTTATCTTAACCCTATGTAAAATGAATATGGGAAAACTATTTTAATGAAAACTTAGTTTGTAAGGGGTAATAAACTCCCGGATTATTAAAATGACAAATAAAAGCATGACTTGGATAGTGGAAGTCGTGCATTTAGCAGTGACAATTTTATGTCAAGGCATTGGTACAATATGTTAGCACTTTAATGACCAGAGGAGTGTGCAACGTCCACCTTTCTGGTCCTTAACGGGTTAAAGGTTGGTAAAGTATTCCTACATTTCATTTACCCCTAGTGCACACATACACAGGACAGAAAATTGTTACATATAGCAGCATATGCCCTGGAAATCATTAAGTATTACGTTATCTTGGATTGAAAACACAAACAACGGGTTAAGAATCAATGACCAAGTAAATACTCTTATTCACGTTCGTGTAATGACGTTACACAGTACGAACTCAAGTTCGGGCCAAAATCAGTATCTAAAGTTCTGCCAAGTAAAGAAGAAAAACTATAACTTGTGAAAGCCATTCTGACTGGGGTCAGGGAAGATCTTATATCAAGTTACCACCACGGGTTCAGTGCGGAGGTATTGCTAAGGTAAATATGGTCACAACAACTTTCAAAAGTCCAGCCCTCTTCTCATTCCATAGTATCCCTTCCCACACCATGACCAAATAAACAGACCAGGCTCAGGCACGCTTTCTGTGTCACCGTTACTCGGATAGGGGCTTGCTATAAGTCGGAGAGGATAGGTGTACATTATTGTGCCTCCAGATATTAACCCTCCCAGCTCCAAAATGGGCCACTGGACTGGGTGAAGCTGGGGACACTAAGGGTACAAAGAGAGGACTGGGGTTCTAATGGCATGTTCATGAAATCAGATGAGCTGCACACTGCCTGGCCTGCTTATACTGTTACCGTGAGGACATCTGTTCCATTGTCCCCATCTACTGCGGGGAAATGCGCTTAGTAGCCAGGAACTCACCGCACAGATATGTCGCTGCCTCCCGAGGAGGGAGAAGTGGAGCTGGTACAACAATAACAACAAAGTACAGGCTTTTTACTCAGCCCGCCGCTCAGCTCTTTCCACAGGGTGAAGATGAGGATGACGTGTGGGGCCGGTCGGGGAGGGAGGCATGGTAGTGGCTAGATTCTAGTGGGCTGAAGGACCTTTGCTGACATCATCAGCCATGTGACCTCAGTGTGTAGGGAGAGGAGGAGGAGTATAATGGAAGGGGTAGAGGAAATGGAAGTTGTTGAAATGCGAGTGAGTACTGGAGTAGGTCGGTCTGGGCTTCTAAGTCCCAAACAACATGGACTACGTGAATATGGGTGCCACAGTAGAACATTCTCGACGCGTTATTCCCGGGATAGCGTGGATTCGTACTTATTCTTAAATGTTCAAGGACAAGACTCGTGGGCAGTGCATTTTTCTGCAAAGTTTTCCACATATTATGTGCTGTTTAACGCTTTGACTGCCATAGGGGTACGCGTTGCCAAATGTGTAACTTATTTTAACTATTGCTTTGCAATTAGAGTGAGCTCTTTAGACTTTTAAAGGGATAGTAATGTTTCATAATAAAATCAGCTCTAGTTAATCTTCATAGTGTTTGGGCCTTTGAGAGTGTTATTTCAATACTGTCAGAGTTGTAGTTCAAGAGTAATTGAATGATCAAAGCTCCTGCCCCTTCTACTGATGTAACACTGCTCAGCTTAGATCAGCAGGGAGTGTCCAGGTAGATTGCAGAGTGGGACAATCTTAAATTAAGATAAGGGAAAAAGCTGGAAAAACCTGTTGGGGGGGGGGGGGCAGGGTTTTCATTGTCCTTACAGTAAGAATATTGACCCTTGATGTGATTTCACATCTGAGGAGTGGGGGCTTATGCTAGGTAAAAGGGGGAGGAGGGGGAAACTTTATCATTCAATTACTCTTGAACTACAACTTTCACATTATTGAAATAACACTCTCTATGGCTCAAATCCTATCAAGATTAATTGGAGATGCTGTTTTTTGTGAAACATTACTATCACTTTAAAATACGTTGCACTGTTAATTATATTGCACCATGTATAATATTATATTATTATATTGCACCTTTAAATACCAAAGAGGTGTGCAACACATTTTGGAGCAAATCTTTGCACATCTGGTTAATGAGGAAGGAAATATAATTGCTGTTCATTGCACAATTTTGTGGCAGTGAAAGGGTTACACTCTAGGGTTGTTGTACTAAGAAAGTGGTGCAATTCTGGTACAAACCAAGTGTACTGTAGAGAGTAAACATTCCTGTAGATTTGAAATTCACCTTTTCTCAGATTCATTGACTCATGCCTAGCACTAAAGGTGTTAAAAACTCTATTTAAACCATTTTGTCAGGGCAGTTTCAAGACATTCTAGCTGCTCTCCACGTTTGACCAAATGTCGATTGTATAGATGGATGCTTCACATACTCACACATATGCACCTCAAATGGGGGCGTTTCAAATGTATTATATCCAAGAGCTCTTCTTTTGACAAGGTGGAGGGGTTATGGCCTTAGGTAGGTAGACTCTAGCCCCTTGGGCAAGGATTGGGGGATTGTTGACCCCTCTTAAACACTGATTTCCCATAATTTTCCAAGAGTGATGGGGGTAAATCATCCCCTTATTTTATTAATCCTCTCATCTTGGGGAGTAGAAGAATGGGGTCCATAGACAAACCTCTTTGGTCAAGTAAAAGCATTTAATGTGGCTAGGGGTTCTTTAAACTCGCTAAGTTTTTAGTAGAACACCCTTCACCAGTTCTAATAGATGGAAGGCTTGGGGGGTATGGACCTTTCATCCCTAAAAGATTGTACTTATTATGGACTCCAGTGAATTTTGTAATACTTCTCATGCCTAATTACCCCACAGGTTAGGGAATGTGGTCATATAATATGTTTACAAGAACCCACCCCCTCAAATAGGCAGTTTTCTACCTCTTCCCTTCACTTGTAGGGAGAAATGAGGGGATGGGGTTGAGACCCCTAACTATGTGGGGAAAACCCCCCACATGCAGGAAGGTGTCGTCAGGGAAGGGTAAATGCGCATTAACTTTATTTTCTTTTAATTGAATAGATTTAAAGAAAATGTTGAGTATGCAGGTGACTTCAGTTCAGAATATGCATGTAAGTTTCTTTGAGATTGATGAACAGCCAGTGTACTTCAGGGCCATTGGGGAACAACTTGCTTAAAGGGATAGTAATGTTTCATAATAAAAGCAGCTCCAATTAATCATCATAGTATTTGGACTTTGGAGAGTGTTGTTTCAATTCTGTCAGAGTTGTAGTTCAAGAGTAATTCAAGGACAAAGTATCCCCCTCCCACTCCTTTTACTGATGTAACACTGCTTAGCCAGAGCAGAAGGGAGGTGCCCAGGTAGACTGCAGAGAGGGACAATCTTCAATTAAGATAAGGGAAAAACCTGAAAAACTTGTCAAGGGGGGCAGGGTTTTCATTGTTCTCATAGGAAGAAGATTGTCCCCCGCTGTTTTCTGTCTGGTCTTACAACCAGATTCCACAACTGAGAAGAGATGGCTTACACTAGGTAAAAGGGGCAGGGTGGGAAACGTTGTGAATATCTCTCAAACCAAAAAGGTTTGAGAGATAAGACATATCGTTCTTCATGTTTTGTTTTGTTTTTTAATGCCTACGAAATAAAATAAATAAAAAGTGAAGTATTACTATCCCTTTAAAATATAGCCTTTTTGACTAAAACAGTATTCCTGGGGAAACATGGAACAACATGTTTATGGAATTAATGTTATCAGGACATTGATAGAAATAAAGGTATGAAATCTTTCTATACCTCTTTTCTGTAGAGAAGGGGAATTACACATCTCACTGCTTTATTATTTAGAACAGTGTCCTTTGTAGAACAATGCATTACAAAGTACATTGTTTCCCAGTATTTGCTGAATAAAATGGCACATGGCATTTATAATATCATATATCCATGAACTGATGATAATTTATCCTTATTAGCTTCCAACAAAGTGGTGGAATTAATAAGTCTTAACAGCCTCAGGCCCCTTTGCCACAGGAGACAGAACTCTCACAGTCCTGGGTGACCATTCTGTTGCCTTTTGTAGTTCACTCACCTCCCTCCTACATTCCACCCCCGATCTGGAACTCGGGAGAGGTGTGCCTTATGATCGTCCCACATGAGCACCAGCCAGTATAATTTAATGGTGTCCAGGTACCTTTAACTTGACTTGTGTGAAAGGCCTGCTGGCACCCCCATAGGCTTTTGCATTTGCTCTGTCTTGTTTTCCAGTACATAAAGTTGCTGTATGCTGGAGTTTGATGCAGTTACGCAGGGAATGGTTGCCCTGTGTGAAATGCACCGTAGTCCAGCATGTTGCCTTTCACGATGGGTGATGGTTCCAGCGCAGCATTACTATGTGCATGTCACCTTTGTGAAAGGGACCCCAGGAGGAGTGTGGCTATTTCAAGGCAAGTGAGTAATTGTGCAGGTTGTGCCACTTGATCATTTCTGACGGAATTAAACTGTCCCTTACTACAAAACCAAAATCTATAAGTCGTTTATGCTATCTTAACCCTTTGAGTGTCAGATGGGTATCCGATACCCCTCTGGCACTCAAAGGGTTACAATCAAAAAGCATAAGGCATAGACAGTGTAAATGGATGCTAACAGTTGACAGGTTCACTTTAAGACCTAGCGATTGTGTTGCAGTCATAGTGTAAGAGTCAAATTGATCAAATATGACTTATAACAGGGGTATGTCTGTGGAAATGCATATGCGTTTTTATGTATGCATACATGTCTGTCTATATGGATATAGACGTGTGTGTGTGTATAATATTATATAATATATATATATATATATATATATATATACACACACACACAGTTGAAACCAGAAGTTTACATACACTATATAAAAATACACATATGCATCTAGATTAATTGGAGCTGCTTTTATTTTGAAACATTACTATGCCTTTAACAAATATCCCTGCCCCATTAGTAATCCCAGAGCCGGATTTCCCATTAGGCAGAGTAGGAACTGCCTAGTGTGCCAAATTGGTGGTAACTGAAATTGTCTGTAATCAGAATAAAAACATTCTTACCTCATGGTCCATCAGTTCTCAGACCTATTACCTTCATTTTTTGCACCATCTTTCAGTGTCTCAGTCAAAGGGAAAAATCGGTCTCAAAGGGATAGTAATACTTCGATTTATCTTTATTTCCTCTGTGTCCAATCCACGGCAATACTGTGGGTTGTAGCTCCTCCTCTCCAGCTGGTAGGACCAATTAATCTTTTTCTACTTAAGCGCCTGCTCTGCTACTTGTCCTCAGTTATTTTGGTCCTACCACAGCTGGGAGGACGGAGGCTCAGGCCTCCACGCCGTGGAAATGAAAAAAAAAAAAAAAAAAAAAGAAGAAACATGCGGCTTTATTATTTTTTTATGTCGCTAGCCTCACACGCTAGCGGCATGTTCATCCCTCACCTCTGCATTCTGGATCACGGACTCTTGGGCACATACTGAGTCCTGAATCCTTTACCCCGATTGGTAACAAGCCTTCCTCCGATGCGGGCGCCCTGCCCGGCAAGCTACAGCAGACGCGGGCGGCTGATGAGCGGTCTTATGCACCAGAACAGGAAATCAACAGCGTGCGCTCCAGCAGTGAACCGCACGCTAAAGGAAGCAGAGGGGGAGGCGATCTGGAGGCATGCTGTATATAACAGCACGAATTAAGGCATGGGGTAAGTCCTGTTAGCTTGATACTTTATATATATTGTACATTTATATATATATATATGTGTATTTAAAGTTATTTGAAGCTGTTACCTGCCAAGGGGTTTTTTCTTTTGATCATGTCTGCTCAAAAAGCTGAAAAGCCTAAACCTTCATCTGATTCTAAGGATGATAAAGCAGCCCCTAAGGCAAAAAGCTGTGCAAGTTGTGATACGAAATTGAACCCTTCTGATTCTTCAAAATTATGCGCAGAATGTTTAAGGAAAGCAGCAGGAGATGTTATTCCCTCACAATTCCAGGAATTTTTGGGGTGGATGCGCTCATCTATGCAGGAAACTTTTTCTGCACTACAAGAGTCATCTAAGAAGCGTCAGAGACCATCTGATCCAGATGAGGGACCTTCCAGGCGAATACAAGATGAAGAAGATGAAGATAGCGTTATGGATATGGAATCAGCACCCTCTTCTGCAGAAGAAGGCGAAATTACTGAAGAATCAGGCAATTTTGGTATTGAGAAGATTGACAACCTGATTAAGATCATGCGAAAAACTTTAGGTCTATCAGAATCACAAAAAGACCTTAACGTGATGGATGCAGCTTTCATTGGGTATAAGAAATCGTCACCGCAATTTCCAGTCCATAGTTCCATTCAGGACATTATAAAGAATGAATGGAAACAAGGTGATAAAAAGTCTGCTGTATCGCGCAGATTCCATAGAATGTATCCTTTTCCAGAAGAAGAAGTGGCAACTTGGACTAATCCTCCCAAGGTGGATGCTGAAGTAGCCCAAGTATCCCGCAGAACAACAATCTTAATGGAAGATGGAACAACACTTCGAGACCCAATGGATAAAAGAGCAGATAGTGCCCTAAAGAAACAGTACACTACAATTGGGCATAACCTCAAATCAGCCACAGCTATGGCCTGTATGTTCCGCACCCTGCGTCTATGGCTAACAGATCTGGAAGAAAAGATCGACTCCTCTGTCTCAAGATCTAAGCTCCTGAAGGAAGTCGCCACTATCAAAGACGCGGTCAACTTTTCATGTGACGCATCCTTGGATAATATCAAGTTAACTGCTAGATCTTCAGCACTATCAGTCATAGCTCGCAGGGCCTTATGGATTAAGGCTTGGGAAGCTGATGCCTCGTCCAAGAACAAGTTGGTTTCTCTGCCATATCTGGGAAGCAAACTTTTTGGAGATCAGTTACAAGAAATTATTAAGAAATCTTCAGGAGGGAAAAGCCCTTTCCTCCCTCAAGAACGTCGCCAGAGGACATCCTCCCCAAGATCTGCTAGATCTAAGCGTCAGTCCTTTCGAGATTCCAGAAGATATAGGCCTGGTTCTTCCTATAACCAAAGAAGAGGAGGCGCTGGACAGAACACGCGAGCAGGAACCAGAAGAGAGTTCCAGAGAAAGACTAACTTTGCTCAAAACCCTCAATGAAGCCAGCAATACCCTATCTCGTCCGGTGGGGGGCAGGCTTCAAGCCTTCCAAAAACAATGGGAAGAGATTCAACCGGACCACTGGGTATCCCAGATTTTAGAGATAGGGTATGCTCTGGAATTTCGAACTGTCCCCCAACAGTCAAGTTTTCAGACATCCAACATCAGGAACAAACATTTAATCCCAAATATGAGAAAAGAGATTCAGAGGCTTCTTCAGATGGGAGTCATAGAAGAGATCCCTCAGATCCAGAGGTTCAGAGGAATTTATTCGAATCTTTTTTGTGTTTCAAAACCATCAGGAGAAATCAGAGTCATTCTGAACCTCAAGCAAGTGAATACATGGCTACACATCAGGAAATTCAAGATGGAAACAATGTCCTCTATTCTCAAGATAATCCAACCTCAAGTTTTCCTGACCAGAATAGATCTCCAGGACGCGTATTATCACATACCAGTAAGAGAATCTCACAGAAGATTTCTGAGATTCCACATACTGGGACGCCATTATCAGTTCAAGGTACTTCCGTTCGGCCTGGCTACAGCCCCCCGAGTTTTCACCAAGATCCTGGCAGTAGTCATGGGTGTTCTGAGGTTAAGAGGAATCCGAATAGTTCCTTACCTGGACGACATGCTCCTGATAGCAGATTCTCCACAGCAAGCGTCAATCAACACTCAAGCATGTCTGGATCTGCTAAAGCATCTGGGTTGGATTATCAATACACAAAAAAGCCTATTATCCCCCTCTCAGTCACTCATATTTCTAGGGGTCAAAATAGACACTCTTCAAGCACGGGTGACTCTATCAACAGACAGACAAGACAGAATCTATCATGCCGTAAGTCGGTTCAGAAAATACAGAGTTCAGTCAGCAAAATCATTTGCAAAACTTTTAGGCAATCTGACTTCTGCCCAACAGGTGATTCCTTGGTCCAGAACCCACGGAAGACTAATTCAGGAAAATTACTTAAAATTTTTCAAGAAAGACCCATTCAATCCATCTCTACCAATTCCTCTGCTTCCCGCAACCAAGAAGGAATTAGTATGGTGGAGCAGTCGGGAGAACCTCAAAAAAGGGAGATCTCTCTTAGAACCTCAATGGGAGACGGTGACTACGGATGCCAGTCTTCAAGGATGGGGAGGTATTTGGAGGACAAAAACAACACAGGGCACTTGGTCAGCCAAGGAATCGAAGTTCCACATCAACTATTTGGAACTTCTAGCAGTATGGAGAACGTTGAAAGTATTCCAGCCTTATCTGAAGACTACAGCAGTATTGGTGAGGTCAGACAACACCACAGCGGTCAGTTACTTGATGAATCAAGGAGGAACGAAAAGTCTTCGACTCAATCACTTAGCGATCCAGATCTTATACTGGGCAGAACATCACTTACTGAACCTGAAAGCATCATACCTGTCAGGCAGATTAAACAGAGAAGCGGACTTCCTAAGCAGGAACCATTTGGATCCAGGGGAATGGTCCCTGAAAAAGTCCATCTTCAGAAGCATCACGTCATCACTGGGCAGGCCTTTCATAGACCTTATGGCCACTCCGGAAAACACCCAGTGCAAGCAGTTTATGTCCAGATGGAGAACTCCTCTGGCTCTACAGCAGGATGCTCTTCAAACAGCATGGAATTTTCCACTAGCATATGTCTTTCCTCCTCTTCCACTAATCATGGAAGTAGTAAGAAAAATAAGAAGGGATCAAGCCAATGTGATCCTGATCGCTCCAAATTGGCCCAGAAAACTGTGGTATGCAGACCTCATAAAACTCTCAACCCGACCTCCAGTAAAACTACCAAACATACCAGACCTACTGTCACAAGGCCCTGTTCTACATCCGGACCCAGCCTTCTTGAATCTGATGGCCTGGAGGCTGAACGGAGCTCTTTAAAATACTCAGGATTATCGGACTCTGTCATCAATACCATTCTTCAGGGCAGAAAACCTTCTTCTTCCCGGATTTATTATAGAGTTTGGGCAACTTTTCATTCATGGTGTATGTCTAAAGGTCTGAATAGGCATAACATATCCCCAGAAGCCATCTTGGAATTCTTACAAGAAGGATTTAACAAAGGGTTAAAACCAGCATCTTTAAAGGTACAGCTTTCTGCTATCTCTGCCATTCTTGCCCATCCTTTTGCTGAACAGTATATTATCAGAAGATATCTTTCAGCCATTTCTAGAATTAAACCCACAATTAGGGAAATCATTCCCCCTTGGGATTTAAATTTGGTCCTCCAACAACTCTCTGCCCATCCATTCTTTGAACCCCTGGAGCTGGTTTCCTTGAAGCACCTCACTCTAAAAACCATACTCCTTACGGCAGTCACCTCAGCCAGACGTGTGGGAGAGTTACAGGCCCTGCTCTGTAAATCACCTTATTTAGTGTTTCACCAGGACAAAGTAGTCCTGAGGCCAAAATCCTCCTTCAGAAGTAAAGTAATCTCCAGTTTTCACTTAAGTCAGGAGATAGTCTTACCTACTTTTCCTCCAGCTTCTATTCTTAATCCAGATACTCGCCTGCAAAATCTTGATTTACGTAGATGTTTGAAAATTTATCTCAAGCGCTCTGACTCCTTTAGGAAAACAGATGCTCTGTTTGTGCATTTTTGTGGGAAATATAAAGGGACTGCAGCATCCAAGGCTTCCATTGCTCGATGGATAAGAGACTGCATCATCTTGGCTTACCAGTCAGCTGACAAAATACCCCCAACAGGGTTAAAAGCTCATTCTACGAGAGCAGTAGCATCTTCTTGGGCTTTAAAGAACGTGGCTTCAGCAACTGAAATCTGTAAGGCAGCCACTTGGTCGTCAGTATCTACATTCGTAAGACATTATAGTCTAGATATTCAGGCGGCAGAAGATGCTAGCTTTGGCAGGAAGGTGCTCCAAGCAGCCACTCCTGCCCAAAATCCTTGATTAAAGTCCCGCCCATAGGGATACTGCTCTGGTAAGTCCCACAGTATTGCCGTGGATTGGACACAGAGGAAAAGAGAAAATTTACTCACCGATATTTATATTTCCTCTGTGTCCTTCCACGGCACCCCACCCTGAGGGTATTGGTAATAGTATCGTTCCCTGTACGGATGTTTAATAATGTACAAATAGGGAAAGCTCTCTTTATGTAACCTATAACTAACATGTCCTCTCATTCCAGCTTGGATATACATATAACTGAGGACAAGTAGCAGAGCAGGCGCTTAAGTAGAAAAAGATTAATTGGTCCTACCAGCTGGAGAGGAGGAGCTACAACCCACAGTATTGCCGTGGAAGGACACAGAGGAAATATAAATATCGGTGAGTAAATTTTCTCTTTTTATTTTGTAGGCATTAAAAAAACATGAACAACGATATACAGTTGAAACCAGAAGTTTACATACACTATATAAAAAGACACACATGCATGTTTTTCGCACTATCTGACATGAAATCAGAATAAACCTTACCCGTTTTAGGTCAATTAGGATTACCAAAATTATTTATCTTTGCCAAATGCCAGAATAATGAGAGAGAGAGAATTTTTTAAGGCATTTTTATTACTTTCTGCAAAGTCTAAAGTTTACATATAATAGGATTACTATGCCTTTAAACAATTTGGAACATCCCATATGATGATGTCATGTCTTTGGAAGCTTCTGATAGGTTTATTGACAACATCTGAGTTAATTAGAGACACACTTGTGGATGTATTTTAATGCACACCAGAAACACACTGTTTCTGTGTGTAACATCATGGGAAAGTCTAAAGAAATCAGCCAAGATATCAGGAAGAGAATTGTGGACTTGCACAAGTCTGGATCATCCTTGGGTGCAATTTCCAGATACCTGCAGGTGCCTTGTTCATCTGTACAAACAATTATAAGCAAGTACAAACAAGATGGGAATGTCCAGCCATCATATTGCTCAGGAAGGAGACTGGTTCTGTGTCTCAGAGATGAACGTGCTTTGGTCTGACATGTGCATATCAACCCAAGAACAAAAGCAAAAGACCTTATGAAGATGCCGGCAGAAGCTGGTAAGATTGTGTCATTATCCACAGTGAAACGAGTACTGTATCAGCATGGGCTGAAAGGCCACTCTGCCTGGAAGAAGCCATTACTCCAAAAGAAATATATAAAAGCCAGATTAATGTTTGCAAATGCACACAGGAACAAAGACCTACATTTTTGGAGACATGTACTGTGGTCTGACGAAACTAAAATTGAACTGTTTGGCCATAATGACCATTGTTACGTTTGGAGGAAAAAGGGAGAAGCTTGGAAGCCTAAGAACACCATCCCAACTGTGAAACACGGGGGTGGCAGCATCATGTTGTGGGGTTGTTTTGCTGCAGGAGGGACTGGTGCACTTCACAAAATAGATGGCATCATGAGACAAGAAGATTATGTGGCAATACTGAAGCAACATCTCAAGACATCAGCCAGGAAGTTAAAGCTTGGGCGGTAATGGGTCTTACAAATGGACAATGACCCGAAGCATACTGCCAAACTGGTTACAAAGTGGCTTAAGGATAACAAAGTCAGTGTTTTGGAGTGGCCATCACAAAGCCCTGATCTCAATCCTATTGAAAATTTATGGTCAAAGCTGAAAAGGCAGGTGCGAGCAAGGCGACCTACAAACATGGCTCGTTTACACCAGTTCTGTCAGGAGGAATGGGCCAAAATCCCTACCAACTATTGTGAGAAGCTTGTGGAAGGATATCCAAAACGTTTGACCCAAGTCATACAGTTTAAGGGCAATGCTACCAAATACTAATGAAATGTATGTAAACTTTTGACTTTGCAGAAAGTAATAAAAATGCCTTAAAAAATTCTCTCTCATTATTCTGGCATTTGGCAAATATAAATAATTTTGGTAATCCTAATTGACCTAAAACGGGTAAGGTTTATTCTGATTTCATGTCAGATAGTGAGAAAAACATGCATGCCTGTCTTTTATATAGTGTATATAAACTTCTGGTTTCAACTGTGTGTGTTTATGTATGTAGCAATGAATAAATGTATTATTTATGGCTTAAGAGATATTGTGGTAATTCTGTTTCCTTAATTAAAGGGATAGTAATGTTTCATAATAAAAGCAGCTCTAATTAATCATCATAGTATTTGTCAGAGATGTAATTCAATGACAGTCTGCCCCTTTTACTGATGTAACACTGCTCAGCCAGAGCAGAAGGGAGGTGCACAGGTAGACTGCAGAGAGGGACAATCTTCAATGAAGATAAGGGAAAAACCTGAAAAGCTTGTCAAGGGGGGCAGGGCTTTCATTGTTCTCATAGGAAGAAAACTGTCTCCTTCTGTTATCTGTCTGGTCTTACAACCAGATTCCACATCTGAGAAGAGATGGCTTACACTAGGTAAAAGGGGCGGGAGGGGAAACTTTGCTTGTGAATATCTCTCAAACAATAAAGGTTAGAGAGAACCACTGCTCTACCACCTTGCTTCTTTCTGAAATGCACCCCCGTTTACTATTATTCCTGACTACATTTGTAATAACTGTTCTGTAAGTCAAAGTTTTGATGATATAATAATCCTTTTTTTTCCTACTGAATTTGGAGGGGGGGGGGGTGCAAGCATCCCCAGTCCCATAGGCGATAATGAAAAAAATTCAGTTGATTAAATAAAACATTCAACCATTTGAACGTTGAAGAGGTCTGTAATACATTTCTTAGCAATGAGATGGATACCTCTCTTTTGTTTAACGGGTTAACAGCTTTATTTTACTTTATGATAATATCAAGAATTTTTTATTTGTCCCATATGATGCAGTTGGTTTGGCCCAAAATTGCTCCAGTTCTCTTAGTACATCAGCTTCAAATTGCTGTTCATTATTATCAAGCATTTTAGTCACTGGTACCAACTTTATGGGCTGTATGGTCAAAAGCAAAGTGAAGGAATTGTGGGGTAAATCAATTGCACCACAGGGGAAACATACAAATTGCAGACTTCCCCATTGATTTTTTAAGTGTGTTTTAACCCCTTGAAAGCTAGCAAAGGCTAGATCTAGCAGGCAAGGAGTTAAAATACTGATTTAAATCAATGGGAATTTTTAGTTCTTTCTTACTTTTAAAGGTATGACCCTAAGAGTCCATATGAAGAAAATTGTAGTTGCTAATTGAACTGTTTGTTCTTTGTATAATAGTGTGGTTTTACTATTTCCACTCTAATTATTCTCTCCTGAGATCTTGTAATAACCCCCTCTTGATAAATAAAGTTGTAATAACATACTTAAACCACTGCAACATTCCTTTTGGGAAGCAATGTCTGCTTTGTTCTGATAGTGGATATGCTGCCAGCCATCAGGGAATTGAGGAGAGAAATTGTGTTGCTGAAGTTTCACTCCTCCATGTAGCCTGAAAGCATGGATGTCTGCCAGCCCTTCATAATGAACTAGGAAGGCTGGCAGTGCAGCAACTGTGAGAAATAGATCCAATATAAGTCAAAACCAAATACCTGGGAGGTAAAAACTACATGTTGCAATGCAGTCTGTAACACAATAGTCCATGAATAGGGAGTTGGCTGTGACCAAAATAAGGTGTAGATGCGACTGTCACAGTAACACACACATGTATGTGTATCAATGTGTGCACATTATAGAGTTCCATGTGTTCCACCAACCTAAATCTGGTGGATGAGAATGGTGGATTTTCCTGGTACTCTCTTATTAGTGAATAAATGAGTAGTTGATGCTGTCTGGCCATTTGTGAATGCCCAAGGAACTCAGAGTATCTTCTTTGGAATGCAGCCATTTGCCATTTTATCAATTCCGGCTTATATGAGTAAGATCCTCAGAATTCACTGTGATGTGCAGGAGAAGCTCCTTCCAGGTAGCAGCATCTGGTTTCATTTCCCCTCTGTCCTGCTGCTTCTACTACAAAGGCAGCAGGCATTGGTATAGGGCAGAGATTCCTGGTATACAGTTCCAAGCCATGTTTTGGTAGGCACACCCAAAGAGAGAAGCTGATTTGCAGGCACACTTTGTACACCATTCTAATAAAGTATTTCTTCATAGATAATGCTATTTCCGCTCTGCTGAAGAGCCGCCCGGTCAAATGACGAGAATTTCTTTCTGTCAGCTAGAGCGCTGATGTCTGGGACAGGGGTGGGAGGGGGGAACTTTAAATAAAAGCTTTTATCTATGAAACCAGACCATTTTAAACAACAGGACTTACATCGTTATGTTTACTTTTTTAATATGAACAGAATTAAACATGAAAATGAAGTATTACTATACCTTTAAAGATGAGGTTTTAGTCACATAATATGGTCATAGCAATACCTCATATGCACAGTGTGACTGTAATGTGCTTTATCCTATGAGCTGAATCTCTCGTTTTCTCTTTATAATGGAGAGAAACTCTCATGATTACAATTTTATAGTTTCCTAAAGATAATGAATATTGCATCTGGGGCTGGGAGGGGTGCTTGAACCAGTAAACAGTGGTTACCAAACTTTTTTTACTTGAGGCCACCCCTAATTCAGTCTGGAATATTTGTGGCATTTTTGGCATTTTAAAGGTATTTGTCAGCTGAGTAATCAAAAAGAAAAATACATACATTTACAGTTATTCTTAGGTCTTACAATCAGAAGGGCGTAACCGTTTCATTGAATATGCATTTAAAACTCAACATTCATATTTTTGTCAAAGTCTTCATAGGGAAAAAAAGTGCCACACTAAGCTTGTATTTGCAGCACCAAGAAGTGCCATGGCATCTTGATTGAGAACCAGTACAGTAAAAGTTGGTCAAACTTCAAGCAATATAATGCCTGTCCAGGTTGTGGTAAGCACACCCAAAGGAATAAAAAAAAAAAAATAAAAAAAAAAAAAAAAACTGCAAACAATTTTGACCAAAATAACTAAAAGCAAGAACACAAATTATTGGTATACATCCATATATACTCAATATTAACCCTTTATATTATAGTATATGGGAAGTTAAACCAGCTTCTGTTGGTATAAGCACCCCTCCCACCCCCAGGTGCAAGGATCCTTGTGTTTATGACACTATAAAATGCTAGTCAAGAGAGTTCCTCTCCATTATAAAGAATAAGACAAGAGATTCAGATCAGAGGATAAAGCTATCTCTCCTCTACTAACTCTCATTTTCTCCCTTAAAAGTGTATTACTTTTAAACTAATGAAGAAGAAGCATTTGAAAGCTTGTTTGTGAAAAATAAAAGTTTAAAAAATGTGTATGAGTTTATTAATAAGGTGGTGCGAGAATGTTTCTTTACGTGTATGTATGCAAGAGGATTCTCATAATTGCACATATTTACCCTGTACCAGTTTCCACTCCTATGACACACTTTCATTGGTTTGCAAATATTAACTTAAAATAAATTGAGTGGTAGGATATCTAAAAAACTTTCAAACTGCAAGCATACGTGTTAAACCCTTAATGACCGATGCCAAGAGATTGTGCAACCTTGTATTTGTCCTGCTCTGTCTAACAGGTGAGAACAGAACCTTCACTCTGGACTTGTTAGATGTCTTAAATGCTACTTTCTCACTGATCCCTTCTCTAAATAAGATATTTTTTTTCATTATTCGTGAGGGCAAAGTGGTTCTAAGGTGACAGTGGCCTAATGGTTGAAGTCAACCTTTCAACAGATCTATGTCATTACAACGAAGCTGATGCCTTTTAGGCCAATGGCTTATTCCAGAACATTCAGGGCTTCTTGGGCCTTAAAAAAAAAAAAAAACCCAAAAAAACCTAGGCCTTTGCAGAGCAGGTGTGCAAGGCAGCAGTGTAGTCCTTGCTGTATACATTTGCCAAATAGAGTCAACGTGCTAGCTTTGGCTGAAGCCAGCTTTGAGGAAAAAAGTTCTCCAGGTGGTAGTGTCTGTGTAGATGCTTTTTACTTTATTTTCTAGTAACTCATGTTAGTTTTTGAGGTGGAGCTTCCTGACACCTGTGGTTCATGGTTGTAATTGCATTTTTTCTGTTGAACAGTTTGCTTACCGGACAGTGCTTACTAGCATAATCTTCTGAGGCAAAATCACTTTGAGATCCAAGTTTTGTACCAAATTGTAACATCCGTATTCTATGCTCTTCCATGTAGAACAATCCCATGAATAGCTTCTCACCACTCACTGTTCCAATGTGGACCCTAGTGGAAATGGAGTGTTACTGTGCAATATCAAGAACAACTGGGGGTGCTCACACAAATGCATAAACTTTTGTTAACAGACAAAGAGGTACAAAGTACCATCAGGGCAATTTCCAAATTCTTCAGGTACCTAATGAGATGTTCTGGAGTCTTCCACCCTCTGGAAAATCCTAGTATCTTCTAGGGTTTCTCAACTGCAGATCCTGTTTTTTCTTCTCCTTTTTTTGGCCCCGGCATTTCTGCTCCAGGTGGTCCTCGGGGACCTCTTGAGCTGAATTAAACTGTCTGTCATTCATAAAGGCTGAAGACAGTGAGGATCAGCTGACATGCGTGCACATATACACTCGCGTGCAACAGAAAGGGCTAATGGGTAGAATTGTATGCCTTTTGCTGCTGTGGCTATGCTTCATGTGAGAAGATCAGAAAGAAAAGACTCTGATCAGATGCCCAAACTGTAAAAAAAAAATATATTTTAATAAAAACAGCAAAGTTGCACTATGTGCACGTCTTTCTTCTGGATTTCTTTGAGCATCCACATTTGAGATTCTTTGAGAGAGTAGCATCTTGGAAAGGTCAGAGAGATCATAGCTGAGGCAGATTTTCCTTACTTGTGTGTAAACGCTACCTCACAGTCTACACTCTTGAGTATAATTACAAAAGAGTGTGAAGTGACCATTTTATATAGTGTTGGGGTTTGGAGATTTTTTTTACAGTAGGTAGGGCATATTATGTTTCTAACCCTTTAAGGAGCATTGAGTTACGTACCACCTCTGCTTCTTATAGGTTTAGTACAGCACAGTCAGAAAACCCACACACAAGCTTTTCCTGCTAAGTAAGACCATGGTACTCCCACTGGTTTGTGATGTTTAATTCAAAATGTATTGCTGTTCCAAATGTGCTTAAAAAAAAAAAAAAAAAAAAAAAAAAAAAAAATATATATATATATATATATATATATATATATATATATATATATATATATATATATATACACATATACACACACACACAACTTTTTTTTTTTTTTTTTTTTTTGTATTTGCTAGCAGCTCGGGGAATGTATCATGTTTTTCATGACTTTTAAAGGGATAGTAATGTTTCCCAAAAACAGCTGCTCCAATTAATCTTCATAGTATTTGGGCCATGGAGAGTGTTTAATACTGTCAGAGTTGTGGTTCAAGAGTAATTGAATGATAAAGTATCCCCCTCCCACCCCTTTTACCTAGTGTAAGTCGCACACCCTCAGATGTGGAATTTGGTTTTGAAACCAGACAGCTCACAGCAAGGGACAATCTTCTTACTGTGTACATAAAGAAGACCCCCCCCCCCCCCCCCTTGACAGGTTTTTCCCTTTTGCTCACTGAAGATTGTCCCTCTCTGTAATCCATCTGGACAGTCTTGCTGCTCTGAGGTGAGCAGTGTTACATGAGTAAAAGGGGCGGGAGGGAGATACATTATCATTCAATCACTCTTGAACTACAACTTAGACAGTATCAAAATAACACTCTCCATGGCCCAAATACTATGGTGTTTAATTGGAGCTGCTTTTATTGTGAAACATTACTATCCCTTTAAGAGAACAAAAATCAAATGGCTGTATTCACCATTGTAAAATTCCCCTCCCACAGTCTAAGGGTCATAACTTGCCAGTCTCCTAGACCTGCACATGCAAATTGGCACAATCCCTCCACTGTGTGGTACCCTGCTACTTGTAACATGTTACAAGTTCTTGGGATTCTTCCTTCAAAGTACATTATGAGTGCTAAAAAAGAGCAGGGTTTAGCCTAATTTGTCTTTTTTGCTTCTTGTATCTAGTACCCTTGACAGAACAATGCAACTACTACTCCTTTAATGGAACAAATGATGCTCCCTGTAATTGGACTTAAAAGGGTATATGCAGAAAACAAAAGTGGAGCAGATGTAAGTCACAAAATGTGCCATGTGATCCAAATAATTTCCATTGATTTGAATGGGACTTTTTCCTTTATAAATATGCATGAGCCACAGTTTTAGAAGGGACAGTCCCTATTTGATACCCAGATCCCCCTTTCCCACCCTGGTATCCCTCTTTATAGGATATCAGCCTGTGTGGTGTGTATCAAAGTGTATCACACTGCTCCACAGAAATAAAACTAAATCAAACATTTATGTGAAAGTTCAGTATTTGTTGCTCTAAGTCATTCATTCATTTACACAAAAAGGTGTCAATAGGTCATGAAATAACCTAAACATTCTTGGTTTGCTCTGCACATCTGCCATGCCCCCAGCAACACCACTTAACACAAAAGTGTCCCTCTTTAGCCATTTCGAAAGTTGGGCTGTATGAATACAGTGCATTGTTCATACCACACTTTCTTCTTTTGTCCTTTTCTAGATGTTCCGCTATGATTTAGTCTGTCTCAATTTCAGACACTTTGAGTCTTAAGTACAAAAGAAGAGAGAAAATTCTGGGGCAAAGCAGCTGTGTACCACAGGCGACAAGAGAAAATTCATTTAATGAGAGCTTTTAAACCCTTGAATGAAGGGTTTCCTCTTTGCAATATTTTGGGGAGAACTCTAATATGCATGGGTTAAAAACCCTATTTAAGTCCTTGGTAGTTTGGGGAATGTTTATGTCTCCTCTGGTGTTTTTTGTTTTAAAAGAAGATGGTACCGTGTTAGCCAGTGGAGTAGATAGGATTCGGTGTAGCAAAAAACTCACAAGAGTGATACCTTTTAATGGCTAACTGAGGACATAAAAAGTGCGAGCTTTCAGGACACTAAGGCCCCTTCTTCAGGCATGGGTTAACAAACAAAGCTAGAATAACACAGCATTTCTATTTACAGAGTATGATATACAATTGAAGCAAAATATATGAGTACACAGTGGGGGTCAATTAACTTAGTAAACATACAGTCTGCATAGATATGAATTGATATGCGCAGGTTTATAGCAAAGTCCTGGGAACAAGGAAATGTTCATTAACACAGAGGTGTGAAGAGCCTGTTCGTCTGTGAGTTGAACAGATCTATATCTATACAATCAGATACCAAAATGTTCTATCTATTATGAGACATGAAGCCCATCCCAAGGTTTAGTCCTGTTTTTAATGTGTCAAATAGATCCATTAATTTAAATTCCCAGATTTTTTTTTTTCACTTTGTGTTCTAACTTTAGAATTGTTTCCTCTTTTCTTTTGTTAGTAAGGCCCTATAGGTTTTCATTGTGGTGCTACAATTTACACTCTTACTTGCTGCCATCTCTTGGCAGTCTTCAGTACTACATACATCTGGTTGATTTTGAAATATAAATAATACTCCACACGCTGTTAATACCTATTAACCCTGTAAGTGCCAGAGTGGTACGGAATGCATTGCAAAGCATTCCGTACCACTCTGGCACTCAAAGGGTTAAATAATAAATTTTCCTCTGTGTCCAATCCATGCCAATACTGGGCTTTGACTCCTGCTCTTAGCTGGTAGGACCAATAAAACTTTTCTATAAATTGCCTGTTCTACTCTGCTACCTCAGTTATTTGTTCCTACCAAGCTGGAGGACGTAGGCATAAGCCGCTCGCTCTCATCTTGTTATTTTATGCATTTTTTTTTTTATGTTGTTACCTTATGTGGCTGCCACAAACGTGGTCTGCATTACAGGCATCTTGTTGGGGTACAAGGGTCATATACCCCCACTGATTCGGGGTCGCATGGACCCACCTTTGGGGCGCATGTTGGTTCCTCTGGCTTCTTTCACTGCTGCAGCCATAGTAAGAACTCCGGCGCATGACACGGATATTTCCCAGTCTAAACCAGAAGTTCGGCCGTATGCTATTAAGAAGCCTGCTGACTACTTATTTTGACAAATTGCTTAAAATTTTAGCATATTGTCTAAAGACACCAAGGGGAGAAGATTGAGAACCCCTCTGATTCCCCAAAGGGAAGATAAATCCCCTCCTAAACAAAAATCTTTTGTAGGTTGTTACATAAAATTGCCTCTGATCCTGCAAACTATGCAATGTGTCTTAACCCTTTGCTTTGCGTACCCCTCTGGCACTCAAAGGGTTCAGAAAGCAGGGGGTGTGATGTGCACATCCATGCAAGAAACATTTGTTTCTATGCAGGAATCTGTCAGAAAAAGACCACGTCAATCTGATCCTGACAAAGGCCCCTCTAGAGTGCAAATGGAGGAAGAAGAAGACAGCCTCATTGATGTGGAGTCAGCAACGTCATCCGCTGAAGAAGGAGAAATCACAGAAGAGCTGGGAAGTTTAAGCTTAGACAAGCTGTACGGCATGCTAAAAGCTATGAGGAAAACATTGTGTCTGTCAGCATTTATAGGCTACAAGAAGACTCTGCCACAATTCCCTGTGCACAACTCAGTTCAGGAGATGATGAATGCAGAATGGAAACAAGGTGATAAGCGATCTTCAATGTCCGGTGGAGTTCAGTGCATGTACTCTTTCTCGGATGAAGACACAGCAACCTGGTATACTGCTCCCAAGTTAGACGCCGCAGTAGCACAATTATGTAGTAGAACTATCATCCTACTTGAAGATGGTACAACACTGAAGGATCCAATGGATAAAAGAGCAGACAGTGCTCTTAAAAAAAAAAAAACAGTACATCACTATAGGACAGAAGACAGCCACAGCAATGGCATTTATGTTCAGGACCCTTCACCTGAGGTTATCTGACTTCGAAGATAAAATAGTCATCTGTGTCCAGACCAAGATTATTGAAGGAGATCTCTTCTATCAAACATGTAGTTAATTTTACCTGCAATGCATCACTTGACAACATACTCCTTCTGGCTCATTCCTCATCACTATCAGTCACTGCCCGAAGTGCCCTTTGGATTAAAGTATGGGATGCCAATGCCTCTTCAATAAACAGGCTAGGTTCTTTACCTTTTGCAGGTACCAAGGTCTTTGGAGATCAGTTAGAGGATATTATAAAGAAGTCCTCGGAGAGTAAAAGCCCCTTTCTTCCTCAACAGAGATGTCAGAAGAAGTCCCCTTCTGGATCTTCTACCTTCAGAAAGCAGCAGTCCTTTTGTGAAAGGCGATATAGGCCTGGACTATCCTACGATATCACGGTGCCCATGATTCGGGCGACATTTTGACATGTTTACTTCCTGATGTCTCTTTATTGGCTACGCTGTCTTGCTCCTCCCAGTGACAGCCTTTAAATACCTTGGGCTGTCACTTATGCGCTGCCCTTTCGTAGTGTATCCGTTGCCTAGCGCTTGTTTCCGTTACTCTCTATTGATACCAGTGTATGACCCGAACTGTTTTGACTACTCTGCCTGTTTACCGTTCCTGCTTTGGGTACTTACCCAGATTGGCTGACGTTCCTGCTTTCGTATTGACCCGGCTTGGCGGACGTTCCTGCTCCATGTACTGACCCGGCTTGACTGACGACCCTGCTCTGTGTATCGACCCGGCTTGGCTGATTTTCCTGCTTCGTGTACCGACCCGGCTGGGCTGAAGTTCCTGTTCCTGTGTTGTTCCTGCAAGTCATTTTGCTCCTGCTGCTGCTCACGCTTCCGTGGCCTTGTAGACCTCAGGTTGCCTCGATTCCATATAGTAGTCCAGTCCGTAATCCGCTCACTCATAGTGCCTGTGCTACACTCCGGTTGCACCACGTTCGCTTGGTCTGTTTCTGCCACTCCTGAGGTTGGGTTCAGTTGGGTGCCACAGGGTACTTCCATCTGCAGACCGGAGCGTTCGTTAACCCCTTCAGGGGCAATGCTGGGCATTCGAATAAGCACTTGTAGTCTCAGTTTGTCATACGTTATACTATACGGCACTAAGCACTACCTCACAATACTTTGCAGTCTCCTGTGGGCGTTCTGTTGGCAGTCTCTCGCCTATGTTGCCTTAGCCAGTCCTATTCTGGCTTCACCTGTTCCTTTTCTTCCAGTCGCTGTTGTTACTCTCTGCGTAGAGAGTTACATTGGGCCTTCCAACATTAGTGCCAACTGCTACATTGGCCTAATAAGTATCACTCTGTCATATTTACACTGTATCATTTGTGATTTACCTGACCTGTGTCAGTATTGTATATTTGTTCTTCATACTGGACCCATGTGGGTTAATCATACCATTGTAACCTGTCTTTTGTCAGTTTACTGTATTTCTGTATGCTGGACCCGTGAGGGTTACTGTTATTCCTGGTGTGCAAATAAAGCTGTGTTTTACCAAAACCTTCAGTTTTTGAGTGTACTGAACCGTAACATACGATCAATGAAAAAGGGCTACCCAGAATGTTAGACCTGGAGCCTGCAAGGATTTCCAACAGAAATCCAAATTTCAGCAGAATTTCCATTGAAGACAACCAGAACCTATCTCCTTCCCCATTAGGGGGTAGACTGGGGAACTTCCTGAACCCCTAGGAAAAAATACAACTAGACAGGTGGATCAAGGAAATTTTGGAGATAGGATATACCCTGGAATTTCAGAATGTCCTTGTACCTTCAAGATTTCAGAGGTAATTTATCAAGAACAAGCGGATGAGGTCAAGCATGAAGTCGTTCATCCAACTTCTATTACAGAACAGAGTTATAGAGAAAGTACCACAAAACCAGAGATACAAGGGTGTCTATTCGACTCTTCTCTGTTTTCAAGCCTTCAGGAAATCTGCGCTTAGACCTGAAATACGTGAACAAGTTTCTGAAAATCAGGCATTTCAGGATGGAGACTATGAAATCCATGCTAAAGATGATTCAACCCCATGCTTATCTCACCAGAATAGATCTAAGAGGTGCATATTACTATATATTGGTAAGACAGAACAGTCACAAGTATCTCAGATTCCACATCCTAGGAAACCACTACCAGTACAGAGTTCTTCCCCTTGGGCTGGTATCCGCCCCAAGAATCTTCACCAAGACTCTGGCAGTTCCCATGGCTTTCTTGCGACAACAAGGAATCTGTGTGTTACCCTACTTGTACAACATACTTCCGATAGAAGAAACCAAAGAGAAGGCCGCATCAAACACCATCTCTTGTACAAGTCTCTTAGAAAAGCTAGGGTGGATCATCAATAAGGACAAAAGCCAACTCGGTCCAACTCAGAACCTTCTATTTCTGTGGATTCTTAGGATTATCTATGATTCTAGAGAAAAGATCCGGACTAGCACTCCATGAAGATTCCCTTCCTATTGTTAACAAGGAAGGAGATGCTATGGTGGTGCAACCCACACAACTTAAAAAAGGGGAAACCATTACAGGACCCAGCATGACAAATTGTCACTTCAGACTCCAGCACCAAAGACAGGGGTGGAATGTGGAACCAGTTCTCAGTCCATGGTTCATGGACACCTCAGGAAAAGAAGTTCCACATCAGCTTCTTGGAACTCCTGGCAATCAAGAAAACACTCAAAAGTCTGCCGAACCAGCTACAAGGTCTTCCAGTCCTAGTCAGATCAGACAACACTACGACAGTTTGTTACCTGTCAAAACAAGGAGGAACAAAAAGTCATCTACTCAACTAACTGGCAGTCCAGGTTTTTCTTTAGGCAGAAAAATACTTAAGCGCCCTGACAGACTCATACCTATCAGGAAACCAAAATTCTCAGGCAGACTTTCTCAGTCGTCAGAAAATAGATGGTCCCTAAAATGAGAAGTCTTCCTACAGATTGTGGACACCTTTGGTCATCCAGCAGTAGACCTGATGGCGATGGCGGAGAACAGTCAGTTCATATCATGATAGAAGACTCCAAGGGCTTTGGGGCAGGATGCTCTTCAGTATCCATGGAACTTCAAACTGGCATATGTCTTCACTCCTCTTCCAATCTTATAAGAGGTGGTCAGGAAGATCAAGCGAG
Source organism: Rhinophrynus dorsalis (assembly GCA_037306005.1). Lineage (NCBI taxonomy): Eukaryota > Metazoa > Chordata > Amphibia > Anura > Rhinophrynidae > Rhinophrynus > Rhinophrynus dorsalis. The sequence continues at coordinate 222,856,550 of CM074721.1, forward strand.
ACCAGGCCAATGTAATACTCATAACTCCAAACTAGCCAAGGAAACTCTGGTATGCAGATGTAGCAAGAATGTTCATTCAGACACCCCTACAACTTCCACTGGTAACATATCTACTAATACAAGATCCCATCTTCCATCCAGATCCAGCCTTCTGGAAGCTTATGGTCTGGAGGCTAAATGGAGCTCATTAAAAGCTAAAGGCCTTTCCGATCCAGTTATAAATACTATGGTGGCAGGAAGAAGACCTTATACTACCAAGTGTGGTATCTTAAGAAATCTGAATAGATCCCATATCTCTACAGAGACCATTCTGGATTTCCTCCAAGAGGGATTAAGACCAGCTTCGCTCAAGGTTCAGCTGTCGGCCCTGTCAGCCATCCTGGCAACTCCCTTTTCAGAACACTATTTAATCCGCAGATACACATCGGCCATCACAAAAATAAAACCAGCAATTAGAAAAGTAATACCTCCATGGGACCTGAACTTGGTCTTGCAACAACTATGTTCCCAATTGTATTCTGAATCATTACAAGAGATCTCGCTAACATTCCTCACTTGGTGGACTACAAGCTCTATTATGTATCCTTCCATTCCTGATATTTCATCAGGATAAGGGGGTACTACGTCCAAAACCCTCCTACAGGGCTAAAGTGGTATCTTTATTCCATTTGATCCAATAGATAGTTTTGCCATCTTTCTGTCAGGATCCAAAACATGACATAGAAAAACACCTACATAAGCTTGATCTCCTGCGATGTCTAACAATATATATCTGGACAGAACAAAACTGTTTAGGAAAACTGACAGCCTATTTGTTCACTTCTGCGGGAAGTTTAAAGGCTCAGCAGCCTCTAAGACCTCCATCGCGAGGTGGATAAGAGACTGTGTCAAGCTTGTCTATGAATCAGCAGACCCGATCCCAACTTCTGGTATAAAGGCACATTCCACCAGGGCAGTATCTACTTCCTCAGCCCTCAGAGTTTTAGCCACAGTCTCTGAAATACACAGGCCTTTTCAGCTACTTAGTGATTGAGTCACAGATCTCATTGAGAACCAAGTATTAGCCCACTGTCGTAAACCTGATAAGAATGAGCCTATGTTTTTTTGCAGAGGATTAGAGATGCAGCATCATCAGCCCCCTGTTAATCAGGACCTGATAAACATACTGTCACACAGAAATCACCCATGTTGTTATTTTAAATAAAAAGTGCTTTTACTCCCTTCTGCTGGGAACTACAATTAAATGTCATATTCCAGGAATTTCCTCCAAACAATATTTCCACTGGACACCAGAATTACATGATATGTTCTAGTTAATCCCTCCAAATAATCCATCCATTGGGTACCACAATTACATCACCTGTTCTAGGTAACCCATCCAAACAATCCTGTGAGTGGACACGACATTTACATGACTGGCCAGGTAACCCCTCAAACATTTCTTCTCCTGGATATTTATATGATACTAGTGTAAAAGCCTGTGTACACGGGCCACAGTGATTGGCACTGAATGGGTAAACCCTTTGAGTGTCAGATGGATACGCAACGCATTGCAGAGTTAAGATAGCCATGCATCTGCCAGTCCCTGCAGCTGTGGCCTCAGTAACAGCAGCGCATGAGGTACGAGGAAAGGGTGCGCGCCTTTACCTTGTCAGTGTCGGGTGTGCATGCAGGAGTGTACTTTGACCTAGAGCAGGGGGTTCGTGAATGCGCCTCGCAGCTCGGGGCTCATCTAGACACCTCTCTGCCAGGGCTCCCTCACACACCGGGCTGGGATGATGGCACGTTTTGTCCATTCGGGTAGTCTCTACTGTGCATGACTGCATCTGACAAACATACATCTGGTCTTTTGTATAATAGGATTCCAGGTAACTGATCCAATCCCTCCAGAAATTACTTACACTGGTTACCAAAATTACATGACATTCCCAGTAACCCCTCCACAAGATGATCCTCCCAGGCACATTTTTTACTGTGTAACCTAATTGCATGACATATTCTAGAAAATCTCTCCAAACAATCCTTTCCCTGGGCATCACAAATACATAATGTATTGTAGCCAACCTGTCCAAACAATCTTTCCACTAATACCCTGCAAGCTTTTAGAGTACTGCGGGAGAAAATTTAGAGAAGAAGGCAAAACTGATGGAGAAGATAAGCAATGAGTCAGACAGATATGAAGAAATTTTAAAGATGTCTATGCTTCAAAAAATGACTATTTGTAGTCATGAACAGATCACCCCACCTCTTCAGTCTGAGAAAGAAGCCAAATTGCACAGTTCAACAAAAATATATTAAACAGTGTACAGCACCAATATTGAATTAAGTTGACCAACAAAACTTATATATCTATATATATCTGCCAAATGACTGGACATCTATCTTATATATAAATGTACATTTATTAAAATATAAAATTTAGTACATTATAAAACAATCTTGGATATACAGCAATGTTATAATAAACCTTCTAATCACTCCATATCCACATATAACACAGTTCTGCAAGATCCCAATAAACCTCCCATTAGGTGTGAGTCACCGCCGCCACAAATCCCCAACAATCCACACAAACAATAAAAATGTACCATGGGTTATCAAGACTATATCCCATGGTAACGGAGAATCACATCCACGGGACCATGTCCTATAATAAAATAAATGTGTCCATATTGAATGTGCGGAAGTAATGAAACCCCACATGAATTGATTATACCACCATTAACATGTGCTAAACCTCAAACAACGCACCTGTAGCAGTCATACTTTATTATAAAGTACATGAAAAGATATCAATTTAGTGCCCTACTTATAATATACCGACTGTCCTCGTGTATACACTGCTCTGCTCCACCTATATATAATATGGCATGTTACATATGCGCAGGAATGAAATAACACCTAAATTGCTCAACCACCATTAACATGTGTTTATCTTCAAACCACTGCACCTGTAACTGTCATACCATGCAGTAAACTATAAAAAATCTTAATTAGTAACCCTATCAATATGCCACCTATCCTAATATGTAAAATACTGTGATCCACCCATATATAGTGACGTCCTAATATACATACAAAATTGTGGTAATCATACAAAAAAAAAAAAAAGAAATAAACCTGGTGAAAACAAACTAACTAAAATCAAAAACTGGTCTAAATATCCTATATAATAATTTGCTAAATTGTTTGTCAGAAGCTGTCATGTGCAGTAGAGATGGCTACGCATGCTGCAGTCATGCGCACTACAGACTGCCCACATTGTGGCTGATAACGGAGCGGAGCTCCGAATTCAGACTGTAGTCTTCGACTACAGTCTGAATTCAAACCGCCCCGTTCCGTATCAGCAGCGGTGTGGGCAGTGTTTACTGTGCATGACTGCATCGCGGCCGTTGCTGGGTGGCACTGTGGCCTGTGTACACGGGCTCTTCAACTAGTATTAGATAAATAAATAGCAACAATAATGCCAAAATAAAATATAACTGAACTGACGATGGAAATGATGATGAATAATAAATGAAGTAGTTAATATGCCAAAATAAATTAAGATGGTGATGATGATGGATGATAAATGAAATGATAAATGGAATAATTAATGTCCTCAAAATTGAACTGAAATGTGGATGGAGTAATAATTGATTGATACAATAAATATATCCAATCGTTGCATAAGATCTTAAATCTGGAAGATGTTATAAATGGATAAATATGCTAATATGGTTGACACATTACGTATGTATATTGTATCCAAAATATCTAGATCATATGTATTCCTCCAATATTTGTATTCCTTATTCACTAATACTTATTAAAATCCTCAATTTCCATATATATGGCAAACTTGTTGCAATGCTATGTGTCTTTAGACACCTCTCTTCTCACAGGACTTAAAGGGATAGTAATACTTCGTTTTATCTTTATTTTATTTTGTAGGCATTAAAAAAAACATGAAGAACGATATAAGTCTTATCTCTCAAACCTTTATGGTTTGAGAGATATTCACAAGCAAAGCTTCCCCTCCCGCCGCTTTTACCTAGTGTAAGCCATCTCTTCTCAGATGTGGAATGCAGTCCATAGACCAGACAGATAACAGCAGGGGACAGTCTTCTTCCTATGAGAACAATGAAGGCCCTGCCCCCCTTGACAAGTTTTTCAGGTTTTACCTTATCTTAATTGAAGATTGTCCCTCTCTGCAATCTACCTGGGCACCTCCCTTCTGCTCTGGCTGAGCAGTCTTACATCGGTAAAAGGGGCAGGAGGGGGATACTTTGTCATTGAATTACTCTTGAACTACAACTCTGACAGAATTGAAATAACAATCTCCAAAGTCCAAATACTATAATGATTAATTAGAGCTGCTTTTATTATGAAACTTTACTATCCCTTTAAAGGCAATTAGTGCAATGGATTCTATGGCCGTTATTCAATGCTCCTGGAGCCGGAGACTAATTTTAAAAAAGGTTGGGAATAGCGTCTCCCCTTACTTTCTTATCTTCACTCCCATCGCTCCTTCTTACCCAGATATCTGCCAGGGGCCGGATTTAAGATCTTACACAACGGCTGGATATATTTATTGTATCAATCAATTATTACTACATCCACATTTCAGTTCAATTTTGAGGACATTAATTATTTCATTTATCATCCATCATCTTCATCTGAGGAACATTTATTTTGGCATTAACTACTTCATTTATTATTCATCATCATTATTTCCTTCTTCATTTCAGTTATATTTTATTTGGCATTATTGTGGCTATTTATTTATGTAATATATTTAGCACAGTTTTTGATTTTAGTTAGTTTGTTTTCACCAGGTTTATTTCATTTTTTGAATGATTACCATGATTTTGTATATATATTAGAACGTCCCTATATGGGTGGATCACAGTATATTACATATTAGGATAGGTGGTATATTGATAGGGTTACTAATTTTGATTTTTTATGGAGTTTACTGCATGGTATGACAGTTACAGGTGCTGTGGTTTGAAGATAAACACATGTTAATGGTGGTTGAGCAATTTAGTTGTTATTTCATTACTGCTGCATATGTAACATGCCATATTATATATAGGTGGAGCAGAGCAGTGTATACACGAGGATAGATGGTATTTTATAAGTAGGGCACTAAATTGATATGTTTTCATGTACTTTATAATAAAGTATGACTGCTACAGGTGCGGTAGTTTGAGGTTTAGCACATGTTAATGGTGGTAGAATCAATTCATGTGGGGTTTCATTACTTCAGACGTGTAGGGTGTCATAACGTGGACACGTTTATTTTATAATAGGATATAGTCCGGTGGATGTGATTCTCTGCTACTACGGGTTATAGTCTTGGTAACCCACAGCATATTTTTATTGTTTTGTGTGGATTTTTGGGGATTTGTGGCGGCGGTGACTCACACCTAATGGGAGGTTTATTGGGATCTTGGATATGTGGATATGGAGTGATTAGAAGGTTTATTATAACATTGCTGTATATCCAAGATTGTTTTATAACATATTCAGTTTTATATTTTAATAAATGTACAATTATAAATAAGATAGATGTCCAGTCATTTGGCAGATATATATAGATATAAGTTTTGTTGGTCAACTTAATTCAATGTTGGCTCTGTACACTGTTTAATATATTTTTGTTGAGCTTTTTTAGTGGTTCTTTACAAGTGGTGGACTTGTGTACTTTAGCGATACTGATTTAAAGGGGAACTACCACCCCAACATGATGAAGTCTGTATCAATGTGTCTTCCCTTTGTAATAACAGCTGTGTTTTTTTTTTTTTTCAAAAACGTATTGAAGAAGAATAAACTAGAAAATACTTTTGTACCTGGTGTTGTTTGTACCAGTGAAGCGTTTCAGCGCATGTCCGCAACGGAGCCATTTGGCTCCGTTGTTCCTCCCACAGTCTGCATGAAAAATGCTACGTAATGCTGCTCTTTAACACATGACCCGGTGCGCTCCTTGCCGGATGCGCGTTCAGGTCTTCCAAGCATGGTGCGAGCGCGTTCCTGTGAAGAGCTCGCACTATGTAAGGCACCAGACACAAACTTTGCCGAAATAAAACTTGAAAAGGTAAAAAAAAAACCGCCATTTAAATTTCATTAGAAATCTGCCTAAATTAATAAGTTGAATAACTTTTAGTGTGTACTAGTGTCTATTAATGATATGAAAACCTCCTTTTATCAACATGTTTAATTCTATACAAATGTGGTTTTAATGTCTGTATTTACAGATGGCGATAGAAATGAACTAGTAATGTAAGATATGTGTATGGATAATAAGTTGGTATCCACATTTCCTTCAACAATGAATGTGTACATTATAAATGAAATTAGATGAGCCATAAATGTGTTAGAGAAGACATTGACTAATGGACACAATTATACATCCTTTCAGAGAAGCGTACAAAAAGTTATAGCTGTCCAAAGGGCAACAAATAAACTATGTACATATGTATGTGTTGATATTCCCTCAGACTTTACCATGAATAAAGGCATCATATTTCCTATGACCGTGTGCATTGAATCACTTTCATTAACCCTGTAAGTGCCACGGAGGCTCCCAACGCATCGCGATGCGTTGGGAGCCTCCGTGGCACTCATAGGGTTAATGAAAGTGGGATACTGTCTTTCAGGCCAAAATATAAATGTGGAAGTGGGGAGAGGCAATTTACAACTCACATTAACCCTGTAAGTGCCACGGAGGCTCCCAACGCATCGCGATGCGTTGGGAGCCTCCGTGGCACTCATAGGGTTAATGAAAGTGGGATACTGTCTTTCAGGCCAAAATATAAATGTGGAAGTGGGGAGAGGCAATTTACAACTCACATTAACCCTGTAAGTGCCACGGAGGCTCCCAACGCATCGCGATGCGTTGGGAGCCTCCGTGGCTCTTACAGGGTTTATGAAAGTGATCCAATGCACACGGTCATAGGAAATATGATGCCTTTATTCATGGCAAAGTCTGGAGGAATATCAACATATACATATGTACATAGTTTATTTGTTTCCCTTTGGACAGCTATAACTTTTTGTACACTCCTTTGAAAGGATTTATAATTGTGTCCGAATAGATAATTAGTCAGTGTCTTCTCTAACACATTTATGGCTCATCTGATTTCATTTTTCATTGATAATGTGCACATTAATTGTTGAAGGAATTGTGGATACCAACTTATTATCCATACACATTACTAGTTCATTTCTATCGCCATCTGTTGAATGGGAAGGTGATGTCATTCATCCTCATTACCATGCACGCCGCCGAGCCGCACAAGCGTGCATGGAACAAAAAAAAACAAGGCTGTGGGCAGGCACATAGCGCTTGCCTGACAGGCCAATTGAGAACTTGCGCATGAGCAGTGGAAGGAAAAAGTCAAGATGGCAGCGGTGTTAGCGATACAGGAGCCTGCTAAACGGGTAATATTACAGAATGTATAAAATACATTGGGATGTTTCACATACATATTTGAGGTCACAAAAGGGGTATGATGCTTCACAATTCAGGTTACCTTTGCATGGTAGTTCCGCTTTAAATATTAGGGGCGCAATCGGAGTAATCAGTTTGTGGTATTTTTTCAAATTTCACAGTTATTAAGCCCAGGAACTAAAATAGACTGTGTTAGTCACATGATGGAGTACCATGAGACTTAATGGGTGGGGATGTTTGAATCTACAGACGTGTTGACCTTCAAATCAAGCAGCTTTTCTTTAACCCCTTGAGTGCTAGAGTGGTAACTAACATATTACTTAACAATGCATTGGATAACTGTCTGGCACTCAAAGGATTAAGGTATGCACAAGGGCAGTGATAGACAATGTGAGGCCTCCAGCTGCTGCCAAACTACATTTCCCATCATTCTCTGCCATCCATCTGGTGGTGGTTGAAGGGAGTTGTATGTAAGCTTTACTGTATGCTGGCATACACACTCCACTATCTTTAAGTCTTTATGCGAATAAGCTCCAAACACCTCCCCTGTAGTAATGCACACTAAAATGGAGTAACCTCTGCATCTTGTTAGTACTGTAACATAGTGTTAAGGTGCAGAAGAACAGAAAGCTTCACAAAACCAGCATTTTTCTTCCCTTTGGCATAAGCAGTATACAGAGAAGACTTCTTCATAGGTAGATTATATTGGTGATAGGCAGGTGTAGCACTAGGAAAGTGGTTGCACCGTCAAGTGGCATCATGTATGTGTATCCATCGTCTTATCTGTGATCAGCTCCTTCAAGGAATGTAATATTATCTAAAACCCCCCATGTTTTAAGCGAGGATTAGCGATTGCTTCTAATTTAGCAAAGTAGTTACCATTCATTTTCATGCTTTTGGCTAGCTTTAATTCATCATCATGGTGTTAGCATGTTTGTTGCCATTGGGTGTCATAAAAATTTGGAGCATTATCTGTTTACTGAAATCCGTAAGGTAGAACCTGTGAATTAAGTCTGATCTGTTATTCTTTTTTCCCTATGTATCTAATGCAGCACATGTGAGACCAGCCCACTGAGCAGGACAGAAAGACAGAGAGATCCCTAAAATAAAAAAATGACAAGCCCCCCAAGCCCTAGAAGGCAGTGAATACCAAATACTCCAGTCATGTACTGCTGTTGGATATGCAGGGAAAAGGAATTCACAGCTAAGACAGAATTCATAGTTTTCCTGCCATTTACAACAGCACATGTGAGATTTTACCAAAATGAGGAAAGGTAGGGCGCCAGAAGTCACAGACAGGCTCTTGCTTCCAAAATCTGCATCCTCTGAAGCTGCAAAATTCAGTCTGTAGTGCTTACAGAGGGTGTGAAGATTTCTCCAGGCAGCCACCTTGCAAATTTGGGCTGGAGAAACATTGGTTGTTTCTGCCAATGAAGCTGCCATTGCTCCAGTCGATTGCTCTGAAAGTGTCTTGACCTTCCATGCACTATGTCTCCAGGACAGCTACCTTGATGCATCTGCTGTTAGTTCTCCTAGATGCCTTCAGGGCCTTGTGAGGTTCACAAAAATTTAAATCTTGGTTAGAAGATCTTCTCAAATTCTGGGTCCTCTGAAGGTATATTTTAATGGCCTTCATTAAGTGCGATGTGTGAAGCATTTTTTTTTGCCATTCCCAGGCTTAACATAGAAGTTGATATTCTTGGCTGCAATGATGGCCACCAGGAAGGTGAAATTGATGGTTTTCTTCTTGATAGGAACTTCAGAGAGAGAGTTTCAAACGGCGCTCTATTCAAATCCAAGAGCCAAACTGAGATTCCATGGTAGAGCTGACATTATGACCAAAGGGTTGATTTTATCGACAGCATCTGTGAGCTTCTTGATTGATGGTAGATTTGTCACATACATATACTGGCAAAACTACCAAGGCTGTAATGTCCACTTTCAGAATAGCTGGCTTTAATTCTTTAGAGAAATCTGTTTGAAGAAAACCAATAATGTTGGAGACTTCAGAGGTATATGGATCCAGATGCTTAAAATTACACCATTCAGAAAACACGTCGCAGATGTA